>CM076395.1:27767525-28367525 GCA_038363315.1 Mugilogobius chulae | reverse complement strand
CAATGTACAGTTACATTAAGCCAACAGGCAAAGATGCTTGTACCAGATTATAGCTTGGAAGCTAATTTCTATCATTAAAACGGCCATTAAAGAGGGCTATATATGCAGTGTACAACATTCACTCGAGCTTTCAGTCAACACTCTTCCATTCTTTCATCTTTTATGCATTTAAATTGCACATTTCAATGAGATCGAGTTGAAAATGCATTGATGCATACTCTCTCACAATAACTGCAACAAAACATGCGTGGATTGACTTTATTTTTGGCTAAAAGTTATATGATGTCTGTAATAATCTGCGTAACTAGAATAGATATAAAAAAAACTTTCTTGTGTGAAGAAGCTACTTTGCGAAAGAAAAATGCATTTGGTAAATACAGCTTTTGAATACAATGTAGTATACAACTGGATGAAGTGGTTAAATGAAATAATAAGACTTTTATTGGACCAGATTTTGCATTTGTCCATGTGAAATCCCTGTATGTTAAGAGAACAAACTGACCAAAGAAACAGAACATAGACTCCAGCTGTTTCCCTTAGTTCATTATTTTCCATTTACAAAAGTATTTTCTGACGCCTGTTATTATGACAAAACCCCAGTTTGATCAAGGCTTGCGTGCGGGCCGGTTACCCTTGATTGAGTCATCTCTGTCAGATCGTTTTGTATAAGACGTCTCGAACCTGCGCAGACCTGCCCAGACCGCATTCAGAAGACCACACATTCAGTCTGCAGTCTGCTCTGTCCGGGCCGTCCCAAACCGCTTCGCCCCTGCCCCGCCCCTTCTCACACTTCTCCTCATTCACATAATCCAAACAACAAGTGGAAAAACACGGGCGATAACGTGAGCTAGCATGCTTGTCGGGGCGTTCCAGTTGGCTGCAGAATGGGACCGTGACTCACCGCAGACGCATGCAAATCCTTTACCTGTAATGTAGGAGTAATGACTACAACCAACACAAAAGACCTCCACAGTGTAATTTTCTTAACAATTTCCCTAATGTGTTGTGAAATCTGAAACGAGTCACCTTTTTACCTCTGCGAGTAGCTGGGAATAAAGGACAGAAGCGTTTATGTTCATGTAAGTGGGTGCGGTATAGCTGCAAATGTTATAACAGTAGTTACAATGGCACACAATGACAATGACTAAGTTTATTGGAAACTTACTATAAACAGTGTCAAAAAGCTTTTAAAAACCTGTTCAAGGAAGTAAAAGTAACAATGTTCTGTCTTCATCAGGACAATTTGTGACTGGACTTTTTAAAATCAAAGGATCATGTCACAAAACATTGAAAATATTTTATTTATGCTATATAATGTCCAATATTTAAAAGTAGATTAGTTTTGATGCTGATGATGCTATTATTGTTGAAGAAGACAGAAAGTAAAGAACACTGAAGTTAGTCGTTTTAAATCTAAAGTCCAAAAATACATCTAAATCCAAAATACTGTATTGTCTATTTAGTTGTTTTTGTAATACTCAAATTATTTTGACATTCTTGAATACTAAAAAGGAATACATTTATAGTTGCTAAAGGTACCCTAAAATCTATTTCCCATCAGCACAGATATCTTGTTAACATATCTATTCACATAAAAAATAGTCCGCAATGTCCTGTCTACGTCTAATAATGTCTATTTGCTTCACCAAAATCCACAAAGTTCGTCTCTTGTTGTTGTAAGCACACTGGCACGTCTCGCTCCTAACTAGGGATAGAAATTGACAACCGGTTAAATTTTTAGTATTCTATCGAAATTGTGTGTCTTCTCTCTTATCGATTCCTCTTGACGATGCTGCTTTAGAACGCTGTACCTCTAAATGTCGGTGAACTTCGACACCATGCTGCACTCTTTACTTTCTGTTTCATTACAAGCTTTTACAAGTCTTTGCTTTGACAAAGCCTATGATCCACGCTCACACCGATTCTGCATGAATATAGCGCACATACGCACAGCGAACACGAGAATGGAGAGAGAAAAAACAGTGGCAATTAAGCTGTGCATGTAACGAACATTCTTCTGGCGCACACACAGCGTCTGACAATGGAATAAGACACCAACACAGCGTCCTCTGTCAATGTGACTGCTTAGGACAGCCTGAGAAGATGCACCGTCTTGTTATGGCATATCGCTCACACGCTACTCTAGAAACATATGAAAGAGCCTGAAATGTTATTATATAATATTATAATATAGTCCACATCTTTGCTTAAATGTATTAAAATGTGTTAAATACAGTTTTTTTAATCTAGCACAACACATATATTAGGAATCTATAAGAGAAACATTAAGGAATGGTATCAATAAGAGGAATTTACAGTAGTATTGGTATTGATAAAATGGTATCAACACCATCCCTACTTCTAACTGCTGTGAAAATTAGCTTAAAACACATTGTGGAGAAAAATTCACAATGCATTAGGTAGTGAACAAAACATGGAGACTGATGTAAGAAGTTTAAAATTAATTATTCGTTTTTTACATTTTTAAGGAGGCAAAAGTCAGTAAAGCACCATTAATCATGATATTATTAATATAAGTAATAATTAAATTGCACAGTCTTTTCTTCATAATAATCACATCACTAAAATGCGTATTGTGTGATCTGTATTTCCTGCTCCTCTTCACCTCACATTCACAGCAGACTCAGTAACCTCACGTCACCTGGTTCAGACTGATGCGTGTTTGGATTCGATCTGACCAAGAGCTATCACCTCTCTCCAGGCTTTTTGCTTTTGTGTCTTTTTTGTTTTTGGACGGATGGGCTGCCTTCGCTGCTGCTGGGTTCACTGTTAACGCTGAGAGGAAAGCTACGGCAGCTAGCGTGGGCAAGCTAAGCGCCTCTCCTCTTTTGAAGCCCATTCCCACACAGCGCCCTCATTTCCCTGCTAAATTTAAATCAACAGGCTAACAATGTGATGCTATCGAGCCCTCGCTGAGCCTTTTCTATTTTTTATGATTTTACTGGGAAACTGGCCTGAACCTGAGTGGGCAAGTCAATTTCACAAACCGTGAACTTGCAGGACCTCTAAACTTCTCCTCGGCGCAAGCTAGGAACTGCTTAGTTTGTACTGCTAATGTTGAACTGTGTTGTTCGCTAAAGCAAAGATGGACAATGATAGCTTATATTCTGACAACTTATTGGTACACAAAACATTTTAGTGCTTCAGCTAGCAATAGCCACATCTTTCAAGCTTTCAAACATACATTTTAGTTTTCTAACATGTTATGTTGCAGTCCACCACATTAGTAATTATAACTCATTAAGCAATTAGGCTAGCCTTTACCAAAATCTGTGGCAAAGATAAGGTTAGTTTTTATTAGGACAAAGTACAATAACGTTAAGCACAGTGGCAGAGATGCTTGTGCCAGGTTCTAGTTTTACAGCTAATTTCCATCTGTAGTTCTCCCTATAAACCTGTAGGTTTACTTTAGGTTTGTATAAAAATATAACAATATCCAAAGGATTAATACTAATCTAACTAATGGTGACAGTCTAATACATAAACATTTGTGCATGAAAGGAAGGAAGGTTAGTTTTAGGACAAACTGTGTGTGGGCACCCAGAGTGACCTGGAGTGAACCTATGGAGACAGAGGGAGAACATGCAAACTCCTCATAGAAAGGCCCCGAGCTGCGTGGGAGTCAATCCCTGGATCTTCTTGATGTGAAGCCAGAGCATTAACCACACTACGTTGCCCATAATAAGATAATGTAGCCTTTATTTATACCACAAGAGAAACATTCTACTGTTCACACACAGTTTAAACACAGTACAGGAGAATAGAAACAAGCAATAAAAACAAGATAATAATTTAAGAGTAGACCTTCAAAATTACAATAAATAATATACTGCATACGTCAAGTTTATTTACCAACTTTAGAGGCCTTTTTGAGGTCCTCAAACCCCGGACCCTCCTTTGAGATCCTCTTATTGACAGTACTATTTTGTTATGATAATATTATTGCTTACATCTTTAGCAAATGAAATATTAAAATCTACTTGATTGCTAAGCATAATAGCCTTGTATCAATTATATTATGCTATTTTGAAAACTGGGAAAAATATTAACATTGAAGTCAGCAGTAGGGCTGCAATAATTAATCAACAAGTTGTTACCAACACATTTTCATCAACACTGCATTTTATTTAAAAGTATTCTCTATCTAGAAGAGGTCAGCCATTATGTTTCAACCTTTATTTGGCTAAAAATGTAAATAATAGGTCCAATGACTATTAGACTGTGGGCAACCTTGGTCAACGATTCTATTCCTATAACTTTTGTTCTCAAACCAAATCACCTTTAGAAAGCACTAATGTCACGATACAAGTTATTTCTCTCTTGATTCAATATATTTTCTGCCAAACTTTCCCCCCGAGACAAGTTCTTACAGGAGTTTTCCGGGTCCATCTTGTTTGACCGCTCATGCGTTGGATCCGTGTGTGTATTTGTGTGTGCGTGACTCGAAGACCTCGCCAGCATCGCGTCGCTTCACTGCCCTCGCGGCCTTCACTGCCTCAGATTGAACTTGAATGAATCGAGGTAAAAAACAGTAAAGCAGCGTTCTCCTCCATCAATTCTCCCTCTTTTTCTCTTCCTCATGAGCCACGTTCCCTTTTCCCCTCCAAGATGTCCAGGGTCTTACAAAGCTTTAAAATAGTGTAAAAAAAGCCCTTAAAAAGTAATAAACATCTTAAAGGAGATGTATTGTGGGTTTACCAAGTATTTATTACTGAAATGCTTAACTTATGTCGGTCAATAATTCACATTTTGTTTGTTGTAAAACACAAAATTGATATGAGAGGAATTGAAATATAAACAAATCTATTACTTTCTGTTCGAATGAAACTGCCAAGCTCGTTCATTGTAAAGTTTAACTGTAATAAGCAGGTATTTAATAGTTTAATGTGGAAAATGGCTAAATGATTTTTTGAACCTAATGCTTTACTTGGATCTTAATGTTGGAGTAATTGCTAGTGAACACAGACAAGTGTGTTTACTTGTGAAAACAGGGATTTTCTGAGGACAATACAAGATTACTCAACCATGCAGAATTAATCCAAATACATTCAAGGCCCAAAGTCCAGTGACACGAGGAGAACATGCAAACTCCACCCAGAGAGATTGTGATATGTTGATATGGTCTGACCAGAGTCGAACCCACGACCTCCTTTTGGAAGCCAGAACTCTACCAGTTTGCTACCGTGCACCCCAATCCAAACACAACTTTGAGTAAACTAATGATGTAAAAACACTGCGATAACACAGTTAAAAACTCAGAAAAGTCGATTTTGCACAAAATATCCCCTTTAATCACTTTTTATGAAGTAATAAATCAAATATTTTTTTTTTATTTTTATGCTCAGGGTGAAATAGGCTACACAACCAATGACATTAAACAACGTTCTGACAAAGTTTGTTCTTTTCTCTCAACTGTATTTAACAAAAAATGGCTACTCAGCCACTTCTGGGTGCATCCACTCAGATTTAAATATTACCACGATATTCATTTTTTTTCCCCAATATTTTTTCAGAGCAGTCATTCTAGATTGATAATGCGTTGAACTCAATTTAAAGGTATATGCACAAAATCAATCTGGTGTGAGTCAAGTTAAGTACAAACATATTACATTTATGGACACATACAAATCATGTTTATGAATCTGAAATTAAATTCTTGCATACAGTTCCTTTAAATAGCCTTAGAAAGGTATTAAAGTCACTTCAGGTTCCCTGCATAAACCTTGCCCTCGTTTTCACAGCCACTTCTCTCGCTCCTGTCATCACATTTGCATGCGGCTGTCTACAAATTACACCTCTGTATTCTCACAAACTGCTCCTTATCGGCCATGATGTGTTTTCAGCTTGCGTTGCCATTCAAAATATAAATGAAGAGGATAATTTATAATTCCTCCTGTGGATATAAACAGAGCGCAAAAAGCAGTTGTGATAGAGGAGGGATTATGCTCGAGATGCAACTCTGGCAACCTTAATATGTTTGTTTGTTGACGCGCTGGAGACGGCGGTAAACAAATTGAGCAAAATGCAACATCGCAGGCTGTTATTCATAGGGTTAAATAGCAGATGTTCTTAAATGCCTCTTTAGTGCCTTGCTAACTCGAAACGCCATATGTTTTCAGACGCAATGTGCCTTAACCGCTCGCAGTGGGAATCAATGGCACCACTGCTCACTTCTGTCGCTGATCAATAAGGATCTATCCAGGGTTAGGCTGAAGAGAAGGACCATTTGGGTCTAGGAAAGCTAAAGGTGTTCTTATGTGATGTTAGCCAGCTAATCTCCACCACAAACATTTAAACACAGCAAATTGATTGAAAAACATTAGGAATAGGTAAATAAAGGGGCTGAAAGTGAAGAGCAGCAGTGGGATTGGTTTGACAGCAGATGTTTGTGAGAGAAACAATCATTAGAATACATATCGTTGTCACATAAACACTAGAATCTTCACTGCAATGAGCACACAGTGAGTTTGTGATTTTGACCTGAAGCTAGCTATTTTGTAGCCTGATGCATCAGCCAATTTCATTTCACTTCGTAGAAACCGTCTGATATAGCATCATTTGGGCTTTGTTGCTTCACAGGACGTGGGGACTTTCAACCAGTTTTTTGGTTGTTTTGTCGTCCAGGAAGTAGAGCATAAACAGTGATTGTTGCCATTTTCTGTGGTAAACTTACAAATAAAAAGGTCAATATCATATTCTAAGTTAATATTTGACACAAGGTCAAAGGAGGAGAATGTATACAGTCTGCTAGTTCAGGGGTCTCCAATCTTTATCGCCAGGAGAGCTACTTTTGCCAAAGAAACTGGCGGTGAGCTACTACTTTAGCGATGACCAAAAATTTAAGTTAACTGTAGCATAGTTGACCTATAATTTATAATGTTGAGACCTTTATGAAAACTTGGCCAATATCTATTTAGAAGTAGACACGATTAGGCATCTAAAGATACATTTACAGTTATAGGCACGCAATAAATACAAGTTGAGCAATGAAGCATAATTTGTATAATTCTAAGAACACCACTCTGTTCCAGTTAGCTTCCTACTTCCAACTGTTTGGGAACCGTCTGTAGTCTTGTGATACTTTATCTAGTAAAAATAACCAACTAAGCAGCCACATTCAGTCAAAGTTCACAGGTACAACTGGTGTTTCTAGAATAGGACACATTTTTTAACCAAAGATAATTGTTTTCAAGCATAAATTAATACTAATTCTATTCTTTTTGGTCAATTTTGCCATTTCAGAAGCAGCTGTATTTAGGTACATTCACATCTGAGCATCAAAAACACTTCAAAAACCCAAAACAATAATGTCTAATCAGTTTGTCTTGGTACATTCTTCTCTTTGTGTTATAGCCAGTCTGTTTAGTGAGACAGATTTGGCTGTGTGACTAAATCTTACTATAAAAAGACACTTGTATAATATATTGTAAACATCAACCATTCTTTTTCATATCGTGCTGTAGGATATTTTAATATGCTATATACAGATACACCTAATTAGCGATCCAGCTAAACAGTTAGAATCGTTACTGAATCATTGAAGTCAGCAGTTTAACAAATTGTTTTATTCATTTGCTTTTTAGGAAATTCTAAAACGGCACATTAAACCCCTCCGCTACCTCATGTACAATTTATCTGACAAGTACAGTGTGTCTCCGGCTTTGGCAAACAGCCTGTCATTGTCGAGGCATATTTTCAGCTGGTTATGCAATGTTTTTCTACAACATTTAAAATTCAAAAAGCCCGTTGCGTCAGCGTTTTTGCACATCCACCTTCTCTCTCTCTCTCTCTCCCTCCCTTCTTGTCTGTGTCACCCCGTCACCCGGACCTCCCATGCCTGAACTCCTCGGTCGTGAAAGGCGGTTGTTGGTTAAATTTCGGAGGTTGGGCATTGATGGGGCGCCGTGTCACCGGGCTAGCATCACGGTGCTGGTAATAGGATTTTACGCTCAGCACCGATGAAGCCCCGCGGCACGAAATAGGCTTTCACTTCCCCCGGGAATCAGGCGGCCAAGCACAGCCGGCAATGAGAACATTTTCAAAACGTATTGAAATATGATGAATAAAAATGTCCCTCCCCCTTCGCTCCGTTTGGGTGAAGGAATGGGAAGAACAGATCAGAGGGTTTTGCTTAGCGGTTCTCAACAGGTGGGTCAGGTTCCAAACGTGTCGCATGATGTTGGTAAGGTAAATGAGGAAGTCTACAGAATCCTTGAATTGGTAAAATAGTTGAACCAACATGCTTTATTTCTTTAACAGTCGGAAGATTATTAAAAAGACACATAATATGCAAAATGGGGATGCACCGATCCAGCTTTTTCAGTTCTGATCCCAATACTTTGGATTTAAGTTTCTATTGATACCCTATATCAACCAATACTAATGTAAGGATCCAGATCTGCCAGTAAAAATAATTATTTTTAAAGGTGAACCGATATCATGGAGCCGACAACAGATCCTATAATCAGACTAGTGCATCCCTAAAAATGACTTTTTGGAGATTTTAATCATGTTCTAACATTGCTTCTTCATCAAGGATGTTCTGAAAAGGAAGTAACTATTTTTTTCATTATTTTTTTCTTAGAGCCTTAGAAATCAGTTCTGAATTTCCCAAATTTGCAATACCACCGATAAATCTCTGAGATCTTGAGCGCTCTTTTTAAATCCGTACATTGTACAAACAAGATCAAATTATTATTCCCTTGTGTAATTTTTTGCAGCAAGTAGACAGAGCTATAACTCAATTCCTGACTTTTTGAAGTCCTAATGCTTAAAATAACAAAGTAAAGGTTGTCATGGATACAGAACAAAATCAATGCAGAAGCTGCATCGTGTTTGTCCTTCAAAATTATTGTTGCTGAAATTGGTCGCATTACTGCTATCATCATGATGTGCATTAGTCGATTAGCATTTTCACAGTTTTTGCTCAAAGCCTTTGTGTAAATTGAATCTAAAAGATACCATGACATGTAGGACAAAATTACTGAATCTATAAATTGCTTAATTTGATGCACATTTTGTGATTCAGTGGCTGGACTTGGATAAATAACTTTTACTTTCATTTTAGCAAAACTTGTTGAAGCTAGATCTTCTCAAGAAGTGTAAAATAGATTCTCCTCTTTGCACATGTTCCTTATTATTTCTTTGTCATGACTAAATGATGTACTCCTCAAAACTGTATTTTCAAAACAATACAAATCAAACAATTGTACTGAAGTTTTTTTCTGGTTGCAATGTTGGAAGAAAAGCAGTGATTGAACTGACAGCACTTTGGCACTTCCTTGTCTGTAAAAGCTGTACATGTGCTTGAACATTCATCCATCTGAATACAAAAACTGTTCTGAAGAGTTTGTGGGAGTTCATAAATTGTGATATACAGTATATTCAAATACACCTTTTGCCTCGTAAAAATCACTTCTTGCAGCTTTAAAACAACGTTACATCATTGACTTTCCTGCTCAGCTGAATACAAACACAGCCGGACCCGAGCCTTTCGTGTGAGGCGTCTGCTGCATCCAAAACAAACCCAAAACAAGGCAGTGCATTTGCAACAATCCACCATTTTGCCTCCATTGTTCCACGTCCTTTCCAAACGCCACTCAAGCTGTCCCACTCCTCCTCCTTCTCCTCCATCTCCTTCTCTTCCGCAGTTGCCTCGCATGACTGTGTCCACACCTACATTCATCTGTCATAGTCTGAAAAAAAGACCAGCAGAGATCTTTTTTTCTAGTTTTGTGTTGTCTGTGACTCACCTCTCCTCCCCATTCTTGCCCTATGTCTCCTCTCCTCCATCAGTGGAATATTGACGAGTCCACCGAGCATGTGAGTAACTGCCTGTGTGTGCTGCTGCTGCTGCTGCTGTGGTTGGGTTGTCTTGGCAGGGCAAGCCTTTTCACCCTTTGCATTTGTTCTTAATTTTGTTTATAATTTGGGGTGCAATTTTTTAATGTGTGTGCTTGTGTGTGGGTTTGGTGTGTGGAAATACATTATGCTCACTGACTGTGTTTTTATGGTAATTGATACAAAAGACATGGCAGCATTTCAGCACAGACCTGCTTAAGACCAAGTGCAGACATGGAAAGAATTGGGCCAGTTTCTGAAAGGTTTTTGAGGTGTGGGTTCCTTTCTATAAGGCAGTGTTTCCCAACCAGGGATACGAGGACCTGGGGGTGCATGCGCACTTATCAGGAATGGATTCAGACTTTATCTGCATTCAGAAATGTTATTTGTGGTCAGTTATGACAAATACTGGTATATTTTGATTATATATTTAATAAAAACGAGGAAATACAAAAAATCAAATTAATAATTTTCCACTTGGAACCCCATAACATTATTTAAAGTTAAGAGTACATTGAGTCTGAGACAAAATTTAAAGGGTACTCAGGGCAATAAAGGTTGGGAACCACTACCATAAGATGTGTTTTATTGCTCAAAAAAACCTTGGAAAACGTGCATTCTAAGTCACTTCTTCACAGGATATAATGCAAGATTATGAATGTTTCTATGCAAAGCAAACCTGGCATGTTTAGGTTAAGTTCTGAAGAAGCTTTATGAATGAGAGTAAAAGTTTATAGTCTGTTTACTACAGCATTCTAGATTATACCTGTTAAGAGATGAAAACCCGAGCTCAGACTGCACCTGGTCCAGCTTCAGTCCAAGTCCGGTGCAGTCAGTGTGTGTCGTTTTATTTCTTTAAAAGTACAAGAGACACTCGGATGTCTCACTGTGCAGTCCAGTGCTCCATGTGCTACTCCAGTTTCTTTCTGTTAGAAGGAACTTTCACTGGACCACTCTGCAGACCTTTGTTCTACACAAATAAACAGGTGCTGCATACGTACTGGGGTCAAAGACGATGGCAGTAGCTGCACTGAATGAGTACCATTGGGTTTCATGAATTTATTATACTAGTTTGCAATTGCAATTTGATTAACATTTTCAATTTTAGTATTAAATTGCTGTTCTAAGTTCACATTTTAGCGAGCCTGGGAGATTAACAATATGAAATATGACAGTGAACAGACAAATTAACTAAAATGATCATGTTTGAACATATCTAAACTACAGAATTAACAGCTTCAATGAAGATATCGTCTGAAGATATTTTGCAGTTTGTGGAAGAAATTATGACACTTCACATATTGCTTCTTTTGCGATTTACGAACTGCTTCCACTAAAACTGAGTGTAAGTTGTCTTCCGGGGAAAAGACTGCATCAGCACAGGACAGAGCAGGACCAAGTGCAGTCTGCGCCCAGAGTAATAGTCTTGCTCAGGTTACCGGCCAAAGTTACACCAGTCAACAAAAGATCCATGGCATTCTGTAGAAAAAATAAACAAAACTAACGTTACCTTGCTTTATCATATATGTGGTGATGTGTACTTTCTATGATGATGTTTCTGTGATATTGACTAATTACACTGAGTTGCTGCCATGTTTTAACGCTAATCCTGGCTAATAAAGTGGCCAAGTGTGGAGTGTTTGTAATTCTTGTAATCCGTGCTGTGAGAGTAAATCATAACAGCTTCACGACCGCAGCGAGCGCCCTGACAGTGAGTGCTCTTTTTGTTCTGTGCATTACTTTCCAGGAAACTAACCGCAGAGGTTCAGAACGAGCTGCTATAATGATCTAAAAGTGTAGCAGCAGTTCTCTCTGTAATCAAATCAACAGGGATGTTAAGTTCTTGTTACATAAACTTCCGTAGCCAGTCAAACGCTAATGGAGAGAGGATAACTTCATTAAAATGGGGTTTGATACAGACATGGTTCAGTGTTTTATCTTTAATCTTTAGTGGATAAGGGTTGGGATACATTTTATTTGATCACTTTGTTGGAGATAATTAGTTGTATCTTATTCTATTATTGCGTAATGGTGAGTTATAATAATGACTAGAGAGACCATTGCTGTTGTAGCCTAACACTGAGTTATTATAATGACTATAGAGAGTATGTGTTCTGTTGCCTTGTCAGTTGCGGCGGCCATCTTGTGACTGGAGTTTCAGTTAAAGGGAGTAATTTTGTTTGCAGAGACAAATGAGATTCTTGTTCCTATACCAGTTTTAGTATTGATTACTATCTGATTTACAATTCTTTTGACAAACCTTTAATTGAAATCTCCAGGAAATTCTCATTCGATCCTACCTCAACTCAAAATCGGCAAAAGATCTTGTATTCAAGTCACTTTTGTGTTTTTAGCAACTAATCGATTAATCAAGAGAATAATCACCTAACTATATCGATTACCAAAATAATCGTTTATTGCAGCCTTAAGATTACCATGGCTACGCTCTCTTGAGTGATCTTATAAACTTTTAGTAGCTCTTATGAGTTGGAAAATTGATCATTGATGATTGATAATATAATATTTTTTCCATAATTTAGATGTATTTAATGTTCTACCAAACTACAGTAAACAATGCTTTATGTAGTAAAAGATGCTGAGTGATAGTTCTGCACAATCAGGACCACAAATATACTATCACTTGTTAATTTACTCAGTTTAAATGGACTTTATGACCTTGTGGATCTGCTGCTCCATATGTAAGATGGCCGGCCTCTCTCTCTCTCTAGTCATTATTAGAACTCTCTGGTTTTTTAGCATAAGCACTATTAACTGTGACAACAAGCTAACATTAGATCTCGTTGAGTTTTGAGTAGGCTTCAGGCAAAAATACACATTTTGGCTTGAACAGATAAAGTCAATTACTATGAGTCATCAGAGCCACTTTAGCAAAAATACTCAGCAGGAGATCTTCAAATAGAAATCCTTCTATTATGTCACAGTTTTATTATTATATTTCATGCAATTCTATTCCATTTAATTGGCTTTTGATACAGCTCTGCAACTCTATATTGACATGGTTAATTAACGAAGTAGTCTAGCCTTGGACCACATGCATTTAAAATACTTCACATCTGTAATTATGTCAGAAATTCACACCGCTGCAGTCAAACGCCAGGAGACTCCTTAGTATATCTCCAGCTAGGATCTTGGCATTTGATGTTAAACCTTCGCCAAATCAACATGTAAATTGCTGCACGTGGAAGGACTAATTTGCTGTGATGGCCCCTGAAGGGAAAACCCAAAATTATAGAAGATTATGCAGGGAAAAACCTTCTAACTCAGCAGTTATTATGTTGCCATGGAAGCGGTTCATTTAATAGTATAGTTCTTATATAAATTGAGCTCCCGAGTGAATGCACAGTGCGAGTTCATTATTATTCAAGCTTATTAATGAACTAGCCTTGGACCACAGGCATTTAAAATACTCTTGTCTGTAGTTGAGATGTTTTCAATATTGTAGACTCTTTTAATCATGGTTAAGTGTTTCGACACAATCTTGAACTTTCTTCTAATACATTTAATAACAATTCTAATACATCTTTATCTGGAATTTGTTTAAAAGAAGTTTACTTTACGAGATTCTAACTTTGCTACAAGACAGTTCTGTCATCACTAGTGCAAAGTTGGATTTCGACATCATTTTAATTGGATGTATTTGGAAAAAAAATCCCAAAATATAAACATCTAACTGTGACAATGTGTTGCTTGTTAAAGTGAAATGTCAGATTGAAAAGGTTATCAATTCTGCAGTTTTGAACAAGAAGTCAATGGAACTGTTTTATTATGAAGACAGTTTGCACCAAAACAGTGTGGAAGAAATACCTATTTATATGTCATTAGGAATGGGACGATAGTTTCATTTCAGTTCTGGTGTTGGGTTTGATTCTCATGTGTCCCTCCATTGTTCTTTTGTAGCTGTCATTTCTCGCTCAGACACTAGATAGTAAACACAAAAATGGACCCTAGAATGACTGAAATATTAACTTTTTTAAACATGATTTTAATAAGTTCCTCACCTAATTATTGTTTCATTTAACAAATTCATAGATCCAAAATAATTTATTCTCTCTTTGTGCATATGCTGTTTCTTTTCAAGCTGTCAGACTTTGCATTGGCATTGGCAAACAAACACAACTTTTTAAAAATACACTTTGCTGAAATAGTTTCCTCATTTGTAAAATACTTATCACCAAAAACTCACCAACAACTTACTGTTCTCTACTCAATCTTAGTATTTTTTTCATTTTAGACTGAGAAAGTGAAACCCCCATAGAAATGAAATAAACAGGAAATGACGATGCCAACAGGAAGTTAGCATTTTTGTTAGCATTTCTGAAAAAATTTGTTTGTCTACCATGTCCTAAAAGAAAACACAATACATTGCCAATTTAAAAAACTATATACACAAAAGAATCTATCCTAACTTTTACGTATTTACTGCTCAATAAAGTATCTTAAAAGGCATGAACCCTTACTCTGAATAGAATCACTTCCCTACAAATTTGACCTCTAACTTAGTGTTTCCCAATCAGCGAATGCAACCTCATCAGGTTTAATTGGAAAGAATTCAGGCTTAAAAAAAAATTTATTGAGTATCATCTGGGTTTAAGAGTGTTATTTTTGGGAATTTTGAATCATAATAAAATAAGAAAATGATAGCAATAACTGACTTTATGCCACTAGAAACATAATTATTTACTCAAAAGTGCAAAATAGGGGTTCTCCACCGTTCAACTGATGGTTTTCACACCGTTTTGCAGCATAGTCTTGGCAAAACAGTAACATTTCTATAGAACCACCAAAGCTATGTAGTGTATTTTATGTGTTACGCAGCCCCTCCTCGACTTAAACGCTGATAAGAAAAATGGAGCTGCACATATATATTTTCATAATACTTGAGCTGGAGTACAGTGCCTCTTCTCTCTGCGGCGGTGACATCACACGGGCGTCTTTAACCTGCTGTCTCCTGCTGTTTCCCAGTGACAAGTCTATCTGAGGGGAGGAGCCAAGGCGTTTTATCGGCTCCACACATCTCCAGGATTGCCACCAGCCTTTCATGTTCTTTTCATTTGCGTCGGATGGCAGCTCGCGGTTCTGTGCCTGTCATAGGGCCCTTTGTTATGGCTTATTACCTCCTCCGTGTCACCGAAATGTGCAGCCGCTTACTGTTCTCGCGCGGAAATTCAATCTAAACCTGCCAGGCTAACAGAAATGCATTTCCAGATCTGCGAGATGAGCTTAGGTGTGGATGTTTAATGCGTAGTGCGGTGTGTAGCTGTAATTCAGGAAATTCATAGCTCGATTGAGCGAAAAAGAAAAATGCAAGATGTAGTTTGAAATCATGTGTACATTACATGACTAAGAATATACAGAGTGAGCATATTGTCAGTGGATAATTGATGATATATTGTTAAAGGAACCCATTTTCTATGTATTTAGTTAAAATCTATGACATAAGTAGGACAGTAATTATCATTTTGTTCATCGTAAAACACAAAAATGATCTAAAACAGCTTAGAAATAGAAACCGCTCCTTGACTTTTGTTCAAAGTTACTGTAGATTTGAAATGACAATTTTTGTATTGTAGATATTGTTGCTTCTGGGCTATTTTGAATCCTACTTTTCAAATAACCACATGTAAACACAGGCATGTGGGTGGAGATAAGTGGAACGAAGCACTAACAACTTTGTAGAAAATAGAAAATCAGAAATGTGGTCTTAACCTAATAGAGTCCTTTAATACACATTGTTATCTGCTTCTTTACACGGAGATGTAGTAGCTTTCCACAAAAGTCCCACAGAATGGCATTTTGCTTAACTGTTTCTACGGAAACAAGTAGACAGGACAACTTGGCCAGGTCACAGGTCAGACATTTGTAAAGAAGAACCCGGTTACATTACTTAAGCATGTTTTCCAAGGTGTTTTTGGCCACCATTGTGAATATACTTGCAAGATAAATAACTTTAAAGCACTATATGTATGTTTAGCTGAATGCTAAGAACATAGACAAGAATACTTGCTTTACTTAAAGCAACTGAGCCCGTTATTATTGCACGCAGATGAGACATGCAGATTAATTTTGATCGAATAGATACATTGACAACATGAATAAAAAAAAAGATAATGACTTTTTTCTCCAGATTTTTTTTCTAAAGAATGCTTATTTATTCAAGTGATAGTCAAGCTTAGTTTGGAGACATACTGTATTTTGGCATAAGACTGAAGTGAAGAGGGCGATGTGAAAAATTTAAAATACAACAAGATTAATGAGCAAAAAAAGGTGGCTATGATAGCAAAAGTTTATATTTTAAAGCATTTACTTGTTAGGTTAGGCTAGGTAAAGTTATTTTTGGTATTTAAGACAGGTATGCTAACCAGATTACGGCATAATTGCGCTATAGGAATGTTTGTTTAGCATATGGGCTTATCAACTTTTTCATATTGATGCAAGTAGATTTCTTGGACTAATTTCTCAAAAAACAGTGAAGCATTAACACATGTCTGGCAGCTTCCAAGTGCACCCACTCGCCGTGAGTCAGTGTGCCCTCCTCGCTGTTTCTCTTAATGTTTTTATCAGATCAGACAGATGCTCGCACGTGACCTATAGCATCCTCCCCATCTTGCATTATATATATATATATTTTTTTTGAAGGAATGCGTTCAGCCCCACAGCGAGAACAGTGGCGTCTTAAGCCCGGTAGAGAAGAATCCATTTCTGTAACGAGTCGACTTGATAATCTGTGTAATGCCCTTTGGTGCTGCTCTAAGCATTTGCTCAGAAGGGAACTTTGAAGTCGCGCTTTTCCCCTATTTTATGCTGAGTTTCTAAAGTGGCACTAGACCCAATTCGACCTTGCCAGAATAAGAGGAAAAAAAAGATCTTTGCGTCTGCCTGCACGCGCTTAGACTCTAAGCCATTTTGTATGATTAAAGTAATGAGACTTTTTCCATAAAGCTAAAGCGCTTTTATGATACTGTAATTTAGCATTTTTCCTCCTCTGTCTCTCTGAAGGGAAAGCTCCAAACGTCCCTTAAAATAGACAGAGGAAAGCATTGTCGAAATGGCTTACGCCGAAGTGTGCTTATAAGACGAGGCAATTAAAAGTTCATTAGTTAGCGAAACAGCATTAGCTTTAGACGCACAACACTGCGTGAGGAGGAGATCCGGCAGGAAGGCTGGCAGGCATCGGCGGGCTTGTCCTCTCCGTGGCCCCAGACGAAAGCAGCAGCGTGTGTGCATAAGCCGCGGGCCCTAATTTGTTCTCTGGATCGAATTGTTGTCGTCATGTGTGAGCTGCGTGCTTGGCGGTGTGGGAATGTATGTGTGCGAGGGTGAGAATGCATCCGTGTGTTTGCATATTGACCCGGTTTGAGATGATTAAATTGGGTGCCGGCAAGTTCAAGTAACAGAGTGTGTCTGTTTGTTTTTTTGCTTGTTTTGTTTGTTCCTGACTGTTCTGTTCAGGAGTGTTCAAGAACCATGTGTGTCTGTGTTCATATGCATTTATCAAAACCTGGCCAGTCATACCTACTGTCATAGGAACCATTCTGTTCCCTCTAGAATACATATAAATGCATTACACATTTGATAATGTTGTTGTAATGTCCTTCTGTCATTAATAGAGTTGTCACATTAATCAAAGTTGGTATTAATGTGACACTAAACCCCTAAAGTAGCTGATTTTACACCGAAACACAATTTAGGTTTTAAATTTGACAACTTCCTTCCTAAATTTTTGACACACGGTTGATATCAACATGTATTCATTTTGGTTACAATTACGGCTTAAAAACACTTTTGCAATACCAAAGTAAAACTGAAGGGACCACCCAAGCCACAGCCAATCAGAGTGCAGCATTTGGCTCCTGATTAGAGCTAAATTCTTTATTACTCAGTGGTTTCATTTATTCACAGTGTTGCATTTATTATACTTTTTATGGAAGGTACAAAATTACTAATTTATACTAATAAAGTGAACTATACTCAACATTATTTGGAAGGTGTCAGGCTGCAGACCTTGTATGTCCCGCCTACCTTCGCTCTGTCCAGAAGCACCTCTCTGTACAGACCGGACGCCCATATTTGCAACTTCTATTATTTACAAGCCGTAAATTTAGCCAAATTACTATTGTAACCCCAATCCTAATCCTAACCCTAACCTTACCTATATTGTGACAAAATGTTGAAATATCAACGTTGCTAGCATAGCCACAACGAGATGCTTCTGGTCTGTAGTGAGAAGTGCTATTGTCCAAAGAGTGCATTTTATCATAAAGTAGAGAAATTGGTCATGCTTTCAAGCCTATTCTTAGTAACCAAATACACTTTATATACAGTAGGTCCTACATTTTATGAAGCTATGCAGCTACAGTATAAAAATAGTGCATAACCACACATTAACATTTAAGTGCTCTATTTGGCAAGCCCAAAGCAACAAGTAAAACTAGTCAAATCAAGAAATCAACTCCATCTCATCTAATCTAATGAAGACAAAAGCAATTGGTATTGATACAACTAAATGACTGGCCAGGCTCTTTTAGGTCTCTAAGTTCTGAAAACGTGTATATGTATGTTTTCTGTACTATTAGATCTATCTAACAGTTCTCTGTCTTTTGGAGGCTTTTGTAGTTTAGCGAGTAATCTTCCAGGTCTCACATGGAGCATTTCATGAACACTGACACACTGGGGATGTTCTGGTTCAGTTTGATGGTTCACGGGTTTGAGACGCAGAGATTTTTCTTTCTACAGACAGAAAAATCCCTGCTTCCACCCAGTTTTGTGTGTGTGTGATGTTACTTTGGTTTTGACACTGTTAGGTGCTTTGGACATGGGTGACCAGACCACACTTGCTTGTTTCATCTTTTAACTTTTGAAATGTGTGTATTGAATCTTGCAGGAGGCCGTTATTGGTGGATTACATTCAGAAACGACATATTCAGTGACAGTAGCAGCCTACACGACCAAAGGAGATGGAGCCAGGAGCAAAGCTAAAGTCATCACCACGACTGGAGCAGGTCAGTGCTGTCATATAACACATACTATCACTAAGCAGCACTTATTACAGGAGGTGCAGTTTATCTTGTGCACATGTGGCCACTAGACCATTATCTGTATTGGCTGACACTGACACTGGGCCCCATTTAGAGTGTCATGTGAATTTAACAGCTGCCAATGAAGTGAGGTAATGCATAGTCGAGTTGAACATACTGCCAAGTTTCTCAACAAGTGTTTTAGAATGTTAAAGTGGGTCACAGTAATGGTCTTTGGCAACTGTTGAGAATCATTTTAGTCCAATTATATAATAGCAGACACTTGAATGAGTGTATCATTCATCTTAAATCCAGAGCAAATTGACCTGCTAGAAGTGGAATATCATCTACGTATTTACAGCAGGACTGTTTTATTTTTCTCACTGACAGATTTTACAAAACTATATATAGGATAAAATTTATATATTTTCTAATGCTTGGAACATTGGTCTTGGGTAAGATTCAGTTTGTTGAAGGGCCTGATATGGTTCCCAGGTCTTTAATGTAATAGCTCTTCTATACCCACACCAAAGTTTAAGAACAACACTTGAAGCTGGAGTACCTAATTTTACTTTTAAATTAGTTAATGTTTATCTTTTCCCCATGAAAGTACATGGTAAACACAGTATTTTGTGACTAAATCAGACGACTGTATACTGCCTGAATTAAATATAACAATTTTATTTCTCATTTAAAGCCTAAAGCAGGGCTCTGATTGGCTGGGCTTGGGTGAATTTCTCCAGTTTCACATTGCTGTTGAACAAAACCCAAACATGAGTACATGTGGATTATAAATAAATGTTCTATTTGTTGGTGGATGCTCAAATAACCTTCGAAAGTCTCAGAGGGTACACAACTATGAAAAAAACTTAAAGCTGTGATGCCTAATTGACAAAACAGAAGGTAATTAATTCAGCTTTCATAAATTCTTCACCAGATGGTAAATATTCCACGCATTGATTTTTGGTTGTAATTATGCCTCACTAACGTCTTTTTACAGAAATTTAAACAAGAGTACCTCACCCAGGAACAGCCAGTCAGAACCCAGCTTTGGGCTACTTGAACACAGAAGTCAGATATATTCACAAAGTGCTGTGTTTGGGATTTTAGTTTTAGTTCAAAAGATAAAGCTACCTATTTCACAACAAAAAGCCAGGTACCCCTGCTTTAAGGACGACTGATTTATACAAGAGTACAGTCATTGACGCGGTATAAGTGTTATATCCATGGATACAGTAACCATGGACATAACAAAGCATCCACACACATTTTAGTAAATTGTCTATTGCTGCCTCTACCCCTTAGCATAGTATTTAACTACTACTAAACTGTATTCAAGAAATAGTTGACCTTTTTCAAACATGCATTTAACTGTGATTTCAGTGCCTGGAAAGCCCACCATGATGATCAGCACCACAATGGGAAACACAGCTCTGATCCAGTGGCAGCCGCCTAAAGAAATGGTGGGCGAGCTGATGGGTTACCAGCTCCAGTTTAAACGCACTGACGATGAACACTTCACATCTCGAGAGCTGAAGGGGAAGGACGACCACTTCACTGTCACCGGGCTGCACAAGGGCGCCAACTACATTTTCCGACTGAGCGCCCGTAATCGCGCCGGGATCGGAGAAGCCTACACTAAAGAAATAAGCACTCCCGAAGATGTCCCCTCCGGTTTCCCAATCAACCTCCAAGTGACAGGCCTGACCCAGTCCAGTACGCAGCTGACATGGGAGCCCCCCCTGCTGGCGAGAGGAATGGGAAAATTGTCTACTACATGGTGGTGTACAGGGATATAAACAGCCAGCAAAACAGCACCAACAAAACCACAGAGAATTATATGACCATTCAAGGCTTAAGTCCAGACACCACCTACGACATCAGAGTCCAGGCTTACACCAGCAAAGGAGCAGGTCCACTGAGTCCCAGCATCCAGAGCAGGACCATGTCTAATGGTAAGTCAGAATGCAAAATACACTTCATTTAATTTAAAAAACAAACAAAAACAGACAGAAAATTACACATGGAATTTTCTTATGTTTAATTTAGCCTACTCCTTTATAAAGTACTTGAAATCTGTAGCTATAACATGCTATACAAATACCTTTTACTTACTTACTTACTCAGTCACTCTAGGTCTGAGCTATTAATTAAATAATCAAGAGATTCAGTCATGTCCAATGATCACGTATTTAGCTGGGAGTTTGAATCGAAAGATTGCCAACCATCCTTGACAGTAAAAACAAGCAGTTTGGAGGAAAGCTAAACTTTGAGGCTGAATATTGATGTATATCATTTTTTCTAGAGATCGGCTGATTTGGGATTCTCTTTGGCTGATGTCGATTTTAATGGCTGATTTTCGAGGATGACTTCTGAGGCAGATTTTCATATCTTAGTTTTAAAATTATAACGGGGGCAACATGTTAAACAAAAACAAAAAACAACAAAAAAACTTTGGCCTAAACTATAATACACCATGATACATGTGTCTCTTTCACACAATGTAATGACCTAAACTGTGTTTTGGCCCAAGAAACAATCATTTCATAGTGTCATGAAAAACACATATTATCATATTATTCATATTTTACAAACAAGCGCTTATTAAAGCTTGTGGTGCAGCCAAAGTCATAGGACAAGAATAAAACGTAAAGACATATTAAGAATGAAATCAAACTCTCTCCTAATCAATAAGAGCTGAGCTGATTCACACAGGAAATGTCCAAATAACTGTGTAATCAGACATTTACCAAAATTTAGACCAGTAGCTGATACAGCCGATTACAAAAAGTCCTAATATCGGCCCAAAATATTGGCCGGCCGATATGTGAGTCTGTCTTTTATTTTTTCTGATATTGGAACATATTATATCTGTTTTGTTTATGCTCCTAAAAGTATTACTACATGTTTTTTTAAATAGGCTAAACTAAATTTTTTGGATATTGAAATTTATCAAAATGAAGGTCAAAACAAACTTTTTTTTTTTCTTTTTATTCAAGCATATACCTGCATTATGTAATCCTCGTCCTCTGCTATCTCTCTGTGACTTGTACATGTATGGCCCATTCTCTAACTCCACTCTTACCGCTGTTAGCTCTCTGTGCCACTCACTAGTGCAGTACCATGCGTTTATTGATTTATAGACTCATAATCCCATCACACGCTAACATCACGTCGCCTTCTTGCCATTACACACAAAGCGCACTCGGCAAGCACCTTCTCATGCATTTACACTCTCATAAACGTGATTATTTATTTATAACGCAGCTCATTTTAATCCCACGTGTCGGCACTCCCACGTTTCCTGGTAATCGCTACCATCTTGGCCTGTTGCATATGTCGCGTTAAGATTAAATTAATGATATACTGTAATAAATAGAACAAGCTTGGGGAATGTGGACTATTTTAAAAGTCTTAAAATGAAGCGTGAAGATGAGTTTTTGATGTTAATGCCACTAGTGAATTCTCCTGTTGTTTTCCGATGGGGTTATGCCGTGTACAGTACTGCAGTGTGAAATGTGAATTTAACACAGTGGGATTACACGCTTGGGTACAGCTGGGCATATTGACAGAAATAGATATCTCGATCATTACAATTTTCAGGTATACTGGTGTCTAGGTTAACTCTGTCACTCCCCAAATCCCCAAATCGGGACATGACTTTTCATGTCAACACGTTCATTGACTTCTTCAGGTACGCCTGACAGGTCTATCTGAAGTCCCTCTCTGATAGTCCCGATGTACAATCACAAAGTCAGCTGTCCCATCTTCCTCCTCTGTCTCTCTGTCCCGAAGAAGCTGCATTATAATCTCCTGCTTCAAAACTTGTGCATCGGATGTCCATCACTGTTTACTGCGTGAAGCAAGAGCAAGATCCCGCAGCAGCACAGAGCACCTGCACGTGCCTAAGCACAACTAAGCCCTTAGAGGGCTACGCACATTCTAATAAAACTACATTATGTATTTAGCGGATACTGCATGATTTAGAAAGTGTTTTAAGATTCAAATCATTTTTTTTGGTTTGATCTAGCATGGCTTGTTATTTTGTTGATTAGACAATTGTTCTATTAAGAATAGGTTCTGGCTGAAATGCGGGACAGCAGCTGTCCTGATAGGACGAATAAAAAAGGCCATATAGCGGGACGTCCTGCCCAAATTGGGAAAGTTGGCAACCCTAACTGTGTCAGTCCTAAGGGAAAGTCTTCAAACATGTCTCTAAATGTTTTCATTGACGTTAAAGCTGCATAGCCTTCTTTTTCTTTCCTTAAAAATGTAAGCAAACAGAAATATTTTATCTTATACTGTCTTTCTACATCAGTCTTCGTGTTTTGCTCAATTACCTAATACATTCTGACTCTTCAAACTGTTCACCACAATGTGTAATTTTTGCACAGCTGTTGAATGAGTGAGCCATGCCTGTATGCTGATGGAAGTTAGCCACAATGTTAACAAAAACAACACACTTTGTAGATTTTGGTAAACAAGCAGAACATTATTAATCAGAGACATTACGGACACATTTTAACTTGAACAGATAACAATAATAAGAGATCTGTGCTAGTGGAAAATGATTTAAATTATTATTTTAAAACGTCAGTATAGCGTTAATAAAAATCAGTAAGGTCTATTAGAAAGACTGCGCCATTCAATAAAAAACAATGTTTCAATCCTTATCCTGATAATAATAATTAATACACTAAAAGGGTCCCACTTTTTCCAGTACCCTAATTTTGAGTTTTAAGTAAATGATTTATTTCCTGATTTAATATTGTTTTTTTTTTTTTTTTTCATTCTTTTCATGTAACCTATGATCAAAACCTTGTATTATTATTAAAACTGACCACAAATATCATTTTTAAGTACAGATAATAATGCATTTCAACTCCTCATAAAGTCTGAAATCATTCCAAGTACCCCTTGGTAAGTGCTTGCCCTAGGGTCCTTGTACCCCTGTTGGGAAACACTGATATAAGACACCAGCATGTAAATTACTAAAATATGACCTTTTTATTCTTATGTAGCATTTAATCCTAACCCTAAACAATATACACAATGTTAATTTTTTGCATATCTTCAAAACAACATTTATATATTATCTAAAATTCCGTACAGTATATCCCACTTTAGCGCTGGGCTGTGTTTTAGTGAAGATGTTAATCAAAAAACTGTGCCTGTCTGCAGATTTTCCCACCTTAAACTTTGGTGTCAAGGCTGTCATGAAGACATCTGTTCTCCTCACCTGGGATTTGCCTCCAAACTACAAGTCCCAAGTGCCTTTTAAGGTAAGTGTAGCATTCAAAATGAACAAGACTCAGCTGAATCATTAAAAATATGCTTTGGTAGAGGTTGTGTTTAGTGTTACTGATGTTTTTTGGGGAAAGGTAAGGAAAAGTGGGAAAGTTAAGCCCTTTCACTAATGCCATAGGTGAGTAGTAGGCCTAATTAGATTTTTTCAGTTACATTCACTTTAGTTATTTTTTAGTTAAATTTAAATTTTTTGTTCAACTTGAGTAATATTTTTTCAGTAACAGTTCTATTTCTGATCTGAGTTTGGTTTCTGATCTCACTCAGGGCAAATGTACAAGTGACATTTTAACAATAAGAAAATATTTGAATATACTCAAGATGTCTAAGTTTTCTTCAATAATTTTATCATTTGGAGAAAAATATCACTTTTGTGCATTTTTTATGCTTTGTCTTTCGAATTCAATTTACTTCATTATTTAACTCAAAGGTTATGTTTAGACAGTTCCTCTTACTAGAGGACTTGTTTTCCCAAATACCTCTTTCAAGTACAGCTACTTTGTATTTTTACTTGAGATAGTATTTAATTCAGTTTACTTTTGTAAAACCCAAAATCACAACAATAGTTTGATCATTGAATGTAGAGTATTCAACATTCACTGTTGGATAATGTCTCAGAGCATCCATTAGACCCCTCTTCCATAAAAAAAAATAAATAAAAAAAAAAGATGTGACCAGGGCTGATGCATATCCATTTGCAGATAGAGTTTAAGTCTGTAGAGCCAGAGTCTATCAGGCAGAGGTAAACACGCTCATCCGGCAGAACATGGAAGACTACTTTGTGTTATCACGTGTGTTGTGAAAAACAATTTTGCAAACACTGTATTTGTAATGCACAAGGTTGCATATGTATTTCTGTATATATTTCTCATTCAGTCTAATTGTGCTAACAGGAGGTGACTCCATTCACACTTATTTACAATGACTTGACTAACAATTACATAATGAAAAGCTTACATCTGTTAACATGTTCATGACATGTGTTAAAACCATAGCTCAGGAGTTTAATATTGTGCGATGCTGTTTACATACATCACATTCAGTTATTTATGAGGCGTCGGGCAGCTTCACTACAACACTTCCCACCCTTTGATTTGCCAAACAACACACAGACAGTGACAAACAACACATATTCCTGCCAATATACAGATTGTATACAAAACAGAACACAGATTTCGATTTGTTTCAGACACATGATACGTCGTGCATTTTTCACCCAGTTGTCACATACTTGAAATACATTGTCTGGATTCAAAGTAAAAATAAATAAATAATATGTATAGAAAATAGCCAATATACAATGGGCCTATTTAAAAATTAGATAAATTAATTTTAGTAGGTTTCATAATTTTGATTTTTTTAGCTTTAATAGGAATACTTCTAATAAATAATTGTGCATTGTTGTCAATGGTCGAGTTTTGGCCCAGTTTATAGGATGGTTGCTAGCGAGAAGTCATCATCTATAAACTGAAAGTAAAGTTAAAGCTAAACTGGGATGAAACACAGAATATAATAATCTTAACTCTGTCTTAATGAAATGAGCCATAGGAAAAATAAAAATAAACTTTCAAACAAAAACATAAATGTGATAATTCAGCACTGTGCATTTGTAATTAAATATGCACACCCAATACATTTTTTAGCTAATATATTTAGTTACATGTTTTAACACCATTATTCTTGAAAATCCATGTTAATATTTTAAGCAGAGCTGCGCCTTTACGAAGTTTCCAAGCTTCCCTCGAACACAAACTCATGATTTATTGTGTACTTCCCAGATTTTGTACAACCAGCAGAGCGTGGAAGTGGAGGGAAACCTCAAGAGGAAGCTCATCACCGCTCTGCAGCCCGACACGGACTACTCGTTTGTGCTGACCAGCCGTGGAAACATCGCCGGAGGTCTCCAGCAGCAGGTGTCCATCCGCACTGCCCCGGACCTGATCAAGACCCAGCCCATCAACAAGCAGCAGGCGGAGGGCGGCAAAATGACCATAATTCTGCCCAAAGTCCAGACCAACACTCACATAAGGTTAGTAATGAAGTCATTGTTCACTTTGTACCGGATGCACAATTTGTACCTTTAGCCAACACGTGCACAGACTAAAATTACATCCTTCAAAAACAGTATTTGTAAGTGTGCAATGTTATTTATTTGTAATGATATTTAAGGATGTATATCACAAAAGTTAAAAGTAAGCCCAGAACCCTACACCTATTTATGTAAATTTTAAGCTAACAGTTAGCAGCCAGAACTAGCTTAATCAAGTATTTACGACTGTGAAATAGTGATTATCAACCATTATTTTTAAGTGGATAAACTAGACATCTTTCGGTTGTTAGTTATGAATGTATCTCACAAGTGTTTGCTAGTAGAAATTCGAGAACATTACACTTTCTTCTGTCATTTTAAGCTAACCGTAGCTAGCTTAGTTTGGTATTTACCATTGTGAAATAGTGATAGGCAACCAATATTTCTATGTGGACAAACTAGATGCATTTCTGTTGTTAGTTATGAATGTAAGTGTTTCACAATAGAAAGTACAGAACATTACACTTTCTTTTGCCATTTTAAGCTAACTGGAACTAGCTTAAAGGTGGGGTGACTGATTTTCACAATGCAAACACGATTTAGGTTTTAAATCTGACAACTTTCTCTCATAAATCTTTCGACATATAGTTAAAATTGACATGTATTATTTTGGGATGCAGTTATAGCTTATAAATGTCTTTTAACAAACAATAAAGGTAAACTGTAGTGACCACCCCAAGCACAGCCAATCAGAGCGCTGCATTTGGCTCCGGATGAGAACGAAAATTCTTTATTATTTAGTTCAGACTGTACACAGTGGTCTCATTTTTTCCTGAAGTGTTCCATGTATCGTTTACTTTTTAGTGGAAAGCACAAAGTTAGAGGTAGCGTAATCAGGTATTTACAGCAACGTATGAAATATTGAGTCTATATTTTGGCTGATTTCAGTTTCGACAGTTGGCCAAAATTGGTCGATTCCCCTTGTCATGAAGCTACTAGGTTAGTCCTAGTTTTGCCTAACTACCAATTAGTCACTTTAGAATAGGGGCTCGAAGTAAATGATTAGTGAATATTTGTTTGTTAATCCTGTATGTTGTTTGTTTATTAATAAATATTATCTAACAATTTAGTAATTATCAGGCAAAGTTGTCTTAATGATTTACAAACATTTGCAAATTATTTTTTATCTATTCATTAATATCAAGTGTTGTATTTTTGCTGATTTAGCCAACACAAAGTTGAAAAATCAAACAGCTTAGTCATTGAAAGTAGATTCAGAGCAAATGATAGGTAATTGTTCCAGAGCATCCCTTGTTCTTAGACCTTCCTTCTCGGCAAAGAAAAACTCAAAAACAGTGGCAAAAAGACAAAACCATGAAAGACAAAATCATAATTCTGCCTAAAGTCCAGACTAACACTCGCATAAGGTCAGTAATGAAACCACTGGGACGATTCACTCCCAGGTTCACTCACAGTCCGGGCACGCTTTCCTCTCGATAAGTGATGTCTGCTGTCAGCCTCCCGACGCCATTATTTTACATTAGCATCCAGGCTAATAGCTTTGTTTGTGTTGTGGATCTTGGCTCAAGTAATAGCCAAGAACTCCATCAGTGAACAAGTGCGATCTGTGCAAATTTGCGAGAGGGAAAGTGGGAGCGCATAAAAATCCGCAAGATGTCAACACATGCAGCATGGCACCAAGGACAATGGCGCGGGCCTGGTGATTTTGCATACATCTGCAATTGTGAAAAAGGCAGCCAACCTTGAGGTAATCCTTGAGTCATGTTCAATTTGTGTTGGCCCATTTAAAGGACACTGGAGTTGTATTTCGTTTTGCATTAAGAAACATTTATGCTACAACTTTGCTTGTTGTTAACAGGAAATATTGACAAGTAACATGAATCATAAAAACAAGCCTCTACGTTTTAAATATTAACACAAGTCCAATACAATCATATCTACCGTATTTGCAAGACAAAACGTAATCAATAAAAGTACACAGTGGGACCAAAATGTGCTTATTGTAAGGAAAAAACTTGAGTTCACCAGCATTTTATTATTATTTTTAATTATTAATGAAGAAACTAATAATTTACAGCCAATTAAACTTTTCTTCCCTGGCAGAGATACCGTAATTTCTGGATTATAAACCGCTACTTTTTTCATGAGCTTTGAGCTTTGCGGCCTATACAACAATACAGCAAAATTATAGATTCTCATAGACTTACTATTAACAAGTGCGGCCTATATGTACTTTATCATTTTTCTTACTTAAATCTAGTGGGTGCGGCTTATATTCAGGTGCGCTCAATAGGGCAAATGACAGTAATTTGAATTAGGTATTTGGAATATTGATGATGAATCATGGCAGCCACAGACCCAATCAAGAGACAACACGCTCCTTCTCACTGGAATCCTGATTTTCTCAGGATGGGTGCTTAATAACAGACTGTCAGCGGTCGATCAAACTGGGATTTTTCTCCCAAATCCTTATTGTTCACATTTGATCTACAAAACGAATAGTGAAATACATAACAACCAATTAATGTAAAGCTTTATAACAAAATTGTTTCATATTTAAGTGATCATTCTGACAGCAGTAATCACAGAGAAACAGAAAGTGAATGTGACCCAGAGCTGAGGAAGTTGACTGGCTACTTCCTCTTTGAAATGCAGTGAACAATGGTATGATATTATCCACTTCTACTGTCTACGGCAGTAATATAGCTTAATTTAGGCATTATCTCAACGTTCTCATGGAACCACAGCCTAATTTAAAAGCTTTTTTGGGTCAACTAAAGTTAAACCCCACAGGCTAACATAACTTACTCCTCTTTTGTTCTTAAATGTTACAGTTGAAGTGCTAATTCTGTATCTATTCCACTGGTGAAAGGAGCAGTTTGCAGTGGTTATCCAACTTCTACAGCTGACTTTGGATTACGCGATCAATGAAAGGCTATTTAGAAACTTAAGACTGCACTTTTACCCTTTTTGCCAACTCGAACAACTTGATGACCTCACGCCTGATGATAATTGCGACTTTTAGCATCGGCTCGAGCGGCATTAGGTTGCTTCGGGAGATTGTCGGAGCAGAAACCGCCCTGACCCTTCTCTTTCCGGAGTCTTCCCACTCTTTCACGTAAAAAAAAAAAAAAAATACAGAGGAGACGAGAAGCTGATTGGTGGAAAGATTATAGGGTTTGTCAGGCCTGGCTGAGCTCCGATACTCAGATTGACAGAAGGAGAAGGTGCAGGTGATTGGGCATGGTGAGTTTATGTGGTGTGGGCGAAATGGAGGAATCTTGTTATACATGTCTTCTACTGCAGTGAAAGTTGACTGACTGTTGAATCACAGAGTCAAGGCCTGGTGAGAGAGAGACAGAGAGAGAGAGAGAGAGAGAGAGAGAGAGAGAGAGAGAGAGAGAGAGGGAAGGGGTGTTACTGTCAAGGAAAACTGATTTTACAAGTGCTTGTTGCTGCTGCTCTGTGGAGAAAAAAAATTGACATGGCTGCAAACAATGGTTCACCCACAACTTCCGCTTGTCTATAGTCAAGCTTTATATTGTCAGTTAGTTGCTGTGTCGGAAAGAATGAGCAGAACTTTAAGTGACATCTAAAGGATTTTTTGTCAGTGACTTAGTACAGTTTTGCACTTTTACCACCAGATGTCACTAAAACATCCAAATCAAACTCATCAAACATTTGCAGAGGTGTGACTTTGTCTGCTTACAATTTTTGTTTGAACACAAACTGATTAGTGAGCAAGGAAGTATTAAGTGCTAATGAAACAATGAGGGTGGTCCCAAAATAAACAAATAAAAATACAGAAAATGCAATATATTTCTGTTTGCTATAACTTGGTCTTTTTGCACATTTGAGTAGACTTTAGATGTTACAGTTTTGAACCATGTTTGATTCCCAACCTTGACATTTACAAGCCTCTTTTAGTTACTTCTAATTAAATGCTCTACAAATGCCTGATTATAACCATCACAATACAAAGTCATAAACATATTGCAAGTTGATCAGTATAATTGCATGAAAATAAGGACAATTTAAATGCTTGAGTGTTAAAGTTTTTTAGAAGACACTTTTAGAACAAATCAGACACTAAGCAATATACTATTGAATTCTGCACGTGAAGTAAAGTTTTTACAAAATGGGCTTAGCATTGGTGCATAGAGATTTAACATAGTAGGCAATTCAAAAAGCAATGGAGCAAAACAAACAAAAAAAACTAAAAGGAAAAACAAGCAATTGATGTTACTATCCATTGTAGAAAACCTGCTTAAAATGCCCAAAAGCAGGAATTGTGACTTGTTTTTTTTTTGTTTTTTTTTACAAAAAATGCTCTAACCCATGTAATACTTTTGAGATTGGTTATTATTTGAAGCAATAAGTCTTTTTTGGAATCCCTCACCATGCATTTTGTGCTTTAATGTTAATTATGCTCTTGTGCTAATAAATAAATGGTAGCTATGATTATGTTGACAACTAACTGTACAGTATATACGCTAAATTTTCTAATAATTGTTGTCACTGCCAGTTTTCTTTGTTAAGTGATTCTCTGGGTGACAAAAAGGTTGAACACCTAATTTAAAAGATCTATTTTCTGTGTATTTAGTAATAAACTAGAACATATGTAGAGCAGTAATTTACATTTTGGTCATTGTAAAACCCAAAAATGATCTAACACAACTTGAGTAGAAGCAGTCATTGACTCCTGTTCAAATGAAGAACAGATTAAAACATAACTTTATAAGCAGAAATTTTGAATTACAATTTGGAATTTTGGAATAGGTGGTAGGTGAAAACAGGGAGCACTTGACTTTCAACTGCAGAACAATACAAGGTTATTCAAGCATGCATGAATCAATTTAAATACAACTTTGGCTAAACTACTGTTGAGAGAACACTGCTTTAACATGGTCAGAAAAGTGGATTTTACCAAAATAAGTATTCATTAAACCTTAAAAAGCTTCTAAATTTCACTTGAGCTTCCTATTTGTTGATTTTGCCCATCCTTTCCTCAAACACTATTAAAAGTTACCTGCAGTTGTCCTAGTCTCACCTCCCTCTCTCTTCTTTCTTTGCTTGTGCTTTGAAATGATATTCAGTAAAGGCATGCAGACCAGAGTTAAGTGACACAGTGCTTTCTATTAACCTGAGGATTCCTGTGGGGATCACTATTAGCTGAAGGCCCGTCTCAATGGGGCAGTATTTGTTCCAGTCCGCGCGGCAGATGTTCTTAGTGATTAGCCATTAATTGGAGAACGCAGCGCCAATCTGCCTTCGTACGACCTTTGCCTAACACTCAAATTTAGCATTCATCCCAGCGCGAGGCCACACAGTGTAAAAATCCTTCCCTCCACTGATTGTTTTGTCTGTTTTACTAACGATACCTTTTGATCTCAGCGTGCGAGTCTCACTTTGTTTGTCTTGGCAGGTGGTATTACATCGTGGTGGTTCCCGTGTCCCAGTCCTCGCGGCGGTGGAAGAGTCCAGACGAAATGGACCTAGATGAGGTGAGTGCCAGCTGGCGTCTGATTGGCTAATGCGACGAGGGGTCAGGGGTTGGCGATAGCATCTCCCCGCGCCAACTGGGAAGGAAGTGGCGGCGTGTAGCGGGTAATTAGCTGGTCCGCGGCGGGCTCAGGGAGGGGTCAGGGGCAGACAGGTTTAAACAATGACTCAGCCCAAACAGGTGGAGGAGAGGAAAGATGGGATTGGGCGCCAGCTCGGAGGACACGGCCCATCTGTGAACAGAGACAATATGGAGGAAGGTATTTTTAGGACAACACGATGTGCTTATGCTACAGTATGTGCCTATCAGAATTATAATGGACTTGTATTGGACTTGTATAACTCTAATTCTGCAACTAACGATTTTTAATTATTCTACTTTGACATTTGTAATCCCAAAAAATTGCTGAACTGCTAAACTTGCCAAATTTCGATGTTTGTTGTACATTTAGGTCTTGTTTAATGGCAACGTTCCCCAAAACAGATTAAACTGTTTGTTGTTGCCACATGTTCAGAGTGAAATATCTGGAAGCAGTATTTAGATGACTGGCTCTTCTACTTCTTTCTTCTACTTATCAGTGATGCAACCGTCTTCATTGACACTTGTTTTTTTCTGGTGCATCCATTGAATCAGCCCCACCGAAACTACTTGTATCCAGTAGTTTCGTATCCAGAGGAACGCCGATTCAATGAACACGCAGCTCGTTGTCGTGTAAAAGAGAAGCCATTCGGACAAAGAAACATCACGAATTTGTGAAAACTCGTGGTTGTATAAGCTCCCCCTAGATCAGGGGTTCCTTAACTTTTTAGACCAAAATCCCCAAAATAACCATGTAACACACTCGAGACAAAAAAAAAATGTCTATAATAACTTCAAGTTGAAAACCATTAAAATTAGGTTTAAGTGCACATATTTCAGTCGTTTACTGCTTTATATGACACAAATTCAGTCAAATGATGCTTCCAGTTAAAAAAAAGTCAGAACTGTTTAATTACATCTTAAAATAATTTTGTGACCCCCAGATTTTGAGAACTAACTTTTTGCATTTTTCTAACATTGCTTCTGCATCAAAAACACAGCTGGGAATTTGTCTGTGCCCTCTGAGCCTCAGAAAACATTCTGAATGTCCAAGCAAGTTTCTAAGTTCATAAATCATCAATTGTTTTGAGAATTTCTTCTGCATTAGCATATCAGTCACAATCTATTTGATTTTTTTCCCAATGTAATTTAGTAAATGGCATTCTATCCCTATTCTTTATGAGGGAAATTCATGATACAGTATGTGTCATGTGACTTTTTATGTGAAGTTCTAATACATACAATGCCAAATTAAAAGTAGCTGAATTTCAAACACTTTTTAAGTTTTAAATCTGATTACTTCCTCTCCTAAATTCCTGGACACATGGTTATTTTTAACATGTAGTCATTTTTGGTTGCAATTATGGCTTAAAAACCTGTTTTTACAAACCGCAAAGTGAAACTGGAGAAGACCATCCAAGCACAGCCAATCAGAGAGCTGTTTTTGGCTCCTGGTCAGAACTAAAATTCTTTATTAGCCTACTCGGTTCAGACAATACTCAGTGGTCTTGGTTTTTTTTGTTTTTTTTTCACAAAGTGCTGCTTTTATTTTTTTAGTGGAAAACACAAAAGTTACCAAATTATAACTAAAAAAGTTAGTTACCCGAACTTTAAAGTTTCTTAAGAGCATGTTTAATAGACAACAACGCAAGTAATTCATACATATTGTAAAAATGGATATGTTTTAGCACTATTACTCAACTGCAAAAAGAAAAAAAGTTTTGTAGCCTTCTAGATTACTTTAAATTCCAACTATTTCTTATTCCCCTGCAGTGACCAACAAATATGCTCAGTTTGTGATACAATATTGTAATTGCAAATTTGCTGATAACCCAAATCTCCCGTGACCCTCCTCTGGGGCCTGCTCCACTACCTTCAAAACTCCTTTTAAACAAAGTATTACATTCAAACGACAATCAAGATTTATGACCCTATCATTCCTCTTCTCAATAAAACCGTCCTTATCTCCACTCGGGACGCGGCGCTAAATGACAAGCCTAAATATTAATAACATCATTTTTAAGTAAACTCCTCAGCTGTTAAAATGGATCTTGTTCTCGCGTCCCTGCAGAAATAAACGCAGAAAGCCGGGAGTCCCCAAGTCATTAAGCAGCGAGCGAACTATTGTCCCCTCCTCCCTGCGACGTGATGATTTAATAAAGCTACATCTGGAGACGAACCGTGGCACCAAAAACAAAACGCCGGTGGATCCTGTTCTGCCGCAGTGCTGTGTAATGTGTCCGGGTCTGCTCATTTATTAAGCAGCCCTGGCAGTCCTGCTGAGATACACAGACTGCCGGAGAAGGAGACACTAATTGCTCACTCTGTTACCGCGGCTTCATTGTTGCGAAAAGTTGTGTCACTGGGCAAAAGGGCGTTAAGTTTTGGGAGGAATCATGGCCGCTTATTTGGATGATGACCAACTGGGGGCATTTTGAAAAGGCTTGGTTCATCTAGAGAATGTATTCGTGTTGGTTTTTGTGTGTTTATTCATAATTTATAGACAGAATTATCTATTAAGCTTAATTTGCTGCTCCTTATTATGATTTAGGATTGGACCAGGGATATTTTAAGGATTATGCTAACCCTTTTTTGCATTGCAGTAGTAGTGCATGTAAAACATTTTAAGGACAGTATTGCAAAAAAGGGCATGTCAACCCACTGTTTGCGTGAGTATTGGCCTAAAGAACGCAACCTTTTCAGAATTCTTAGAGAATGTTACAAGGTGTTTTTTTCCATGTACAGAAAAACTACAAAAATATTAATGAAAAGAGAAATCTGCATTTGTGTACTTCTCCACAATTGTTGTTTTAATGAGTTAACAAAGCACTACAAGCTTTTTAACGTAAATCTAACCCCTTTAACTCTTCCCACAAACACACAAATAGAACTTTCAGATATAAAAGTTGGAGAAAAAGTTTAAACAAGGGGCTGAGAGTGTGGAGCAGCAGCTGTGTGGTTTAACAGCAGGTGTTTGTAATCAGCACACAGTTTTAAGTGGACTGATCAATGCTGATGTGACTTAGAGCAGACCTGGGCAAACTGCAGCCCGAGGGCCAAATGTGGGGCCTGTTTCAATCTGGCCCCCGCATGTTTTTGAGAAACAGAAATGCATGAAGAAACTTAAGTGCGTATGACAGGTTGGAGTACATTTTTGGTAAAATATAGCAAACATGATTATGATTAAGATTTGACTAAGCATTTAGCTTGTTTTTACCCAATTTGGTTGCTTTTAGGAAGTTTATTATTGTTTTTTGTCCAGTAAAATATGACATATGTGGAGGGGAATCTATAAATGTTACCTAGCAACCACATTGTAAATCTGGGCCAAAATCAACATAAATAACCCAGAAGTGACAACGTGACAAAGTATTATAACTTATAAGACTTAAACTGTGTTAAATTATTGCTTAAGCTCCCAGTAAAAAGTGTTAGTTGTGTGTATAATGTCTTTGCATTTTGTGGCTTTTTGATGACGTATGTGGAGGGATTCTGTTATAGAACTCAGATTACTTCCTCTAATTTTTACCTTTTGTTTGTTTATTTCTTCCTTCATAAATTGCAACTTAACTGCTGTAAAACTATGATGAATATTTACCACAAAGACTAACACACCAAACTAAGTCAAAATTTTTAAAAATGTGTTAATCTGTCATATGGGCTTTAAGTGAAGCTTAAGTCGAGACTAAATTCACAATGTTGTAAGAATAAAGTCAAAGCCATATATATTTTTTTTTTTTCCAATATTAAACTTGAGCTTTTTGTGATTGCATTTGTACTTTGTATCATGGAACATTGCTACAAATATAAAAATCTATTGAGGGTTTTTATGCAACATTTGACTCATCCAAGTCCAATTCCTGAAATATTTGTAGTTTTCTTTTTTTCTTGTAAAATTACAGTTTTAATCTATAAAACGGCTTCCTTTAGCCCTTTAGCTTAGCTCACCTCTGACTTAGAGTCTAGACATGACATTGGCTTTTGCAGAGACACAGAAGAAAAAAATGACAGAGAACAGTACGCCATTGAAACACCATATACACAGTTTAACAACCCAAATAAGTTTTTATGTTCAGCCTATCTTAAACAATCCATGTGTTGTGTTGTGTTTCCAGTTGGTGCGTTCCAGCGAGGGCCCGGTGCTGAGACGCCGCCGCCACCTGGACTCGTCGAAGCCGTACATCGCCGCCAAACTGGCCTCGCTGCCACAAACGTTTACTCTGGGAGACGAGCAAAAGCACAACGGCTTCTACAACCGTCCTCTCACCAGTCAGCAGGATTATGTGTGCTTTGTCCTGGCGGCTCTGCGGGACGACCACCAGGACCAGGCTGATAAATATGTAAGACACTCGCTCGCTATTGATTTGAAACAAGTCAGTCTGGTTTAGTGTTATGAGCTGGAAAAGAAGAGCTGCGGCGCATGAGAACTAGCCACAACTTAGTTTTGTTGGAGTTTGTGTCAACCTGATTCACATTGCAGTGTATGTTTGTGTTCAGTGCAATATAATATACCATTGCTAGTCACATAAATCCCAGGGACCCTCCATGATTAAATGTGTCCTCCAATGCATTTTACAAACATTAGAAATCAAGTTCAGTATTGGAACGGCATTTTTGGTGGAGAATTGTTGACCTTACTTGTGTTTTTCCACAAAAATCAAATGCAGCATTATCATTATTGAAATAGATCTTATATTGGGTGGTGAGTTGGTGATGAGTTTTGCCCTTTCAGCCCACAGAACTCCAAAGAAATCATGAAAATAATGTGGAATATTCCTTCAGTATAGCCTCAAAGCCATTAGAATATCATAAAAAAGATTTTGCATTTCAAAAAATGAAATTAATATATTTTAATAACTCAATTCTTACAGCGACATATTTCAAGGTTTAATTTTTTGTCGATGATTATTATGATTTATGTCACAGGCTCACAGCCTATTCAGTTCATGATGTCTAACAGGGGTTTCTTGAGAATGTTCTCTTTCTTGTATAGTTTGCTGCTTAGTGGTTCTAAGAATTCTTTTCAGGTTAAAATTAGGGATGCACCGATCCAGCTTTCTCAGTTCTGATACCAATCTCGATATTTTAAATTTGGTCATTATATGTCATATAACTGTTATTTATTGAACAAGTCACTATTTAACTAATTAATCTGAATAAAATGTCCAATATTATGAAACATTATGGACTGAACACATCATGGACTGAACACCAGTCTGTAAATAAGTCTCATTATGTCCAAATATTTGCACAACCATGGCTGAACTGATATCATAGAGCCGTGACCCGATCCAGCAAAATTTCCTGGATCGATCCCGATATCCGATCTTAGTGTTGGATGGGTGCATTCCTAGTTAAAATACATTTTGGAAATCAAGTTCTACCCATTGATGCATACAATCAATTGATACAAAAGGATACTCAACAATTTTCAGAAGTTCCAGTAGCTTGGAAGATGAAATAATACAGTGAGAGATCAGTTTGGATTCTCCAAGATAAAGTTTAAATGTTTAGTTTCAGTTACTGTATTGCAAATAAACAGCCCCCATCACCATTTCGAGGGGTTATCACATGTCGCCTGCAGGAAGATAACACTGTTTGTCTAGTTGGCTGGGGAAACTTCTTTGACGAAAATAACAAAACGTGATGAGAGTTAGCTGTTTCAATCAGGTCTGAACCAGTATGACGGACGTCTTGTTCCTAAAACTTGAGACAGTATTATTATTATTTTTTTTCGGCATTATTTTTACTCACCTGAATGTAACGTGTATGAGTTGTAAAGACGCATTTCATTCACAGATGTTGATTTAGCAGCATAACTTTTGTTTTTGATCAAAAAGTCTTGTACTTGGCTGACAACCGCGCTGGTTTGTGTTGCTGCTACAGCTTGTGTCAATCAGATGCAGTGTTTTCTGCTATCAACTTGTGTGTTCATCCCTCGTATTGATAAACAAATAATCCCTCTACACATTCTGAAATAGTCATGACATTTCTTTCATTTTTGTGCTATTTTGTTCTGGCTAAATCTGCAGAGTTCTGTCCTGGCCTACTTTAAAACTTCTTTTCTGCCACTATTTCCCTCAGTCAAACCCATTTAAATTTATCAGCCCGTCGTCCACCTCCGAGTGCATCTCCTCTCAAGTGCTGGTAAAATAGGAGATGCGGCCAAATAGTTGTTTTTGTCTTTACTGCCACTTACCCTTTAAGGCAACCTCTGAAAGTCATTGCGCTGAGCTCCGATAACTCTTTTATCAGTCCAAGTGACATTAGAGATTTAGCTTTTCTATTAAGTTTTCAAGTTGCGCGGCTCCATGCAGATCCACTCACAACAACACTCCAAGACAAAGATACTTCAGCAGCCTCCTGAGGTAACCTTTCAGTTGTTTGTGTCCCACAGTTGTCGAGGTTTGGCCATGTGGAGATAGCAGTGGGAGGCGGCAATGCAAATACTGGAGGCAAGCCAGTCTATTTGAAGTTGCGGTAACAAGTGAGACATGAAACGGATTTGAAAATATGTAGATGGAGAATTTGGATGGATTATGCTCATTACTAGATGTATTTCTGTGTAATTCTGTGGCTTCTTGCAAAGAAACCATCCCTTGTCCATTTGCGATTATATTGAACAATCCATGCAATGTCTTGTTTTTCTGATTATTTAAGTCTTCACATTGTATAATATGCGTTTTTTGTTTGTTTTTTTTCCCTCAACACAGTTTTGAAATGGCCCGGTTAGCATACCTTTCCCAAATCTCTAAGTTTAACCAAATTAAGTTAGTCTAAGGCTAATTCTATTCTTTACCCTCACCTTACCCAAAGGTCTGAAGTAAAAAAAAAAAAAAAAAAAGATATTGTTAGTCCTCTGCGATTTTGGTATATCTTGATTACAATATTCAGACGATTTTTTAAACCAGCCGAAAAATGTTCAACCACATATTTAAATGTATTATTAATGATCAGAACAGTTAGGTTGACAAAAGAAATTTTTGGCCGACTCAGGACATGTGCTCTCATCAATTAGGCGACTAAAAAAATCCCACTTTCTCAAAACTAGTGCATGTTTCAATGTTCTGACCAAATATCTGACCCAAACTGGCCTCACAGGACCTCAAACAGAAGCTTGCATGCTAAATTACTATTCATGAAGAAAAGAAATGCAACTATTAGGAATTTTCTTGCAATAGGTTTTCTAAAAAAAAAAAAAAAGGCAACTAAGACACCAGTGAGTGTTTATTTGACTAAAATTGTACCTTTTACATAATTTACAATGTTGTAACTGTCTCCATTTGTATCTTTAAATAACTTTCACTAGCAAGGACCACACCACATCAGAGAATGCAATTAATATATTTATTGATGATTGTTGATTGATCGATGGCTGGATCGGGGAGACTGTGGGTGGGGGCTCTGTCTCAGCGATCCGTTCAGCCGATTCAGGACCCCCCCACCTGTAGATGGAGATGTCTTCAGCAGGAGGACAGATGAGATTGGGGTGGGAGGGTGGGGTCTAGAGAACTGAGACAAGACGTGTTGTTAGGAAAGGACGGTTTAAGTGGAGGCTTCTGGGTAATTGGAGGTGTGTCCGAGAAGACGAGCGAGGCGTGGTTTCCTGGTGCGAAAGGGCTGTGGTCCTGCTCCTGAAACTTTGTTAATTTCATTAACATCCAATTTTGAAGCAATGTTTACTCTAAATGATATACTTGATATTCTATTTTTGCATAACTTCAAAACAACTATTACGGTATTATCATTACCCAGCTCTAGATATTGTCACTTTCTGTTTTACCACATAGAATTAATTTGCTCAAAGCAAAAAAAAAGTAATAAAAATTAGACCATAAACTGCAAAGAATTACATTTTTGCTGTTGTGTTGTCTATAATTTTGCCACTCAGAAGAATCAGAATAGGGCATGAAGTGTTGTTATTTGAAAAATATAATTAAGTTGTTTGTTTTTTTTCAAATATTGCAGTAAAACAAGCAAACAAATACTACATTTTACTTCAAGTATTTCATTCTACATCCTTTTTTTACAGTATGCTAACAGGAGTTTTTCCACAATGTTAACTACAATGCTTTTGTGAACAAACCAGACATTATTAGATGAAGTTAGGACATTGTGAGGTAATTTGATTGAATAGATACATTAACAAGATGACTGCGCTAGACGGAAATTGATTTTAAGTATTTTATTGCAATAAAATCAAGTATAGTCCCCTTAATATAGTCTGCAGCATAGTCTTTGCATAACCCCTACTTCTTTACTGACCATTTGGAGCTTAAGTGGACTCTTCACACTGGTCCAACACGACTTCCTCCGAGCCTTGTTTCTCTACGGGCTGGTCTGGATACAACTTTGCTTCTGCTGGATGAGCTGGTCTCTACAATTGCTCTGGGTTTTTCCATGACCCTGGACATGCATATTCAGCAGCCCTCTGGCCGCGAGTCCTTCAAATCCAACAAGTTTTCTCAGACTTTTTTTTATTTTTTGCCTGACTGTTTCCTTCACTCTACTTTACGGTGTTTTTGCGATGTCTTTGCCTCCATGCTCGCACACCGTGAAGAGGGAAAGGAGATTGATTAGTGCTGCGGTAGTTAAGAGGGAGTCAGCGCTATGGTCACAAGGCCCACAGGGAGCGGCAAAGCAAGGCCCGAGTCCCATGAAATGCCGTTATAAAGTTGCACAGTAATCCCTGGTTCAAGCTGTGCAGAAAGAGTGAGAAAGAGAGGAGAGGAGAATGGAAACAGGGACAGAGAAACCATGTGTGAAGGAGAGAGGAGTGGGTTGGACTGATATTCTCTACTTCAAGGGTGAGATGCTTTTAAATCCTTTTGTTGTCAACACACTTTGCACCTGCTGGATTGAGCTGGGTGGAGAGGCAATGTTTATAACAGAGCAATACCAAATAAAGCACAAATAATGTAATAGGATGACAAATATCATATGCTCCAATTCTTAGTGCTGACACGGCTAGTCTTCCAATAGTATTTTTTTTTTTTTTTTTTTTTACATTACATGAGAAATTCTTCATATCAGAAAAAGTTTCAGACTTGATATGTAAATATATGTATATTTATGTTTTGGCTGAAAGTTTTTGAGTCAGTTGATGGAGTCATAGTTGTGCTAGTTGGCTGGTTTATCAAGATCTACAAATCGTTAGTTGCCTTCTTAAATCAAGGATCATCTTGTTTGAGTGCTTTAGTCACGCCTCAATATTGTCTTAATTTATTTATTTATAAAGGGGGACAACACATATTAATGAACATGTAAATATGTAAAGATTATAGCCAACGTGGCTAATTTCCATCTTCAGTCCCTTGGCAGGTTGATGTCAGGAACATCTAGGACAAAAAAAAAAAGTCAAACAAGGCCTCACACATTCACTGCACAGACAGATAAAAGGACAGTTCATAAGAAGTTAATAGGCAGTTATTTACAGAGTTTAAAAATTAATATACAATGTACACATAAGTCATCGTCATATTAACATGTGATTGCGTTTGACCTTCCAGTAACCATGTTTTTAGTGCCTTTTTATATTGACTTATCGATTGACAAAATGTATCTAGTTGATCAAGAATTTCTTTGGTCAGCTACAGCCTTATTGTTCCTTCATCAAAAACAAACATGTATTTAGCTTCATTCACACTTGTTTGAGGAATGATGTTAAAATTGTCTCCTTGCTAAACCTCAAAAACACTTCATTCAGAATGTTCCTATTTTGCATTGTCGCTATGTCCCTAAAGTCATCGCCAAACACATTCTGAGCAATTGATGGTACAAACTTAATTTCTAAGGTGGATATGCCTGACTCATATTAAATAATAATGGCCAGCTCTTTAGAATCAAACGCCAAAGACAGACACAAGAGCACATCCAAAAGAGATCTACTATTCCAAACATTAAAACATTTCCAATCAAAATTATGTTAGCGTTATTATTTTCTCATTTAGCCCTTCAAAGTTGCATCTAGAGGGATTCTGGTCCATTTGAGCAATCTTTATTCTCCTGTAAACAACAAGCCATTGCTCTGTCAGTGGCCATTTCACGCCTTTTGTTCTTTACTACTTCAATTTGAGATTTTATTTTCGTATTAGGAAATTTGGTTCGAAATTTTGTTGACAAATCTGTCCGTCAATGCTAACACTAAAACTTAAGAATTGTAGATTAAACATAGTCTACTATACAAAGTTGCCAGCTAAATGGTCCTTACACATCCAAAACTTAGCCTAATGTATGTAAGCTAATTGCTGCTTCCGAAATCACTATTCAAAGTCTTCCTTCTTTTAAGTCAAGTACACTTACATCTGCTTTACATAACTGTGTTCTGATTGTTCCCAAAAGTCAGAAAAGGTTGCTCTAAGTAGACATCCTCATTCAAACAGTGTGCGTTTTGTCCTAAATGAGATACAGGAGCGGTGAGTCTAGTTTTTATCCTTGAGTGACTGTCCTCTCACTGACCCATCCTCTTTCTCTCTCTCTTTCTCTCTCTTTCTGCACAATCTATCTCTGCATCATTTCAAAAAACGTTTACCAAAAGCAGAGGATTTACTGTCCCAAGATAAGCACCCGCCCCTCTCTCCTATGTACATGTTTAATTTAAAATCCTTTTGAACAAGCCAGCGTTTTGTACTTTGCATGTAAATACTTTAGTGCTGATGTAGCCACTAACTTGTATTGATTCGTACATAGCTCCAATCCCCAAGAGCTCGAATTCCCCTTGTGAAACTCCGATGGCATTTCGTGTGTTTGTTTTCGCGGCCCCGCCAGCGACAGCGGAGCAAGGTATAAAGCCAGAGCTGAGATTGAGCAGTTTGCAGAAGTGGCCCAAAGCGTGATACTCGAGAGAAGCCCAAAGGGATAAGACAACAGTGTACAAGAATAAATGTGTCTGCTTTTCTCTCACTGAAGATCAAACATGGCCGCTCAGGTTTAATAGGAAATTCTACTGTTGTTTGTCGTGAAGGTGAATGGATTGGAGGGAAAGTATTCGTTTTGGTGTGGATGTTTAGATCTTAAGTTGCCTAAAATAAATACATTCCTGTATTTGAGATGAAAAAAGACACTAATTGTACATTTTGAAGTTAGCAAAGAAAAAAACTTTGTTAAGTGGGACTTATTAAGGATAATCTGAAAGTAAGTGCCTCTTACTGCAATAAATGATAGTTTTACACTAATGAGGCAGCAGTTCATGAAGAAAAGTTGAAGGATGTTGAGAAGGATGTTAGCAAAAAGCTCATTTTCCCAATCCACTAAATATGAAATTATCTCTCTGTTGGAGAGATTATTGGTTGATTCAGGGCAAAAAACATTCTCTCTTTTAAAATGTTTCCTGGCTAATTAAGTGTATTTTAAGTGCAGCTTTGAAGTCGTCACTGATTTGTTTAGGAAGTTGTTGGTATGGTGTTATTTCAGAAAAGTATGCATTTTATTTCATAAATGTGTAAACATGGTTGGCTGAGCTATGCGGTTTTAGTTTTAGCTTTTAGCATTCATTAGGGCTGGGCGATAGATCGAAATATATTGTATATCGAGATTTTTACTGAAGAAGATATGAGTTTGGTCATATATCGAGATGATGAAATCTTGGGTAAAAAAGAGCTGTTAATGCAGTTACAGTTACAGAGAAATGCAACACTGAGAATGACAAGATCAATTCACTGTTCTATTGTTTGTGAAAGTCAAGTTATACATTTTGTATCCAGATTGTTTTTTTTTAAGTCTTACTTGGCAAAAGATATCACCAAAATGTATTTGTTCAATGTAAATTGACATTTCTACTTTCTAATCAGTAGTTATAGGCTAAAAAAATGTCATTTCAGTGATATTGTGATATATATTGTATATCGAGATAATGATTTTTGTCTCTATCACCCAGTCCCTGGATTCATATATTTAGCAAAATTTGAATGATTTTGTTTTTTGTGAAGCACAAAATCGATGTAAAACAGCTTAGAAGAAAGAGGTCTATTTACTTCCTGTTCAAAACTACAGAACTGATAAGCCCCCCCTTCTCATTGTAAGAGTCTAATGTGACAAGCTGCAATTTGAAAATTGTAATTTTTATTGTTGTAAAATGGCTATGTGACTATTTGAAGCAATGCATGCCTTACTATGAATCTTAATGTTTTGAATAATCACAGTTACATACAGACAAGTGGGAGGGGATAGATGGTAGGTGAGGACAGGGCTTTTCGAGCACTCAGTCATCAGCTGCAGGACAATACAAGATTACTCAAACATGCAGAAATCATTCTTAATAAAACTTTGCGTAAAAAAGGACGAGAGAAAGCAGTTATAACAAGACTAAAAACTTATAGATTGTTTTCTATGTCTGAACCATATTTGTCATTTTCACTTAACAATTTACTTTTATGTCCACAGTCGATGTTAAAAACTCTACATTAGACATTTGACCAACTCTCTGTACATCAATGACCACAAGCTTCAAGCAGCGGCTGTAGAGGATGTGTAGAGCACCAGCTAAATGGAGAGAGAGAGTGCCTTCATGTTTCCCCAGCACCCCAAGGCACGTAAACAGGCCGAGGGAAGTGTGAAATGGGATGAAAGATACACCAGGAGTATAAACACTATCATTTAAGACCAAGGACCGGAGGTAGCATCAGCAAAGCCACAGTTTGCTTGTGCGCCGTCCAGCTTGTGAAGAGAGGATAAGAGAGTGTGTTTTGGGGGTGTGCATTTCTCTCGATAAGGTGGTGTTAGTAGTGAACCAAAATATGTTTACCGCGTTCATTATTTGTACGCGACATCAAGGAATCCGCTTTTTGGTTGCGCTAATTCTGTCTGCGCTCTCGGGCTCCCCCAAAAACATCTAGAGACTTTTTGAAAACCTGAAAAAAAAAAACCTCGACAAACACCGTGCCTCGTGAGTAATAAAAGTTTAGCCAAAGGGTCGAAATTTGCATAGCTTTCTCAGAAGTTTAAACCTGCAACGTTTTTGATTAGATTCGGCGGTAATTGCCCTCTGTCACCTCTTGCTCAAGGCGTCTCCCTCCAGTCATGCCTAAAGATATTGGGATAATTACTATTCAGCTGGTGGAAAGAGAAGTTTGTCGGTGAATTTGAAATGCGTAATGGCTGTACTTGACACTATGAAGAGGACACAGTCTGCAAAATCGCCTTTTCTGAGATTTTAGCAATGTCCCATCACAAGCTTAGACAGTGTTGTATCTTGTATTGTCCAGCAGCTGATGAATCTACCAGTGTGCTTGAAGGAACTGTACTTAAATGACTTAAAACAACTTTCCCCTGGCACACACATCTTACTAAAGTCTTTATTCAAGTGAAAATTAGTCCACAATGTCCTGACTACGTCTAATAATGTATCGTTTGTTCCCTAAAATCCATAAAGTTTGTCTGTTGTTGGTATTAGCATTAGCATACCAGAATGTCTCGCTCCTAACAGCTGTGAAAAATCATTAAAAAACATTGTGATGAACAATTCAGAGGCTTAAATGCATTAGGTAATTGAGCAAAACATGTTGACTAGTGTAGGAAGTTTAATATTGAATATTTCACTTTGTTTACTTTTTAAGAAGCAAAAATCGAGAATGTTAGCCTGATGTATGAGCCGGTTTCATTTGGAAACTGTCTGACGTCCTAGCATTGGAGCGTGCTTGTTCTGTGGTAGGCGGGTACTTTTTCGCATTAAACCAATCATTGCCGTTTGTTCGTTACCGGACATTGCGAATGTACTGCGACCAACACATCAGTTGTAGTCCTGGAAGTACAGCGTAAACATGGACGTTAGTGATTGGTTACACGGAGTGTAATGAAACCGGCTGATACATCAGGCTAGAACTGATGCATTGTTAATTTGAATATTTAGAGTCTAAATATTTGACGTCACCTCTTAATTTCTGTTTTCTGATTGGTCGATCATCTCTCAAGCTCGATTCAAGCAGCAACAAACGCTGGAATTTTGACCTAGTTGCTGGAGTGAAATTAAATGGTGTGGAGGCACTAGGAGGCGCTAGCCTGGCTACAAGAATGGCACCTTTAATGTGATTGTACATTGTCCTAATAAAGACAACCTTACACTAGAGTGCTTAGTCACCTTGACTCTATCTCTGCCTACTAGTTTGCATTTAGTTGCAAAATTCAGATTCCAAGGAAAACATAGGATCAAAATGATCAAGTAGCCACTTTCCAACATATTCTGTGTAATGACGAGGGGGCTAATCAATTGTACTGTTTAAAATGCAAATTCATATTTCTAAGCAATTTTTGATCAATGGTGTATCTTACAATTAACAACATACATATTACTGATCTACATATGTCACATGTTGTTAGAAAACACATGGAGAAAACACAAATGTTCTCCATTACACATATTAAATAGACAGCTAAAGTGCTCCCCGCAGCTACATCTATATTTTGCATAAACAGATACACCCTAATATATTCAAATTTCCTGTCTGTTTCTTTACATTTTTGTCAGTGCGTCTCATTTGCCCTTCCTCACAGTGTCATGCGGCAGGGGAGGGGATATCGTGGGTTTCTTCGCTTCCCCGGGGAGGTGAAGACTGCGGCGGATATAACGCGGAGATGTTTACTTGTCTGCCAGTTTGTTTAAGAGGGAGAATGGCAGCTATAGAAGGGCAACAGCGAGCTAAAAACAAAAGGGTCTCTCCAGAGCTGTGTGATATGACATACTTTTCTGTGAGTTTAGCGCTGAAATAATTGGCAAAGTATTCGTAGATGGCAATGATGGTGGATGCTGTTGTAGTGCTGGTATTTTCTAAGTACGGTTTAGTAGGAAAGTATATTTGGATTGGTTAGAGCAGTCAAATATTAACAAGATCATGCTACTAAATGGATAGATGACTATATGGATACTTCATTGACCCATCCTTCGTTCCTTTGGGAATCGCTCAAGAACAGTGCAAGCCTTCTCCATGTTGTGCTTGGCTTGGTCAGGACCTAAGCTGGAGGATTTGGTCCAGTAGATTTGGAAATACCATCTCCAGAGTTGACCTGCTCAGTCAATCGGAGCAGCCTGACAGCTTTACTGCTCTGTTACAGCTCTTAAAATGTATACAATAGCCAACACATTTTCAAATCAAATCAATTTATTTTTATAGAGCCCAAAATCACAATAACGGTCGCCTCTAAGGACTTTGTTCATTGGTCTGTAGCAAGCAGAGACAAGATTTTAATTTCATCATACCACAGTGAGTCCGTTTAACCAGCCACTTACCTCCAATATCTGCTCTTCTGTGGTCTTTATAAGCCAGTTCAATCCACATGCATCATTTGTACGCACAAATTATCATGTTTTATACATTTTACAGAAAGAGTTTAAGTGAAGGCAACTCACGCTTCCTAGCATATCGGTCGATGTGACTTTCCGCTCTACTGCCATGCCCCATGCAGAAAGAGGCACTGGCTGGGGAAACTTCTTTGACTAAAACAAAATGGGATGAGAGCTAGCTGTTTTGATCAGGTATGAACCTGGGTGTGGACGTCTGGCTCCTGAAGTTTGTTTCTGTCTTTTTTTTTACTTATCTGAATGTAACGTGTATGTCGTAGGGTGAGGTTTTCTTTTCGCACAGTGATAAAATCTTGTTGTGAGTGAACAACGGGCTGGCTCGAGTTGTTGCCACAGCTGTTTCCATCAGCGGCAGCTCCCGTGTTGATAAACTAATAATCTCTCTTTACGACTGTGCTTGATCAAGTGACTCATCTCCAGTCTGCACTGACTAATGAAAGTCTGTAGTGTTTGTGTCTTTCACATGATGTGATGTGCCCAAGATAAATAATTCTTGTATGATGTTACCTTACGTGGCCTTCTCTTTTTTCACACATCTAACAAATCACAAAAAAAAATAATATACTAGAATCAGTAAATATTGATTATTGGCCACAACAATAAGACAAAAAAAAATCATGCCACACTGTCCATAACTGTAATTTTTTTCAGTAGTTAAAGATGGTCCTTAAAATAAAATGCACATTTGACACTTATATATTGTAGATAGTGAATAATGACAATTATATTCACTTTATTTGTCCTACCTGATCTCAAGTTTCAAGTTTCATGTTTTATTTATGTTTTTTTAGACCTTTAGACATTGTGTTGAAGGCAAGAACGAAATAAAACGTGCACATGTCTGAAAATGGGCTGAAGCTTATGCCGCTGCCCATTACACATTTACATTATAAACTTAAAAAGCTGCCGCTACTTTACAATATCCACAATAAAGCCTATGAGTATCTTATTGTTGTACACTCTTAATTCCTGGTCCAACTTATTCCAAAGATTTACTCCAACAACTGAAATCTAACGCTGTTTTACATTCATTCTTACTTTGATCTTTTTAAACATATCACATCTGGTAGAAGAAGTAGTTTTTTCATCAGTTCATAGCAGCAGTGGAAATCCCTATACCTCCAAACACAAATTCAGAGCTTGTGTATTCGCTCTGCCTCGAAGCCACATTGCACTTTCCATGGTGTGTGACTTCTTTAGCGCTTCCACAGTCTGTCTGTCATCTGGTCTCACCCACTCTCCTAACTCTGACTGCGAGCGGCGACCCAGACAAAACACAGTGCGATGGCTAAGGCTGCGGAAAGGCGAAAAGGCTGAGGAGACTGGATGTACTCTGCGAAGCTCGTACACATATTTGTTTACTCTCTTCTCACACGGTTTGTCTCGGTTTGACAGACGCTGAACTGGAGGCAACACAAGAAAGGGCTCTCGATGTTTGCTACTTCCGCCGAGTACTACAGACAAACAGAACGTGAAACCGTGTGGATGCACATTGTTAGGCTAGTGTCTGAAGTCGCTCTGTAGATTTGAATGCTTGACCTTTGTCTGTTGTAGTGCAAATATACTGTAGTCAAGATGGAGCTTGTAAAAAGCAGATTAGTTTATTGGTTCTCAAACATTTCACACCAAGTACCACTTAATATAATTTGGTTCTTCAAATAAGTGTATGTTCTTCAAATCTGACTATATTATGTCTTAATTAGAGCTCAAAATGATTTAAATTGAGGCTAAAACAGATCTAAAATAATGATAAACAATAGATAAGCAAGTTCTACAAAACATTTTGCCAGAAAGAGGAACACAACATGAAGAGATTTGTCTCTATATTTAAAGTTCATTTTTCCTTTATATATTGTAAACTGTAATGCAGAAAAGGTGCCACAACGAACAGGAGCCTTAAAAGGAACAAACAAACAAGAAAATAATTACATAAAGAAAATCAAATTATATTAACATAGTAAGAGATTGAATAAAAATAGTGATTATTGGAAACAGATAGTTGTGATAGTAGTAATAATAATGTGATAGTAAACTGTCAGGGAAAAAAAACAAAGAAAAAAAAAGGAGAAGAAAGAAAGAAAAAAAAAAAAATATATAAAAACCATTATTTCTCTCCTCTCATCCACAGTAACACAAACTTAAATTTTTTTATTAATGTATAGTAAAAATGGTCCTACATGATGTGGAACTGATCTGTTGAGAGTGGAACGTACTTTTCTAAATTGATATTGTAGTATTTCTTGCAGTTGTGAGTTTCGGTAGTTTGTGTTTCCACTTAAAGTTGGGGTAGCTAACTTTTTCGGTTGTAAATTAGTAAACTTTGTGCTTTCCACTAAAAAGTATATCATAAATGCAGCACTTTGTGAAAAAAATAGACCACTGTGTACTGTCTGGACTGAATAATAAGAATTTTAGTTCTCAGGAGCTAAAGGCAGGTCACTGATTGCTGTGCTTAAGGTTGGTCACTCCAGTTTCACTTAATTGTTTGTTAAAAGACATTTAAAAGCTAAACACTGCATCCATAATGAATACATGTCAATATGAACCATCTGTCGAAATATTTTTGAGAGGAACTTGTCAGATTTAAAACCTAAAAGTTTGCAGGGTGAAAATCAGCTACCTCACCTTTAAGTAGGATCAGTAGTCTAGCAAGCAATGTAGTAAAAGCAATGACACGCTTAGAAGTTGGTGACACATTCAGAATTTATATATCAACTATACTCAGTTGAAGCGCATTTGATAATGTTAGAAAATGTTCGACCAATAAATATTTAGCTTTTGAAGATGTTTTTACATCTAGGACAAGAGTCAGACAGTTACCTCTGAATGCCTTTGGGCCAACTTATTATTAGTAAGGTGTGTTAGTTTGTCTCCAAACGAAACAAATATTCAAACTGCAGATAACTTCCATTACCAGTGGAACATATAACACAGTTTGAGAAACACTGGATGGTTGTCTGTGCCTGTGTGATCTGCATCCAACTGGCATTGAACAATATATATATAAACTCATCTAGTCTATGTACATTTATTCATGTTACAGTAATGATGTGACACAAGGACAAGGCAAAAACACTCCATGCTAATTTAAGAAGACAAAAAAAACGTATGCAAATCTTTACATTTCAACTCTTCTTCTTCTCAATTTTCACTAATTAGTTCAGAATGTTGCTCTCCATGTACCACTGAGAGTTCGTCATTACCTAAGAACAAAGAGATTGAGCACAGCGGTTGTCCAGTGCCAAAGTGACTGCACCACAAGGCTTCCTGTTCCTCCGGGATGGACCCAAACACAAAACCGGAGGATGTGGCCCTGCAGGGAATCCAGGAGAGTAAAAAAAGAAAAAAAAAACTTTCCTCTGTCTGTTGTAACAAATGACTGCAGCTGTGCTTTGGAGGTGGATAAGCGAGAGGAATGAGAGAAGGGCTTTTTGTCTGTCGGTCATGGCCTAGTCCTGGGATCATCCATTTGAACGGCCTAATATCTGATAAAAGCTCAGTCACGCAGCCTAATGCTTCAGCTCGGGGTCTCAATGGACCAGTGTGTCTCACTGTTAATGTTAACTTTCCCCCACAGAGGTCCGTTAGTGAGCGTGGCTTTTCTTTTGATGCTGACTGTATCTATTTTGTCATGTTTCCTATTTTGTTTTTAGAATCTATACTTTTATGTTTAAGATCTAGTGCATTCAATTAATGTCTGACAACCCTAGTATATACTCAGCTGTTCAAATCCAATACAGTAAATTCCTTCCAAGTGCAGGACAGATGACACAGACTGATGACAGAGCATGCCTTTTTTTTTGAGCTCATCTCTGCTTATCTTTCCAATTAACATGTGCCGTCGCTTCCTGTGAGCGGGCTGCTGTGTCTAATGATGCGGATTACTGCTGCCACTCCCGCTGCATGCTGGGAGCTCAATTCCCCTTTGAGGCCTTGCGATCTGTCACCCCTACCTCTCTCTCTCTCTCTCTCTCTCTCTTTTTCCATCCCCGACCTGCGAATCATCATATCGCCATTCAATGGGCGCCAAGCTGAGCAGTAATGGCCCCCGCCTTTCTCATCTCCTCCTCATGTGTCTCCTGTTATTTTCAAACTCCACTCCAGACACTCAAAAAGCACTGGTGTCTTTGCCTTTTTTTTTTTTGTCAGCGTGTTGTCTGGAGATGAAAAAGCGGCTGGATATCTCATTTATGGCGGTGCAAAGAAAACAGGGCAGAGCTAATGAAGAAGTGATGACAGGGAGATGTATGCGCTTATCAGAAGTGTCTGTCCTCAGCTACATGTCTCACACCTGCTCCGACATACCGCCTTCGTATTGTGCTCTATATATGTAAGAGTGGGCCAGTCACGACTAGTTTGGGTGGAAATTTCTACAGTATGATGATAACCTTGTCTAAAAATACCACTATGATGTTTGTCATAAGGCTAAGTTGCAGAATGTATCATGTGCAGTAAAATTAAAGGAGACCTCCTTGTCAAAGCCTAATCCCGTCAGGTCTCAGAAGCTAAGCAAGTTGGGACCTGGTTAGTACTCGAATGGTGGACCGCTGGAACACCAGGTGCCACAGTGGGACGTCAAAAAGACACTTAACCCACATTGCATCAATGTTCGCCTACACTGGGTGAGTGGATCCCTGATTGTAAAGCGCTTTGAGTGCTTTGTAAGGTGGAAAAGCGTTATATAAATTTACCATTACGTTTTTCTGCATAAATAGTAATAAACTAGAACATTTGTAGATCATTAAATTTATGATTTGTTTATTGTAAAACACCAAAATGATCTCAAATGGCTTAGAAATAGAAACAGGTTAATTTGCTTCCTGTGCAACCGCAGAAATTGAATAAGCATAGATTTTAAATTGAGGTTTTTTTTTTAATTATTGGGAATTGTACAAGACCATTTTGAACCACTGTACATGTTTTACTCTGAATATGTTGATGAAAACAGAGTTCTGAGCACTCAAGGATCAGCTGCAGGACAACACAAGATTACTCAAATATGCATAAATCAGTCCAACTTTGACTAAGCTAACAATGAAACAACAAAATTGCTAAGCTGCCTTTAAGGTTTTCTCAAACTTTGACTTGGATAAACAGAGAGCAATTCAAGACAAACAAGTATCCTTTAATGAGTAAGTCTATATGGTATTTTTACAATTGAAAAAGTTTGATCTATATATTTTATTGCATGATCTCAATAATTAGGCCATATTTGTAACTGCCTGAAAATTCTTGGTTGAAGTTCAGTTCTTTCACAAAAGATTACACCAAGTTGTTGTCACCTTTTGCTGTCATTTCAGCTGTTAGCTTGAAGACTTGATATTCTACATTTGCATACTTCCGACTTCCTGTGTGTGGTGTACCTCACACGATTCTCCGAAAGCAAGAGAAGAGAGAATCAATAATAGGAGTTTTGACCCATGCAAATTTGAGCATCTAATAAATGATGATGTAACACAAGATATTGAGCCGGTCTCAGACACTCCTGCTGCTGCTGACACTGTATCCCTGCGTGTGTGTTTACTAAAGTAGTTTTAGACAAGAAACAGGAGGCGGCAGTCGTCTGAGGTCACCTTCACTGAAAAAGATGACTAGAAGTTGCATGTTTTACATTTTATGGTGTTATGAAACAGTACCACAGAATCATCACCACAGCTGCCTATTACTAAAGGGCTCTCAATTGGATTGTAAAATTATCTTAATGACGTGCTGACAGTCCATTATGTCAGCTCTGCTTCCTGCTGTTTCTGAAGTCCTCCAGGAAAAGACTTCACTTTATTTCTTCACTTCTTTTAGTTTGTGTAAACTGTGACACAGTATGTCTCTCTGATTCCAGATGACATTTTCGGCGAGCCCGTACTCGGAGCTGATCCAGGTTACTCAGAGCCGCGTGACCGCTGGGATGGAGAAGCCGGAGATGTTGTGGGTGATGGGCCCAGTGCTGGCTGTGGTCCTCATCATCATCATCGTCATCGCCATCCTGCTCTTTAAGAAGTAAGGCTGCATCACACGTCACTTTGTGGAAGCTGACGGCTGGTGGCACCTGTGAATGGGCTTTCTTTTGGTTGCATCAGGAATGGAAATAAGACCTGCTCCCTCTGCCTACTGCACAGCTTGCTTACACACAACTGTAACATCCCATTTTAGTAACCATCATCTACAGTGTGCGTTACACCAGATATGGTTTGTCGTTGAGGAAATTCTCTTTTTCCAGAAAGATTTTGGCCCAGTTAGACGTTTTAACAATAGCATGTGAAATGTCAGTTGAAATGGCAGCTGACATGGGTCCCTAATGAAAAGCACAGCTTGGCTGTCAGAAACTCTTAGTTTGGGCTGAAAAATGGCTTTGGCCAACTCTGTTGGCCATTTGAAACAGGAAACAAAGGGCTCAACCGAGGCTTAACTCAAAGCTCAGTCAGTATCTTTTAAAAGCACTTCAGCTGCCCTGCTGCATACTGTGGGCACACAAGCCAACCCACAACCACTAACCATTATTGTGTTGGAACAATGGGCCATAAACTACTGCTGCTGAAGTCTTTGTGCAGCCAATTAAAGTGAACGTGCCTCTACTCTACTTTAAATCAGCTATATTTAGATGCTGTTCAGTCATTTCCAATTCATAACTTTGAGGATATAGTTGTTTTCACTTTTATTATGATTGTCAAAACAGTTTGCTGTTGAGTCTGTGCAGTAATCGATGACAGTTACGTCATCTTTAGGTGGATACATAGTGTGGCCTGTATCTCATTTGGTTTAATTGGGTTTTTCAGCGTTAGTGGCAATGCACTGCGTACGGCTGATAACTGCACAGCTCCTGGTGAAACCTGTGCAGTTGCAGACCCAGTCTATAGCACACTCTGAGATGACTAGTTAATAATAGGCCTTGAGACAGTTCTGTGCTGAGGAGCACATCCTGCTCTGGAGGTCTTTCTGTGCTCAGACTGACAGACTGTGTGCCCTTTTCACTGAGCAAAGAAATAACTACACTACCATGCTTTGTTATTCTACCTGCATATCTGCCAGTGCTGACACTCTCCACTGATGAAGATATTTCCAACGGCTCTTTGCGGCTGGCCGGAATAGTAATGCGCCTAATTTGGGCTGAAGCAGTTTAGATGCATGTGTTAAAAGCTGCTTTTTAATCCTACGCTTTCTCCCTTTTGCTTCTGTGGCTGCAGCAAACAAGAAAGGTGGGTACTGCCGCTGTCTCATTAGCTGTGACTTGATCTCCTCCATCTCCCAAGTCCCTTTCATCTGTGTTAGTGAATTAGATCTATTCATGAAAGCCAGGGGTTGTAGAGTCAGCCACCTCTCAGCTCCAAAGTCTTGTGCCAGAAGAAGAAAAAAAAGAACAAAAACTTACAAGATTAAAGTAAGACATGTTTAAATTGGTTTCTGTATTATCACATAAGGACTGGGAGGCGACAGACTGTGCAGCCCTTAACAGCCGGGGTCAGTAGCGCCCTGGGTCACTCTTATGTTAGCATGTCCCATCCAAGTCTCTCCCTTCATCTCCTCACTGTTTCATTATCCTGCCCATGTCAGTGTGCCCTCTCCAAGACCAGCCCCATCTGAATATGCCAAAGCATCACCTGCTGCAGCTCAATGGGCCATTGTGAAGTAAAATGCCAGGCGAGAGGAGCCGGCGAAAGAGAAAAGCTCCCGATCTTTTAAGCTGACATTTTCCACCGGGACCTGTTCTGCCACTTTTCGCCTCTTTTCTGCTCTGCACTGCTTTTTCGTGGCAGGAGTCTCCACAAAGGTTTCCCTTCCACCCTCATTAAGTGCAACCTGTCCTGGGCACACAAATTTAACTCTGCGACTTCCAATATGAGCACACTTACACTCACACACATCTGAGTAGGGCTGCACAAACTTAACACAGAGTCAGTAATCAGATGCAGAAAACAGTTCTCGCTACATCAAAATTGGTGTGAGGAAGGACACACCAAAATAATAAATACATTTTTCTTTCCCACTTTTACTTTTATTTTAGACAAATGTTCTTGTGAAAGTTTACTTGTTTTTACATTGACATAAACTACAATTCCCCTCTGAACCAGCCGCATGAAAACAACCACCTTGCCAAGTGTTTTTGGACACCATTTTTCACCAACTCACAATATCCTGCTAGCTCTTTCATGTTTTCATATCCTGTGCAACCCCAGCCTTGGAAGAAGAACCTAGTTGTGCTGGCTGCTATATTTACAGTTAGCTGTGCGTCAGCGTGTCATAGAGATAATGATCTGATTGGGCCAGAGGAGACATGTGGGCATTGGGGAACACATCACAGATGCTCAGCCTGGTCCCAGTACTGGTCCAGAGCGGCTCTTCTCTGAGCTGCAGGGAGAGATACATGTCATAGATTAGCTGTCACAGCACTAGCATTAGCCCAGCCCCCTGCAGTGTCAGATAACAGGTGGTGCACAGACCAGGAGGCTGAATACTGAGGTGGTCCAGGTTAAAGTATTCTCCACACGCACAGCTCTGACAGAAGGCCCTGCTCCAGCCTCAGACCCAAGCTCGGCATTTGCAAATGGAGTGCAATGAGATGTGAAATTTCCACAGGACGCCCTGATGCTTTTGATTCTTCCTTGGGCCGTCTGCAGTGGGCATGAGAGCGTCTGGTGCAGCTGTGGAGATAGTGTTGAGAGGAGGCGTATGTGTGAGCAGAAGACAGATGCTGGCTGTCTCACACAGACACTGGTCTGCTGCTGGTGCTGGCCTGATGGACACTGCTCGGTCCAGAGCGTCTCTCTGTACAGTGCTGCTTCAGCTCTGGCAGTGCAGGTGCAGCTCGCCGCTCTAATTACCCAGTGTTGTGCCACCAGCTGATGAGCTAATTACAGCATGTGCCTGTTTTCCTCTGGATCTGGAGCCAGTAAACACACCGCTCACTCGCACAATCACACATGTGAATCTGTTCTGCACAAACATGCACATTCAGACACATGTGTGTGCTGTCTACAGCAGCTGTCTCCCATCCGCCAGCAAACAGCCCCACCTAGACCACTCCAGGAAATCATGGTGTGTCTTCAAACACATTTAACTTCATTTGACAAACTAACAGGGCTAAACCCTGCTAACTACAGCCCCCCAATTACTGCCAGTTCTTAGAGCTAGTTTAGTCTCCACCATTACTCTTAACTCCACCATTAACCTCATTACTGTTGTTTTTCTTTGTCCAAACTAAATCCATGGCGTTGATTTCACTTTCCTCTCATGTTCCCCGCACAGTTGGTTTCAGTTCAAGATGCTGGATAAATGTTTTATCGTGTATTCAGTTTTTAATCTCACTCTCTCATGTTTCTCCTCTTCAGAAAGCGGGCGTCTCCCCTGCCCAAAGACGATCACTCTGGTGGGGTGAAGGACTCACTGTTGGCCAACTCCTCTGATCCAGTGGAGATGAGACGCCTCAACTACCAGACGCCAGGTAAAAAGAGCACTTTGTTTCAAAAACTGCCTACTGCTGTAATACTTGTGATATACTGTAAGCAGCAGACACCTCTCTGCATGTGTAACAGGAATATCTAATAGTAGCACCTGTAGCCAGTGGGAATCAGACATAAGACAATCACTTTACTGCATCGTCAGTCTTCCTCTAGGGCACATTGTGTTCTAGTTTTTTATCATAAGTTTTGTTCAAAGATGAAAATCCTATTGAAATGCATGGTTTCATAATACAAGAGCAGAAATGATCCCATCTCTTCTAAGCACATGCTAATAACACTCCTTTTGTCTCAGGCTCAGTGGCGGATATTGCATCTTAAATTTCTTTCCCTTCAAAAAAATAAATAAATAACGACAGTCTCCCCCTGCCCCGCTTTATTCACCTGATGTATTTCTTGATTATTTTTTGCACCAGGTGTCGTCTGATAACACCGTCTCTCTCCTCCTTGCATATTTTTGTAATTCATCCCGCGGCTGGCTGCTACAGTTCAATAAGAGGAAAATAAACAAGCGCTATCAAAAACCCGGCTTGGACTGTATCAGCGGCGGATTGCCATGCGCTCCACGTACTTCCACTGCTTCTATGTGTGTAGTCGCTGTGCTTCGGAGGGGGCTAGTGTCAGGCAGGCGGACCCCCCTCCTCCCCTCTCTCCTCACCACACTCCACCATCAGATTCTTTCTTCCCTCCCTTTGCTGGTAATGAGTCCTGCTGCCTCTGATGTCAAGGTGAGCCGGGCTGAGGGAACAATACAGCGGGGAGAAAATGTCAACGTTACGCACATACAAGCGCCTCGCACAGGTCCTTCTCACGGTGTTATTAAAGACCCCATCGGCTGTGTGTTCGCGCGCAGCCGCTTTGAACCCCTGCAGAGGAATTAAGCAGCAAGCACTAAAGCAGCAAGGCCCCTGTTCAGTTCTCAGCCTCCCACTCCTCTTCTTCCACGTCGACTTGTCTTTTGTCTCGCGCTTTTCCCCTGTAGGCTAATAGCTACAGCGCTCTTCTTTTTTCGGCCCACTCTTCTTCTGCCGCTTTCTCTGCCCCTTTGAAAGCTCATCTTTTTGGGATGTTTCGCATTAATTTGACTATGCTCCAGACTGACGCAGCGCAAGCGATGGGGAAAAAGTGTGACAGCAGGAAAATTGTGTAAAGGGAGTTTCTCATGTGTAATCCAGTATTAGGAATAATACGTAACTCTACAGGTATTCTTTCTGTTATGGCCGTTTATAAATTCAACATAATAAGAAGATCCTATAGCAAATGATAAGATAATACAGTATTAAATTACCCATAAGCTATTTGTAATGTTTCTTATTATCCTAACCACATCATTTGAAACAATAAGCTCAATTATATCTGATTCATGAGAAGAAAATTGTAGCATATTTTTGCTCATTTGCTTGTAAAGTCGAATGCAATCATCATACTACCTCCATTAATAAGAAAGCATATTTCCTACAAGCAACAGTAAACACTATTTCATTATGGCTGACACGAGGTTCTTAATGTGTGAATATGTGATAATTTTGCAAACACATTAAGCATCGTGTCAGGTCTTTCGAGTGCACTCACTGCTATTTACATCTAAGCATTGTATTTGCATAACAGTGATAGTCGCAATGCTTTATTTTGGAACTATAGAGTTATTTAACTTTTAGGTCAAGTTGGGTTGATTTAGAGCTGCAAATTCGCTGGTGAGCCATCTGGGAAAAGTCAATAATTTGTAGAAATGGCAAGTAGCTAGGTGTTTTACTCAAGTGCTGGACTAGGACTAGTATTTGAGTATCTGTGCTTTCCTTATTACAAAATCTTTCGACTTTGTACTTTTACTTATTTTTTTTTCAAGAAATATCAATACTTTCTTCTCCCTACATTTGAAAAACTGGTTAGTTTTTAATCTTACAAACTGTTTTTTCTTCTTAAAGTCAGCGCAATCTTGCTTTGTTTTCGAAAATCAATATTTATTTTCCCTCTAAGCAATTTAAAAATCTTCAAAGCTCTCTGATTTCCTAACAGTGAGTGTAATAATTATGAGCTCATTTCACTCATTGCAACGAGCACGAACCTTTACTTTTTACTTTTGACAATGTACTTTTATTCAAGTAAATTAGTTTCAGTTGGACTTTGACTTTACCAGAGTCATTTTTCAAACAAGTAACTCTGCTTTTAGTTTTGCCATCTCTGTTAATTTGTCTGGACATGTTTGCATTAAAGCATCAAACTTAATCCTCATGTTAAACTTAATCTTCATGTTAATAAGCAGGTGATGCCTCTAAGCCAAGTTAAAGGTCAGATCTGTGGAAAGAGACGACTCTCATCTTAAGAATGCATGTTTTCTAGTTATTTTTCAGCATTGAAGACAAATGTAATTGCAGAAATGAAAAAAATAGATTTGATATTTGACTGACTGAGGACAATTTTAGACAAAACTATTTCTTCAGGAACAAGAAATACCATATTTAGAAAAAGTTAATATAAGTTTACTTTTGTAGCAAAACCGTTGTAGAAAAACCAGAATAGACATGACATTTGCCAGAGGTCAAAGCACACAGCATTACATGAAAACAATATGCTGAAGCACAATTAAACCAAGGCTAAAAAGCCAAGCATTAAAAATACTGGGAAATTATTCAGGTTAAAAAAGAACAATTTTAAAATCAAGCAAAGAGCAAATTCAAACTATTTTGGGCATATTGTTCAGATTTGTCACCGAAGTTACTAGGTTTGGTTATGAAACATTACAATGTGCATTTTAAACCCTTGTTTCACCAAATGGGACAAGATCGCGTACGACAAAATTGATCATGCCCTTTTTTTGTTGTTGTCCAATAAAAAAAAATGGTCAGAGCTTTTAAAGTACCCCTCTTGTGACGCAGTGGTACAATGACCCACAACTTTGGACTGCATCTGTCAAAACCTCGTCTTGTCTCGCTTTCGTTGACCTAATCTTTTATCTCGTCCCACCATTACTTAATAAATTTTCTTCTGGGTTTCCTCCTTTGTATTTTTCTTCTCAACCTGAAAACCACCGTGCCTGCCGCACTCTTTTCCGGTAGACTTCGCTGCTAAACATGGTGAATACTCCACATCTTTTTCTTCGTCGTGATTGGCTCCCAGCGGGTGGACATTCCTACACCATTCCTGATTGTTTAAGCGCTTGGTTCCATCATATCTCCAGTCGTTTATTTAACCAACTTCAGCAGCAGCTATATACGAACCAACAGACCCGCTTTACCCTCGGCCATATGCGTATTTACATTAGAGATAGCGCCACAGGTGGAGTACTGCAATTTAAAGTAAGTAGTCACCCGGGAGTACTTGAAAGCCGGAGCTAGGATTGTCCCCCTGTAAAAGTAAACATCGCCCGCTGTGCTCTCCCGGTGCGTTTAAGGTTATTTGCAGATGCTGTTTGGTCTCGGTCTGATCCAGAGCTTTCTCCCTATTGATCGAAGTCTATTTTTTCCTTCTTCTTCTTTCCTTTCCCTCTCTTCTTTCTCTCTCTCTTTTTCCTCCACAGGTCCCAGCTCCAACCGTTGCCCCAACACTCAAAGTTAGTTTGCTCTCTACTGCCCCCCACTGTGCACCCTCCCACACTGTTTCCACTCCTGTCACTCAATGTCATTTTATCTGTCAACATCTCTCCATGCTGCGGCTGGTTTCACTCTTTGAGAATGTATTTATTGCTTCTGTCGATGCTCTTTGAACTCTCAAGCTCGATATCAGATGTGTAGCAATAGATGTTATGCACTTCATCACATCATTTACATAAAAATCTCTCTGGGTATTACAATTGAGTGGCAGAATCATGAGCACAACTGATTAAATGTTACCTGTGGAGCTATTGTCTCACTTCAAATTTAGTTTGGTTTTCAATTTGCCGCATAATTGTGTTTCTCCAGTGTTGCTTTTGATAGTGCAGGACTAGTTTGTTGGATGACAGCAGGGTTAGACACTTTCTCTCTGTTAATTTTCTAAACAATGGGCAACTATATAAGAAATTTATTTTTTCCTTGTTGTTTTATAGTGCAACAGAAGTATTTTGTTGGATGAAGCAAGGTTAGATAAGAGACAGCTTTTGCTCGGTCCACAACATTTTTTAAAGTGGGTATTATTTTCCACTGCATAATTTCTGTTTTAAATCGGACAACTTTCTCTTAAAATTCTTCGATACATGTCAATATTGTATTAATTTGGTTGCAGGATAGTTAAACGTCTTTTGGCAAACAGCAAAGCGAAACAGGAGAGACCACCCAAGCTCAGCCAATCAGAGCACAGCATTCAGCTCCTGATGAAAAAATATTTTATCATTTTTCAAGTAGTCTCATTTTCAAATATTATACATATTTTATTGAAAACAAAATTTCTAATTTGCAACTAAAAAAGTTTGTTACCCGAACTTTAGGCAGGGACAATTTATAGAAGAAAAGCTAATATTTTACTAATGTAATGCTTGGATAAATGTTTTTTGTAAATTAGAATCTTGTTTCACTAAATGAATAAGGTAAGATATCCTATATGTAAGGTGAAATTCTAGTGTTGCACAGAGTTCAACAACAGCAAGGTAATATAACAGACAAAAACAGATTTATTGATATAATGTTGTATGACACATTGCATATTATGACAGAATAAACAGATAAAGTTACTATAGATTATATATACAATATGATTCTGAACAACAGACAGAATAAAAACTGTCTTACTTGAGCGACTGTGGCTTAAATTGACTTAAATTACTTGGCTCATCCTGTTGTTAGAAGTATTCATTTATATATATTTTAATTATGTCATAAGTATAGCCCACCAGATGTTCAAGTGGGTTTTGACTTTCTATGTCAGTTAATCATGCAGATGATTTCCACCTCAGAAGTTAGACAGTCACTTTAAAACCTGGCTTTATTATTTACTCTCTTTTACTAGATAACAGTAGCTACATATGAAGCAAAACTGTAGCCACTTGTTATTAAACTGTTCAGCTCATTCATATTTCAATTATGTTTCGAGCTCACGCAGAAGCAGATTTCATTAGTCACCCTTGACACTCACACAGTTTTACCACTCAATGTCCAAATTGCAAATGCTGTGATGGACACTGCATAATCTCAGTTTGGTTTAGTATTCTCTTTTGCCATGATCAAAATGGTTTTCATAAGCTAGTGGTTATAATGTGCAGATTTCTCAGTTTTTCAATTAAAGCAGTAAAACAGGATATGCAATCTTCAAATCACGCATAATGTTTAGCGTCTTCTCTTGCGTGGCGGATAACATTTCTAAATGTTTAGACGTCTATTGTAAAGAAACTGTTCAGCGCTGCCATCCATCACAAGAAGAAGAAGAAAGTGCCATATTGCCATTTTGCATAATTATACGAGAGCAAAAGCTTTATTTATATGTATTCATTATTGCAAACGTACTTCTTATATTTACAAAGGCAGCTCTATCCGTCTGGCTGTATCTGTCCTTAAAGGAGGCATATTATGTAAATCTGCTTTTCTGAGTTTAGTCAAAGTTCCATCTGGATTGGATCATCTTGTATGTGCCTGCCTACTTGTCTCTATTTACTTGCGATTGTTAAAATTAATTCTCATTTCAAGTAAAACATGTAGGGTAAAAAATTGCCATGTAGCTGCTTTACAACAACAACAACAACAACAAGAAACAAAAATTAGTTTTAAATTTGCTGCTTGTTACAGATACATTTTACACTCCAATCCAGTCTTTATCTGTTGTGCATTTTGGAACAGGAAGCCATCTTAGTTAAGTGTATTGTTTTACAATAAGCAAAATATAAATTACTGATCCATTCATGTCATAGTTTATTACTAAATACATGAAGAAAGCACAGTTAGCAGTTTTCACGTTGCGCCTCGTCTAGCTCTGACTTGCATAATACCTGTCCCTTCTAGTTCCTTTCATTTCTTATGTAAGTTTTTGAGATGCGCTAAAAATTAATCAATATTTAAAAATCACAAAACAGAGAGTGGATTTCAAACTAAAATCACTGCAGCAAGTTCAAACCTTTACACGCAAGTGAAGGTCAGTGAGGAAGCCTAAATGTCTTTAAAAGTGTGTATTTTTGGCGCAATGATAAATGCCAACAATCAAATTGACTTAAATGTGAACTAGATAATTTGATAAAAATACAGACCACTGTCTGTATTTTTGTAAAAAAAAAACTAGTTCAGTTTGTAGAGTTTTTTCAGCATTATTTTATAGCTTAATATAGCTTATCATTAGCTCGAGACACAAACGCCACATCTGATGGAATGTATCTTGTGTCAGAAGGTTTTATCTTGTGGAAAATGATTCTGCTCAGTGCCAATTAAACATTTGTTTATTTTAGAGCAATTCAGAAAATTCTCCAGAGGGAATCGAACTATCCGCAGCTACTTTAAAACCAGAACTAGCCTAGCCGCAGCTTAGAAAGTGCCTATGTCTTCTTATAATAAATACATGTTGCACTGCACTTGACAAAAGAACAAGCCCTGTGTAGAAGAAGTGTTGTGGGCAATCATAGTCAGCCTGGTGAAAAAGCACTGTGTAAAAGCGACCTTGTAAGATTGTTGCTGACTTCAATTGTGGTTAGGACACGAGCTGTCTAATGTCCAAAACACACAACTCATTTACCACTAAGTGTGTTGCTCACTGTGCGTTTTCTGGAAGTGCACTTTGAGGCTGCCATCTGAGACTCAGCTAAAGGCTTCACTGTCCATTTAACAAACAAACGACCTGACCGTGCACACTGCCACGCGTACACACTGGATGTTAATGCGTTCATAGGAAGCCCCCCTGCGTGTATTAGATTAGCGCGATTGGTGCGGTCTAATCCTGCGCAGTGACCATAGAAACTAGCCATTAGCTGTTAGCATTACTGGAATAATGAGGCACCAGTTCGAATGACCTCGTCACCTCACAGACCTCCACAACCGAAGGCAACAAGGATTTAAAGTGTGTATGACAGCCTTGACTTCTCATTTATCAGAATATAGTTAAGATTTTACTAAAAAAGATTTTACTTTGGAGATGTAAAGATGGTTCAAGAAATTATCCAGGAACCCATTATAACAAACAGGGTTTCTTGTCTCTTTTATACAAATGTAAGAAATATTATTTGACAACAGCTAAGTAAATGTGTTTCTCACTTTTAAATTATTTCAACTAGTTGACATAGCAACAATGAATAAACTGAGTTTTGTGTCTAGTGGACTGTAAAATAAAATGTAGCCCAATTTTGTGATATTTGCTAATTGGACAATACAAACTCCAAAACAAACAAACATTTAAAAGGCCTATATTAGTAGAATTTTATCCTATTTTTTTTTTTCATTCATGGCTATTTGAACTTTGAATGAGCTTGAAACATCCTAAAAAAGCAGATTTACTTAAATGTGTGTTAATGAAACAAAGCTAAACTTAAAGTGTTTTTGATGAGTAGCAAGATTTAACAAGACAAAACCGCTTTAGTCAGGTTGTGTGATATATGCATCAAACATCTAATTTAATTATAGTTCTATAATATGAATATTCTCTCTCAAACAGGATAAGGCGATTACATTCCAATCCAGAAAAGTGCCAAAGGTGAAACTAATTCTTACTTTTGTAAGCACATTTCTCTAAAACAGTGGTTTCCAAAATCTGGGGGCGAGATGATTTCAAAGTGTACTTTTCCAATTATGACTTGGCATTTAACCATTTTTTAATATTGAAACAGTGTGTTTGAGTGAATTGATTCATACAATACAGTATCAAATCAGACAAAAGTAAATGGTTATTTTAGGGGTTCAGGGATGAAAAGTTTGGGAACCCTGCTCTTAAATATACACTTTTAAATCTTTCCATATTGTGACACAAATGCAGACACTTTCTCTTTAGTTAAGTCAATCAAAAAAAGTTAAAACAAGGAACACTTATTCTCAAAAACATGTCTGATCTAGAGCCATTTAGTCCCCATATCTCAATATTTATTTGACTGATGAAGTACATTAAATTGCATTGTATTTTCCAAAAACAAACTATATGATGTACTGATTGGAAACTTGCATACACCTGGACAACAATTGCAGATTACCAAATACAGCTGTCATAATCACTTTAAATATATATTACCTTGTTTTATTGCACTTCTGTGATTCAACAGTGAGTTTTTTTACTTGAATCTACCTCCTCTCTGTGTGCTCGGGCGCCTTCATGCGTCAAATACAGTCAACTCTGAGCACACAAGTTTCCCAGCAATCCTTTTAAGCACAGAGCTTTTTGCCAAGTTCACAGGCACAGGGGGAATTTGTGTCGGTAGATTAGCAATAAATCATCCAATAACGCCACGATGAGAAATCTAGCGAGCAGCATGGGGGTTGTTTGAAATTAATCCAAAGCCAAAGTGCTCCAGGCTGGGCCCCGAATGATAGTCTATTGTAAGAAGAGAGAGAGACTTTCAAAGATCTCATTGGACGGTGACCAGTCAGTACTTTCCAGGAAGTGACAGTGTGACGGATGTAGAGTGACTGTCGGGGTCTTGTAGCGATCCCACCTTTGGCCCTGTTGAGAGTCGAGTGTCCGAGATCTGTGCCTGCTCCTCGTCATTCAAGCATCACACCTGTGTCCCGCCTCGCTGAAGCCACGTTTCCATGGAGACGCGCCATTAAAGGTTCAGTTCAGTACAGGACGGTTTGGTGATTCGACCTCTGATCTTGGTTTTCGCCGAGGGAGTGTGGGGAGTGATTGACAGCAGCAGCACGAGCGCTCATGGGGATCGAAGGCAGTGTTTTACAATCAGGGGTGCACGAGCTTTTACCATGGGGTTCTTGGGAGGATTTTTAGATATAAATTAGGTAGCATTTCAATAAAAAAGTGAAATGACTCAAAATAACAAAAAACTGTAAAACTAATAATGGCAATATACAACCATGTAAGCATATTTGATTAAGATTGGGGGTCCTAATCTAAGTATCAGTGATTCTAATAAATAGTGTGAATAGATGTATAGATGAAATAATTAATCAGTCAATCAAACAATAACTTTGTTCGGAAAACAGAACCAATCTACAGCAACATCAAATTAGTAAAAGAACATGTTTCTAAAATGTATGTAAAAAAAAGTTTACGGGTTGATACAGGGATTGAAATCAGAACCATATATAAGATTTGCTTCAGCCCCATATATTTTCAGCGAAGTTTGTGCATTAACTGACTAATAAGGCTGATGATGATCCAAACTCCTGTTGAATTTGTTACAGGTAGTTGAGTTGTCACTTGTATAATAATACCGTTACAACACTATATGGCCATTTCATTCGAGAAGGAAAAGAAAATCTTTCAATGCTACACTAGTATCGTTAATATCGATATACAAAGATGAAAACAATACTGAACTGAAAAATCTGGTATTAACTACAATTAAAGGAACCCAGGAATCGATGAACTGATATCATGGGATCGACACCTGATCCAGCAGCATTTTATGGATCAGCACTGATATTTGATCACAGTTACGAATCAGTGCATCACTAAATGGCGAAAAGTGAAAATGTTCTGCCATATAAAGGTCATTTGATGACAATTGTGAATCATTTTGGGGGTTTGAGAATAAATATGACTATACAAAGAAATGAAAAAATTTTAATTAATGATAAGCCATAAATAAGAGGATATTTGAAGTGTAAGTTATAAAGGGCAATGAAAAGAAAACTAAACATGCTTGAAACCTTGAACAGAGGACAGAGGTTATTAAAAGTTGCCCAAAATAAAATGAATCTTTAATTTTGAAGGTGCAACATAGGCAAAAAAAGTTTGAAAAGCCCTGCGTTAAATACACAATTAAAGTTTCAAATCCGAGTACTACTATTTTTAAATCTTTGGACACAATAATATCGACTTACAAAATCATTTTTGGTTGCAATAATGGCTTAGAAAACCCTGGAGAAACTTGAGAGGACCACCCAAGCACAGTCAGTCTGAGCACTGCATATGGCTCCTGATTAGAACTAAAATGCTTTACTATTCAATTCAGACAGTACTTAATGGTCTAATTTTTAGTAGAAAACACAAAATTTACTCATTTACAACTAAAAAAGTTAGTTACCCCAACATTAAGACAATAGGGACAATAGTGACACCTGTTCTACCTGTGCTGTTCTGAACTGAACCATTCCTTGTGTAAAATGTGTTTGAGCATGACAACATCACCATGACGACATCATCAGTGCCTCAGTTCTGTGTCCTACATTGTTGAACCGAGTGTCCACAGCCACCTCATGGTCCCACCAACACTTGTTCTGTGCCCCAAATATACATGAGTTTATTTAATTTTCTTCATGCCACGAAAAGGAAAGTCTGATGCATTTTTATCTTATGTTCACAATCAGGAATGAGGGAGCACCCGCCCATCACCGTGGCAGACCTGGCCGACCACATCGAGAGGCTGAAGGCAAACGACGGTCTGAAGTTCTCCCAAGAGTACGAGGTGAGTTCGCTGTGAAGTCAAAACTATGCTATGCTGGATCTTAAGAGATTTTTCTGGCAGCAACAGGTTTCTTGAACAATAGAGCAACTTCGAAAGCAACTATTATTGTATAAATTAACCAACAAAATTTTACAGGCTACAAGCTCGGTGTCTATGAATGATTCTCTTTGAGTAATTAAAAACACAACGTTACATTTATATATATATATATATACATATCATACAATTTAAATGTGCTCTGAATGACTGATACTTTCCTCTTCAACATATAATACAGCTGGCCTATTCAAACTGTGGCTCAATGGTCAAATGTGGTGAAAGAACATGTTTTTTGGACCCTCAGACACCTTGAAGAATTTTAACCCCGTAAGGCTCCAAGGGGACATGTGCGGTACCTCCCACTTTTCCAGTAGTTTTTCAATTTATCTATTTACTTTCTATATATTTAGAAGAAGAAAAAAGTAGATGCAACCCTCTTAGTTTACAGTCACATTAGCCATTTGGTGGCTCATTGTTTGTTGAAATGCTCTTTTGACAAACAAATTAATTCTAAAAATTTTGTAAAAATGTAATAGTATTTTTAATGGCCCCGCATAAACTTTTTAACTTATTTTATGTCCCTAAAACTAATTTCTTGATAAATTACCTTCAGCTTTTGAAGAGAAATTGTAAAAACCAACATTTATTCTGGCCCCAGCTAGTGCCACTAGCTACTATACAGCTGTTTATATTTACAAATACAATTTTAGGCGGAAATCAATTTCTGTTTTTTTTTTTTTTTTTTTTTGTTTGTTTGTTTGTACTTTCTAATTAGTCAGTTAGACATCAGAAGCCAAAACTGTAGAGCCTCAGTTTCTCAAAGACCCCAGCCATTTGTTTGTGCTCCAAAGGGTTCAGAAACAGATATGTTTGAAATTCTGGTTCCTTATGTGGTTCAAATCTTTTTTACAATCAAAAATAGTAAAGAACATCATTCATAGTGTACTATTGCAATTTTAAGCTTGAATAAATGTCTTTGAATTATTCACTGCATGGACATTTTTAGATGAAGCAAACTGTCTTTTTATTTGGTCTGTGTTTGAACATGCTGCCCTCGATGAAAAACGTTCAGACACCTTTACAATACAACAACATTTTAGGACCATTTTACAACATTTAAACTCAAAATGGTGTGCTCTCATTTGCTTTTTTGTTCAAATGCTCTCTAACACGTCTCCCATCTCCTTTCTCTTGTTTTCCATTGTGTGCATGTTCTCCTTTGACACTGTTCTGTGTCTTTTGCAACTCCATTACCAATCCCACCGGGGCGTCCACTTTTAAACCTACAGGGCCTCTTTCTCCCCAAACTAGCAGGTGGCTATGAGTTGCTTAAGTAATCAGCTTGTGTCTTGATGGTTGCCTCGAATGTTATTTTGCTCCAGCTCTTTCCAACGCAGCTCTGTGAGGGATTATGTCTCGTCGCTGTTCTTTTCCTACTAAAGAAAAGAGAAACCATTTGCATTTAAAGTGGCAAATTGCTGTTTTTTGAGGAGCGAGCGAGGTTGGATGAGAGGAGGACACGTTTTGTTGAATAGGGAGAGAGAAAAGGAGTTGTCCTAATGTTTGTGTGATTGTCGGATCAGACTTATCTAATAAGCCACGTTCGACAATGCAATGGTTTTAGCAAGGACTTGTCTGAAAGGAGGTTTGAAGACACTTGTTAGGTCACAGTTCACTTTATTCAGGTGCTGCAAAGGATCATTTATGCTGTATGTTGAAGACACATGTAGAGTTTTCTGGCCTCAGTGTTCTTCTGTCTTTTGGTTCTTTTGTTATTTGTATGTTCACACCTTAAAACTGTGGAGGTTTTGAAGATATTTGAAGCTCATGTTCTAAATGTGAGCAGTGAGTGGCAAAAATGCATAATCAATAAAAAGACATTCTTTTGTAAGAGCTCAAAACACATCTAAAATCTGAAAGAAGAGCTACAGTCTGAAAGCAACAATAACCAACTGCAACTCTGCTAACATTTTACTGACTTTAAAAAAAGAGAAATTTTAGTAAACTAGCAGAAAAAACAGACTTTGAGATAAGTCCGTTGCATTATTCCATTTCTATCATTAAATAAGATGTTTTTGAGTCTTTTGTTGTCATATTACCCCTGCACTAGATTGTTTTCCCAACCCAGTTGTGCCACATCGCCATCACTTTACATAAAAAAAGTTTATATATTAAAAATTTACTTTAGAATATGGGTAAAGTTAAGGTTATAGTTAGACATAGGTTAGATTAATTTGGTTAAGTTAAGGAATTTGGGAAAGGAATGCTAATCTGGTCTTGGCACAACTGCGTTGAAGAAAAAAAAAAAAGACAGTCCACCTGTTTTTAGCTAACAAACTAGCTAAGCTCTTCACTGTTACCGTGACAACAGAGAAGCTCCTTTTCGTACTTGGTGACTCTGCTGGGATTCGTGAATCATTCAGTATGCCATAAAGTGAACGGTCCATTGAAATCTTACCGACACATTCATTTTCAGTTCATTTCTAAAATAAAATATACTACAGGTTTACTGTGGAAACTAAAGACTTTACAAACCAGGAAAATATTTCACCAAAGAACCAAAGTGAGCTTATAAAATTATCTGTTTGTCAATGCCAAAGCTTTACATACTGAAAATATGCGTCCGGCTTCTTTCCCTTTAAGACACTTGACTGTGTGCATAAGCAGTCAGGTTTTCAGGAAGCTAGAGAAATTGAATGTTGGTTGTGTTTTCGGTAAACTGTCCCCCTCAAGACTAAGCCAAAGCTTGAAATATATGGTGAAAGAGAACAACAGCTGACATTAGTTCCAAAAACAAGCTGAATAACAAAATCATTTTTTTCTCACTGACTTTAAAGGCTCTCTGGTGGTTTTTTAGCAGACCGCAGTATGACCATTACAAGTGGATGGAAGTATGAATGTAGTAACTGCTTTTATAAAAAATGTCCGTAAAATAGAGAGTAAAGTAACGTTACCTCACTTGTCCTTGTTTGTGAAAATATTCTTTAGGCATTTCTGAGAACAAGATGCTAAAGATAATGATGTCTTTAGTAGGAGTTTATGTGACAACAGAAGTAATTTTTGTGGCATTAGATTTTTTTCAACGAATGATTTCATTTAACAAACCTGCCTGAAACTTTTGCCCGTTACGTATTTCTAACTCAACTTTACGGCCATTTCGAAAAGCAATTTGGAATATAATTAAAAGTTTTCCTCCACTAACAGACCATTCATACAAATTAAATGCAAAATAAATGAATTTTAACACTAGTAGAGGAAGCTATTACAATTAACAATAAACATGCATTGTGAAGGTAATTTCCCCAACTGTGAACCAGACCTTGGTTTTGCGCTGCTGGCTATTTTTTATGAAACAACAAACAATTCATCTATTTTAGTCGTACTGTTCTAGCTCTGTTATTTAACTTAATGAAATGTTCTGCTGTAATAGGCACAGGCTGGAGTAATTGCCAGAACAAGCATTGTTCAGAAAGTCAATCTGACGGTAGACTATTATTATTAGATGAGACGGAACAACTTTATTTAAAATGATTGAAAACATTTTTTATTGCTTATCAAATGTACGTTTGAATTATGTGCTTTCACTAAGTTAGAAAATAAAAATATTGGTAAATATATTGGCCTTTACCTTAGACATTGGTCACTTTTGTTTTACAGAAAAATCTATAGCTATACAATTCGTTTGGACTTATTTTGCTTCTACATAAATGTGCATATGACACCCATGGATCATTATCTTATATTTAAAGGGAACCCTGGAAATGAAGACAAATATGGCTAAAATGCTGGTACTGGTCATGCTTATTAAAATAAATTACAAACAAATGTATAACTGCTTACTATTTTTTATAAAATTATCATTGTTTATGTTGTTTTCAAGGCACTGGGAGCCGCCATTTTGTTTCATGACATAAAATAGTGTTTCCATGGTTACTCCCACAATTTCATGTGTGTACAGTTTCCATAAAAACACCACTGACAGTGTCCAGTTCTTGCCTCTTCCTCTTGATTATCTTCAGTTTTACTAGATTCCACATAATCGTTCTGTATTTGGCTTTGCTCCGGCTCAAACTGACAAGGTTTAACTGAGGAATTCATGTTGCTTAGTTACCTGCTACTGCCTGTTACCTTGACAACACTATTTTTTGTCATAACCGCAGCAAAATGGCAGCCTCCATGTCATTTCTTCAAAACACTATTTTAATAAAACTACAAATACTTCCAAAGTATTTGTCCTGTATTTATACTGTAGGCCTATAAGTGATGATATTATAAGTGTTTTAGGGTAAACATGTGATTATATCCATGGTTCGCTTTAAAGCTGGGGTACCTATAGTTGTCACAATGCAAAACAGGAAGTAGGTATTTAGATGTGCAAAGCTACTTCCTAGGTCTCAGAAGTTATTCGCCACATGATTAATGACGGCATGCATTCATTTTTGACTACATTTACGGCTCATAAACATCTTTTTATAGACGGCAAAGTGAAAATGAAGTGGACCACCCAAGCTCAGCCAATCAGAGCGCTGCTTTATGTCTACCTAGGAGAAATAAATTACTTTGTTCTTCAATTCAGACAACACACAGCAGCCTGAGTTTTTTCACTAAGTGCTGCTGTATTCTTTTTTATGAAAAGGACAAAGCCTAATAAAAACAGTAAGATAATCCAACTTTATGTCTTTGCTAAAAATCCCTGCACTGTTGAAGGATTGTCACTTTATGTTACGTTGCATTTTGAATGCAATGTAACATGCATCCAAAAACTAATTTACGAGAGAGACCAGCTGCTAATTGCTCTGCTATTGTTTTTGAGAACAAAATTGCAAAACAAAGTAAAAACCATTGCGAATCAGTGAAAGTTCAGGGTAAACAAGGACTGATAGAGCTGCCTTGGTGTCTTGTACACGGGAAAATAAAGATTACTCAAGTCAATACAACTTTAACAAAAGTAAATGAAAAGAGCAACAATTATGACATCTTGAAAGTTGATTTTGACCCTTGATTAACAAGTTCCACAGTTCCAATCTTGAATTATATTAAATAATTTATCTTTGGTCTCACCGTGTGGCACGAGACCAAATACAAACCCAACTGTATATCTTTACCAGCATATGGTTTATGATTTTGATGCATCTCGGGCAATTTAGTGCAAATTAAATGCTATCTGGAGGCATAATTAGCCCCCTTCGAAACGCCTGCGCTCGATTAAGTGTTGTTTTCCGTGGGCTGCTCGCTGCCTGTTGAGTTAGTGTAACATATCAAGCCAGAATGCAGCTTGTATGGCTTCAGGCACATGGCCCGCCCCTCTCTCCCTCAGCAGAGCCAGGGAAGACCCCCTCCTCGTCCTCGCAGATGGCGGGCCGTCCTGTTGCCAGCTGGGACAGTGCAGCGCGGCTCATGGTGCTTTGTCACAGTCACGTTCTCCGGCTGCTCCTGTTGTGCCCAAACCCAAAGGCCCGCCGTTTGTGGAGTCGTCCCCACTTCCCCTCCAGCGGCGGGACGAGTGGCAAAGTCTGTACTCAAGTAATCACCATAATGTCCCGTAATCATATTCATCTAAGAGTATGTGTGAGATTTAGATTGAGGAACAGCACAGACCTCTGTATAGACTTTTGCTCAAGCACTTGTCCTGCCTTGCAATTATAATTAGCTCTCGTACACTCTTTCTAGTTCAAGGATGTGTCTATGTTCGCATACGGAATATTCAAAATGTGATAAAGTAAATAAAACAGACAGTAAGCATTCATTTGTTTTCTATCGCTTATTCTTGTTAGAGGTTGCTGGTGACTGGAGCCTGTCCCTATGACTTTGGGCCTTAGGCGGGAGAACACGCTGGACCAACACACAGAGACAGATAGACAATCAGTCCCTTTTTCATTCATTCACTAGGGGAATTTTACAGTTGAATCTCTATACATGCATGTTTTTGGAGGTGGGAGGAAGCCAGACTATCCTGAAAGAATGGTAACAGTGAGGACATGCAAACTCCACCCAGAGAAACTGAAAGATCTTGATTTGGCTTGACCTGGAAATTTAGAGGTGGCCAATTATACATTAATACGTCTATCAATAATACAATATTATTCCAATCCAAAAGACCTGTGATAAAAAGCATGTCTTAAACATATTGAGGCTGAACTACTCATTTCACAAAAACAAAGTTAAGATAATTTAATTCCAGATTTCACTTAACATTTTGCAAAGTTCATCCCAGTTTAGCTATTTTTTCAGATTACAGATTTACTTTCTGTTCATATGTATTCTAATGTAAAAGGTTTTCACTTCTTAAGACATAAAACAAGTGCTCAAATGTGTTAAATTTATATTTTCAGGGTCAAGAAAACGTAAAATGTCCTCTCTCCTTAGTGTGATGTCATTCGTTTTGAACTTTCTTCGACTTCCTGTCTTTTTAAATTTATTTTCAAACTTTTCTTCATAAACTTGTTCTTGATTCATGTAAAACTATCATTTATATTTACAAACAGTGTTATCTACTTATTTTAATTAAAATGAGAAATTTGTGGAAGCTTGTCATATGCACTTTAAAGTGCTGTTATGCCATCTTTTCAGTAAAAAAACAGTGAACATGATTATATTTAATTTCTCCAAAAAATGTGCCTGGTTTCACCTATATTTTAAGAGGTTTGTAGTTGTATTTTGTCCAGCAAATATGACATGTAGAGAGGAACCCACAACTGTGAGACTGCATTGTAAATGTGTGTCCAAACCCACATAAATGACACAGACGTTATGATTTGACAAATTATAATATTTTGTAACACTTAAATTGTGTTAAATTATTATTTAAAGTCCCAAAAACTGTGGAAAATTGGAAAAATTTGATAATATTTCAAATGGGCTTTAAGATTTATTTATGTCAAATTTAATATCTGAAATGAATTACATTTCATTGCATATAAAAAACGCAAACATTAAAATAAATGAAGCCTCTAATAATTCATTCTCAGTAAACAGAAAGAAAAACAGTACCAAACCACTTATAAGCCCATATTTTCCTTCCCAATATTTATCACCTCTCCTGCCTCCTCCCCCCTCCTCTCCCTCCTCAGTACCACACTGAGCACAAGGCATGCTGGGTAATGAGCAGTATTTGTCAATCAGACGCGGCGTAGCTTCCTCCCCTGACAGTCTTTTTATCGCGCACCGCACTCATCATAGGTCTATCATTACTCTCATTTGTAAGCCCATCCAGTGTGGAAACAGACAGTGCATTGGACGCCCCGCTCACCTCTTTTTCGCCAAGCGTTCCCCAAACTTATTTACCGCTTGTCATCAGTCTCTCTCTCTTCTGGTAGGATGCTGCTGCTGCTGTGTTCGCGCAGCACTCAAATGGGCCTGACATGTTTTGACTGCAAATGAAATAGCTTTCTTTCATACTAGCCCGCGCGGACGTCGAAATTGGCTATTAAATTGGAATCGTAACTTTCTGCGCCACATATTGACATTTCTTGCACGCCGTTTCGAGAGACGTCACGGTTTTTAAATAATGTTTTCGTACCGTAGCAGAAGCTGTGCGGTGTAGACTAGGTTTAGCCATAGTACACATTGTTTTTTGTTAATAGAGATTATGCATTTACATTTCATTTGTATAAAGCTCCTCAAAATTCTGATAAAAGTATGATAAGAATACCTGATGATATGTGCTTCTTAGCTTAATGCCAAGTTTCTCCCCTTTGGAGATTTTGTTGAAATAGCTTTTCTGTTGTCATGGCAACAGGGCAGACTTAGCTACATTGCTTGCTATTAGTAGTTGGAATTTTAGGACATGTTTTAGTCTTGTACAACAAATAATTCAGGCATCAAACAGACTAAAAACATTTTATTTACGCATATAAAGATAATAAGTTGAATTGAAGTCTGTATCATTGAGAAATGTGAGAGAAACAGAAGTGCTGTTGTAGTTTTTCTGCTTTTCTGCTACTGTTTACCTAATTTTTTTACTCCTCACATACAAGTTTAGCAGTAGTTGTGGTTGTTTATGTTTATTATCAGATTGTAGCAGTTTTTGAGCCCTTACAGGAGAAATTGTAATTTCCTCTCAATTGATGCTCATTTGTTTTTGCCATCACTGTAGACATTTACAATTCTGTCTGCATAACCTCAATTGTTTTCCTATTAGACATGCCCAACCTTCAGTCAAACTAGTTGGAAATTATTTAGCAATTCAGATTTAGAAAAAGTTCACCCAAATCTGAAAGTGTACTTGATAAGAATGAGTCACTTGTTCTCTTTTGTGTCCTGTGAGCTGTCGACATTTGTAGCAATAATTGCAGGAAGTGACACAACTTTTATTAGGTTATAAAACTTGTATTGATTTTGAAGTTGGCAATTACGGTAGATTGCATTTCATCAGGTGTGTTTGTGAGGTGTTTATCCTCAAGAGTTTTCCCATTATGTTTGGTCACAGTCATAACTCTGTTTTGTTTATTATTTAATGAAGGAATGGTGCACATTCAAATATGAAAATACTGAAATAAAATGTGATGTTTTCACATAAGAGAGCGAGTGTTGACAGACCCAGTCTTCGTAAAGTAACCAGATCTCAGGCAAGTCACTTGGCCTCCGGGGAGAAGAAAGTAGTGTATAGTATCCCCCAGTCAGCATAAAGTCCACAACATAAACTATGTAGTGATTGATGAGTTAGTTAGACATAGCCTTTGACTACCATTGAAAGTCAATTTATCCACATTTCTTTGTCTCAGACCATCAAATTACCAAGAGTCTCCGCTCAATTTAGGTTCACTCAGATACTAAATCAGAACTGCAGGTGGTTCCCAAAAAGCAGGCCTATCAGCAAACAGAGAGAGTGGTGTTTTATAGACATATAATAAGTAGACGCTGGATCGCCACTAAGGCCTATGGACGACATGAGACCGCCATCTTGGTGCGGTCGTACATTCTTCCTTGTTATCAATTTGATTGGCGCGATGAAAGGTCCGCACTTTAATCAATCATAACTCTCAAATACTACACTGATTACTGACCGTGCAAAAGAGCAAGAAAACGCTGCACGTTCTGAATGTTCTGGTGTGTGTCTGCATGCAGATAAGATGACTGCCCCAAGATGGCGGTCGTGCGCTCAGGCAGCCAATGTGGTGTCTACTCTTAAATGTCTAAGGATGGTCTAAGACTAACCTGAGTTGAGAAAGCAGACTATATATGTTCTCCTTCTTTGAATTGGTGTCAAATTTGAACTTAAAATATGACATTGTATCTTTTAATTTGTACGTTTATTGCATAGAAACAGCAACTGACATGTTTACGCTCTTCTTCACGGTTTGCAAAATGACCAAATAGCATTGATTGGTTAAAGGAAAACAGTCCGCTACTATGGAGCGAACAGACCCTAATGATCCGATGTCAGATGATTTTCATGAAGAGAAATAAAACCGGCTGATGCATCAAGCTAGCAAAAATGTGTCAGAAATTATGCTTAAATTGCGTTTTTTTTCCATTTTAACTCACAAAACTGAGGCTAAGCGATGACTATACCAGGACAAAACCAGCTTCTAAAGTAAATGAAAAAACAAAATCTGGGCTTAAACAATGCCCCCTTAATTGAAAGCCAGTCCTTATGAGCGGTCAAACGTCCAATTTGCTTAAAGACACAAATGATTCCCTCGTCAGTCCATTTGTCCTGTTTGACACAACTCTGATAGACCCTTCTAATTAAACGACTGCTTGAGCCCGGGTTAAGTAAGTGCAAGAATGTCCCTGGTCTGTCTCTGGATTTGTTGAAGGCGAAAAGGTCTCGGGGAATTAGTGGACAAGGTTTCTGGTGTGTCCAGGATCGATAACGAAATAACAAGAGACTTTGTGACATTATTGAGCCGAGGGGGCTGGGATAGCGTCACATATCTGCTGCAATCGATGCGTATGCAGTCTACTGTCGTCTGGAGCGCTGAGACAAATGTCGTAGCAGGAGAGAGACAAGGAGGGAGAGAAGGGACAGACACCAAAATATACCGGGAAGAGGAGTTGCACTGTAAATTATCTGAGGCTTCTGAAAGTGAGGTAATGTAATGTGAGAGTGAATTTGGTCAAAAAAGAAGGAAAGCTAAAATGACTTTGAAAGATATGAGACCAGTGGCTGTAATACTGTATGTGTGGTATGTTAAGTATTCAAATACTTGATTACTTTAATTGATTTAATCCTGGTTCTGTTCTGTACAAGACCGAACAGGGGTTTAATATATCAAGGTCCAAATTCACAGCCCTTTTTTTAGGCATAGGAGCCATATTAGGTTAAAAGCTGATAGAATTTCTTATGTGTCAGGACCTTGAAATGTTCTTCTCTAAAATAAATGTTATGTAAGCTGTAACAAGCATATTATAATTGACATGCTGTCTGCATTTTCAACACTCTTATTATTAACCAGCTATGTGTTTTGCCTTTACATGTTTCAGTAATGCTTCAAGTCAAATACAAATTCAGTGCAATCACATGTTACAAAGCTAAAGTTATTTGTTCGTTCCTCCCTCAACGAACAAATCCTATGCTTTTGTGAAAATAAGCTATTTTTTTTTTAGCAATAACAATAAATTGCTCCAGTCATTATTAGCAAAAGTAGTGCTAAGGCCATTGTCCTGTATCAGTCTTTTGTCTTAATGATTTTAGTCTTAATTTTGACCCATCTCCCCTTTGTATAGTCCTTAGACTTGGCTTGGGGATATCAAGAGTATTTGGTTGATTCATAACCATCAATAGTAAAACAATAAATGGTCCCTGTTTATATAGTGCATTTCCACCTTTTCAAGACACTCAATGTCATTATCATTCAACTAAGTTAGGTTAAGTGTCTTCTTATATTCTTTTGGTATTAGTACCTCCAAACGGATTTTTTTTTTCACAAACACAATTAGCTTCACAAATACAAATAAGTCAAGTAACCTTAAAAAATGTTTATCTGACTGTATTTGATGACATATTAGACTTATTACCTTTACCATTAAGAAAGTCTAATTGGCTCTTTGCAGCTGGCTCGCGTACGTTCAAAATAGTACATCCTGTACATACAATCACTTCCTGTTCAATTCTCTTTAATTGGGTTTTCACACCATCAGTTTAAAACAAATAAATCCTCTTTAGATCAGACAGTTGTGGTGAATGTTACAGAAAACATGTTAAAGACTTTACATATTAGAGGAATATTTCTCCAGAGGACACTTGAGTGTTTAAAAAGACACATGTTTGTGTCTAAATGCTAACGCTAACAGGAAGTGGTCATATGCTCAAAAATTTTGAACAAACACAAGCCAACTTTTAATCTACGTAAAACGGGACATGCACTGTTAGCATGCTAGTCGACATTAGCTTTTCTTTAAGGGCAAAACAGGCTCATAAACTGATTGTAGTAAATATTCAGTAGACTCAGAATCCATTAGGTTAAGTAGAAATATATGTGAACTCCATTGTAAAGGATTTAAAAGAACTATGTCTTTATGATAATCACAGCATAAACGCAGCTTCTTTAAGTGCTCTTTGGATGTGGTTAGTTTGCGGAGAAAAAGTTGCTCTTTTGTATTTTGCTCTTCTGACCTCTTGCGAGTTTGAATTCATTGTGAAAGTAGCCACATGCCGCCACATTTCACCCTTTGTCAAATCTGAAAACTACTACTTTGAAAATGTGCCATACTCTGCCTCGTATTCAGCCCATGTTTGATCGCTGACAGCTCGCGGCAGGAACAGTCTGTCCCTGGTCCAAGCTTTTCTTTCATCTTAGCTACTTTCCACCTAAATGTACACTTGTGTTTTTCAATTCAATCTCTCTTTCTGTAGCACGGTTTTTGAATATTGTCCTTTTGTGTTGTGCTCTTTCTCTTATAGTCCATTGATCCGGGCAGCAGTTTACCTGGGAGAACTCCAACATGGAAGTGAACAAGCCGAAGAACCGCTATGCTAACGTAATAGCATACGACCACTCGCGAGTCGTGCTCACCTCTGTGGACGGTAAGTGCGGCAGCCACTTCAGTCCAAATATGCACCCTTCAAAATCTCTGCTGACAGATAAGTGCAGACTGGAGCCGGACAAAAAAACTTTGCACAACCTTGAGCTGGTCCAGGAAGCTGACAAAGAAGTGAATTTCCAAGCAGTTTTTGCACAATAGGGAGAATAGGGAGAATAGATTGACCTGCCTTTTGTTGGGTTAAAGGCACTGTACCTGTTTTTCTATGGATGAAATAACTTTAAATCACTTTTGCTCTCGTACAAAAAGTATGTTTTCAATGTATCCATTGTCGTCTAATAGTATAGAACAGGTCCATTCAACAGTTTTCTAAAAGGAGTGACATAATGTACTAGGTAGTTGCACCAAACATGCATGATTTTGAAAGAAATATTCACTGTGCAAAATCTGTTTCAGTAATTTTAACCGCTAATGCTCTTCACCTTATTCTGGCTAGCCCACTTTTCTTGGGTAAATGGACGATGATTAAGTTAAGGAAAAAGTTTAGGAAAAGGGTTGGGGTGATGGGTAAGGTTAGGAAAAAGGTTTAGGTAAAGGTTACAATAATGAATAAAAACAGTTTAGGCCTATTTAGCAAAATAAAGCAAAAGAAAACTCATTACCATGGCAACCAGCTCACTTCTGTCCCTCTGAACCAGACTATCTAACACTAACCATTTTCTTGCCAGCGAACTTCCGGTTTAGCTGCAGTTAGCTTAAATGATTAGCATAAACTTTGATTTTATTTTATTGTTATGGGTTGGTTATTGTCAAGAGCCTTCCGATACACACATATCCCAAAACATGTATGACACAATACAATTTCCTCAAAAAGATATATATCAAGATGTATTTTTAAAACAATATATTGTGAAAAACTGCCAAATGGATATTTTTAATCATGCAGAAAAAAATACAGTGAATTATATTTTTATCTACAATGCCTTTACGCAAATTTTTACTTAAAATGTATTGAATATTACTCTTAAAATGTTTTAAAGATGTTTTTAAGTAGAACTTTCCTTAAAATCAATGTTAAGAATGTAACTTTGATTACAAACTTTTTAGAAGATGAGTTGAAAGCCATGTCAGACATTTGGAGGGGTAATTTGGCTCCCGGACCTTTCGTTGAATATAGACTACAATACTTAGACTACAAACTTGTTGTATCTTGTGTTTAGTTGACTCTTTTCATTTATATATTAATACATAATGACATCAGAAAGTGGACCAAAGTATTTTCATTTTAAGAGGAGAACACAGACTAAAAATGCAGCTTTTGTCGTGTGAACTAAACAAAATGTAAGTCAAAATTTAAATGGCCATTACTCTACTATAATCTCCAGCCTCACTTCCTTTGATAAATATAATGTACTGTAAAATAAGGGCTAAATAAACAGATACAGTACTTTGGCTGCATAACTAAACACGACACTATTGAGCCGTTTACACACGCCTGCTCTAAACAACTGGCATCTGAAATATGTAAATACGGAGAAGGCAGACCCAACATAGATCTGTAAATTAACAGATGCCGTTTTTTTTATTCGCTTGGCAAACTGACAAAGTTCTGTTGTGGACATATGCGTCGACTAAATGATGGCTTAACAGATTAACACTGCTACAAGTGGAAAATATGGCTTTGTTTAGCATAATGTCCAGACTGATCATGTTGGCGCACTTGTAAATAAAGCTTGTTTCAGAGCTTCTTTGTTCATTTTCTCAATCCATCTGGCTCTGGAGTGAATGGTCGTATTATAAACATTAAATGCATTTGGAAATAAAGGGCTCAGTTCAAGTAGAGATAGACCATATGATACCGCTATGTCAAAATCAGTTTTGCAAAGTACAAATATAATAGGCTGCAACAAGTTAAGTGATTACTCGCAATTAATCGACTATTGAATAATTGTCATTTAGTTGAGAGAAGACTCAAAATGAACAGTATAATGACGAGGTTAATGTGCTCAATTTATTGGATCACTATTTTGTATGTAAATTATAACTATAAGACATTTGTTTGGGTCAAATATGTAAAAATTCCTTATTCACGTATGCGTTTTAACCAACTAATCGATTAGAAAAGGATCATTAGTTGAGCTGAAAATACTTATAAACTACATTGTCTACTACTAGTTAAAAAGCCTTTACTCTCTACTCCACTTTATAATAACTACACCTTAATTGCCTTGGTAAATCATGAAAAAAAGCATAAATCATGTCTTAATTTTAAAAAGCTTATAATGCTTAATAATTAGGAGTTAGGTTAGGATTTATAGTTGGGAAACAGGGTTTAGAGTCTTTAAGGAGTGACTAAGCATTTATAAACTTAATGAAGGAAGTCTTTATTAAGATGTTATTAAAGATTTATTAAGTCTAATTAATGTGCAGTTATTTTAAACAGAAAAACTTGCTCAGACTTGACTGAAAGTTGTGAAAAGCACTTGCAAAATCATAACGAATAATAAGGAGACTAAAAATGCATGGAGAACAAAATAGCATTGTTTTGTATTTGTCAAAATTAAAAATTATCAAGTCCTTGTAGAAAAAATCTGGTAAATATGACAAAATACACCACAATTTTTAACAAAACAGATTGAACATAATTATTGATTTCACTAAGCATTTTGGTTTTCTTTTTTACCCCAATTTACCTGTTTGGATGAGGTTTATAATTGTCGTTTGCCCAATAAGAATGACACACAGTAGTAGAAGCAACTCCACAACTGTTACCTAGCAACCACACGTGAATTTGGGCCAAAATCCACATAAATGACTCTGCAATTTGACACATTATAATTACTTACTAAATGATTGTTTGAAACTCTAATTTGCACCTAACTTTGTATAATATGTTATATATTACAACAAGAACTATTACACCAAACTAAGTCAAAATGAAAAAAAAAAAAAAAATGCAGTTTGAACGCATTAGTATGTGGCCTTGTGAGTAAACATTTATTCGTAATCCAAAGGTTACTGATTCAAGTTCGTCTCATACAATACCACACACTCTTGTCTTACTTGCTTAAACATTTCACCCCGTGACCCTCTCCACAGACAATAATGTACGACTCCCCACAGCAAAATGAGAGGATAAAAGCAGAATGAAATCAGTGCAAAGACAAGGACAGTACGGCGTATGTGCGAACCGCGTGACCTTACTGTGGAGGAATGTAGCTCGCACGCATTAAAATTGAAAGTTCTATGCATAGAAATCAACACTTACCAAGGGCATATATGAAGCCCAGTGAAAAGACGTTTGAATAGATTTTATTCTTGTGTTGCATCATTTATGAAACACTCAAAGGGACACATTTTTATTTCTTGTTATAATGTGGTTTCTTCTTCATTAAAGCTTCGGAATAAACATGATTCTGTTTCATTCCGACATATTTAACACATAATCCTGCATATTTAGACTGTGTTCACCTTCTTCTATGTTGTAATGTCATGAAGTGGCCAATACTATTATAATTTAAAAGTGAATGGGTTTAGTCACAGTGAGAAAAGTGGTGAAAGAATCATGTAGACCAGCAGTCCCTAACCTGTTTTTCTCGTAAGCACCAGTACACTCACACTTTACTCTTCCAGGGACCAGTCAGAAACAGTCATTATTAGGAAATACAGGTAGATTGTCCAACAAAGAGATGGATAATTGTCCCAGAGTATCCCTTGTCCTTAGACCCTCCTTCTCCGCAAGGAAGAACCCAAACCTCTGGGGGAAAAAGAGAAACCTTGAGGAGAACCTTAGTGAAGGAAAGATCCACTCAGATGGGCGGAGAGATTATAAATGTGACCAGGATGAACATGGATCCTGATGCAATTAGAACTTTCAGTGGAGCCAGAGACCAGTGGCAGATGGAAACGGATTTTTTAGCAGGACGACAACAAAACTCAAAGAGAGGCAGATGGTGGCATCCAGGGTCTGAAAACATCTGAAACAGATTCACTTACTAACACGTGATTAGAAAAGAGCAGATTATGGATAAACTTTTTTTTCAGTTTTGAAGACTAAGAGCCTAAAAGCAGGATTACTTAAACATTTGTGATTTAAACAACACAAACAACTTTGAGTATCTTTTTATGAGGTAACAACATTTCAACATGATTAAAAATCTCTCTGTAATCAGTTTTACTTTATGTACAAGCTTTAACCAACTTCAAGGAGACTTACTGTATTATGTATTTATAACAATGTTATCTCGACATTATCAATGGTGATCAATCATTATTGCCCTGCAGCTGATACACGAGTGCTTTGAAAATTTCTGTTTTTGATTTCCACTTTGTGAATGCTCAGTTTTGAACTTATTTATATTTCTAATCTATTTTCCAATGAACGAAATTATCAGTATACATATGTCAGTTGTTCCTAAATACACAAAATACAATCTCCTTATTTCATTCTCTTGCAGCTGTTCCTGGGAGCGACTACATCAACGCAAACTACATCGACGGCTACAGGAAACAGAACGCTTACATCGCGACACAGGGGCCACTGCCGGAGACTCTCAGTGATTTCTGGAGGATGGTCTGGGAGCAGAGGTCAAACACGATCGTGATGATGACCGGCTGGAGGAGAAGTCGCGGGTAAGTACCAAAACACTTAACCAACAGCTCCAACAACGAGAGAGTTAATGAAGTTCATGCCTCGACGGTTAATATTTAATGACGTGTTGGTTTATTGAGTACTTGGAAAATGAAACTACATGCATTATACCACATATTAATTAGAAAACGCACTGCAACACAATTAATTAAAGTTACGTTGAGCTTACAAATGAGCAGAGAATGAGATTGGAGTAGGTTTTGGCATTTGAACATGACTCAAGCTAGTGGTTCTCAAATGGTGGGCTGCGTTCCAAAAAGTGGATTGTGGGAAAGTGTTAAAAGGAGTCAGAAATAGCAGGCAGAAAATACTGTAATGGCTCAATGTATTCGTGAATTCCAGCTTCCTGTAACCGACAACATTTAGGAGACTTTTTTTCATTCAGATGATGAAGATTTTCTAATTTGTTAATTGCTATGGCGACGTCCTAATTATTCATCGTTCTGATTCACGTGAACAGCTTGCACATGTCTGCTGGATCCATTTTTAACAAAACATCTGCTGCTTTGCTGATTTAATTTACATCCATTTTGCAGTCATGTCCCCGTTTATCTCTTCTGTATTTGTTTTTATAGTAAAACACGATGAAATAGTGTCGTTCTCATTATAGGGCTGGACAATATGGCAAAAAATGTATGTCACAATTTTCTTAAAGCCATATCACAATTTCAGTTTTATCCCGTCTTGTTTCTGTTGTCTTTGAGGTAAATACAGTTATCTGCTGTCTAGAAAGTTCTCTCTTCACTGTGATTGGCTAAATCCAGCTGACACACACTCGGAGCAGGACGCAAACTGATCAGGGTTTCCAGGATTTTTATAAAGAAGTGATCAAACCTTTGAAAAGAAAGAAAGAAAGATAGATTTTTGTAAGTGAAACATAAAAAATTGCTAAAAATGTACCTCTTTTATCACTTAAATGCAGCCCAAAAAACACAGCCTTCAAAACTCATAAGACTTTAATCAAAGGAACCCAAAGTCGCTATGAATAATTAAGCTTTAAGCAGAAAAGTCAAATAGACGATGACGATTTCATTTAAAAAAAAATAAGCAGATTGTCATAGAGATGAACTGAACTTTGCTGGCAATAGACAATGAATGAGAGAAACTGTATGTGTCATCTAACCTTGATAAAAGAAACATTTATGCTCAAAAAGGGGCTGTATTTAACTTATTTAAGCTTTCTAATCCTTACTCTATAAAAGTAATTATTTATGAAGAAAACCAGACTCTCATTTAAAGCTAGTGTGTTGGATGAGCAAAGAAGTCCGTCTCCAGACCCTTTGTGGGAGCTGAATATTAGCACTCGCGGTTGTTGCTGCTGCTGACATGAGTGTTATATGTTAATATATGTTGACGTGTGAAAGCAGAAAACAAAGCCCGGGGCTCAGAGGTCTCGACGTGGTCTCGGCGCGGGTCTGAAGCAGGATTTGTCAGTCTGATCAAAGCCACAAATACTTCAAAGAGTACTTCATATGGACACTATCGGCGCGTGTGTCTCAGGTCTGCAGCGCTCACCAAAGTTTCACTCTGATTTCTGAATATATTTATGTACATCAGTCTTTTAGAGTTTAGTCTTTTACCTCTCACATGCGCGGCACGTGTGGTTTTGATATAAACTAAATTATACCAGATTTTTAACATTAACATATGAATTATTAACTAGCCTATAACTTTAAACTATGAAGCAACTGAGCCAAATGAGTCTAAAAACAAGCAATAGGCATAGTTTGGTTGGCTGTCTCTTACTTATTTACTTTTAAAGTGTTTTCTTCTCTATCAGACAAGTATCGGTAAGAGATGGTTTATTACAGACAGAAAAAAACTCTTTCATAGAACAGACAGATGTATTTGAAATTCAAAAAGCAAAATGTCCATTATATACAGAAACCTCTGTTTTATATAAGGATGAATAAAAACATTCAAAGTAGCTGAATGTGATTAAATGTATTCTGTGTTCTGATTGGTAGACAAATTCCTCAGAATTGCATCAAACTCTGTGATTGAAATGTGCAGAAGTAACACAGGAACAGAAAAAATGAATAACTAAATATTAGGCATGCTTATTAAGGACAATGTACAATTTTGCATTAAGCCCAATGGCAGAGATGTTGTACCAGATTGTAGATTAGAGCTAATTTCCATCTGTAGTCCTGGGGAGGAGGCACATTGGACATGTTTTTAGTTGTAGGAGGAAACCTACGCAGAACGGGGAGAACATGCAAACTACATAGAAGGCGGGCGGTCGAAAGAATTCGATAGAACCTATGAATTCTACATGGGATTGGTGTATTACTTTTATTAAAGGTAAAATACACTTCTCCAAGTTATAGCAATGTTTTCGGATTTTGGATTTATTCATAAAGGTTTGAGTAATCTTCTATTCTTCTGTAGCTGATGTCTGATTGCTCAAAAAAGTCCTGTTTTCACCTTCCACCTATCCCCGCCCACTTGTTTCCAATATTTGTGATTACTCAAATTGTTTTGTAGCTACTTTCCAACAACAACAAAAATAGTTGTTGTTATCTAGTGCGTAGTCTTGGCAATTTTGGTGCGAACTGAACAAATGAGCATAATGGGTCAAAATAATCACAAACTTCTTGTGTCTCAGTGCAAAAGCAAATGTATTTTCTGGAATAGTTTGTGTGTTGATCACAAACACCTGCTCCTTCTTCCCTTCTTTTCCAGCAGTGTGCACAAATGTGTTTGTGGGAGGAGTTTAGGTAGTTAGATTCATAATAAAATTTACAATGAGGAGGTTGGTCTGATTAGTTCTGCAGGTTTGATCAAGAAGTAAATGTTTTCTATACCATGACAAATGTTTGTGTTTTACAATGAACAAATTAAGAATTGCTGATGGCAATATTAATAAATACAAAAGCACATTTCCTTGATAGAACCTATTTTTGTATGGTGTGTGTGCAAATAATTACCCTTCCTAGAACTCGTCACATTAGAAGAAACCACACACAAAAATAACAAAGCCGAGCTGATCAGAATGAGACCTGTTTATAGCCGGCTTCACCCAGAAACAAAACATAAGTAACAAACAAATTTAGCTCCAGTAACAACGATGGCGGCGCACACCCACTCCACGTTCACTGTTTATTTCCGTCTCATTTGTGTTTTCTGTGAATCCGCCTGTTTAAAAGCCACATCCACACAATAAAAAGACAAAGTCAAGAGGATCGTCACCCAGCAGCTCCGACGCGCTCCTAAAAATACCCTCAAACTCATAAAAGACACGAAATAGGCATAGCTTTATTTAATTACCTCAGTATAGATCCTGCAGCGGGGAAGCTACAAGTTAAACAGACAAAATTAAACTTCTTTTCGAAGCTATTCCTTAAAAATCACTATCACAACTTCATCATGAGATTCGAGGGAAAAAAGGTAATCAAAGACAAAGAGTGATTTCAGCAGCACTCATGCGGTAAATAATTTGGGAACTCAGAATATTAATAAGGAACAAAGCTCATTGTTTTGCACCGCAGAGATTGAATAAAGTGGTTTATACAAAGAAGAAAAGGTTTTAATTGGAAAAGAAAGGTTAAAAAAATGTGTTGCTATAGACATTCATTTGCTTATTGTTGATTGGACATTATTGCAGTCTCGTAAGGACAAGCAAGAAGAATACGTATGATAAAAAACTGAAATAATTTTAAAATATGTTTTGAGAGCTGCACATAATGATGTTGTGTTTGATAAAACCTCAGAATAATAAACAAGGTTCGTCAATTCCAAATGCAGTGACAGGTATAGATTTACTTCTGACCTACAGATGAAATTATCTGGGCCAGTGACACCCAAAGCGTGGCCCAGGAGCCAAACTCGGCCCTATATGGAGTTTAATTTGGCCTGCGAAGAGGTGCAGAGATTAGTAAAAGATGTCTGTATGTATACATATTGAAAAGATTGTCAAAGTACACCCAGTCAGTTTTATTTTGCTAAAACATGTTAATAAAATTCTATGTAATCACTATCTTATTGCAGATAAACATTTTATTGCAATATAGGTTTGACCTTTGGCACGCTGCAAAATCATTCATCATGACATTTTCAAGGAAAAATAATATTAATTTTGGTCAGCTGAGGAAAAAGTTAAGCACCTCTGATCTAGGCACATGTCTTTAATCCAAAGTCAAACATAAGATAAAAAACCTTCGCAGCCTACATTTTGTGTTTGGAGCTTGGTTGCAAATGATTATACTGTACATTTGTTATTTGTGGGTCATGACTGAAAAACTTTGAGAAGCAAGACTAATCGATCACAAAAAATATATGTAATTAAAAAACAAAAAAAAACATATTTCTGAAGTTGTACCGCTTTGTCTGAGTCAAGTGACTCCTCGGAGTCAGATACAGCCCTTGTACAGATACAAACATTGCAATTAGAGATATGGAACATGTGTCTTTCCTTGTGTTCTTTAAACTTATCATGATAAATGACCAAAATAATAGATTAACGAAGCTTAAAGTTTACAGAAATTTGCTCGCAATAATAATGTTTGTGACACAAATGATTGAGGTTCAGTTCTCCAACACTTTTCTTGATTCAAATATGGCCCTTGGAGGAAAAAAAAAAACTGATTTAGTAGATTGTTCAAATTCTCTATTAGCTGCTAATAATCAATTAACTTGTTTCAGATGTAAATGGAATTAAAATGTAAATTATGTTGAAGTTAAGAATTTAGAACTGTTAATTTGATTTATTGAAGCTTTACCCTTAATAAACTTCCCTTATAGCAGTTTAAGAATTGTAGTTTTGTGGCTTTGCTGTACATTCTGTAGGATCAGCCAGTTACAAATGGTTCCGGTGTTTGCAGGGTAAAAGTCAAAACTAATGACCCCTATTATTCAATATTTCCAAATTACTGACCTTTCCATAAAATGCTGGCAATTATTTATAATCTTGTTTTCCATTTCTCGCTTCATGCAGTGAGTACAGACGCTGCTACTCGACCGCAGGCCAAAAAGTACCACATAAGCACGACGACATTTGACCTTTTTCTCATTTGTTTTAAGCTTATATTAAAGTGACACCTTGTAAGAAAAATCAAATGCATAATCTCATTAAAATGGAAAGTTAAATGTTTAGTTTGGGGCATTTTTTTAATCAGCATACACCAGTTTCATGCCAATCTTTGAAACATTATAGCTAAAAGAACAATACTTACATAGAAACAAGCACACAAGGACACAAAAGTCAATTTACGGCAATGCATGCACTTCTTCTGTACAATTTATTCACAGAAATAATGTCTTAAATGCATAAACACAAGTGCGTTTTTTTTCTTTCAAACATAAACCGACCACATATTGCCTCTCTCAGTCTAACGTCTCCTGCCAAACAAAAAACACGACGGAGATCCGGCGGCCATCAGCAGCTTATCACAGAGCCGCAGTGAAATAATAAATAAAAAAGTGAAAGGTCATGATTTGAAAGGAGAGCAAAAGGCGTCAGAGTCTTTGTGGTGTGCAGATTAGAGCCTCGTGTCCTCTGGAAAGGCTGAGGTGACAGCGGCAGGAGCAGGGTTCAAAGCAGGAACACATCACAGCAGCTCTGACCTCCGCAAACCCGACTGAGTCAAAGAGAATTCACACAGAAGGACACAGGAGCATGGACTTTTAAATTATTTATTCACTATATTTTAATGTTTATTGAGTATACTTTAGCTCTGTGCATAGATCGTCAGTATGTTTAAATAAACTAACTCATGTATGTAAGGGGTAGCTTTTGTTTCAACACAGGGGGTACACTGCAGCAGGATGTACCTGCCGTACATCCTGCTGCAGTGTACATTGATATTACGTCCTCTGCCCGCTATGAAAATAGTAAAGTTGTGTTGTTTTTCAGCCAACGTTGTCGACAGCGACACGAACAGTTACACCATGAGCAGCACTAACAGACAGAACATTGAGGTCGGAATGGACAACACGGGTGTAACCATGTCTGATGAGCGTAAAATGCAATGGAAGGTGTAAATCACGTAGATTTATTTATTATGCCCCTAACAGCAAATATATGCTTAATTATCAACATGATTGCATCATGACATTCAAAATTGATATTAATAGACATAGTTCAAAATATTTGGGGGGTCAAAATTGATTTGTTCAAACATTAGGGGGTTGTGACCCCCCTACCCCTGCTCGTGCATGTGCGTATGAGTACTTTTTGTACTCAGTTCATTTCTATAGGGTTTTCACCAGTGTAAAATTAATACATATTTGGAAGATGATGTAGTGAACAGTGAGTTGTGGTAGATTTTTCCTACGGATGTTCTACTAAACTGACTACAAACATGGCGGATTTGCCCATTATTTCCATAGTAACCGCAAATGCTTCGACTAATTATAAATGTATTATAATTGGCTTAAAAAATCTAAAAAAAAGAATGACAAACATAGTCATTATTAAACTTAAGCACTGTCCGAACAGAGCCCTTTCTCGCCTCTTCAGAAAGAATATTCCATGTTTATTCTCACTTAACTAAGACATTTTTTATTTACAAAAAACAGGCATTGTGTCTTCAATGTATAAGTAGAATAAACGCTTATTTGATAACAAAACCGCAACGTCACTGTATTTCATGTGTTGTAGCTGATTCAAGTTTGCGTTATAATGGGATAGTTTTTATAACAATCCTAATTTAACTTAGCTATTTTCTATGAATTTTAATATAAAGCACCCAGCAATTTTATTTTTGAGTCATTGCACATCCAAATACAATTAGTTTTCTAGTGTAAATTTCAAATAATCTGCTGACTTCTGCGATGTAAACCCAGCCCTTTATGCTCGAGCGTGTCTGTAGTAGTTGTAGACAGACGCGTTATGTAAACTTGACATATTCACTCTTTAATACTCCGCTCTGTGCACATGCTGGAGCTGGACCTCGCATGTACCAGCACATTTCCAACCACGTTATTCATTACCGCGCTGACTGCCGAATCCATATGTTTATTCTGGCTCCGCGGCTCCATCACTCACACAGTTTGTCGCGCTCCTTGTACCGGTCGTCTGAATAGGAACCTGTCACGGCCCGGGTTTGAAATGCGACGACGTGAAATTTAGCGCTTTGTGTCGTGTCGATCGGGGGCCCGGGCTGATGGAGGCTGCAAGAAAAGGTGTGGATCGCAAATGTCAACTCTGCGCCGGCTATATCAATCTGATTAGCCTAGCCTAGCGCAGCCACATCTCAGGCTATTATGTTGTCCAAATCAATAGGAGCCACAGCCGTTTGTAGCAACAATAACACGCGGACAGGGGCTGTATTTTCACTTTGTAGAAAACGCCGGAGGAAAATGAAAGGGAGAGGCAGTGTCTCGGTTAAATTGTGCTTTTGGACTGATGTGCCGTATGAACTGGTATTGATAGAAAAGCACAAGATTTGTTATTGTATTTGTATGTTGCTAATCCAAAAAAGCTCAACAGTTGAACGGTTGAAACAAATTGATCGATTTGTCGCAACTCAACAGCTATTGAAATAATCGCCATCTACTTTAGAAATTCAATACTCTTTAAATGATCTTTATTAAAGCTTCAAAACAAGCTCTGAGGCGAAAAAAGCTTCAAATTGAACAGCAATGATATGACTTTATTGTTTTTAATGTAAGCACATCTGCACTTCTAGAACTTTTTCAAGAGATGAGCTCAAATTGTATTAAAAAATTCATGTTTAAGCGACTTTTGTGTAAGCAATACGGATAATGGCCAAAATATTCGCTTACTGCAGCGCTAGTTTGAAATTACTTCTTTTTCTGACACATATCTAAAGTTAAATGAACAGACATGAAAAGATGACAACCTGCTTGATTTAAATAGCTTATATTTTGACAATCCTAAAACAAGAATACTAGTAAAACAAGTGTTTTAATATACATTTCATGTGTAATTGTTTTCAAATGAAAAACAGTTGTAACACGTCACAATAACATCTTAAGTATCTTCTTATTAAAGCATGTATAAAAACGTAAATCATAACGAACAATGAGGATTTAATGGATGAAAAAGATTTTATTTTGAACAAGTCAATAAAACAAATGTCCACTCCACAAACATAAACAAACGTGCATTTTTACTTTTTTTACGGAGTTGGATGAAGTTAACAATTTACTTAATCCCACCCTATTACTTCATGAAACACAGTTACATGTTTATCCTTCCTGTAACTGCTTAGTTACTTCTTAATTAATTCCCTAACCCTAAATTGTAGCTTTAGCATGTTAACTAAGTCCATTAAGTCATCATTTGTTCGTGAATAGCTAAATATTTCTTCATGCTTTTTTAAAAGAAATGAATTTATAATATAAAGTGGCACCTGCCATGTTTTTCATTTTCAGTAAACAATACTATTTAATTAAAGCTCTTAGTCACTCATTATCTTCATAATTATTTTCGGTATACATTTAGGTTGGTTGGCTTTGGTTTTCTTTTAACTTTCAATACAACAACTTGAATGTGTTTTATTCCATTATAAGTAGATTGAGTCACATTTCAGGTCATTATGTAATTTTAGAAAGTGAAGGAATAACCTCTATTTAGACAAACAAATATACAAGTAAAAAGCGTTTGAATGTAATGCTTAAGAGGCATATTTTATAAAGCTACGTATCATCTGTATCTATTTCACTGTACAAAGATTCAGGTATAACGACACTTTCCAGGGACTAGTAAAGCGCTAATTTAAAAATTTTGATGATTTGGTTTTTCAGGTTTTTCATGGGCTTTCAAGCTGCACTGCATCTTTTCATTGTTGTTGAAAAGCCAAAGTTTTAAATCCCTCTAAATGACGGCTCGAGGTGAATTTCAAATGTTGGATGAAAAGAGGCACATTTCATTCAGCCATCGCCAAAGTCAGCTGCTGTGAAATCTGGTTAAATTCTTGCCGTCGCTTAAATTATTTTTGCAAAGTTCTGAATTTCGTCGAGGTGAGGCCTGTGTACACACTAAACCAGGTGGTCCAACCTTCTGTCCTCCTAACACACGGATTTAGCATTTCCACGCTTTTTAATTCTTCTCACTCACTTTGCAATCATCACCGAAGGCTTAAATCCTCAAAACTTTTAAAGCTTCTAAGTATTCACTAATTGTACTAAATGAGCTTACTTTGAATAGCAACTGTTTGTAGTTTATGTTTGCAACAATTGTAGAATGAAACAAAGCCTTCTTGATTTGTTTTGGCTGCGAACTGACAGTCTTCCTCAGAAGTCTTTCAAAAACACTGTAAATGTAAAACAGTAGCTTCCACAAAATTGCTTTCTAAATTTAGGTCCACACACCTTTAATAAGAATGACAGTATCACAAGAAAGCGTATATATACCGCAACACAAAAATAGTGTATGATGAGCATGAGTTTAGAGCCTAAAATACACTCACACACATTTTCTAAAAGCTTAACTAGTCGATCTCTTCTTCTCTACTTGGGTGGCTTCTCCCATCCACGTCCTGCCCAGGTCCAACCTGATTAGGTTGATGGGATCAGGCTTTGACAAGATGGCATGGTCTCAAATCATTTTTATTTCCCAAATTCTCCAACAAATCAACAACAGCTCTATAAGTTAGCCAACACATAAAAACAAATTATGATAAAACACAACACAAAATAAAATGCTTGATTTGATTGACCTACTTGTCTTAAACTGTAAAACCAGTCAAATCTAATCAAAACATAAAACAACTCTCAACAAATAGAAACAAATACAATAAAATGAGACAAAAATATGTAAAATGCTAAACTTATTTGGTGGAAGGTTCAACTACCTGTCTTCACGGAGATATTGCTTTGCAATAAATGTTCCACACTACAATTTTAAATGTACTAACTAGATGATGCCACCAGTCCAAGTTACTGATATGATCTGTAGACAAGTGAGAGATGTAAAAGCAAGGCTAATGTTTTCCAGGGTTGTTTTTTTTTTTTTTTTTTTAACATTAAAACGTGCATTTCCAAATTACAGCTAGACGATAGTTCTTATGCCATATCCCACAACATTTTGACAAGAAACTCAATGGAGACAAAAAAGATACAGAAACTGCATGAAAGTTATCAAGTTATTAGAACACAATGGAGCACTTTCCTACAAAATTTGACCACTCTGTACTATCTGAATCTAAGAAGAAAATATATTTATTTCCAATTAAGAATCCTAATTAGTGCTCTGATTGTCTGTGCTTCAATTGTCCACTGATATTTCACTTTGTCACTGTTCTGAAGCCATAAACGCGGCAGAAATGTGATACTTTTTTATATTGAGATGGCCAAGAGTTTATGAAAGACACTTTGGACAGATTTACTAAATACCTACTGGTTTCTTTGTGTGAAAATCAGGTTTTGTTCCATTACTCTGAAACTGCGCCCACATAAACATCTGAATCTCAAGTGCGAATAGACGTTTTTACGCGTTTTAACTACTTTCCAAAACTACCTAGAACTCTCCCAAACTCTCTGCTTTTACTCCGTCCAGTTGGTTCGCCTTCTGTCCCCTGCACCACGAGCCAAAATGGCCGCCCTCATGTAGTCAGTTTCCAATCAACACCAATAGCTTACACTGCAAAGACTTGTAAACCGCCCAACCATTAGCTAATTACAAATGATCAGAGCCTCGTCAGGGACACGGCGGGCGCTTGTTGTCCCTTTGAAAGGCGTCTCAAACACAGGTCTGCGGGCGACCCCTGTTTTAATTAGGCTGTGGACAGTGGAGGCTTTGATGTGACCCTCCGACGTGGCTCCTTGTTAATCATTGATCTGACAAGTCGCTTCACCTCGTGCTTGATGCTTCACTGTACTGACATTGTACTTTTCTCTCCCTCTCTCCCCCATCTCTTTTTTCCCCTCTTCCTCTCTCTCTCTCCCTCTCTCTCTCCTCACCTTTGTTTTCTCTCTCTCTCTTCACCTTTGTTCTCTCTTCCTCTTTTTTCCTCTCTATTCTCTGTCATTCACTCTCTCTTCTTTCCTTCATTTTCTTTTTCTTTCTCTTCTCTTTTCTTCTCTCTTTTTTGTCATCTTCTCTCTGTTTTTCTTTCTTCTCTCTTCTCTTCTTCTCTCTCTCTCTTCTTCTCCTCTTCATCTTTCTCTTTATATCTCTCTTCTCTTCTTCTCTCTCTACCTGTTTTTTCTCTCCTCTCCTTTCTGCTCTCCCCTTTTTCATCCTCCCTCTGTCTCTCTTGCTTCTTCTCTTTTTATCTCTCTTGCCCTTTTCTTTATTATTTCTCTCCTTCTTTGCTTATCTGTCTTTCTTTCTTTTGTCTTTTTCTTATCTTGCTCCCTCTCTCTCTCTCTCCCTCTCTCTTTACCTCTCCTGCCTCTCACTCTCTCTCTCTCCCTCTCTCTCTGTCCCTCTCTCTTTGCTTCTCCTGTCTCTCTCTTTCTCTCTCTCTCTTGTCTCTTTCTCTCTTCACCTCCCCCCTCTCTCCCTCTCTCTCTCTTTCTCTCTCTCCTGCCTCTCTCTCCTTCTCTCCCACCCCTCTCGTTCCTTCTGCCAGGTGAAGTGTGACCAGTACTGGCCGGTGCGGGGCACAGAGACCTATGGGATGATCCAGGTCACCATGCTGGACACAGTGGAGCTGGCCACTTACAGCGTGCGCACGTTCGCCCTTTACAAGGTAATGGCTGTCATTTTTCATCACAGCTTACATGTACAAGGCAAGATGCTAGTCTGCCCGTGTTTCTGCACCGCAATCTCAACAAACAACATTTCCTGTGTGTTATGAATGCAAGAAAATGGGCATAGTGAACCCCTTAACAGGTAAAGAATTAAGGTTTATGTTATATTTAGTGAAATAAAGTTAATATCATGGTATTTCATAATGTACGTACTTTTTTGTCTCTTTTTATCTTAGTATTCATTTATAAGATATCCTTTATTTTTCCCACATATCGCAAGGGAATAGAAGCATAAACTCAAACAAGATGATATTGTTTAAAATATAATAGAATGAAACTTTATGTACAAAAAGTTGCTGTTATGACTGAGCACAATAAGCTCAATATAACAGAATAAATAGGCCATAGAGCTGCTTCAGTATAATACAGTAATGTGTACAATATGTAGCAATGATTATTGATTGTATTATCTAAAATGATATATTAGTATGGCCATGCATGTCGTGACTTGGCTAGAGTCAGACTTGAATGACTATTTTAATGAAGTCACAGAAAGGGGAGCAAACCCAAGGCACTCTTGGGTCTTGCTGTTTCTCACGCATAGCGGCTGTTGAGAGTTGAAGAAGGCTGTTGCGAGATGCTACGTGTGAGAAACAGATCAGCACATGCTTTTAAACAAATCATATTTAACCTATGAGCTAGCCCAGATTAATAAAAGCTTTTTAAACTTTTATTGTATGAAGAGTGCTTGGGTTTGCCCCCCTTTCTGTGACTTTGTGTTCCCAAATCAACAATTAACACCTTCAGACTTCAGACTGAATGTGAGATTTCCATGAGCATTTCTGGAACTTTCTTTTCTGACTATTTTTATGACTTGAGTCGTAGTCCAACTTGCTCCAAGTTGAACTAAGACTCAACTTGGACTTGGAGCCTTGTGACTTGAAACTAAGCTGAGGACTAGGACTTGTGGGGCACTGACTTTGGACTTAACTTGGAATTGAAGTCAGTTACTCAAGACTTGACTTTGACTTGTCTCTCTTTGACTTGGGACTTGACTCGGACTTGAGGACAAAGACTTGAGACTTTTTAAACAGTGACCCCATCTCTTTTATATTACCCTTTATTGATAGTTTTATATATAAAAACATTGCTTTCAGGATTTCATAAACAAACTCAAGAAAAGCTTATGTCATGCCAAAAAATAATCTCTCTAAACCTAAAATCTAAAATTTGAACTGCATTCACTAGGTACATACTTATTGAATGCAGGTGCCAGTCTGACAATTAGGAAAGTCATGACTAAAACTATCCAATAGAAAATGGTTTGATTTTTTTTTAAATATAATGGAATATACATATCAGTACAAGAAGATATAGTCAGTACAAACACTGCTGTTAAGAGATATATGTTATTTACATTAAGTCCCCAAGGAAGTCATTGAAGAAAAACAATGCTGCTGCAAAGGTAGAGCCTGTGTAGCTTAATAAATAAAGTGAAAGTGAACAGATACAGCAGAAACGAGCAGCTATCCTCACCAGAAAACGATACATCATTTTCCTTTTAAGTGTTTTTTTCTCCTGCAAAAGGGCATGTCCCTCTGGATAATTGGACTTGGGCTCATTACCAAGGTCACATTTAAAAAAAGTAATTTCTTATTTTTGCCTGGACTGATAACCAGCGGAATAGTTTTTTCACCACTGTAATTGGTTTCTAAGATCCATGATTCGTCTCTTGTTCTCCGAGCTGCAATAAAGGATTTAATTTTTCCAGTTTGATGAATCCGGCTGATGATTCGTCAAACGTTTTGTCCTCTAGTCCTATGGTTTTTAACACTGACTTCCCATCATTTCTTACATTACTGCAGGCCCTCATTAAAGTCAGTTTTCAATCAGGAATGCAACAATAACGAGAATCTATTTCACGACCAAGATAAGAGTTGGAAATTATCCAAGTTTGGCTTTCACTGTTGTGGGAGTTTTTTGACAGCAAAGCCCATTAGGCAAGAGCTCTTGTCGAGTTGACCCTTTTTCTTAAAATAGTTTGGAGATTTGTTAATGTTTTGACAAAATTTCCCAAATTCATGTTGAGATGTTATGCAAATGTGACAAGTCTTTTTACAAAATGTTCAGTGTAGTTGAACAAGCCGAGAAAAGGTTACAATTGTTCACATCTTTGCTGAGATATTTTTGTTTGGACTGAAATTTACTCTACTTGCAAATGGTTTTCTTTTCATTTTAATAATGTGAAACTGAACTATTTATTTTTAGTGTTGCTTAAATCTTTCTTTCTTTAATACCATTGCTTTGTGTGTCAATTGGTCTTAGAAAATTGCTTTAATGTCGAAAAATCAAATATGTTATTGTATTTATATCTCATCCTCCTGTTTGTCTGTTTGAAGAGGTTACTGCTTTGCAAGAATGTTCTTCAAGATAACATTTAACACATTGCCATGGAAACAAACTATTTGACAATGTAGCTGGTTGTGTTCATTTGTCTTATCTTAAAAGTACCTGCACACATTTTAAAAATTTTCATTTCTATATAACTAATGGTGCTTTCATACAAGCAGCCTTTGGTCTAAACTTTCCACTTTGGTTTGATCCAAAGTCTAACAATCCAGACCAAAACAGCGAGTCCTTTGGTCCAAAAAAAAAGGGCTGGACCAAGGTCTGGTCCCGAGCAGTGTGAATGTAAAAGTTCAAACTTTGACCCAAATCCAGGAAGTGACAGTTGTTTTATCACTCACAGATCAAAAAACATGAGGAAAAAGAGAGAGAAAAGAGCCTGAAAACTGTTGAAACTGTTTTTTAGCCAATCACCATCACAAAAGCCCAGTTTCGCTCATAAAACATCCCAAAACAAAGTTGTTTATCCTTTGCATTCATGGGGAATGATCTTGTTGCCATGACGACAGTAAAGATAGCTTCATAGAATAATATCTGAAAGTCCAGATATGATTGAGGTAGTGTGAAACTCTGAGACCAAATCCAGATAAGGGTCCAGACCGTTCCAGTGTGAATCAGCCCTTATATTCTGTTGTGACTAGAGCTATTAACGTTTTGTATTACAACAACAACAAAAAAAGGAAATGTATATATTATTCCTCGATCTGTATCAAATAATGTTGGCTAATTAGGATGTTGTGATGTCATATGAACCCAACCTATAGAATAAATGCAGCACTCATATGTAGAAGTTGTCAATATATAGAATTTTCTGTCATGAATTGTGATTGTCAAAAATGTAATATTGAGCATTTATAGTATGTCTACAAAATTCTACAAAAAAACTTAGTTAAAAGTAAAAATGAAAAAAGTTATGCTGTAAACTTGATCATAAATGAGAAATGTATGAATTTTTGTTATAAATGTTCTGGACATTTTTTTTATTTTATGTGCAATTAAGCCACAGCTAATGCTAAATGACAAATTTGTTTAGATTTTTTAAAATATCGTTGGAATATCTTTACCACATATAGTACATTAAAAAAATGTTAGGAAACTGAATTTTGTCAATAATGCTCAGGCCTGCGATGTATTGTATATTGTATTATGAATTATTCCAGTCAAAGCAACAGCATCACCAGAGAAACAAGCCAAAGTTTTACAGCTTAAATGTCATGTTTATCTTTATCTGCATCTGCATCTTTATCCGTTTTTAATTAATTTACCACTGAAGTTTTTTAGTATTTTGATAACAATAATAGTTCAGAACCAGACTGTGCTCACATACATTCCAACATAACTCTGATATTATGAATTCCGTGTTGCAGAATGGCTCGAGTGAGAAGCGAGAGGTGAGGCAGTTCCAGTTCATGGCCTGGCCTGACCACGGCGTGCCCGAGTACCCCACTCCCATCCTGGCCTTCCTCAGACGGGTCAAGGCCTGTAACCCTCCGGACGCTGGGCCCATGGTGGTGCACTGCAGGTTTGTAGATACTCTGTTTTTACACCGTAGTGAAGAGAAAGGAGCAAAACATCCACCTGTCTCTAGTCTCTTTGACAATGAGATGTTGTACAAAATGTATGTATTGTAGTGTAGTGTATATTGTGTGTAGTTTATAAGCCAATTTTTCATACAGCAACACTGTGTAACGTTTTGAAGGCGAAAAACCATCAGCATGATTCCTTGGAAATGGAAAGTTAACTCCTTATGAGTCTGTCTAAGATTTCTTTGGTAAATATAAAATGTAGTATAGTCGGTATCACTATTGCCTGGGCCAGAATGACAGTAGATTTGGCTTCATACGAGGTTTAAGCAATATTTTGAAACATTATTCATTGAGATAGGTTTGTATTAAGCCATAATGTGGAAACATGTAGCTAAAGTAGCTACATTTCTCTGAAAACAGGCAAAAGAACGCCCTCCTACAAGCAACGATATGTCAATTTTGTAGACATGGAAGTCTGATTAAAGCAAAAACACAGATATATATGCTATTTATTGGATAAAAATTATACAGTGTGTCTTTAATGAGTTTTTTCATGCCCTTTAATATTAGTAGTAGTAGTAGTAGTAACAGTAGTTAGTTGTTGTAGTAGTAGGTAATAGTAGTAGTTAGTAGTAGTAGTTATTAGTAGTAGGTTGTAGTTGTAGGTAGTAGTAGTAATAGTAGTTAGTAATAGTTAGTAGTAGGTAGTAGTAGTTATTAGTAGTAGTAGTTAGTAGTTGTGGCTAATTATTATATTTTTTATGCTTCAATAGTCTGTCCTTGAAGCAAATTCTGAGTTTATGAATTTTGTTTGTTATTTAGGTTTGTTAATGTGGCTTAGACACATGAAAAAGATGAATTGTTTTAATTGGCCTGTAGAATTTGCTAAAATTTAGCATTTTGTGTTCATATTTGGAGTTTATTTAAGCGGATAAAATGACATGAAAATGGGGATACATGTTTTATGTTGTCTTAATGCATTCCCAACTGCTGATGAAGTTACATTACAGTTTAACTTGGCAAAGCAGTATAATTTGAATATATTGACAAATAAAACTGGCTGGTGATAACATGTATATAGTTGTTCTAACCCTCTGCTCTGATAATGTCCTCGTGCTATGCTGATATCCATACACGGCTGTAGCATAAAGAAGATAAATGCCCCTGTCTCTTGTGTGGCCGCCTCTATTGTCATGCCTGCGTTATATTAATAGCTGTTAACCTTTGTGGATGTGTCCTGTTCAGCGCGGGCGTGGGCCGGACAGGCTGCTTCATTGTGATCGATGCCATGTTGGAGCGCATGAAGCACGAGAAGTCTGTGGACATCTACGGTCACGTGACTTGTATGAGGGCCCAGAGGAACTACATGGTCCAAACCGAGGATCAGTACATCTTCATCCACGAGGCGCTGCTGGAGGCGGCCACATGCGGGAACACCGAGGTCCCGGCCAGAAACCTGTACGCCCATATCCAGAAACTGACCCAGCCGCCGCCCGGAGAGACCGTCACCGCCATGGAGCTGGAGTTCAAGGTGAGCCTCAACACACTAAGCACAATCCATCTCAAACAGGGGTCTCAACTTGTGGCCTGGGATCCAACTGTGGCCCTCTCCAAAAGGATTTCTGAATATTATTAATAATAGCCAACACCAAGCCCCACTTAAGAATTTTATATTTTTATGCATATGTTATTGTTAGTGTCTATAAAACCTTTAAAATGTGCTGAAATACAGAAAATTACTGACAGTTTTTCTGTTATCTTTTGGGAGGATTAACTGACCTTAGTTATAGTTACTCTTTCATGTTCTTTCAATATAATCACATTGGAAACAATTATAATATAAAGCAGCATAAATGTTTTATTATGCTTTATAGAGCCTAATAACCTTTATATAGAAAATAACAAAATATATATAAAAGGTGCATCGTGTAACTTTCTGGAGGTGAAAAATCAACTTCACAATTCAATACAAATAGGAAGATAAAATCATTCTTCAGAACATTCTTTTTGGGGATAAATACGTTTTATGTCATAATGTGAGAATAATAGCTAAAGGCGCTGCTTATTCTTGGAAATAAACAAGAGGGGGCATCTTCTTGGTGAAACAATTGTCACTTTTGTGGCCATGCAATCCCGCTCATAGAATTCTGCTTTTTTTTTTTTTTTTTTTTTTTTTCAAAACGTTACCTGATGTACTTTTAAAATGTGACCCTTGACTTACAATTAGCACAATAGCTAACTTCTGTACATACAAGCATTTCCTGTTAGCGTTAGCATTTAGATACAATGAGTTTGTATCTAAACTCATCTTTAATGAGTTTTCTGTAACATTCACTACAACTCACTGTCACGGTCTGATCTTCTGAGTATTTATCATTTTAAGCTGGTGTAGTAAAACCTTATAGACATGAACTGAACAGGAAATGCTTACATAAGTAGATATTTTGAACGAAGTCAATTGTATCCAAGTCTGAAATCTTAATCATGTACACCTAATATTTTTCTTTTATATAATAATTAATGTCTTCTGCTGCTTCTGTATAACTTTCACTACTTAATATATTAATCACAACACCATAGAGAGCAACTATCCAGCATCATTTGTGTCTTAGTTGTCTGTACAGTTGCTCTTTAGTACCTTTACTTTGACATGTAATGTTTTGGAATTAAAAGACACATTACTTTCTATTAAATATTAGAGGTTCACCCCTTTTTCCATTGTAATCAGTGCTTTTTGTGTAGATCAAATGGCATTTCTAAGCAAAAACAGTATTCTTAAATGACTTAATGATATATACAGTTGTAATGACCGTAAAAGTAAAGCAAACATTATACAATCATCACAAGGAAGCCAGTATAAGTAGCGTTGCATTCAAACAGAACAAACTAACCCAAATGTGGCCTTGGCGCTTCTGTTATTACCTTCAGCTGCATTATATCTCTGCCACTCTGATTTATTGATGAGTGAGAGTTAAAGGTGCGTTATGTGATTCTTTATAAATGTTGCGTTTAACCTCAGAGTCGGCATCACAGTTCTGAAAGTCAATGTTTTCTGGCTCCTCTGATGATCACTTTGGCGCTTTGATCTCTCATTATGTGTGGCTACTGCTGCATGTCTCACCGCTGCGAGCTTCTGACGCAATTAAACCTTAAACATAATGTGAGCGGTGCGAGAGAAAATATTATATAACCAAAGTCTAAATGTGGACGTGGATTTGTTCTCTACGGGGACACGTGTGGAGTTAATGTTTTAGCTGATGGAGATGAGCGGAGAAGTAGAAGTTAGTGTGGCAGGAAAACGGAGATAGGACTTGTGACTGGGCTTGAGTCAGAAACTTAGACTTGACTTTGATTTGAAGGTCAGAGATGTAAGACTAGATATGGACAATTCATAATATTTTAGATAATGTGAATGTTTTTTTTCCCATATATGCAAAAAATACATATCATGTTGTAAAAATATGCTACAAAAAGTGCTATTTAACAATGAAAATTAAATAGGTGATCCTAAATACAAGGCAATTTATATTGTTTTCCAAAGTTGCTGTAGCGAAGCAAAATCTAGGGGTCGCGAGATGATTTCAAGATGCACAGCCGATCTTGCTTTTGTCTAGCGGTCCTAGCTTGTTTAATTATTCTCTTTGGCACTAGTGGCTTCTCAAGCTCATACACTGTCAGTGTAGAAGGTGTGGCACCAATGGAGGGTGCATTTTTTCATGAACCTGACACATCTCACGCCTTGAAAGTGGCAGCTGCTTAGGATCAGCAAAAAGAATGTAGCAGCAGCTTCAGTTTGGAAAAAAAACTGTAAAATAGAAATCTATTTGGTGAAAGTCTATGTACTTACAGACTTGAACAATTTGTCTAAAATGTGTCTTTTCTTTACATAAGCTTGTTGACTTAATAAAAAAGATAATCAGATGGAGATGAACATGGTCAGTGTGAATGCTATGGAAAGGCCAAAGAGGCCAACATGTATTAAAAAATGTTGGCCCATTTAGACAAAGTTGGTATGTCAAAAAAAACTTTCACCAAATAGATTCATATAGATTTCAACTGAGCTGCTGTAGTTCTTTTCTGTAATCCTAAAGCAGCTGGTCACAGCGGAGCATGTCATCATGCTGCCTCACATCTGGGACCTGAATCAGTGTATACTTGGATAGCACTATAAGAAAGGCTAACCTAAAAACGTGAATCCTAATGGATTGTAAACCCCAATTTTAATATACGTTTTCCCAACTTGAAATATTAAGACATCTATTTTATTTTGCTAGGGGGTTGTAAGTTGGTTAAATGATTTTTTGGGGCCCTGGTCTAAAAAGGTTATGTCTTTGTAAAAACAGCAAATGTAGGACATAATAGGAGATTGTGATTAATCTGACAAATATTTCAAATTTTTCAGAATATTAACTCTCAAGTAACACATTTGAAATTAACTTTAAAACACGATTACGTTGGGTTGACAGAATAGCATCCCAAAATATCGCAAACTTGAAAAGACTTAAACTAAAGAATCTGACTTGGAAGTGATTTAGCTTGACTCAGACTGGAAACCAAAGACTTGACACTTAATTGAGACTGGAAAACAATGACTTGGCCCCACCTCTGCAAGTTAGGATTTAAAATGCTTGAAATAATGCAAAATTGGAAGAATGAGTCTCTGACAAACAAAGCATTGTAAGTCATCCTTTAAACAAGGGTATAAAATAAAACATTTTAAGACTACAAATGATACCAAATGAAACACAACAGTGATACAAACACAATGAATCGCTCTGTGACTAAAGCGGACTCACCTGAGCTTTGTACAAGTTCGTATTTTTACTTTTCGTATTTTGGTCGCGTTATGTCTTTGTTAAACTCTTTATCTTTCCCTCTGACGAGCTCACCCTTTCTAATGTACTTTATGAATGAAATTAGCACCTGTATTAATTAGGCTTGTTGAGTTTATCGTAGATGTATGAACAGCATTTGATATTTTCCCCGTTGCGTCGTTGGCAACCGATCAAAATACGTAACAGTTACACAGATTCTAACAACAAAATGACGCTAGTCCGACCCCTAGAATGATAAATGTTGATAAAAATTATCAACTTGACATAAGGAAGTTAAATCTGGCAACCTAGCTTTAGCACATATATGGTTTTTGTTTGTCATTTTAATGAACCCATGCTACAATCTATTACCAGTCCAATCTTTAGGGGTCTAAGCTAGTTGCATTTGTTAGCATGAATGTAGCTTTTTGTTTGACCAAAATGACCCAGGAATAACACATATCTGAACTTTTATAGACACTATATTAACAAACTTAACTCAAACTTAATATGCTAAGCAGTAATAATGTTTTTATTGAAAAAATGGTTTGTTTGTGATGCTTGACCCATTTATTGAGACAAGAATCGAATTGTGACTAAACAAAATCGTCCCATCTCGAGCCAGAACCAGTTTGCTGGCAAACAAATCTTTTTTTTTCAGTTGGAGTTAATCATCAGCGGCTCAAGTCAATAGTAAGACTCTTATCCACTATTATAGTCCATTTTGCTTGAAACCGCGCTGGTCCGGACCCTCCACTCGTTGGCGCAGTTCAAGGTGACATGCTCAAACACACAGCTTTTGTCAATAGCGATCGACTGTGATGTTATTACACACTTTTCCTCCCGGTGCGGCGGCCGCCATTAGGCCTCTTATGACCGCGATCCATTCTGTTTGAAGTGATAATCGCATTCACGGCCACCCAACGCACATACAATCAGAGAGAGGGGGAGAGGAGAGAAGAGGGAGAGAAGAAGGGAGAGAAAGAGGGAGGAGGGGAGGAAAGTGAATGAGAGGAGGAAAGGGAGGGAGATAGAGGGAGGGAGGGGAGAGAAAGAGGGAGGGAGAGTAGAGAGGGGGAAAAGAGGGAGAAGGGAGGGTAGAGAGAGAGAGAAGAGAAAGAAAGAGAAGGGAGGGAGAAGAGGAGAAGGAGGATTAAGGAAAGAGGAAAAGGGAAAGAGGAAAAAGAGGAGAGAGAGAGGAGAGAAAGAGGGGTGGAGAGGGGGAGGGATGAGAAGAGAGAGAGGGAGAGAAAGAGGAGGGGGAGGAAAGAGAGGGAGAGAAAGAAAGGGAGGAAGAAGAGAGAAAGAAAAGAAGAAAGAAAAAAGAAAGAAGAAAGAAAGAAAGAAAGAAAGAAAGAAAGAAAGAAAGAAAGAAAAAAGAGAAAGAAAAAAAAAAGAAAGGAGAAGGAAAGAAAGAAGGAGGGAGAGGAGTAGGAGAGAGAGTGAGAGAGGAAGGGAGAGAGATAAAGAAAGAGATGGAGAGAAAGAGATAAGAAAAAAGAGAGAAGGGTTAGAGAAGGGAGGGAGAGAGGGAAAGAAGTGAATAGGAAGGGTGGGGGGCGAGAGAAAGTGGTGGAGTCAGAAATGGAGGGACAGAGGGAAAGGAAGGGAAACAGAGAGAGTGATTGAGGGAGAGAGGGGGAGAGAGGAGGAAAAATTGGGGAAAAGAGTGATGGAGAGAGAGAGAAAAAGAGAGTGGGGGAAAGATCGAACAGAAAGAGCAAGAGAGAGGGAGAGAGGAAATAGAGAGAGAGTGGGGGGAGAGATGAAGAAGGGGTGAGAGAAAGTGATGGAGAGAGAGAAGAGAGACTGAGAGAGAGAACAGAAAAAGAGAAAGTGATGGATGGAGGGAGAGAGAGAGAGAAAGGAACATACAGAGAGAAAAAGAAGGTAAATTGGTAGAAGATAAGAGATGGGAGCAACCAGCAGAGAGATGGAAAAGATGGAGTGAAATCATGAGAGAGAGACAGAAAAAGAAGAAAGAAAAGGAAGAGAGAAACGATGGTGGTGCCGTATGGGGCGAAAAGTGAAGCCATGATGCCTGTTCGTTCTGGCCGCGGCTCACAGAATATTTGTTGGAGAAAAGCTTTAGCGAGGCTGCTCTGTCCGTCTGTGCGCTGTGCTCTGCCAGCGTGGAGCTCACACCCCACTGTTCTTTATAACAGCAGCAGCAGAGAGCCCAGGGTCCCCAACACACCGACTAAATAATGTTGTTTAAATGTGAGTTTGATTAAACGGATAGCTACTTTTGCCTCTAAGTGAAAAGTGTAATGTTATTAGGCTATATCTGAGTTAATGTCTGTTTAATGTATTCAGGTGACAATGAATCAGTGCCCTTTGGAAATTAATACCGACGAACAGTTTCATTTTTCTTACAAAAATACGTAATTCTTGACACTGTAAACATGATTAAAAATTAGTTTAGGAGTATTTATATTTAAGAAATAAAACCTTCCTAGTGTGAGAATCATCATTTATAAAGTCAGGAAGTATTTTTTTATTCATAAAAATGGCCAAACTGGGATAAAATTGTAACTTAAGCCCAGTTTTATTTAAAAGAGTCCAACCTGATTAATAGCACTTTAAGGGTTAAATGGTACTTTAAAGTTGTGGTAACTAACATTTATACTTGAAAATTAGTAAACTTTGTGTTTTCCATTACAAAGTACTGGATAAATGCAGCACTTTGTGAAAAATTTAAACCACTGAGTACTGTCTGATATGAATAATGAAGAGTTTTAGTTCTAATCAAGGGCCGAATGCTGCTCTCTGATTGGCTGAGCTTGAGTGGTCCTCTCCAGTTTCACTTTGTTGTTTGTAAAAAGACATTTATTGAGCATAATTGCAACCAAAATGAATACATGTCGATATTAACTTTGTGACGATGGATTTATGAGAGAAAGATGTCCAATTTAAACCTAAATCGTGTTTGCAGTAAAGCAGCTAGTCTTGCTTTAAAGGAGACCAGAAATATTGTTCACAAAATTTATACAAAATGGTTTAAAAATAAAAACGTGTCTATTGACTCCCTGTTCAAAACTGCAGAACTGATGAGCTCCGCCTCTAAATTCCAATTTTTAATGATGGAAAGTGGCTTCTTGACAGTTTTACTCCAATCTGAATTTTTAGAGTAATCACAAGTAAATACAGACAAGCGTGCGGAGACAGGTGGTAGGTGAAAACAGAGATTTTTAGCATGGAGCGTCAGATTCATGATACAAGATTCAATATAAGATTACTCAAGCCTGCATGAATCAATACAAATACAGTACAACTTTGACTAAACTAATGATGAGAGAACACTGAACACTGTTAAGCACTCAGGAAACTCGTTTTACTTAAAAGGTACTCACATTATAGAATAAAAATCAAATACAAGCTAAACTGCTTTATCAAAAAATACTCTTTTCAAAGTGCTTCATGGTGTTGCGGCCCCCTCTGTCCACTCTGACATCTCCTCCTCTGAAACACTCACTCCACACGACAGTCCGCTCTCACATCTCAATGGGGGAATCACCGGTGTCTGCCATGTTTGTTTACTGCAGGTCACAGGTCACTAACTCCCTCTGCTCTCCTCTCTCTCTCGTTGAACAGAGACTGGCCAACTCCAAAGCCCACACGTCACGGTTCATCAGCGCCAACCTGCCCTGCAACAAGTTCAAGAACCGCCTGGTGAACATCATGCCTTTTGAGTCCACGCGCGTCTGTCTGCAGCCCATCCGCGGCGTGGAGGGATCCGACTACATCAACGCCAGCTGCATCGATGGCTACAGGTAAAAAACACTTCTGACAGAGCAGGGCTAGTCAACTTTACTTTTCCATTCGGTGGCCAGTAATCATTGGGCCAAAGGTGCAGGACGAAGTGAGCCATCATTTAGATTCAAACTAAAGAATTATTCATATTAGATCAGTTTGTAAGCTATTGCAGTATTAGATTTTTGTGGGAAAAGAAAATACAAAGGACATTTGGTCACTGAAACTTAGAGATGCTATATCCGATTTTTGCTTCCGTAATGTAAGCAAACAGAAATAATAACTTTTTAAACTTCCCATATCAGTCCACATGTTTTGCTAACTTACCTATAGCACTTTCAGCCTCCAAATTGGTCATTACAATGTGTTTTAAGCTTTTATCACTGCTGTTTGGAGTGAGACGTGTCGGTATGCTAATAGCAGTTAGACGAACTTAGTGGATTTTGGTGAACAAACAGACCTCTATTTGACAGAGACAGGACATTATGGACACATTTTTGCCTGAATAGATACTTTAACAAGATATCTCTGCAGGAGAAAATTCAAATTTTATTGTAAAAAAGTTGAGTAGGACTATAGAGGGATTTTTTGTTTTTCAACACAGGCGGTGTGCCTCCGCTCATAGACATAAACAATGGAAACAAGTTGAAAAAGCTCCGTTGTCAGCTAACTACAAGAGTTTATCACTGTCCAAAAACAAAAGTTAGGTTGCTGAATCAACATCTGTGAATGAAATTCGATCCTATGACCCTTAAAAGTTACATTCAGGTGAGTGAAAAAACAGTGAGAAAAACGCTGTCTTAAGCTTCAGGAGACAGACGTCTGTCATAGCGGCTCATACCTGAATAAAACAGCTGCTGTTGGCCTGTTTCGTGGTTTTATTCGGAGAAGTTTCCCCATGTAAACAGATAGAGAGAAGCGCTTTCTGCATAACGCATGCGCAGTAGGGTGGAAAGTGACGTCGACCGAAAGTCCCTCTATAGTCCTTTTGAAAACCACTGGCATAGACTATTGTTGACCAAAACTGAGCAATTATATACAGTAGAGTCAAAAAGTAAATTGTTAGCCTTAGTTAGCTATTATTCGTTGCATGTACTGTACATGGATGGTATATGGTGCCATTTGCTAATATTAATAAGTCGCCTGCCTAAAGATTTATTAAATAGCCCAACTTTACGAGTGCAAACAGCAACATGCCCGGTCACTCATTGCCTTTTAAATCACAGCCGTAAAAGAGCAGGCCCAACGCTGAAGTAAATACCTATAAATTCAGCCAGAGCCACTTTTAGCTGCTTTTTATGACTTCCAAAACAGGAGGAAAAAAAGTAGATTTTATTGAACGGCTTGTCGGAGAGTGTTAATATGACAGGTGCGACGCTTGTCAGGCGTCAGAGCCAGTTAAAGGAGGGAGGAGCAGAAGGAAAAAGTGTGCTGTTGTATTGGAGAAGAGTCCGCTGTGGGCCGTAGGCAGAATTACCGGTGTATGCTGCTGTCCTCACTCGCTCTTTCAGTCCAAATTGCTTCCACCAGGGACGCAGATAAAACAGCAGCTTTTTGGTTTCTGTCTGCTGGTGTGTGGAGAGAGAGAGGATGTGATTGAACTTTACAGTAAAAGGCGGTTTTAGCAGAGTTTGAAAAAGCCGTGAGTCCAGGAGGGTTAGATTTTGGTCTAACAGAGAATCCCCGACGTGTCCCTGTGTTAATGAGAAGGTGCTTCACACGAGCCAGTTCCACCATTGGAGCTGTAAACAGTATAATTACTTTATATCCAGGAGGAACAGCTTGCTCCTCTCAACTTTTCTTTCTCAATATGTTTTTGCATTTTAGGATTTATTTCAGTTTCCTTTATATTACTTTTCAAAGAATTTATGCATTAAACCCAAACAGTCGCCCAACATCCGGTGTAATTGCTTGTTTTTTAGGGGACAAATGAACTTTTATGAGTTTTTAATCTTGTTGCAACAGTGTTTCCTCATCATTAGTTTGCTGAAAGTTGTTTAGATTGAGTGCTACATGTTTGAATAATCTTGTATTGTCTTGCAACTGAAGCTCAAATGCTTAAAACTTTAAGACACCTGTTGATATATGTCAAAACAAAAACATATTAATTAATGAGGATCCACTGCTGTGATCTTCAAATATCAGTATTAAAAGGCGGAGCTTATTAGTTCTGCAGTTTTGAACCAAACTTCTTTCTTTTACTAAGCCGTGTTAGAGTCATACGTATTTACAGTACAACAAACAAAATGTAAAATGATCACCTACTGTGTGTCATAGTTCAATACCAAGAGTTCGATATCCAGTGACCAGTCATGGTTGGGTAGCACCAACAAAAACAAAGTAAAATGCATACAACTGTTTATTGTATATATTTTTAGCTCTCTTATTGCTTGAATTTGCCACTTTTTTGAGTTGAGTAGCACTACATTTTCATAGGAAAGTATGAGGAAATGGTGATTGACTATAGATAAAAATATATGTATGTATACAAGAGCCTCTGGGGCCTGTTATCAGGTGTCCCATGATCAGGTTTTTGGCCCTGCTGGGGACCCCAGTTTACTTAAAGCTCTCAATTTTACCTCTCTCAATTTTTATTTACATAGTATTCATAACTGCAATACTAAATGTGTGGTTTGGAAGGTCATTCTGCTCATAATATGCAAACATGTTTATGTAGAAATCTTTATATAGCACATTTACACAGATGTCTTCCGAAGCGCTTCACAACCGCCCCTCACTCAGTCACAGCAGCAGCAGCTCTGGGGCAGCTCAGCAGAAGTGATTCGCCTAAACACCTGCTCCTCAACCTCCGACCACCATCAAGCGTTCCCTAACATTCATGTTATTGGTTGGTGGCGCTAAGTGTATTTCCACTCATGGCCATCATTCAGGCATTACCTCAACATGATTCTAGCTCTTTGCTTCGGAGGAATTTGCCCTTAACCCTGCCTCCAACATGTTAATATTACATACATTTGTAATGAACAAGATTTAAGGAGATGATTTATTGATTTAGCTTATCTATGCATGTATTGTCTCAAATCTGGAAAATGTTAAAGTTTTTTCTGAGTCCTAGAATAAAAAAAAAAAAAAAATGAATCTAAATCATCTGTATAATTGAAGACTGAACAATGTTACAACATGATGCAATAACAGCCATAACTTTTCCTCTAAGTAAAAACTCTTCTTGATTTATTCTCCAGCTGCTCTGTCCACTGTTTACCATACAATTCAATATTTACATTGTACTCCCTCACAAAACCATTTCATTCTTCATGTGTTACCCAAACACCTCCGAAGTGTTGATTGTACTGATCATTTCTCCCACTCCCTCCTCTGCGTTTCCTCTCTTCATTTCCCATCTAAAACATCGCTCCTAGACAGACGTATCCGGGTGGGGACCTGTTGTGCTCGCCGCCGGCTCAGTGTAATTAAGCCGCTTTTAAAAGGCCCTAGCATAAATAAATACAAACCAAACCGGGGCCTCCAGTGCGCCCTTCACCCTCTCCGCGCACCGCCTTGAAGAGAAGCCAATAATATGCTAAGTTAATGAGAGGCAAGCCCATTGATTCGCTCACTCTCTTCTTCTTCTTCTGCTGCTGCTGCTATCGGGGCCTGTGGATGTGATGCAGGCTTGAGCAATTGTAATGAGGTCGCGTGCGTGTCCTCCGGCGCACACACGCGAGGAGGAGGGGGCTGAGGCGACGGCGGGAGTCAGGAGTCGCGTGATACGGAGCAGAATTGTTTTTGTTTTGGCTGAGGGTCTTATTTCGGCGAGGTTAGAGGGGGCCGCACTATCAATTTAGACTCAAGCTTTCATCCTCGTGCTTAGCTCCTGTTTTGTTCCCTCCGCGTCTCTTCCATTTCCGTCCTCTGCCTCCTCGGATTTTCCCTCTAAAGCTTTTGGGAAATAAGAGACGCAAAATAAGGCAGGGAAAGTTCAATTCGACTTCAGTCAGAATTCAATAGCTGGCAATTACTATTCTATGCTCTATTTAAAGCACTCATTGTGTATTTCTAGATATTTAGGAAAAACTATACCTTATCTAGATCATTGTAAGACACAAAATTAATCTTAAACAGATTAGAAATATGAACAGGTTCGATGGTTTCCTGTTAAACTCTTCAAAATGTGTCAAAATTAACTGTAATTAGCAGATTTTGGCTTAGTTTTTACTGTTCGAAAGTGGCGATATGACAATTTTGAACTTTTTGTTGTAGCCTGAATCGGATTGTTTTGAGTAATCACGAGTGGTAGGTAGGTGGTAGGTGAAAACAGGACTTTTCTGAGTACTCGGCCATCAGATGCGAGACTATTCAAGATTACTTAAACACGCATGAATCAATCCAAATACAACTTTAAGTAACTAATAAAGAGAGAACACAGTTAAGACTAGGAATGTAACAATATACAATTTTACGATAAGATTTTTTAAATTTTTTAATATGAACCTCACAATACAATATTTGTCATGATATTTGTGATTCCTTTTCTATGGTTTCAGACTAAATTTCTCTCTCACCATACACGCTATGAGCTCATGTTTCATTGTTTGTTCATAAAGTATTTAGAATGTTATGATTTTTTGTATAAAATGTTCTGAACGCAGAACTATTTTTGAAGCCAGTCGTGCTGTTTAATGTTATATATTATAATATATATTGTGACATGGTAGTATCGTGAAATCACGATATTATCTAAAGTTTAACTTCCTAGATAAGACATGGTTAAAAAAATCTGAAAAATTGATTTTGTATATGTCCTCATAAAACGCACATGAAGACTTTTATTCTTAATAATTTTTAAGTCATAATTAGCAGTTTATTTAAAATAATTCAGGCTTAAACAGCTAATTTTAAAGAACATAAGTGCAATTAGCTACATTTTTCAGTACATGATTTTATTTCACTGGGCATTTTATTTATTTTTATCCATTTTAGCTATTTTAATTAAGTTTTTAATTGTCTTGAATATGACATATTATGTAATGATAATTCCACAACTGTTACCTAGCAACCACATCATTAATATGTCTGTCATTTATCTTTATAAATACGTAACTTTTTGACCAACATGTGAATAAAATCATTTTTTATCATTTAGATGCCATCGTTGCAGTAAATAAATAATAAAAATATGTGTTTTTACTTTGAGTGGCCATGCATGGTCACAAGAGGGCCTCTTGTTGTATCTTTCCATGAAAAAGGTGTACGCTTAGCAAATATGTTCACATTATGGCATAATCATATTCATGCGCCACATTTCAGAATATCCCAAAGTATTTTTAGCTTTCCATGTTTTGTCTACAAGAATTGTGTAGTTTACTTTTCACTTCCAAAAAGTTGCACTGTGCACCTTTAAATGATTGTGAATAAATTGTCTTTGCATTTTGGTGCTTTTTGGCGACATGTGGACAGATTCAGATTACTCCATGTAACTTTTACTTGTAATTTTCCTCAAAAATTTGCGTAGCTGTTGTAAAACTGTAAGTATTCACCTCAAGAAATATCACACCAAACCAAGTCAAACTAATAAATGATAATCTGTCATATGGGCTTTATAGTTGGAAAGTAATAAATTGTTAGTGTTATTTTTTAAATAATGCAATAGGCAGATAGACTATAGCTTTGTAACTTATTTATGGTCCCATTCAATAACACTGAAATATTGCACACAAACAGCTGGCTTTATGTTGTCTTTCAAGGTAATAAAATTATATTACATTAATCATAATCTTGTATAAAGATGGTCAATTATGAAGAAACCTCATTACCATGTTGTTTTCTTATTACTATTCCTCGTGGAGCTTTAAAAAGTGCAAACTAAAGTGTACTACATTTTTAGGGTCTGTTCAGATTTGGATAGCTGCTTTCTCCTATTCCCCTAAAGGGTTTTAAGTGCAATAGAGCAACCATAGCAAAGTAATTTCCCTGTGGATCAATAAAATTCAGTCCACATCCAGAACTGACAAATGACAAAATACTTGTTGAGCCATAAAAACAAAAACACTGCTTCAAACTGAACTGTAATGTGCTCTGAACAAAACATTATCAGACAATAATATTCAGTAAAACAACTCATACATACATGTTTTCAGATGAGGAGACAACGGTCAGTTCTTGCCTTTTGCTTTTTGATAACTTGATAAATCGTCTTTATAAAACTCTCCTGAACATGGAAAGAGTCCATTTTGAATTTCCCAGATATAATCTTTGAGAAATAAGCATCTTGTGTACAAAACTTGAATAATTGATAACAGGCTAACATTAGACATGAATGTCCTAGTTTCAGTTCACAGCAAAACAGCATGTTAGCAACAAAAGAACCTCAAACTTAGCTGAGTTTTTGTTACTTTTGCTGCCAACTAAGAGTTATAACATGAGCCTGAAAGGGATTTATACAAAAGAGTTGAAAAAAAAAATAAAGCTATCAGTGTGAAACTTGTAGTTTTCTTGTAATGTCAAGTTTTCCAAAAGAAATTATGCATTTTATGTGGAGAAAAAAATGACAAAATTACACACAATGGGTTCAGCCAAAATGCAAAAATTTGTTAAGTCAAGTTTAAATGTTCCAAGATGGCCACAGCAGCGTGAGCGTCTGACACAGGCCTCTGACTATTTTCATTATTTTTGCTGCTAAAAGTCATTCTACGACCCAGATGACTCGGCAAGTGATTAAGCAAAGCCTCAACTTTGATATTTGTGCTTTCTACGACGATCCGAAGAAGTACTGAAAGTTGTGCAAGAATTGTTTGGCGCGCGTTACTGTTTGGCGTGCGTCATGGCAGAGATTTCACTGCAATCCATCTGGGATGCAATACAACAAGTTAAAGAACAAGTGACTGTTGAGGTTATGCCCACTTGGACCTGAAAATTGGTTCTGTTCAAGCAGGCCTAATGGACATACAACAGAACCTGGGCACCTTAACCGGACAAATCACGGAGCTACAAGAGCGGGTGAGCTCAAATGAGGACGCCGTTGGCGACATGCAGAGGCGGTTGTGCGCCCTGGAGAAAGACAACACTTACCTGAAGGAGAAGGTGGAAATCTCGAAAACAGGAGCAGAAGGTGCAATCTACGCTTCATTAATGTACCGGAGAAAGCCGAAGGGGGGTGACATGATTGCCTTCGTAAAGCAGTTGATTCCCACACTCCTCGGGGAAGGAAACTTTGCCACGGTGCCAGTGGTGGAGAGGGCGCACCGCTCTCCAACATACAGCAGCAGTTCGTCCAGACCCGGCCCACCAAGACCAATCCTGGTAAAGTTCCTGAACTTCCAGGATAAGATGAAGATTTTGAGATTGGCCAGGGAAAAGGAAAATCTGAAGTTCGGAGAATCCAAGGTCCACATTTATCCGGATTTCAGTCCTGGGCTTGTTAAAAAACGCCGTGAATTTGATGTCGTCAAGCGTCAACTCCGTGCCGCTGACATCAAGTACTCTCTGCAGTATCCAAGCACGCTGAGAGTAATCGTGGAGGGAAAGCCAAAACTTTTCCGCTGCTCCAAAGAAGCCGAGGATTTCTTTCGGGCAACACCAGCTCCTCGATCCGGCGGGACATAACCTGTAGCTGTAAGTACACATCTCGTTAGAGTGTACGGCTGTCTTCGCTATGACTGTTCTATTCACGCTTTCTAAACCATGTGGAAATTTAAGTTGTAGCTTTGACAGTCAATAAAATGCACTTGTTTGGACGCAGAGCTCAGCCATGAGTCTAGCAGAGACAGAAGGCAGAAGTCGGCATGGAGGTGTTTGCCGTAAACTGCTGGTCGTAACTACGTTAACTGTCGCAAAAACGCGACTATGAGTTTAATTAGGCCTACTATTTTTGATTTTTGACAAGTATTTGAAATAGATAAATTGTCTTAAGGCTTTATATTAGTGTATTTTTCAGTATGTGGAAAAAGAATAAGCAGCAATAAAAAATTTTTGTTATTACTGTAGTCAGTGCCTTCAGGCATCCTTTTTTATTTAATATTTTTTGTTAAGTTTAACTTCTATTTTTTTATCTGTTTTGTGTGTGTGTGAGCGTGCATGTATGTGTGTGCATGCTGTGTGTCTCCTTGGAGTCATTGTCTGTGGCCCACAGTCTCTGATCATACACTCTCTTCTTTTCCATGTCACTGAGAAGAACTGTGATGTCTAGTTTTGATAGTTATAACTCTTCTTCTGAAGAAGAAATTTCATTTACAGACATTGAGACAGAAATTAATTTGACAGATTTGTTGATTACAAATCTCAAAGTAACATGAATGAAATTGATCCAGATAAGAACCTTAATAATATAGGCAAAAATTGTTCATATTATACAGATATCTCATTTGATAAAAATTTACATTGAACAAAAAAACTGTCTCTAGTCCATTTTAATAGCCGGAGTTTATATGCCAACTTTGAAAGTATTCAAGATTATCTAAATCAATTTAAAACACCTTTTAACATAGTTGCAATCTCAGAGACATGGATAAATGAGGATAAAGGTATAGATTTGGTATGAATGGTTATGAAATGTTTTGTACTAAATAGACAACACAAAAGAGGAGGAGGGGTGGCTTTATATATTGACAAAAATATGGAATGTAGCATTGTTGAAAATATGTCTCTTGCAGTAGATGACATTTTTGAATGTATAACTGTAGAAATAGTATTGAAAAAAAGGAAAAACATAATGGTAAGCTGCATCTACAGAACACCGGGCTCTGACATGAATATATTTTGTGAATGGATGGAAAGATTATTTAGTAATATTAAGAAGGATGTTGTAATATGTGGTGACTATAATATTGATTTACTGAATACAAAACAACACAAACCAACAGAAGAGTTTATAAACATGATGTTCACCATGAATATGTATCCACTAATCACAAGACCTACTAGAATAACAACACACAGTGCAACTTTGATAGATAACATATTTTGTAATATTCTGGATAAAAAAATAATGAGTGGTCTTTTAATTAGTGATACCAGTGATCATTTACCAATCTTCATGGTGTGTGATATTAACTGTAAATTAATTGAAGACATAGAGAGAGTTTGTTACAAAAAGAATTATAACAGAACAAACAATAATGGCACTGAAAATGACTTAGCAGCTCAAAACTGGCAAACTATTTATGATGAGTCGGATGTAAATGCAGCTTACAGTTGTTTTCTTGATATCTTCATTGCTCTTTTTGACAAGAATTGCCCTGTTACAAAATGTATTATAAAAATTATACCAAAACACCTTGGATAACTAAAGGGCTATCAAATGCTTGCAAAAGAAAAATAATTTATATAGAAATTTCTTAAAGAAAGAACAATACAAGCTGAAACGAAATACAAAAATACAAAAACAAATTAACTAACATATTGAGATCATGTAGAAAAGAGTATTATACTAAATTATTACACAGTAAGAAAAATGACATTAGAGGAATTTGGAATGTTCTGAATACTGTTATTGGACGCGGTTCCAATGGCCATGTTACCCAGAGTATTTTGTGGAAAACAATATAATAATAAGGGATAAGGATAACATTGCAGAAGGATTTAACAAGTTTTTGTTAATGTTGGGCCAGAGCTGGCTGAAAAAATTCCAACTGATAACGAGCCTCTGGGAATTTAATTGAAGTTAATTCTAAATCAATGTTTCTCACCCCTACAGATGAAAAGAAGTTCTGGACACAATTAGAAATGCAACAATAAAACATCACGTGACATTGATGATATTGATATGAGGACTGTTCGAAATGTTGCTCAGGAAATTGTTAAACCATTCACTTACATTTGCAACTTATCTTTTCAGTCTGGACTTTTTCCTCACAGAATGAAAACTGCCAAAGTTATTCCATTATTCAAATCGGGTGATAAACATTGCTTTACGAACTACCGACCTGTCTCCTTACTGCCACAGTTTTCCAAAATATTAGAAAAACTATTTCACACTAGACTCTGTAGTTCATTGAAAAACACAATTACTATCTGACAGTCAATACGGATTCAGACCAAATAGATCAACCTCACTAGCTTTAATTGACCTGATTGAGGAAATCTCAATGGAATAGAAAAAAATAAATTTGTAATAGGAATTTTATTGATCTTCAAAAGGCCTTTGACACTATTGATCATCACATTTTATTAGCTAAATTGGAAAACTATGGCATTAGAGGATTGACGAAAAAATGGCTTAAAAGTTACTTGGGTGAAAGGCAGCAAATTGTGCAAATTGACCAACATAAATCAGGGTATCAATATATTAAGTGTGGGGTACCTCAAGGGTCAATTTTAGGCCCCACATTATTCCTAATGTATATTAATGAAATTTGTAAAATATCAAAAATTATGAAATTTGTACTTTTTGCTGATGACACCAATATTATTTGTACAGGTGATAATCTGGGGCAACTGTTGGCGCAAGTAACTGTTGAAATGAACAAGTTAAAAAGTTGGTTTAACAAAAATAAATTGTCTTTGAATTTGAAAAGACAAAACTCATGTCATTTGGATTTCGTAAAAACCCTATGCCAGTTCAAATTACTATTGGAAACACACTCATTGAAAGAGTGAATCAAAATTCATTTTTAGGAGTTATAATTGATGAAAAACTTGACTGGAAAGCANCTCACAAAACCATTTCATTCTTCATGTGTTACCCAAACACCTCCGAAGTGTTGATTGTACTGATCATTTCTCCCACTCCCTCCTCTGCGTTTCCCTCTTCATTTCCCATCTAAAACATCGCTCCTAGACAGACGTATCCGGTGGGGACCTGTTGTGCTCACCGCCGGCTCAGTGTAATTAAGCCGCTTTTAAAAGGCCCTAGCATAAATAAATACAAACCAAACCGGGGCCTCCAGTGCGCCCTTCACCCTCTCCGCGCACCGCCTTGAAGAGAAGCCAATAATATGCTAAGTTAATGAGAGGCAAGCCCATTGATTCGCTCACTCTCTTCTTCTTCTTCTTCTTCTTCTGCTGCTGCTATCGGGGCCTGTGGATGTGATGCAGGCTTGAGCAATTGTAATGAGTCGTGTGCGTTCCTCCGGCGCACAAACGCGAGGAGGAGGGGTGAGGCGACGGCGGGAGTCAGGAGTCGCGTGATACGGAGCAGAATTGTTTTGTTTTGGCTGAGGGTCTTATTTCGGCGAGGTTAGAGGGGGCCGCACTATCAATTTAGACTCAAGCTTTCACCTTCTGCTTAGCTCCTGTTTTGTTCCCTCCGCGTCTCTTCCATTTCCGTCCTCTGCCTCCTCGGATTTTCCCTCTAAAGCTTTTGGGAAATAAGAGACGCAAAATAAGGCAGGGAAAGTTCAATTCGACTTCAGTCAGAATTCAATAGCTGGCAAATTACTATTCTATGCTCTATTTAAAGCACTCATTGTGTATTTCTAGATATTTAGGAAAACTATACCTTATGTAGATCATTGTAAGACACAAAATAATCTAAAACAGATTAGAAATATGAACAGGTTCGATGGTTTCCTGTTAAACTCTTCAAAATGTGTCAAAATTAACTGTAATTAGCAATTAGATTGTTTTGAGTAATCACGAGTGGTAGGTAGGTGGTAGTGAAAACAGGACTTTTCCGAGTAGTCGGCCATCAGATGTGAGACTATTCAAGATTACTTAAACACGCATGAATCAATCTACAGTAAATACAACTTTAAGTAACTAATGAAGAGAGAACACAGTAAGACTAGGAATGTAACAATATCCAAATTTTACGATAAGATTTTTTATATTTTTTTTATATGAACCTCACAATAACAATATTGTCATGATATTTGTGATTCCTTTTCTTGTGTGCAAATGTATGGTTTCAGACTAAATTTCTCTCTCACCATACACGCTATTAGCTCATGTTTCATTGTTTGTTCATAAAGTATTTAGAATGTTGTGAATTTTTGTATAAAATGTTCTGAACTCAGAAACTGTTTTTGAAGCCAGTCGTGCTGTTTAATGTTGTCAGGTGATGACGATATATTGTGACATGGTAGTATCATGAAATCACGATATTATCTAAAGTTTAACTTCCTAGATAAGACATGGTTAAAAAATCTGAAAAATTGATTTTGTATATGTCCTCATAAAAACGCACATGAAGACTTTTATTCTTAATAATTTTTAAGTCATAATTAGCAGTTTATTTAAAATAATTCAGGTTTAAACAGCTAATTTTAAAGAATATAAGTGCAATTAGCTACATTTTTCAGTACATGATTTATTTCACTAGGCATTTTATTTATTTTTATCCATTTTAGCTTTTGATTAAGTTTTTTAATTGTCTTGAATATGACATATTATGTAATGATAATTCCACAACTGTTACTAACAACCACATCATTAATATGTCTGTCATTTATCTTTATAAATACGTAACTTTTTGACCAACATGTGAATAAATCATGTTTTTATCATTTAGATGCCATCGTTGCAGTAAATAAATAATAAAAATATGTGTTTTTACTTTGAGTGGCCATGCATAGTCACAAGAGGGCCTCTTCTTGTATCTTTCCATGAAAAAGGTGTACACTTATCAAAATATGTTCACATTATGGCATAAATCCTATTCATGTGCCACATTTCAGAATATCCCAAAGTATTTTTAGCTTTCCATGTTTTCAGAATTGTGTAGTTTACTTTTCACTTCCAAATAGTTGCACTGTGCACCTTTAAATGATTGTGAATAAATTATCTTTGCCTTTTGGTGCTTTTTAGCGACATGTGGACAGATTCAGATTACTCCATGTAACTTTTACTTGTAATTTTTCCTCAAAAATGTGCGTAGCTGTTGTAAAACTGTAAGTATTCACCTCAAGAAATATCACACCAAACCAAGTCAAACTAATAAATGATAATCTGTCATATGGGCTTTATAGTTGGAAAGTAATAAATTGTTAGTGTTATTTTTAGATAATGCAATAGGCAGATAGACTATAGCTTTGTAACTTATTTATGGTCCCATTCAATAACACTGAAATATTGCACACAAACAGCTGGCTTTATGCTGTCTTTCAAGGTAATAAAATTATATTACATTAATCATAATCTTGTATAAAGATGGTCAATTATGAGGAAACCTCATTACCATGTTGTTTTCTTATTACTATTCCTCGTGGAGCTTTAAAAAGTGCAAACTAAAGTGTACTACATTTTTAGGGTCTGTTCAGATTTGGATAGCTGCTTTCTCCTATTCCCCTAAAGGGTTTTAAGTGCAATAGAGCAACCATAACAAAGTAATTTCCCTTGTGGATCAATAAAATTCAGTCCACATCCAGAACTGACAAATGACAAAATACTTGTTGAGCCATAAAAACAAAATACTGCTTCAAACTGAACTGTAATATGCTCTGAACAAAACATTATCAGACAATAATATTCAGTAAAACAACTCATACATACATGTTTTCAGATGAGGAGACAACGGTCAGTGCTTGCCTTTTGCTTTTGATAACTTGATAAATCGTCTTTATAAAACTCTTAAGAACAGATTTTTTATTGAATTTTGACACTCTGAATCCTCCATACAAAATTTATCAACATAGGTTTAATAGTTCATAACTTTGCTATTGAAAACTGCAGAAGTGATCAGCCCCACCTCTTCATTCATTGTAACACTTAACTTTTACAAGCTGCACATTTTAAACTACATGTTTTTAATATTTCAAAGTGACTACATGACCATTTTGAACCCTACATGATCTGTTTGGAACCTTTTTCGTTTATGATGAGAACCACTGTTACAAAAGTAGATTGTACATAACAGTGCTCCTTCTCCCATTGTTCCTCCTCATTACATCTCTCATATCTTTGTGATCTGTACATTTCTTTTCTCCTTCACGTCTCTTCCTCTCCTCTATGCATTCCTCCTGTTTGCATTTCTCCTCTTAGCACTCACATCTCTCTAATTTGATCCGCTCACACACATCTCTCTCTCTCTCTCTCTCTCGGCGGTTGTTGTTTCAGTGTTTGTGTGCACAGGCCCGAAGCACATCCTAATCTCCCAGTTCCACATTAGCACGTCGCCCGCAGCACCTTCATTAGCTGTTCACAGTCGTAACTCTCCTTCCTCTCTCCTCTTTTCCCTCTCATCTCTTTCTCTTTTCACTTCTCGTTCACTTTACTCACTCTTTCCTAACCCTCCCTCTCTCTTTCTCTCTCTGGTTTACCTCCTCTCAACTCTTGCATGTCATAAATCTGTTTATCCTTTCCTTCTTTTTCTTCTGCATGTCTTCCCTTCTACATTCTTCAACCTCCTTTATCTTCTTACTATGTCCTCCTTGCTCTCTTCTCCTTCTCTTTCTTATACCTACCCTCTTCCCTTCTTCTTTGCAGTCTCATCTTCTGTCTTTTCTGTCTCTCTCTCTGTACTGCTTTTTTCTCTCATATCTCCTGTCTTCCCCCCTTTCAACCCCCCTCTCTCTTTCTCCCGTTCTGCCCTTTCACATTCGTGCTATCTTCACCATCTTTCTCTCACCATTTCTTCTCTCCTTCTCCCTCTCCTCCTTTCCCTCTCCTCCTTCTCCCTCTCTTTCTTCCTCTCTCTCCTTCTCTCTCTCTCCCTCTATCTCTCCCTCTATCTCCTCCCATTCCCTCTCTCCACCTTCCTCTTTCTTCACCTCTCTCTCTCTCCTCCTGCCTCTTCCTCTCTCCTCCTCTCTCTCCCTCTCCCCTCCTCTCCTTCTCTATCTCCTCCTCTCTCCCTCTCATTCTTCCTTTCTCCCTCTCTCCTCCTCCTTTCTCTCTTCTCTTTCTGTCTTGCTTCTCTCTCTCCCTCTCTCTTCTTCTCTCTCCCTCTCTTCCTCACTTATCCCCTTCTCTCCTCCTCCTTTCTCTCCTCTCCTTCTATCTACTTCTCTCCTCCTCCCTCCATTTCTTCCTCTCTCTTTCCCTCTCTCTCTCTCCCTCCCTTCATCTCTCCTCCTCCTCTCCCTCTCTCTTCTTCTCTCTCCTTCTCTCTCCTCCTCTTCCTCCCTTATCCCCCCTCTCTTATCTCCTTCTCTCTACTTCTCTCCTCCTCCCTCTATTTCTTTCTCTCTCTCTCTCTCTCTCTCCCTCCATCTCTCATCTCTCTCCTTCACCATCTTTCTCTCTTCCTCTCCTCATCTACTTCTCCCTCCCTCTCTCCTTCTCTCTCCTCCACCCTCCTTCTCTCTCTCCTTCACCCTTTCTCTCTCCCTCTCTCCATCCTGTGCGTTGCCGTAGCGCTGGTACCATCTGCTGGTTGCTAGGGGAACAGCCCCTGTAAACCAGAGTCACGTAGGACAGCAGCAATGAGCTCATCCACTTCAGAGCCCAGTGTGAAGTCTCATTGTGCTCGACTGTGGAGGAATGAACCGACCCAGTTACTGTCGGATCTGCACCGGAGTCACTCTGCATTTAAACTGTTCAAAAGTGCTCCCTCGTCACAGCTACATGAACATACATCTACATTGTTTCCACGATATATGTCAGTAAAAACATCTATATATTTTGTATGTTTTATGATGCAGCGGTAGCTAAATACTTCTGCAAAAACTGTATATCTTGCTTAAAATGACTTGGAATCAGAATTTTGATCCAGTTTTGAGCTCTTTTAACTGTCCATTTTCTTCCGCTTTATCCGGGGTCGGGTCGCGGGGGCAGCAGTCTGAGCAAGGACGCCCAGACTTCCCTGTCCACACACACCTCCTCCAGCTCTTCCGGGAGGATCCCGAGGCGTTCCCAGGACAATCGAGAGACATAGTCCCTCCAGCGTGTCCTGGGTCTTCCTCGAGGTCTCCTCCCAGTGGGACATGCCCGAAACACCTCACCGGGGAGGCGTCCAGGAGGCATCCGGTACAGATGCCCGAGCCACCTCAGCTGGCCCCTCTCGATGTGGAGGAGCAGCGGCTCTACTCTGAGCTCCTCCCGTGTGACTGAGCTTCTCACCCTATCTCTAAGGGAGCGCCCAGCCACCCTGCGGAGGAAACTCATTTCGACCGCTTGTATCCGCGATCTTGTCCTTTCGGTCATTACCCAAAGCTCATGACCATAGGTGAGGGTTGGAACGTAGATTGACCGGTAAATCGAGAGCTTTGCCTTTTGACTCAGCTCCTTCTTCACCACAACGGTTCGATACAGCGACTGCATCACTGCAGACGCTGCACCGATCCGCCTGTCAATCTCACGTTCCATCCTTCCCTCACTCGTGAACAAGACCCCGAGATACTTGAACTCCTCCACTTGAGACAAGGACTCTCCACCCACCTGGAGAGGGCAAGGCACCTTTTTCCGGTCGAGAACCATGGCCTCGGATTTAGAGGAGCTGATCTTCATCCCAGCTGCTTCAAACTCGGCTGCAAACCGTCCCAGTGCATGTTGAAGGTCCTGGCTTGATGGAGCCATCAGAACAACATCATCTGCAAACAGCAGAGATGCAATCCTGTGGTCACCAAACCGGACACCCTCCGGACCCTGACTGCGCCTAGAAATTCTGTCCATAAAAACAATGAACAGAACCGGTGACAAAGGGCAGCCCTGGCGGAGTCCAACATGCACTGGGAACAGGTCTGACTTACTGCCGGCAATGCGGACACAGCTCCTGCTCCGGTCGTACAGGGATCGGACAGCCCTGAGCAAAGGGCCTTGGACCCCATACTCTCGGAGCACTCCCCACAGGACACCACGAGGGACACGGTCGAATGCCTTCTCCAAATCCACAAAACACATGTGGACTGGTTGGGCAAACTCCCATGAACCCTCGAGCACCCGATGGAGAGTGTAGAGCTGGTCCAGTGTTCCACGGCCGGGACGAAAACCACACTGCTCCTCCTGAATCCGAGGTTCGACTATCGGTCGAAGTCTCCTCTCCAGTACCCTGGAGTAGACCTTCCCGGGGAGGCTGAGGAGTGTGATCCCTCTGTAGTTGGAACACACCCTCCGGTCCCCCTTCTTAAACAGAGGGACCACCACCCCGGTCTGCCAGTCCAGAGGTACTGTCCCAGTTCGCCACGCGATGTTGCAGAGACGTGGCAGCCAAGACAGTCCCACAACATCCAGAGACTTGAGATACTCAGGACGGATCTCATCCACACCCGGAGCCTTGCCACCGAGGAGCTTATTGACAACCTCAGTGACTTCAGCTTGGGTGATGGGTGAGCCTCCGCCCGAGTCCCCAGTCTCTTTTAACTGGATAAGATTTAATTGCTTCTGTAATAAGGAAAAAAAAAATATATCAATGAAGTAAGAAGTTTTCTTAACCCATTGGCAAATAATTTTGTTTGAAATAAGAAGCAATGTCTTGAAATCAGTTGGAAACATTTTGAAACCAGGAAAATAATCTGTCTCTACAATAAATTGAGGTTAAATAAGTCAAAATGGTTGACATTAGGTTTAAATCCTAGAATCAAGCAACTTCAGCTTGTCTTGAAATTCACTTTTTGCAAGTGTGTTTTGCTAGAATCAAAATGTATGACTCAAAATGATCTTTGGTGATTTAAAATGTTTTTAACTTGTAATCAGGTTTTTGCAAGGTAACTATGGATTGTGAATGGTCTTTTGTCTATAAGCCTATGTACCCATTAACTTATCCAATGTGAATTTATCCTTATGGGATCAGTAAAGTTGAATGTAATCTAATATTTTTGAGTATTTTGTCCTTGCTTAGAGGCCAAATGAATGTCCTTTTGATATTAAACCCCTTAGTGTTCTCAATGATATGAGAACACTAAGGGCCTGATTTATCAATCCAGGTACTAAATTGCAAGTGCAAACTGAAAAAATATACAGTATATATATAATGTTATTTGCTAGCAATATATTCACTCATTAATATTGAAAGATGTACATATTACATAATACACAAAAAAAATATGCATAACCTCAAATTCTGAATCTGTGTGAAAGAAAAAGTATTAAAACCATATTGGAAGCTCAAGGTGCACAACATTCAGACATACATTCAAGGCCACATTAAAAAAGCAGTTTAAGAAACACAAACAAATGTCGGCTATGCACAATTTTTGCTCCGACTAACCTGTTTTGGACATGAGCAAATGCTTGATAAATCTGGCCTTAAGTGTAGTATGTATTATTATGATTCTCTGACTTGTAGAAAGAGGGTGGAGTCTGTATTTGAGTACCACAAAAGTCATAAAAAGCAACATAAATATCCTTTACTGAGTTTGTAACCATGCCTCAACTGTGTTTTCTCATCATTAGTTTACTCAAAGTTGTATTTGTATTGATTCATGTGTGAATAATATTGTATTGTTCTGAAGCTGAAGTGCCAGTGCTCCAAAAATTCTTGTTTTCACCTACCACCTACCCTCCCCCACTCAAGAAGTAACTTAAAATCTGAAGCTTGTTGGAGTTAATTTCGATTTCTTAAATAAGTAATTGTTCATATTGATCTCCTTTAAGGGAACATGCATTAGTCTAACTTTGTGGGTTGTAGCAGTAATACTTCGGACAGTGCACACTTTTATTTCACAGTTTATAATTTGGTCAGACTCTGTGTTACCTGACTTGGCTTCAATGCCTCGTCTTCATTTGTAGTCTGCCATAGTTTGTCCGTCTGAGTTTTATTCTCTCATTTAATGGACGGAGACAGTAAATGAGACGAAAAAGGGCTGGACAAATGGCTCGACTTGAGAATAAAACAGCTCATTTAAGTCGGACTCCTATACCATGCAGCAGCTTGTTACCGGCCAAAACTACAAGGACACTTCATTTTGGGAGCTGGCGCTGAGAGAGAGCTGTGTGGCACTAAAGTTTCACTACGTACACTCTCTCTTTCTCCTGTCAGACAACTTTAGACTTAATTAAGTTTGAGTTGAGCAATAAATTGTTATTACTTCATTTTTATTTATCATTAGAAGTCATTGTCTTACTTTTAATAAATCATTTAAAGGAGATTTCTTGTGTTTTTTCGTTGTACTTAGGTATAAACGAGGCATACATTATGTTAGGGCTGGGTAATATTGTGATAGAAATCAAATTGTAAACACATCTGTGTTTACAATTCGATCATCTGTGACAATCTTCTTTTTTGATGAAATCATATTATGTTTACCTGTCTGTTCAAATACGGCGGATTTTTTTGCAACCTAATTCTTTTAGCTTCAGAGTTGTTAAGTGAGCCCCTTTTTTTAAACTCTCTTATGAATTTTGTGTCGTAAAAGAGATGAATTTGAGCAACTGTTCAGGTGTGATTTACAAAAATATATACATTTATGACTGAAGCATGGATTTTTCATGTCTAAAAGTTGTTACGAATGTTAGAAAAACTATGAATATAGGGCAAACACTTTGTTTAGAGGCAACAAACTTCTGAAACTTATGAAACTGAAATTATTGAATGTGCTGAGTTGTGTGTTTTGGGAGATTTTTTAAAGCTTGTTTTAAATTCAGCCTTTGTCCTTCTGTGAGTGACAGCTAAAGCCAATCATAGCGGAAACTTTCTGCAAAAGCAAATGATTTTATTTACCTCAAAGACAACAGAAAATAATCTAAGAATTATTATAAAATCAAAACTATAATCTGGCTCTAAGAAAATTGTGAATGAATTTTTTTGCCATATCGCCTAGAACTATATTATATAGTTCAAAAATCTACACTTTGTATATTGGAAAACAAGTGATGGCTTAGAAACAAACAGATCTGTTGTCCCCCAGTCCATGGAAAATGTGTCTACAACAAGCAGCTTATTTATTTTTAGCGTAATTGCTTTTATTGTCGTAAAGTGGCTACATGACAGTTTTGAAACCTTTGCTTTACCCAGAATCTTTGGAGTAATCACAAGTGATAACAGACAAGTGGGTGGGGATAGATGGTATGTGAAAACAAGTATTTTCTGAGAATTTGACGATCAATGGTAGGACAATCCAAGATTAGTCAAACATGTATGAATCATTCTAAATGCATCTTTGAATAAATAATAATAGAATACTGCAATAACATGGCTAAAAACTTAGTAAAGCTGATTTTCTATATTCCCCTTTACAACGTATCTCTTCTGTACATCTCATTGTGTTTGTAAAGTATTCTGAGTTTGTTGTGTTGCTCTCACAGGCAGCAGAAGGCGTACCTGGCCACACAAGGGCCCCTGGCTGAGACCACAGAGGATTTCTGGAGGATGCTGTGGGAACACAACTCTACCATCGTGGTGATGCTCACCAAGCTGAGAGAGATGGGCCGGGTAAGAGACACACACACAGCAGGAGTGTCTGGAAACAATTCAATTTGACTGAGTCGAGACAAACATTGCTGAAATATTCAGTTGCTTCAGCCCAAGTGTAAACATGTGTCGGGAGTTTGAGGCTTCTGTATGTGGATGTTCGATAGAAGGTTTCTGAAGAATGCACAACAACAAGTCTATCTCCAAGTCAAAACAACTTACCAGGAGGAGGATGGAGTCTAAGGCAACCAAAATATAGATTATTGGACAAATTACTTTATTAAGGTTATAAAGGTTATATTGAATAGCAACAAACAAAAGTAAATTATCTATTTTTTAGATGCAAATACAGTGCTTCACTTCATTTTGTAAACACATTGTTTTTTTGTTTTTTTTGTTTTTTCGAGCATAGTTTCGGACAAATATATCGTTAGATAACAACGATACCTTGTAGCTTCAGAACATTTGCCTGACCCTCTTTTTAGTCAGTTAATTGATGGGACACCAAGAACAAGTACAGCCCTAGTTACAAGCAACTACAGCACATTCATTACAACATTGAAAGCATACATGCATGTTTTATAGACTGTATCTAAAATTATATATTATATAAGCCCAGTGTGATGAAATGGAATTCACAAGTGCTCACCCACTGTGGTTCTGGAAGTACTGAGTCTCTTTATACACTCCCATAAGTATTAGAATGCAATTTGAAACATCTATTGGGCTTATCAGCTGTGGTGAGTCATGACCAAAAGACCTACTTTTTTAAATCTATTTCTACACCTATAAGCTACAAAGTTATCAAAACGTTTTGCAGAATTTCTTCTGAAAACAACTGCGTTATGAATAGGATTTAGCACATACAGTACATCAGCTGGCTAGCCTTTAAACACATTTAAGATGAACTCTTTCTTTATAATCTCTATGTGAGTTTATAAAAATGCATGAGTTCCACTTACGTGTGTTCTAATACTGTATGTTATTGAAGTAGTTTTATTAACTTGTTTTATCAAATCTTTTTTTGTTTTCTAAAGGAATTTCTGAAAGTTTCTTAAGTTTGCACGCTCTCTCGTTAATGCGTTGGCTTTTATCCAGCACAATGTCAAATTCCAGCCGACTCACCTGAAAAATGTGTCAGAGAATCCGGAGTGGAACATTCGCACAAAGTTATTTTCTGACGATTGAAGCGGCAGCACTTACCTGCATTTTATGGCTTTCAACAGCCTCTCATCCATAATCACAGTTCATAAAACGCTCTTGTGCACATTACCGCCGTAGTTAAGATGGAATTATGTAAACATTTTGCCACCAAAGACGAATCCGACGGCATTATCACGGTGGCTTAATGACTTCCACTGACCTCTTCTAATAACAGTGCTTTTGTTCCTCTTCGAGTGAAGCGGAGTTATTATGGAAATGCCTCTGTCTGACCGCGGTGAATGTGTTTTGTGCAGGAGAAGTGCCATCAGTACTGGCCCGCCGAGCGCTCAGCCAGGTACCAGTACTTTGTTGTGGATCCCATGGCCGAGTACAACATGCCTCAGTACATCCTACGAGAGTTTAAAGTCACAGATGCAAGGGTAAGTTTGATTTCACTCTTTATATAGAAATGCTTTTGGGGTTAAATGATTATTACGATGCATTCAGACTTAAGGTATGTTTTCACTAGCTTTACTCAGCTCTACTCTATTCGGTCCTACCTTGTGTTTCCATTACTCTTTAGTTTAGAATATGGTACTATATCTATAGCAACTGCCCACAACAGACTGATATCCATGGAAACTTTGCAGTAAGGGTAAATTACACCAGTCGTCTAGCTAATCATTGTTAGAACAGTTTAGTCCCTGTCATTTCCCAATCAGAATCACTTTTTAAAATTGAGTCAATCATGCTAGTTGTTATCTTGACTATATTTTCATTACCTAAACTAACAAAACAGCTAAAAATGTCATCTGAAGCTGTAGATCACCAATCATATGAGATAAAGTCTGTTAAGAAAGTTTCATAACGTTTATTTTTTATAAAATCTTGTACTTTCCTTAGTCATATAAAACATACTATTAAACACTAAAGTCACTAACATCAAAGTTTATCTGCTCTGAGCTGTTTGACAAAGTTTATTAGCAGGTACATATTGTGTTTTTACAAACATTGAGCACGTACAAACGAACCGTATGTAAGATTTTGATTTCAGATTTATAAACATGACTTATATCTGTCCACAGATACAAGGTCAACATATCTAAATATGCTATTAGTGCTGAAAGTCATTGTAATTAAAAACGCAATGAACATTTGTTATTTGTTATATTTACATTTGGTGTTTTTGTTCTCAAGACGATTTTCAATCAGAAAGCAGAATGAGCCTCACATGACTCTCCCAGTTGAGTTGCCATTTTGTTTTTTGAGTCTAAAGTTAATTTTGAACCATGAGTCAGGAACATGTTTGAGTTTGAACTGATGTTGCACCAGGACACAGACACAACTGTCTGTGATAGGCTCATGCAGCTTGCTTCCACACAGTTCTCATTTGGCACCTCTCACATTGTAATCATATGTAAATCTTGGGAACAACGCATGACACAGAGTCAGGTGTCTGAGAAAGTGACTTTCAGGTTATTACCCATAATTCATAGCAAATCTTGTTCCTGATTGGTCAGCTGTCAACATCTACAATGTATGGGCCATTTCACACTCTGGCAACCCATGTTCATTTGTGATTGTAATACCTTTTAAAAACCACTAGTTGTGCATTTTCACACTCTCTAAAGTTTAATGTAGTATTTAAACTAAATTTCTCTCCCACTCAGTCCTGAACATACAGTAGATAATAACTTGTTCAGTTTTCTTACAAAAGTTATTTGAAAGTGAGCCTCTTACTGCAATATTTGGAATCACTGAATATGGTTGAATAGGTAAAAAAAATGAAATACAGGTTATATCTTTGTGTCATTTACTGGCAAGAAAGATGTCGTTGGGTTGGTAGTCTGACGAGCTCCTTCATTCGATATCTGGCTGAAAGAATTGAGTATGCTCCATTAAAAAGATAATCAATTAATGAATACAATTAGACTAAATGATGCTTAGCCCAAAACACGAATGAATTGAACCCTAACCCTTGTATTTCTAATTCAGTTTTGCCATTTTGAACAGGAAGTAAATAGACCGTTTCTATTTCTAACCTGTTTTAACACAGTTTTTGTTTTTACAATGAACAAAATATAAATGACTGATCTCCAGATGTTATTGTTTTGTACTAAAACTAGAAAACTCAACAAATCTCTTTAGCTCTACTAATCCATGTAAAGACCCATTTTAACACATTCCACTGGACTGACATCATTTAGTCTGAATATCGTTACATGGCTAAAGATTTGCTGCATAAATTCAAGTCTCAAGAGCGTCTTAGCGCCGCGTTAATAGCCTCAACTTCAACGTTCAAATAAAACGCCACCATCTCTCGAAGTGTGGCCTAAGATTACATGAATTCATATTAGTTTGGTCTTTCCACGGACAGCTGTCAGACTCACAAAGAGCACAACCAGGCTCCTTAACGCAAACATAAACACGGCCGTCTTCATCTTCGCTTTAGCCTCAGACCTTCTGGCGTTGGGAACAGCAGGGGTTGTGATTGGAGGTCTTGTTATTTCTCCTGACAGCCCTGACGACACGTGAATACACCGTCAAACGTGTTTACCAAGCCTCAGCCGTAGCTCCGTGTATGTTTTGTAGAGATCGCTGTCTGAGGGTGAAAAAATAGGAATAATAAAAAGAAAGGCATGAAAGCGTATAGCCTCGCTGATCCCCGAGGCCCAGAGCTGGAACTCCCTGTGATGCAGTGGTTTCAATGGGCTATAAATACAGTCTGCTGTCACCGCCGAGCGCACAGCCTCCTAATCCCAGCGCCAGGGTTACGCTCATATATCTATAGAGCAGATATGAGACTGAGCTTCACCACACACTCAACACTTCTTTCAATTTGTTTTAGTTTTTATGGTTAGAAAGTGGTATGTGTTTGGTTCTTAGTAAAGGTTGAGCTAAGATTGGGCAATTACTTAAACTGATCGCAATTTAGTCATGTCACATCAGTTTTAGTAGGTTTGCTTTTTGAAAGCTCCACAGCAAAAACAGTAAAAACATGTGGTTCAGACCAAAAACTAGAAGAAATCGGATTGTTTTTTAATAATTTTCTAATCAATTTAGAATAGGAATGAAAATGAATTCGAAAAACTTTGAAAATTGTTAGAAATATGAAGCGATCGAATGAAAAGCCAGAATTGATGAGTTTTGCTAATGCAGCCACTGACCTACTCACACTCTATAGTTGTATATTATACAAATATTAATACAATAATTAGGGCTGGGTATTGCCAGGAGCCTTCTGATACTACATCTTTGAAGTGACATTATTGTTCTAAGCCAGTAGCCTGGTTATTACAAGATAGAAATGTACATTTACACAGAAGAAATGAATTAAATCAATGTCTTTTACTGACTAAATCTAAATAAAACACAACAATAGCACAAGATTATAATATTACCAAAATAGAAAAACTAATTGATCTTCTCACTCTTTCTTACCAACTTCTCTGTAGCTGTGACACTATATCTTATGTTTTATTACCCAGTATTACAGTATCTCTATATGAACGTTAAGCTACATTTATATCTTGTGCCCAAATGTCGTAAATCCATTGTCTTTTTATATTTTATTTTTAATTTACCGACAAAACTCTCCGATTTTCATGTTTTAGGCTGTATCGTTTGTCCAGCCAAATTTAAACTCTATCTTTCGTTTTATCCCCAGTTTATTCACAAAACTACAGCCTCTGATGACCACACATCACTTTATCCAAATCACAAAATCCTAGTTTCCCTTTTCATAATGATCCAGTGACGGCGTGGACTTCAGCTGGTTTTGTATTATTCAGTCACGGAGCTTTGGCGCAACTTTGGCCCAAAACCTAATGTCCCTGATCTGATTGAGCGGCAGCAGCTGTGAACGTCCAGTGTGTCGCCTGTTTGAAAAGATTGTAAACCTCTTTCTCTCTCTCTCTCTCTCTCTCTCTCTAGGATGGACAGTCCAGAACCATCCGCCAGTTCCAGTTCACTGATTGGCCCGAGCAGGGAGTGCCAAAAACTGGAGAGGGCTTCATCGATTTCATTGGTCAAGTGCACAAAACCAAGGAGCAGTTTGGACAGGACGGACCAATCACTGTACACTGCAGGTCGGTTAGGTTCTGTTGTTCCAGGACAATTGTTTTAGTCCAGTGATTATCTCTGTTGTTCAATGAAATGCAGCGACCGAAGTCTAAGTGTATTATTGATGATTCTTTTTGATAATATGATTTAACTGTGCCAGTGTTTTTATTATAACAAAGTCAATCAATCCAGATAAAACACAATTAAAACAATTCTATAAATATTCCAATGATTAATTCTGTAGCCACTTAGTTCAAATCAGTTGGTAATTTAATAACTCAGGTCCACCGTTCACTACTTGTCATGGTTTCTTATTTTTAAGGAGCATTAATTGTACAGGACAAGTTGTAAAATTGCTAACGTTGTGTTCTTTTTTTCAAGGTGCAATGCGTAACTTTTTGACTTAAAGACCTGGGACCACCAAAATAACTGTTCAAATAACTTGCGACCCTCACAGCAAAAAATATATACTTCTGTTATATTTTTAAGTTACAAAAAACCATTTAACCCACCCATGTGTTCATTTTGTTAATATATTGCTTTACATGACTCCTATTCACTCAAATATTACAGCTATTTTCAACATAAAAAACAATTTAATGACAAGTCATAACTGTAAAAATACTTTCTGAAATCATCTTGGGATCCCCAGATTTTGCTTCGCGACCCCCACTTTGGGAACCGCCTAAAGCAGTGTTTCCCAACCAGGGGTACAGGGCACAAGCACTAACCAGGGTGTACTCGGAATGGAGGTGTAATTCAGTATTAACTGGAATATTTTTGATCCATTGAAAGGATTTGGGAAATTTTGGAGCTTGACATTTATTTAAACAAGAAAAAAGAATGATGGGATTACAAAAATTACTATATATTCTCATTCACTTATTTACCATAACCAAGAGTTGAGGCTACTCGAAGCGTACAGCTAAGCTTAGGCCTCTTTCTGTTTGTTTCCAAAGAAAAGCTGGTTCTTTAGCTTATTTTTTTTTTTTTTTTACATTATGCATAAAGCATATTTATTCCCATTCAGATGATCCCTATAGTTACTTCAAAACGTACACAGTGCACCTTTAAGCCAATTTTAACCATTTCAAGTGAATTATTTACATTACATAAGCAATTTTATCTTATCCAGTTAAAAATTTCAAAGCAAGCCCTTCTGCCCTTAAATTAGTATATTAGTTGTGTTTGTGTGTTGTAGTGCCGGCGTGGGGAGGACCGGGGTCTTCATCACCCTCAGCATCGTTCTGGAGAGGATGAGGTATGAAGGCGTGGTCGACCTGTTCCAAACCGTCAAGACGCTCCGCACCCAGAGGCCCGCCATGGTGCAGACTGAGGTAAGTCTCAAGTCTTTGTCAACAGCACATCTACTGAGCCATATTTAGATTTTGTTAAATATCTTTGTAAGTCTCTGTGATGATGGTTACTTGGGCATTTGAAGCATGTGTCAGTTCTCTATTGTCTCCGGCAGAAAACAGCGATTGCAACCTTCCTCCCCTGCCTCTTTTGCAACACATTCCTGACCTGAATTTCTTTTCTGAAGTGTTTTTGCTGCCTTGTTTCAATATTGAAGTTACTCAGAAAAGAAAAATCATTCCAACGTCTCTCCAGAAGGTCATCCCATTTTTTTTTAGTATCTGATAAAAACAGACTATGAACCATCTGGAAATGCTTAAGATAAAAATAACATTGTAGCCCTTTTATTTAAATCAAATCAGCCACTCAAGGATGAATCAGATCAGTTTCTATGAAATACAAATGGAAAAAAAAATTGTAAAATGTAATAGGACTTTTAAAGTTTTTTTTTTCCCTAAAACTCATTTATACCTCAGTTACATTCAGATTTTACAGACAAATGGTCAAAACCAAAAATGTGCCAAATCTAGTCTAATTCAGGTCTCAGCTGTCAACACCAGCTATACCAATCCTTTTATTTACCCAAAAAATTAGGCAGTAATTAGATTCTGTTTTTCTTTTGGATGGAGAAAGTTCTCACTTCTGAACAGAGCCTATTGATCATCAGAAGCTAAAACTCCAGTCATTTGGTTTTGCTCCCAAGGGCTCAAAAACAGATTTAGTTTGACTTTTAGATGATTTTAGACAGACCTGTTAAGGAAAATGGGTCAGAATATCAAGGAGTTTCGATTCAGTTGGCTAGTTTATTCACACAAGAATTTGCTTAGTTCTGCTTCAGTTTATGCCTTTAAAGCGAATATGGATATAATCACATGTTTATCCTAAAACATTTATAATACCATCACTTATATAAATACAGGACAAATACCTTGGAAGTATTTGTAGTTTTATTAAAATTGTGTTATGAAGAAATGACATGAAGGCTGCCATTTTGCTGCAGTTATGACATAAAATAGTGTTGTCAGGGTAACAGGCAATAGCAGGTAACTAAGCAACATGAATTCCTGGGTTAAACCTTGTCAGTTTGAGCCGGAGCAAAGCCAAATACAGAAGATTATGTGGAATCTAGTGAACTGAAGATATCAAGAGGAAGAGGCAAGAACTGGACACTGTCAGTGGTGTTTTTCTATTCACAGATGAAATTGTGGGAGTAACCATGGAAACACTTTTTATGTCATCAACCAAAATGGCGGCTCCCAGTGCTTGAAAACAACATAAACATGACAATTTTATAAAAAAATAGTAAGCAGTTATATATTGTTTGTAATTTATTTTAATAAGCATGACCAGTACTAGCATTTTAGCCACATTTGTCTTCATATCCAGGGTTTCCTTTAAAGCAGTGAAACCTCATAGAAGTGAACTAAACAGGAAACAAACATTCCGACAGGAAGTTAGAAAATAAATAAGCCAATTGCGTTTAATCACAACCCAAATCTTATGGCTTATCTAAAAAAAAAATCACTTGTCCAAATTCCCCATCAGCCTTTTCAAAACACCAAAAACAATTAGCTAAGTACGTTGACTAAACACTAATCACTTAACCTTTCGTCGGGAGCTTACTGAACGACAGCCTGTTGTAGCCGTTAGCCAATTAGCTTCTCAGACGCCTCACAATGCTCGCTAATGTGATTCCCTTCGTTTCCTTTTCTCACCAGGACCAATACCAGCTGTGCTACCGCGCCGCCTTGGAGTATCTGGGGAGCTTCGACCACTATGCAACGTAACCACTCCACACCGAAACAGCCTCCCGGTCCCTCCCGTCTCTCAGGAGCGTGCCAAGTGTCCCATCTCAGCCACCGTACAACTTTCAGCTCCCCGGACCGCCCTTCCTACGAGAGAAAGGGACAGACACACACAGCCAATGCTCACTACTTTACTACCACTTCTTTTTTTGTGCTTTAAAAAGGATCCCACTAACATTGAGTGACTGTCCAGGCCAAGCTTCTTTTCTCGATTGTCAAAAGGCTGTTGGTAGCACTAGAGAGACGCCATTTTGTCAGTTTTAATGTCTATACTCTGAAACGTTTTTGCTTAGTACGATTTGTGTTTCTTGTTTTTATTAATCATTTTAACTTTTGGACATATATGCTGTCTTAAAAACTGCCCCGCGTCCGTTCCGTGGGGAGTGCATTATTTTTTTCATAATTGATTTTATTTAGGGTTCGTTAGCACAAGGGACATGTATTTTTAACACGTCCCTAGATACTAATTCAGGAGGACCAGCGTTCTCTAAGCTGCTGAGGGGTTTTGTCGGTCGATCGGCCAATACTTCTGTGTCATATTAAGCATTTTTTTGTTTTGTTTTGGTCAATTAAATTCAACTTTGCCTTTGTTTTTGTTTTTTTTTTTACTTGTCATTCTCTAAAATAATGTCGATATAGCTCATTTGGGACGACACACTAATGTCATGTAACGTGGTATCTAGTTGAACCGAATTAACGACTAAATCAGCAGTGTACAGCATTGAAAGCACATGATTTGTACATGATTTTGTTGGTGAGGCCTTCACGCTCCATATTACCCGAGCGAAACTGACTTTTGTACCCAAATACTGAACGAAAACGCCCTGATTTCTGAATATATAGCTCTTCATCTGCTCGCCGCCCCCCAAGATGGAAAAACAAACGACTACAAGGGGCAAAGTGAGAACTGTACAGAATCAACCATTCCTACGACGACAAGGAGAGAGACTCAGCCCCTTTGGACTGAACGTGATATTATTTTATACAGAAATAGAACTATAAATATATAGATATATATAATAATGATTATATATATGTACAATTACACATAGATATATCCACAGCTTCGAAGTCTATTGTTTTGGGAGATTTGAGCTGACATGGAGAAGAAGCCTGCTGTCTCTGAGTGTTTATGTCTATGGAAAACACCATTGTAAACTACTGTATCCCATAGTAATCCTGGAACAGCTGGTTTGAACAAGGAGAAACAGCACAACTGAAGCCCCGCCTCCCTTCCCGCGCCCCTGCCACACACTGACACAAGAGGGCGCCGCCGGGACAGGGCGACAGAGGAGACCACGTGACAAAAAAGAAAAAACAATCTTCTTCATTTCTACCTTGTGAATGCTTAGTGCTGTAGGGGTTCGACCTGTTGTACACACAGTCTGTTTTCTATTTGTTGATAAAGAACTGGAATTTAAAAGAACTGTTGACGAAAACATTGATGTTAATAAAGTTAAATAATTGGGTTTTTGTACAAATTTTGGCTCCGTGTGACATTTCTTTGCATTTAAACCTGTTATTTTTCACATTCAATTCTTCTCTTTCATATTCAACAGTGGCACAGTGGTTAACTCTCTGGCCTCATAGCAAGAAGGTTCTGGGCTTGATCCCCTGCTTGTGGCCTTTATGTGAAGTTTGGATGTGCTCCGTGCTTACGTAGATTTCTCCTGCCACTAAAAACATGTACAATAAAAACACCTTTCTCCTTTCCACTAAGATTCCATAAAAAATATTCAATTTCTGCAGGGCATTCCTGGTTATATAAAGTACTTTTCCTTTCTATGGTGGATTGTTTTTGTGGAGATTGTCTTGAAAACAAGTTTGAACAAGTGGTTCAAGAAGTGCAAATGCTCAAATCAAGTCCCTCACTTTTTTATTATGGGTGAAGTAGACTAACTCACTTCACCGTAATCTACACTTCCAAATATTATTAAAAATAAATTTAAAAAATGCTACGAAGAATTTCTTGGTTGACTAAAAACACAATGATTAGTAAAAAAAGTGTGAAACTGTTAAGATTGACTATCATGTCAAAACTGCTCAAAAAGCCTAAAAATATTTTTTATACAAAAAGTGAATATATGTGTTATATCATCAAAAAGGTTGATTATCCAATGATTTGCTTCCAAATCTTCAGCTAATTCTCTGCTGTTTTAGTGTTTATAAATCTCAAAAATCAAATAAAATATAGTCAAATAATACCGACAAATGCCAACTAAACATCTGAAGTTCTGAATTAAAGGTCTGATCCAAACATGGCCCATGCTCATTAAGACAGTTTAGTAAGTAACTGACTATTATCTGTCTCTATAAACTCAAAATTAGTTTCATTGTTTAAACTTTACAATTTTCCAACACACACACAAGCTCAATTCACAAAGGCCAGTGTTCCTGTCAAAGGTTTGTTGTGTTTTTGAGCTTCATTTTCAAATGTCTTCAATGTAATTCAACTGTGCCCACCTTCTATCTCTGTGCCATCACAACAATGTTCATTTTGAAGCTTAAGTCTATAACATGATGTTTATACAGACACAAGGAGAGGCACATTTATGGATTCTGATGTATCTATTGAAAGGTGAATGAAGGTCTAATGAATTCTAAAAAAGTCTGTTTCTTACAGTCAAAGTTAAGAGTGAATACTGAACTTGTCACCAGCAGCAGCTGCAGCACAGAAAACGTAGTGTTATTTTTACTTTTATTAACACATCTCTAAACATTTCGAGGTCTCACTTTGTGGTGTTGTTTCTACTTCTCCAAACAACAACCAGCTGAACAACACAGATATTTATAGAGGTTAAGCCTCGAAAGCATCAAGACAAGACATCAAGGTGAAAGTTGGAGTAATAACTTTTTTAGTTGTAAACTAGTAAACTTTAAGTTTTCCACTAAAAAGTTTATGATACATGCTGCAAATGCCACTGAGTACTGTCTGAACTGAAGAATGAATTTTAGTTTTCATCAGGAATTAAATGCAGCACTCTTATTGGCAGAAAATAGTTAGATTGATAACCTAAATCGTGGCTGCGGAAAGCCCCACTTTATTTACATTTTTTCATTTAAAATAAAGTTGGGACATTGTCATATTTTTGGAAAAAGATAATAAACCTTTTTGTTTGCTGGCTTGTTTTCTCAAAATTGACTGCTGGGATTTTCCATGCAAATGTTCTTTTGCATGTTTTCACAATATGAGACCAGTTTTAATAATCACACGTATGCTCTTCAAATGTGCATAAACCATAAACAGCTTTATCAAGATTGCCAAGAAATCATGCAGGTGACATTGAATCTCCAGAAAGTTTTTAAAAATTATTACAAATAAATATTTAATGTGAACCATTTTTAAAAAATCTGGTTCCTCATCAAAAACACATTTGAAGTTTATTTTTCTTTTGTTTTGAGCTTCAGAAAACACTGCTCTGAATATTCCTGATTTATGATGAGAGCTTCCAACCCGAAGCATATATACAGTACATACTTATCACATACTATATTCCACAACATAACAGGACAAGTCAAGAGCGTATGATTAGCATGACTTAACGTTTTGTTTTTGTTTGTTTGTTTGCGTTGCAGCCCAGTTTATTTCTATGGTGGTTGTAAGAATGTGTAATTATTTATAATATTAACAGAATCCTTATCCTAATCTTAACCTCAGTCCTAAACTTACCCATTTCGGTAACTTGAAGCCGTTAAATCTAAAGAAAATGTCCCCACGTGGTTTCAACCAAAACTCACGTGTATTAAACACTATAAAATATTGTGTTTATTTCTTGCAAAAAAAGGCATGAAATCATGCTCATCATACTCTATATATGTGTCGTGGTATCTTGGCTTTCTTGTGCTACTGTGTTGAATCTTCTGAGTGTTTCTGCAGCATTAGCAAGATCAGTTTTTATTGTTTTCTCTGTATTTCCTTTGCAGGAGCTGCAGTGCTCAAGAACATGTTTAAAAGAGAGGGACAGTAATGCATCATGTTTTTTTTCTTTAAATGAGACCTATTCTGTAAAAATTCACTTTTCTGAGTTTAGCTATGCTTACTCGAAGTTGTATTCAGACTGATTTATTCATGTTTGAGTAATCTTATATTGTACATTCAATGGTCGAGTGCTCAGGAAATCCCTGTTTTCACCTATCACCTATCTCGCCCACTTGTCTGCATTTACTTGTGATTAATCACAAGTCACGTAAGCACATTTATGTCATTTAAAATGTGCTTGTAATAGTAAAGTTTAACAGTGAAGAGGCAGGAACCAGAGTATTTGTAAGCTGCTTTAGATCAACTTTGTCTTTTGCAATGAAGTAAAAAATAAATTATTACTAGATACTTGGGAAAAGACACAACAGATCTCCTTCAAAAATTACAAAAATATAATTGACACATTTGATTCACATAACTGGGCTGGTCTTAGTCATGGAAGCTACTGTAGGCTTAAATTGAGCCTAAGTTTATGTTCGGCCAAAAGTAAATATGTGGACAAGATGTAGGCCTATTCATATGCAAATACATAAAAACACTCAGATGTTTCAGCAGCTTAGTTAAAAAAAAAATTGTGTAAAGTTACTTTCCATCTTTTTTTTTTAACAAACTGCTAACATTTTCAGTTCTAAATGGTAAGTTGCTGGTAAAATAATGAACATGAAAAACCTACAGCTTTCTGAAAGTCAAAAACCTTTATTCGACTCAAATTCTGTAGATTTTAAAGGTCTTTCACTTAGTTTTGAATGTTAACTGCATTTCCCCCACATTCTTCCAGCCTGCGTGTGACATTTCGCGCTCAGATCCAGGTGCTGGGTGTTTTAGCAGGAGTAAATCCCGCCTGATACCGTTCGCCCTTGTGCTCTTTGCCTGAGGAACTATGTGTCTTACTTTATCTGTTTCTAAAAATACAACCTTTTTAAATGATTTCGCGCTGATCTGTGCAGCTTTAGTGGTTATCGGTTCTGCTCTGATCCCGACGGTGTAGAGGGATTTCCAGGCCTGTGTTTCGGACTTGATATGATAATGAAGAATATATGGACTTAAAAAAGCTATAGGGGCTTTTCATAGTGAGAAGACTCAGTTAGATTTATGTATGCAGGAGTGTTTATGGCTTTGCAGTTGTGTTGATACAGCGTTCTGACAGAGACACAGGGTTAGCAAAAAGTTACACTGGCTTTGGTGGCTTTCAATTTCACAGAGTTTAGGTTTTTAGTACTTTTCTGATAACTGATTAGCATTTAGGTGTTAATTTGTACTCTTGTAAACTGACTGACCTGATATGATTCCAGTAATATGTTCCTTAATCTGTGCTGAAATTCTCACATTTCACTCCCTTTAGAGTAAGAACGCTCTTATAAACTACAGGTAAGTTGTATCTGAAGCTTCAATTTCTGCTTAGTAGTGGGTTTAGTATAGGGTGAGATGTCCCTGTTTACCTGGGATAGTTCCTATTTTGAGCCAAGTGTCCCATGTCCCAGCAAAAACCATTGTTTGGTCCCAGTTTTACACAAGACATGTCTCAGTTGTCCTGATTTTTGGCCATTTGACACTTCCCAACAGTGAAGGGAGGAATATTTTGCTATTTCTTTACTCAAACTAAACAAATTGCAACAACAACAAAAAATACGTTTTTGACATTATACATGAGTGAGAAGTAGCCTCGAATGGACTAAATGCATAAGAATATACTTCTTACTTGTTATTTTCACAAAAACTTGAGTGTGTCCCAGTTTTTAATTTTGAAAATCTGGTCACCTTAGTTTGTATAGGTAGCCTATCTATACTACGACATGTTATCAACATATCGTGAGCACATTTCTACCTCTATTGTACAATGTCTCTATTTGACGGTATTTTCTTTGTGTCCTATAGACATGTGTTTTGGTTGAAGACACATGGGAACATTTTCTTCGAGTTTATCTGTTAAATGGATAAGTTTAGGTCTGAGGCTTGTTGGTTAAGATTACACATTAAGTATACACATCTAAATTGGTGTGGTATACATACACATTTCCGTGACAATGGGCTAAAAAATTGTTCGCTTGAATTCCAAAAAACATGGACTACATCGGGGTGGCAAACCCAAGGTTCATGAGCCACATTCGGCTCTTGGCCAATCCGAGTGCGACTCTTTGGCTCATTCAGAAACATTTGCACCTTTACAGGCTCTCACCCTCTCTTCTTTACTCACTCTACAGCCAACACAGTCTCACAACAAAACGCACATTTACCAGGGCACAAAAACAGCATATTCTGACCACTTTTCAGGACTTTTTTGCTTACTTATGTTAGGCTGTAAAAATACATAAGTATTGGTTGAAGCCATATGAGGACATTTTCTTTGGGTGTAACAGGTAAGTTTAGATAAGTTACTAAAATGGATAAGTTTAGGGGCTTTTCGCTAATATTCATAAATAAGAACACATCTTAACAACCACCATTGAAATGAACTGGGACTGTGACGCGAATCATAGAAACGGCCGTGAACTCGTGCAACTCTTACATAATTTACATGACCTGTAATGTCGTGGTAAATGTACGCTTTCTTGTGAGATCTGTGCGCAACTGTCAGTGCAGCATCAAAGCAGTTGGTTTGTTTTGAAAGGCTTTTAGACCTCACAATGATATTCCGTGAAACTGGAGCTTCATAATGATCCTTATTTTGTGTCAATCTGACATATTGATGGAAAAAAGATCCAAAATACACAGACCCCTGAAATACATCAAAACCATATTATATTTAAATATATTTGTGATAGGGGCTTGTGAATCTAAGGGTCTATGTGGAAAATAAAATAATATATAAATGGTGGTAGCAGGAGGTCGACTCACAGTGTGGCTCTTCAAGGATGACAGCTGAAAATTTCAGCCTTGGCTTCTGGACTACATAATAATTACCAGTCAGCCTTTGCGAACATCATGATAGTTTGCAAAAGTTTTTAACTGCAGAAAGTTGCTTACAAAATTACCAAAGACTAGATCTAACTAACCTCAATCTACTGTACATCTGCTTCGTAAATCTACTAAACAAAAACACAAAGAATGAGGTTACAATTCTAAGCAGAAAGATGGGATGGCTTAAAAGACATGTACAAGAATAAAAAACAATCTCCTTACTTGAAATGAATCATTCTTTGAGGTTAGAAAATGCCCATCTTTTTTCAATATTTTGAGCACATTAAGCCTTTTACAGTTGATAAGCAGTTACCATGTGCTCCAGACAGAACATAATAAACGCTTTGATTGCGAGGTGGTAGGTCTGGCAATGATTTTTCCCACCATTCAGCTGCGATTCCTACTTTTTTTTCCAAGAAGCAGAGACTATTTCGGCTTTAAAGGCCTCACGGTGTTGTTTTCTGTCAGTCAACACGAAACACAACTGCTTTGGTACAAGCTTTACAATCCCTTTGCTTCATCCACGTCTTTAATCATGTACAAAGAGAACGTACATTTATTTGTGTATTTTGAGTTGTTTTGATTTTTTTTTCAGCCTCGCTCCAGCTGCAGGAGGCCCACACAGCGAGAGAGGACTAAAAAGGAGGGCATGAATACAGATGTGGAAAGCCCTTCAAAGTTCAGCACGTTTTATTTACCGCGGGTGAAATGAGCGTAACTATGGGGAGGGTCTGAGAAATAAACAGCGCTGGGATGTGAATGGGGAATGTGTTGGACCGTTTGGAGTTTCGGTTTACAGTGAAGGTAATCCAGCGTGGTGTTAGAGCTAGTCAAATGTTTAGGTCCAAGTCAAGTTCCAAGTCAAAGAGAGGAGGTTCAAGTCAAGTTCCAAGTCAAAGAAGGAGGTTCAAGTCAAGTTCCAAGTCAAAAAGAGGCAGTCCAATTCAAGTTCCAGGTCAAAAAGAGCAGGTTCAAGTCAAGCTCCAAGTCAAAGAGACAATTCAAGTCAAGTCCAAGTCAAAGAGAGGTGTAAATCAAGTTCCAAGTCAAAGAGAGACAAGTTCAAGTCAAGTCCCAGGTCAAAGAGACAGTCAAGTCAGTCCAGGTCAAAGAGAGACAAGTCCAAGTCAAGTTCTAAGTCAAAGAGAGACAACTTCAAGTCAAGTCCGGTCAAGAGAGACAAGTCCAAGTCAAGTTCTAAGTCCCAGGTCAAAGAGATACAAGTCCAAGTCAAGTTCTAAGTCAAAGAGAGACAAGTCCAGTCAATCCCAAATCAAAGAGAGGAGGTCCAAGTCAAGTTCCAAGTCAAAGAGAGACAAGTCCAAGTCAAGTCCAGTCAAAGAGAGAGAGGTCCAAGTCCAGTTCCAAGTCAAAGAGAGCAGGTCAAGACAATTTCAAGTCAAAGAGACAGAGTCCAAGGTAAGTCCCAAATCAAAGAGAGGGAGGCCCAAGTCAAGTTCCAAGTCAAAGAGAGACAAGTTAAGTCAGTCCAGTCAAGAGAGACAAGTTCAAGTCAAGTCCAGTCAAAAGAGCAGTTCAAGTCAAGTCCCAGGTCAAAGAGAAAGAGGTTTAAGTCAAGTTCCAAGTCAAAATACTCTTGTGTATCTTGTATCTCAACAATTTCTTTGTTACATATCCCATTTAAGATACATTTTAGTAAAAAAAAAAAAAAAAAAGATAAAGAGGAGAGACATGTTCCAGTTTGTTAATGCAAAACCAAGATCATCTGGCTGCAACCCCCTTATGCAGACGGAACTACCTCTCACTACAATACAGAGGCTCATAGGTAGTCACCACTCCAATGCTAGCAATTTTTTATTTTTTGTTTTAACTTTTAGTCCCCAAATTTGAGTAAAGTCATTAGATTTGGGTTACAATAGATAATTTGGCTAAGTTTAGCTTTGTGAAAAGTACAGAGTAACCATATATGGGCATTCGCTCTGTATGGAGAGGTGCTTCCCCCATGTCGAGACATGGGCGGGACATAAGAGGTTTTTCAGTCAGACACCTCTCAAAATGACATTGTTAGGTCTCAAGTCACAAGGTTTCAAGTTCAAGTCCAGTCCCAAATCTCTGACCTTTATGTTCAAGTCAAGTCCCAGGCCAAAATAGTGACTCAAATTAGTTTCAAGCCCAAGTCACAACTTGCAAGTCCACACTTCTGCCCCAAAGGTATTGTATTTTATTTTTTTCTATATTCAACTTATCCCTCCCGCTCGCTTTTTGTCAGTGCACTTCCTGTTTAGCTCTGTTACGTTAGCTAACATTATAGCTTGTCTTTGTCGTGGGTCAATCGGATAAGCATCAAATTAATAATTGTTCAAACAAGGCAAGTTATAGGCCCTACCAGTAATTAGAAAGTGATTTATTGAAAAGCCTTGAGAAAGTGTGGGTTCTATTGCTGTGGCATCTTGTGAGTGGAGCAACAGGAAAACTCTCTGAAAATATACTAACACATATTTTTACAGTGTATTATCTGTATGGTCCTAATAGGCAGAAAACTCAACATATGTGGGGGAAATTTCCTCTAAATTATACTGTTTTATTATTCAGCCTGAAACGCAGAAATGTTTGGCTTTGTTTTCTTCGCTGGAATCATTGCAGACAGTGAAGTGTAATCAAAAATAGCAGAATCTTTTCCAAAACAGTGGCACCTGCTGCTGTCCCGCTGCTCCCATCAGGAGACAGAAGGCAGGAGGCCAATACAGACGCTCACATATTCAATATTAATGCATAAAACTGACTTTGAGCTGGAGTTTGACATTCTTCATTTATTTTGCATTTGCTCTGTGAATATAATGTTTTAAAACTGTATGTAGCAAATATGACAATAATCATAATAAATATGAGAAACATTGTTGTTAGTGCAGGATCGACCTGTTTGATTTTGTTGAGAGCTTTTTTGTTTTTTCTACTAATGTCTACAAATCTGTAACTAACCATACATGATTACAAGAAATGACTGACTATAGTGACATCTTTTTGATGGAAAAAATGGCTTTATTTAGACAAAAAGAAGAAGAGATTTGCCAGCCACAACTGGAAATGATCCAGATCCGGAGATCAAAGGCTGAAAAATGAGCTGATAAATTTTTGAACTGATACAATAACTGTTATTTGGTCCCCGATTGTGGCGATAATCGTTATTTAGGTTTTAAAGCAAATGGACTCTGTTAACTGACTTTGTTAGCAAACATCTGCTGCTGCCTCCTGATGAAAAAAATACAAGTGCAATTTTTAGTGCTGTCAAGCCTGTAATTAATCTATTTTAATCTCGCCTAAAAATTGCGGAGAAAAACACTCAACTTGTGTTTTTGTTTAGTTTTTATCCAGTTTAATGAATTACATTATTGTTGCAGATGGAAAATATAAATATATTGCAAAAAAAGAAGACTTCAGGAAGTCAAGTCAAGTTGTCAAGTTGAACAACCTTATGTCACTTTGCAACTCACATATGGAAACAATGACGCTAAAAATTTCAAAATAGATTAATGAAAAAAAAAAATAAAAATAACTCGATTAAAATGTCTGTAATTAATTAATCTCAATTAATGCACTAATTTGACACCCCTAGCAATTTTTGTCAACAGTTCCTCTGAGATACACAGGCTCTTTTACTTTTACAGTTCACGGTGTAAATGTTTTTAATGTATTTTTCTTTGCCTTATTTGAAAAATAAATTACTAAACAAAAAATAAATAAAGAAAAAGATTCTGTTGTAGACTGATAATGGTGTTTGGAGTTGCTTAGTTCTGCTTTAAAATCACAGCACAACTCACAAGATCACAAACATACAAACAAATACATTTATCTGGGGTAAAATAATATTTTGTGGTGTTATTATGTAATATAAAGAACAATTTTAGCTTAATTGTTTGCTTATATATCAATTGTATTCTTTAGTCGTTCAAAATTGCAAATTTATGCTTTCAACATGGTATTGCAAGAGAGAAATCATAAAATGTCTGTGTCATTCAAATCGTCCATACCAATACGAAAAAAAAATGTAAAAAATTGATACGATATATTGCTATAACACCATACATGCAACTAAAGAAATATTACTCAATTAGGTATTAAAACTTATGTCAAAAAAATTGACACAAGTCTAATTCTTTGAATAATCTGAATTTACACTGTGATGATTTTCACAAACTATGAATTGAAATCTCAACCAAATTCGTCTTTTTTGTGTCTTAATGAATATCATGACAAGTATCTTCAGCACATAAACAACGAAAGCAAGAACTAGCCTAAGATCTGTGCCCATTCAAAAGACATAATAGTTTGTCTTAATTGTTAGTTGCTATGGAAACTGTTCTAGACGTTCATCTCTTTAAAACCATGAACAAAAACAAACATTTCACTAGTGCAGATAGATAAATGTCATGTTTTATGTGTTGCAAATAATGAACAGTTTTAAAAACATTCTGATTGGAGCATTTTATGAATTGTAGTTGTTTTGTCTCCAACAGAAACGAGCAGCATCACCATGGTTCAGTTTGTTTTGTTTCACGAATGAATCAAAATAGAGGCAAATAATAGACTTTTGTATTCTTATTGAATTTTCTGAGCACTCTCCTTCACTGTCGTCATGATCCGCTGGACTGAGTAAGACATTTTAAACATGTATGTGAGTGTATGTAGTTACCTTATGCTTAAATGTAGTTTGTTCTGCAGGAGAGCTCAGGGCCTTGTGAGTGAAGAGAACCACGATGGAGAGAGGCTGCTGCTGCACATCCGGGCCCAGCTGGAGGAGCTCTTCTCAGACTCAAATTTGGCTGAAGACGGCTTCCTGCTCAAACACATTCAGAAGAACAAAGAGGGCTTTGTGAGCCTCAAGCTCCTCACCTGCCTCAGGAAGGTAACGTTAGAGTTCAGCTTTAAACAAGATGGTCTGAGCTTTGGTTATTTTGACATAAGGGCAGTTTGAATTAAAACGAGCCATCTGAGCACACAAAAGCTTCTTTTACATGTGATTATTCACTGTTAACGTAGATGAGTGTTACATAATCATTTTGATTGTTTGTGCTATGGATTTAGGATGAATGATGCAGCTTCTCCACTTTGGCTTTGAACTCCGCATTCATTATTTTATAAGGCTCAGGAAGGAACAACAATTACCATGAAAAAAATGGCAATTTTGCCGAACTTTAGTCAAAACAATCATCACTATCACTGTAATATCAGAATATGCTTTGATTAACGCTTAATATCTCCAGTGGTTTGACATTAGACCGCATGAACATACAGTTGTGTGATGTCACCTTCCTGAGCCTTTTAGGGGCTTTTCTTGCTCAAAATTAACTTTAAAAAGTACATTCTTGCTGTAACTTCTCCGTAGATCTGACTTGTAACAGTCAGGAAATATAGGTTTGAACTTTTCAAATTGTGAAACGTTCTACATGGTGACAAATGAAAAAGTATATCATATAATCACACAAAAAGTTGAGTTCATGTTCTGGAACAGGGGTCTAAAACTCAGTCCAGGGGCCAAATGCAGCTCACGAGATGATTTCATGCAGCTCGTAGGATGATTTCTGTTATTTACTGATGGTGGTATCAATAATTATAGATCAAATACTCAGGATAGTGACTTCACTTAACAGTAAAATGTTACATTTTTAAACCAATGGAGATTTTAACTCGCTATATATACTGAAAATAGTGTTAATCAAACATATTCTGACACTACAGAGTGAGAGATAAACAGTCTCTTTGGGGTTGCTCCACAGTTGTTTTGTTCACTTTTTTATACTGTTTAGGAACATTCTGCAAGCCTGACAAAAAACATGGCTGATTTGCTGTTATTTCCATAGCAACCATTGTTGCTTCACAAGCCTAAAATATTAGCCCAACCTGACCTTGATTACATATTTTTATTTGCTTTTGTAATCATCTTTGGCCTCGGCTTGCAGGTATAAGACTATAATACTGCACAATATTATATACAACAATATTAACATGAGTGTGGACACATTATTGTAGTCAATGGTCTCTATTTATATGGCACTTTTCCAACTTAAAAGGCCCTCAAAACGCTTTACAATCAAGGATCCAAAAGACCCAGTGTACGCAGACACTGAGACAATGTGGGTTAAGTGTCTTGCCCAAGGAGACGATGATAGTCCACTCTTGATGTCCCACTGCGGCACCTGGTGCTCCAATGGTCCCCACCAAATACTATTCAGGCCTTAACTTGCTTAATCTGACAGGTTCAGGCTTAGACAAGCAGGTATGGTGTATGTTGTGTATGTTACATTAGGCTAAATGTAAGATTAGCCCATTTTTTTATAGATTTTAACATATATAGATACAGATATATTTAGGTATATAGGTATTTTTAAACTTCAGCCCTTGACCAACCCTGCCATAAGGAGGGCTGAAGTAATAATTTTGACATGAAATATCTAAAAGGTGATTTCACACTGGTGATTTCTATCAGTGACTACACTTATGACTTTATCTATTGCAACACAGTGTCTCATTATTGTTCCTGTGTCTTTTCCTCAGATAAAAGTCTTGACCGATAACTGGTACATGACCCTGGCGGCGTCGCTCCTCTCCGCTCTGCTGGAGGTGAATGCAGAGTCCACAAAAGTGCGCCGGGTGCTGCCCTACCCCGACTGGCTGCTCTCGTCTCCCACCAGCAAACTGCTCCTCCTGTGGAACCTTCCTGCAGACTGGATCACCCCCACAGCCGGGACCTCAGAGAACAACCCTGCTTTACCCCCGCACATCCTCCACAAGCTCAGCTCCTACGGCCCCGTCACCTCGCACTGGTTACTCTCTCCTGGCGAGGATCTGCCCAAGGAACTCAAATGCTACGCCAGACGCCAGAAGGAGCTGGGTCAGTGTCTGTGCGCCGTGGTGAAGTACGGCAGTCTGTCTGCGATCCGAAAAGCCTACGGTGACCTAAAGGGAGCAGAGATGGTGTCTGCGGATGTAGGCCTCAGAGTGGTAACTTTAGGATTCAGATCTGCTTATCTTATAAGCAATGAGCAACCGAATAAGAACAGAGGCGATCCCGGAACTCCAATTGAGGAAGCTGCTATTACGATCCAAAAAAAAACCTCCCAGAAATATGGACGTTTCTGTAGCGATGGGAGATGGAGTGGCCCAGACTGGGAAAGTGAAGATGGACAGGTCTGTACAGTCTGTGGAAATGCCATGGCTGCTCAGGAGAAGACTGGCTCTGGGGGACAGAAAAATGCTCCAAAACAGAGTGCAAGTAATCCGCCAGCCAAGAGGACCGGACGGCACCAAAGGCTTTCACGACAGAAGAAACTTTGACAAAGCAACTGGAACTGAAGCTTTTTTCACTTCTCAATAAATGATTTTCATATTTCAGTTACAAATCATCTTAAACTTTGCTCTTTATTCCAACAGAGCAGGGCTATTCAACTTAAGGCCCAGGGGCAAAATTGGTTCTCCAAAGATCTGATCCGGCCCTCAACCAGTCTTTCAAACATTGCAACTTCACACATTTCAGAGTTATTTTGGTTGTATCTTAGACCTAAGTTGGTCACATTTTAGTTTGGGTGTAATTCTGCTTTAGGCCAGACCTGCTTTCGGTCTAATGAGGGTAACTCTGTTGAACTCCTGAGTTCTCACTATATCCATCTGGGACTTGACTCGCTGAAAGCGTTCGAGAAAAGGCGGGGCATTTAGTGAAATACTTCGAGCTGATTGGGTGTGGGGCCTACCTTATTTGAGCTTATCCAATCACAGCAACAACTCGTATTTCTGCTAAAACCGCATCAAAAGCAGCAGAAACACGTACACCATCTTTGTTTAGCTTGAATTAGACTCGGCGGTGGCACCAGGGCACTAACAGCCCGTGTTAGCCCGCCCTGCTACAATGTGATTGGCCCTCAAAACCACGCTGCTGTGATGTGAGTGGGCCGAACCACCGCTGATTCGGACTCTCAAACCAATCAGGCTGCTGGAAGGCCAGATGGTTTATCTTGTGTTTGTGAATTCACTAATATCCAGAGATAAACCATCTGCTGGCCAGGTTACCTAAACATATCAGCTGAGTGGCAAATTTATGGGTTAGACCATTGAGAAAAAACTTTTTTACATACATACAATACATTTTTATTCCTGGAGTTTTTGTTTGTACAATATAAATGTATGTGGTAAAATGTAAGTTGACATGTTTGCAAACAACATTTGGATATTTATGACTTTTTATCTACAGCACTACAAATAATGTCAACACTTAGATCTCATCACTTTATCAAACAGACACAAAATCATTTTTTTATGAGAAAAGGGTAATGACTTAACTGTGTGTGATCAGAAGTCTGTAATAAACTGAAAGATACTCAAATATTCTTGTTTATCTGGTTTTCTCTTTTTACAAGCCAGATACAAACTCAATATTCAGCAGAGTTGGTTGTTTGTTCTCGACCTACAGATATAGTTATGAGCTTTTACAGGAGAAAATGTTGCTTGACTCTCATGCATTTTTCCACTGATTGTTAACATTTAGAACGCTGTGACATCATTTGAGCCTGGGAAGAAAAGTTTGAGTATATATGCTTCACAAATGTTCATAAAATTGTGTTTGTTGTCCTTTTGTGCTGCTTTAGTCACGCCAAAAAAACAAAACAAAACAAAAAACAAACAAAAAAACAATGTAGGCGTGGGGATTTTAGCCCAGTTATAGCAGCGTTCTCTTATAGCCTACTAGAAAACTCAGCTTTTGTTTATGTGACTCAATTTTTTCATATTTGCGTAATCTTGTATTGCCTCGTGGCTGATGCTCAAAGCTGAGAAAATTCCCGTTTTTACCCATCACGTGTCCACACCCACTTGTCCATGTTAACCATGTTAAAAACTATGTTTAAAAAATGGGATTCAGGCTGGGTTCAAAATGGTTACAGTTTTATAAAGAAATAGACAGAAAGTCACATAAAAAGTATGTTCAAATTTTATATAAATGCTGCTTTCCCTCAATACTTCACAATTTAAATACAAAAGACCAAAACATGACACAAAATAACTTTCTCAAATATGAAACAAAAAAAGCTCCCACAGAATCATGTAGTTTCGGACATTGACCAGAAGAGGGCAGCCTTCGCCCGCGCACACACGACTGGTCCTCACACATGTGTTTAGTTGTGTCTAATGGTTTTCATCAGCGCCAATACTTAGCACAAATACCAAACTTGTGCATCGCCACGCACGTGACAGATGATTTTAAAGGTGTTGAGCTGCTGAAATCTGCTCCATTTCCAGTCACAGTGAGTCCGTTTGAAAGTGCGCCTGCCACTAATGACTGTGTATTGTGTAGGGCCCAAAATGGCTTCACCTTGGGACGATTATATTCAGAAGAAACACGTCTTTCAGCAGAAGGTACGTATAACCTTCACTCATTGTCTCCTGCGTTTTTATAACAGACGTGTGTTTAGATTTGGTTCAGTAAAAACTCTTTCTCTACACTGCATCCTGGTTCACTCACGTAACGTGGTCACGCATTGGGAAAGACGCAGCAGCGCGCGGTGCAGACGCGTCCTGAGCACACCTCCGCTGAATGGCGTGTTTACAGTCTCACTGATTGAGGGCTTCCTTAAAATCTCGCCCAAAGCTAAACACAAAATGTTTCTCTCCTCTCATCCACGCCCAATGCGAACGCTTCAGTGCCTCCTTAAAGACTCAGATGTCATTTACTTCTGAGAACAACTTTTAATAGCATTTGAATAGTAGACAAAACAATGTTACTGTCTCTGTAAAGGGCAAGGTTAGCATGTTTCAGTGTGTGTCAGTGGGTTTCAAGAACGAGGAGAGTTACATAAGGGCTGTGCAATATTGACTAAAATGAATATCTATATTTTTATTTTATTTTATTTTGGCATATCTTGACGATATTCAGATAATATTTTATCAGTTCAACAGAAATGTGTTGCCTTCAATTTGTAGAAATGACGTCCTAATAATTGTAATTCACACATTATCAATTGGTTGATGCACTAGACACATCCACTTTTTGCATTACAATGAATTTTAGCTGCTTGATCCTAAACTCTATTAAATATTATTGACCTACTGATGTCATGGAAATGCAACATAACTGCAAAAATAAGACATATATCTTTAAATCTTTATTTTTAATTAGCTGCACCCGATATGCAAAAAGAGCTGCCGCTCATTGACCAAGCTGAAGCAACAACTCGAGCAAGGGCTGTTGTAAGGTAACTACAAGAGTTTATCAATACCATCTGAACCACTGATGGTCACGGTCTAGAGGTGTGCACAATATTGAATTTTAGATAATAGCGCGAATGTTGTTTTAAACAATCCAAAAATTAAATATCGAGTATAGAGGGATTATCAGTCGCGGTCTGCTCCATGCAGAAAGAGAGACACTGACCATATGCCTAGCCTGGGGAAACTTCTTTGAAACAAAACAGGACGAGACGTCTGGCTCCTGAAGCTTGAGACAGTGTTTTTCTCACAATTTTTTTCACCTGAATGTAACTTAGGGTCAAATTTCATTCACAAATGTTGATTTAGCAGCAAAACTTTTGTTTTCACACATGAGCAGTCATCTGAAAATGAACTACATTGTGTACAGTCCTTTGCTCTTTAGGAAATCTGTCAGGAGCAGAGACACCAAAAGTCTTAATTGTCGTATTTTACCTACTATATTTGGAGTATTGAGGGAAACCCAATTAAAACAGACATTGGAAGAAGCATGCAAACTCCACAAGAAGGCAATAGGTTTTTTTTTTTTTTTGTTTTGTTTTTTTAAAGAATGGTATTTTGCATCTATCTTGCAGTTTGGTTCTTTATTACATGTGTTTTATTGCCTAAAATAACTTCAAAAGCATAGACCACACTATGCAAGGTCACTTACATACTTATATTTAATGCTTTTTGTTCAATAACTTAAACAAGAGCAATGGTTTATGATCTTTTTTATTACAAGTACTCCCTAATCTTTGTCTCACACCGCTAAGTTGAGAATTTAAATAAATGAGTGGGTTTCTTTGTATTATATTCTCAATTATTAAAAAACAGTGTCTTTTATTAACTGAATAATGCACAAAATCAATAACATAGAATTCAGGAAAAACTCTTATTTTTAAACCACAAGTCTAATAATTGGACTTTGACTTTGCAGCGTAGGGTTTGCAGTTCGCTTCATCCAACACTTAGATTCTCCGTAAATGAGAAACATGCTGAATTATTCTTTCTGATTTTGTTTACCCCAAATGTCAGGATGTCTGTGTCACGAATCCAATCACAGAAACCCTATCCAGCCTAAGACTCCTCTCCAGTCAATTACCAACTTCTGTTCTTTTTATTGTACCACATTTCTGTCTTTGAAAACTTCACGACATCTGCGAGCAATATGTGCAGCTGAAAGAAATGTCAGGAAATGTTTCTGTGTTTCTCCTTCAAGGCTGAGAATGGCATGAGATCCAACTCCAGGCTATTATTATCTGTTTGCTTAAGATTCTACACGCCAACTATTAACAAGGTTTAGTCGAGTCGATAAGTTAGCTGTCAGATAGTGTTGGGTGATATTGTGATAAAACTCATTCCAGTGATAATTTGCTTTTATGATCAAATCGTCATATTGCAATTTTTCTATTTGATGCATCTGTTTGTTCAAATACAGACTATTTTTTTTCCCACCTACTTCTTATACTGGTCAGCTTCAGAGTTGCCAGGTCACTTCTTTATAGCGTTATCAGGTTTATTTTTGTGAATTTTGACGGTTGCAGGTTAAAGTCTTTGGGCTTTCTCCAGGGCTGCACTTTTGCGTCTTAAAAGAGGTTATTTTTTGTCAATTTGTCAGGGTTGATTCACAAAAATATACTCATTTGACTAAAACATAGATATTATTAGTTTATTTCATGTCAAAAAACTTATTTTAATGTTAAAAATACTAATAAAACTAGGGCTGCTTGATTATAGATGGAATAATAAATACATAATTGAAATCACAATTATTCAGCCAATTATTTGTTAAGAGAGAAGGCAGAGCATCAGTGCAGCTTTGATTAAGGAGAATGAACTGCTCAAATGAAAGAGGTGACATATCTCATAGAAATGTTTTGCTAAAAAGGTATTCTACTACAATACCTTTTAATAGTAATCATATAATAATACTTTTACTCGATTATTGCCTTTTTGTTAGCGATTATGGCAGTAAACATTCAATTAAAATTGAAGTTCTATTAAGTGCACAGCCTAATTAAAACATTAACAAGCCCTAACAAAATTATTAACATTATTATTCATTCATTTTCTACAGCTTGTTCCCGTTTGAGGTCGTGGGTGACTGGAGTGACTTTGGGCCTTAGGTGGGAACAACCTGGACAATGACCAACTCGTCGCAGGTTTAGACAGACAAACATTTATTCACAGGGGAAATTGGCAGTATTGCCCAATTAACCTAAACATGCATGTTTTTGGAGGTGGGAGGAAACCGGAGTGCCCGGAGAAAACCCACTGTGACACAGAGAGAACATGCAAACTCCACCAAGAGGGATTGTGAGGTGATGATATGGTCCGACCCAGAAGTTGAACCCACGACCTCCTTGTTGGGAAGCCAGAGCCTCTAACCACTCTGCTACCGTGCACCCCTTGTTTACAATATTAGCACAACATGATTAAAATAGTTAAAAGGTTGAGGTCACTTATTTTCTTTTTTTTTTTTGGCATGGTTACTTGCTTCTCTCTGGCAATCTGGCAACACTGGTCAGCCTTTGTTCTGCGCTGTTTTTTTTTTTTTTTTTTTTTTTACTTCAAATGCAATTGTAAAAATAGTCAGTCTAGGAGAATTGTGATCAAATTTGGCTTCAACAAAATTATGCTATTAACTCTTTACCATTTGGCCCAGCTCTACTCAAGCTTTTATTATCTGTTTACTTAAGATTTTACACCCCGACTTCTATAAGGTTTAGAAGTCAAATACGTTAGCTGTCAAACGCATTAGCTCTGAAGTGGAGGTGGTCGGAGTGCACCTGCTGCAGAGGGTTTGGGATTAGGCCAGCAGACTTTGGGTATTTGGACAAGAGATTTTACAAGACATCTTATAGGTCACAGTGATAAGAGCCGAAGTGAAGCCTTGTGCACACACTGGGGAAATAGCGGGAACTGGTTTGGTCAACACACGAGGAATTTGAGGTTGCCACATGTCAGCAGGAGTAATACCGAGGATCATTTTCAAGAACTGGTGCTTTAAAAGTTATTTGTAGTTAACTGGTAACATATTTAAGGAGGTCATTCAAATTAGTGCGGAACAAGCTCCAAGACTGAGGAAGAACACTTGGACACAACATCTTGTTTTGAGTTTAAACTTGCTAAACATTTGACAAGATCCACCAATCATCGTTTTTGATGCAGTATTTAATTGATTTGACCTACGTGTTTTTGAGTTTTTAAATGGTAAATGCTAATCTGGAAGGACGGTTATTGAGTTTAGCAGAACTGGTAAGGTTATGGAAAAGGTTTGGGTAAAAGCTATGATGAAAAATATAACATTTTAGGTCAGTTTAGCAACCATTATAAACTCATTACCATGTAACCAGCTCACTTCTGTCCTTCCAGACCAAACTGTCTAGCACTGACCTTCTTTCTAACATCACTGCTTCATTAAAAAAAAAGTTTTGTCTGTGAGATACTATTATTTCCTTTCTGAGCCTCAGAAAATACTGTTCTGAATGTCCCTGATCTGTGATGTCATAGGTAGATCTCTGAGCTCTTCTGCACTGTTTTTATCTAGACTCGTTTTGAGCACTTGTGCGACATTAGCATATTTCATTTTCATGTATTTATTTAATATGGACATTGGACGAACCAGATGCAAGTGTTATAGCACAAGTAGGGCTGCAACAAGTTAATCGATTAATCGATTATTGAAATAATTGTCAACTAATTTAGTAATTGAATAATCGTTAACTTGTCCTATATAAGTTCCATATCATCCCAGGAGCCTCAGATTGAACAGAAATTTGTGTTTTTATGTAAAAACTTGTTTGCCTGCATCAATTGTTATGATACAAAATTTCAAAATAAAGGAATAGACTTGATTCTTGATACTAAAGATGGAACCACAATAATTAAAAATGCTTTTTTCACATGAACTTTCTGTACAATAGACTGGTATTTTCAGCACAAAATACAAATACTTTCTTTTTAAAACATTTTTGTTTTAAACTAGTTTGAGAAAGCTCAGGATTTTTCTAAACTTTTCTGAAAATGTCAACTTTGTCCAGTTAATGTTCATTTTTTAAGTATCAAAGCTTGTCCAAATGAGGATTTAGTTAGTATCTGAATTTATATACTTTTGACCATAAAATCTACATCTCCTAAGTGGTGTTACCTCAGCTCAAATTAGCCAAAAATCTTGCATTCAAGTCACTTTGCATTCTAAACAACTAATCAATAAATTGAAAGAATAATCGCCAACTGATCAATTACCAAAATAATCATTTGTTGCAGCCCTAATCACAAGTGCTAATTTTCAACACCTTTTCACAGGAGCTTTTAAACACAAATCCAAAAATTTAAACAGTAACAAGAAAGAATTAAATGTACATTTGATTAAACATGCTCATGTGTACAGCTCTGTCGTGATTTCAGCCACAGCTTCAGACGTCTAATAAAGATGTTTGGATCTGTTTGTAGTTTTAGTTCTGTGGGAAGAAATTCCACCGTCTGGATCCAATGGAAGAGAAACTGGACTGCCCAAAAGATGTTCTGAACTTTGGAACTCCACAGTCTCCACTCACAGAGGTGTTACAGTAGGTCTGAGTGAGCCCTGACGTCTACAATTTCAAAATACAAAAATTTACAAAGTTTTCAAGTGTAAAAAGAGGGTATTTTTGAATGATGTCACAGTAATGTCGCCTCATAGGTTTTCAGGCAATATCAGTTTAATTATTTCCCCTGTAGAAGTTTACCTCTAACTCAATTCCTGTTGTGAGAAACTCATGACTTATCACACTTTTTATTGGTTCTGGTGCCTAGAATTCCAAAGTGGGGAGCTCATTTATTTTATTTCATTTATAGTACTGAAAAACAACAAGATCTGAAAAAAAGTGTGTCCCAGTCAATGCAATATTTCTTCTCACGTTTTTGTCTAACTTACTCACTTACTCATGAAAAAGAGTAGCAAAAACTGTTTAATGTTATTGGGTAAAACATAAAAAATAATGCAAAATAAAGCTTGTGATTATGTCGTCCCACAATTGGCCTAATGTTAAACTATTTTAAGATACTAAATGCTAAATTCATTCAATCAAATCTTTGTATTTAGCATTTTATCAGGTATTTTTTGTTACTTTATAAATCTAGGATAGTCTTACAATTAGTCATTCCTGATTCCTCCTCATGAAGTGGATTGCAAAAAATTCCATTGCACATTTTCACCACTTAATTTTTAAACATTTTGTGTTTACAGACTCGTGAGAAGCAGCCGTGTGAGTCACTATATGACTCTTTGGGATGAGCGCTGACTGACTGTGCAGAGGGTGGTAAGCCTGCTTCTCTTTTGTGTCTGAAAAATTTTCTGAAGCACAAATAAATAATGTATAAGAAGTTAGAATATTGTGCAAAGAGAGAATGACTAAACGTCTTTTTTCACAATTAGCTAGCGTATCTTCCTGTTTGCTGCCAAAAAACATAACAAATTCAGTCAAAAACATTCTCTTTTTTCCATGACCTATTCAGAATTTTGTTTTGGAGAAGTTCTCCTATAAAAGCAATCAAGAAACAGTAAAAAAAAAAAAGTGAACAGTGTCTGGTTACACCCCACTTCTATCTCAATCCGTGCCGCTGATTTCATTTGTGTATCATTTGGCCTGAGGAGACGAGGATGACTCACCGCGTCAGAATGAGATATTTGCGAACTGTTTGCTTCCTGTAGCGGACTTAACGTTTCTCTTTTTCCAAATATCTGTCTGATTTTGCTGTTTTATCATTACTTTCCCTTGTTACACGTGTGAAAAAGCACCTGCGATCCTGTTCTCTCTGCCCTAACGTTGCTTCACTCCTTCCCTCTGTTTACATACGGCTGACCCTGCACACCTGACGCATTTCCTCCCGTGGATGCTGTGTTTATTTAGATTGCAGTCTGGAGCGCCTGATACCTTCCAAAAGCGCGGCCATCTGCTCCTGGTTTACAGCTTTCGGGGCTCAAGCGCGGAGGTTAGTATTGGACAAGACGTCGAACAACAAAAACAACCCCCCGGTTTTATCTCCGGCCAGGACGCGAACTGAACCCTTAAGCGACAACATTAGCTGTGATAATGCTATTTATCGAGACTTAGCGCTGCTTTAGCATGATTTAAACCAATTGTGCACTTTCTTAATTCCTCGCTAAAAGATTGGAAAAGGCTTCGGCAGACCCTATTTACACAATCACTTATCTGGCCTCCGTAATTAAGGCTATTACATGAGTAAAGGTCCTGCTTAAGTGTGTAGAAGCAGCAGAAACAGCCTACGTTGTGAAAATAGTGACAATTATAAGGCAATTGTATGAGCGTTGTTTTGAAGATATGCGCAAAATGAATAGAGTTTATTTAAAAAAAAAAACAATATAGTAAGCAATAATTTTGAAAAAGTTTTGTTGTACAGTAATCTTTTATATAAGGGTATAAAGATGATATTTCTGCGCTTCTGTTAATTGTTTTTACAGTCATTTTATATTTTTCTCAAACAAAAAACTTCATCTAATAACTCTAAAGGCATTTTAATATTTTTTTCTTGGTTTGATGATTTGGAACAGAAGTCTCAAACTCAAATGGATGATCAATGATCGAAGTATGGGATGGTCAAGGGCCACATTTCAAAATATAGGTCTAAAAATATCCACAGTCATTATTTTAAATTGTTTTCTATTATTTAAATTAGGGATGCATCGATCCAATACTGGGATTGGATATTGGCGCTATATTATTGATTCAGCCGATACCATTGTTGTTTCTTATTGGACATAATGAGTCCTTACATCAGTGTTGATACTTAAAGCCAAAGTATCGGTATCGGAGCAGGAAAAGCTGGAAAAATTTAATAAAAGAGGGAACGTTTTGGACAAATGTATATGTATGTATATTGCTTTATCTCTGTGAGTTTTAAAGTAGGTTGTAACGGTACGCTAAAAACAATATGCTAAAAAAAACATATTGTTAAGATTTTGGATATTTGCAGCATATAAAAAAAAATCTTTTAGAATAAATTACAGGAGATGATTATGTATTGATTTTTTTTTTTTTTTATGTGATGAAGCACATATGATCAGGAATTGAGTGAGTGCTACTGTCTACTGACTGCAAAGGAAATTACACAGTAGAAGTAATGCTAAAAAAAAAGTAATGATGATTAGATTAAAAATAGTGCAGAACTGAGAAATAAAAATGTTTTCTGAGCCCAGAGAACAAAGAAAATAAAAAACATATACATAATTTTGGCAACATCATCCCTAGTTGTAATGACAAAAAGCAACACAACATTTTTGATTCTACATTTACACTTTCCTCAACGCCAACATATAGGCTAATCAGTTTCACAGGTCAATGTACTTGGGTCATTTCCAAGTGTGATTAAAGTACTGCTACAGAGCATGTAATGTAAAACCTTTGCTAAATAAACAAGCACATCTCTGTAGATTTAGGAGGCTGCACAGATGTTATTTTAAACAATCTATAGTTAGCTTTTCATTGTTATAATGTTTCCTTACCATGAACATAGCTGGAGTTCTGTTTTGTTTTATTCACAGTGCGCTGCATATTCAGTTCCACCTTGTGATGTCATTAAATGGTTATACTGAAGGTTCATTTGCTCTTTTAGCCCTTGAATTACCAAACTTTGAAACTGCAGCTGTTTTTTTTAGCCTTGTAGCTTTTTGTAGCTTCTTGTTGCAATCTGTAAGTGACAATAGTGTAGCAATAAACAAAAAACAACCATAAAACACAAGGTCATATCGTATGGTATTTATGTAGTAATGTAGTTCTTGTGATTGAAAACAACTAAACATTAAAGATTCATATTTTAACTGTGGGAAGTAGTAGCTTAAAAAACAGAATTAGTCAAAGATGTGTGAATGAAATTAAGTGTAATTCCATGTATTAAAATATGACTAATATCTCACATGGGTCAAGTTTACGTAATATAGGACACTTAAGCAAAATTGTGTTCAGTTTTGTAACACTCCTCCAACATAAAATACACCAGGCACATGCTAAAGCCGAAAATATTGTAATATGTTGTTTGGGGTTTATATTGTTTGCAGAAATTGAGGCCACTACCAGTGCAAGGGCCCTGCTTAAGATGGCAGACTCGCTGGTGGCAGAAGGTAAAATGTGTAAGCCCTTTTACTGGGGCCAAAGCATCCTTTAGTGCTCCTGCAGCTCGAGCCAGGGAGATTATCATGTCAGAAGTAATCCGACTCGGGCCCACAAGTACAACTACGGAGGAGGAGCAACAGTTGAACAGGGGGGGAGTTCAGGCGCAGGCATCAGAGAGAGGCTGAGAGAGAGAGGGAGAGAGCAGTCCAACTAAAGACGCTCCTCAACCCTAAAACCATCAGGCATCAAGGAACACGACCTGGAAGGCTAAAGGCTGTAGCTAAAACACCAAGGAATCTGAGAGAAGTAAGAGAGAAAGCTTGGCCTTTTGAAGAAGTTGATGACCAGGAGTTTTGACACTTTTTAACAGCATTTATTCGAAAACATTAATGGATTTAAAACGCACCCTTGAGGTACACCAAAAAACGGAATATCAGTTTTAACGCGTGGAATTATGCTGAAGCAACATTAAGATTTTTTTTTTCTTTTTCTTTTTTAGTTTTATAAAGCACACTTCCCATGTTAGTTGTGTTATGGTTGGCGCGGCAACAACACCCAGTGCTGTGGATGAAGATGGTGGACTTACTGGAGCAGCACTTGTCACCCGTGGAGGTCAGATGAACGACGACGCCACGCAGCTAAGTCTGGATTAGCCGGCCGAACGGTAAGGACACCACATCTTCTTTTGTTAGTTTAAGCCAAGGCAGCTTATGGAGGCAAAGGCGTCAGTCAGTTAGTTAGTTAGCTAGTCAGCAAGCAAGCTAGGTGGCAGTGATGTAGAAAGGATGGTGGTCTGCCAGTCTAGAGCTTCACCTGACAGAAAACCCATGTTGGATTAGTTATGCCAACAAGCGGCAGCAGAAAACGTCTTTTCCGGGAAGTCAAGACCAAGTCAAGAAATGTTTGTAGAAAAGATTGTGACATGCAGGTTTTGGGGGCAACCGCAAAAAGAAATTATCACTCTCGTTTTCCAAGTCAAAGTTTGTTTTCTCAGAGTGGATACTTTCCCCTCGCTGTCACCTCTCCAACACACGGTGGTGCAGGTCATTATCATGGGTAATTGCGCTCTAAAGTGCTGCCTGCGTTTCTTCACTTGGGCACCTTTGGACAGTTTCCCAAATGTGTCTATGAATATTGAACAGTACACGCTTTTTAGGAGTTTTGCAGTGCTTCAGGCAATTTTATTGTTATTTACTGAAATTGAAATGGCACTGGATTGCAAACTCAGAAGGTGTATGTTCTGCATTCCTGTACTAAGAATGCAGATCAGGCTCTAGTCTGATTATGTGTAAATACTAAGTCTAGATGAAGGCAATAGACTATCACATTTTATATCATGAACGTCACAAAATTTGAAAAGTAGCTATTTTTATATTTTTTTCTGAGCAGATGATAAGTTATACAGAAATGTCATATTTGTCTGACAATTTAACATCAACAAATTGGCACAAAGGTATGTTTTAACACTTTTCTATTGAATGTTGTTTCTGAGACTCTCCCCAAAAATGTTGAGATTATTTTATATTTTGTCAATTTTTTTCAGTTCCACTTGCTACTTTAAGAGGTGGAAAGCCACCTGCAAAAACCCATAGCAATTGTAAGATAAATCCATTCTTTGTAACATTTTTATGAGTATAGATAAGCTAGATTCCATAGTGTGAAGAAATGTAGCCAAAACTGGAGGCCCTTCTCAAAAGAAAAACATCAACCTTTCAAAAACATCTCTTTCTCAGAGTTTATTTTAGGCTAAAAAAAAATTACACAGCTGGCCTTTAAAAGACCGCAGTTTTAAGAAGTTGATAATATAGAAATTGGTGCAGGTAAAATATAGTCAGAAATTGGTCTGGTGGCGTTTTGTTTGATGGCAATTTGCTCTTTAATATGCAAAAAAAGAAATAAGTAGCTAGTACGCACAGTAGGTGATGATCCCTTTGCCTAAGCCCATATCATATGTAGAGATTATACAGAATTGAGCAGAGCAATAGGGAGGCCACACAGAGGTTAATCCTAAAGTCAACTTTCATAACTGCCTTTCATATCACTTTTTTTTTTTTTTTTTACATTCCCCCAAACGTGCAGCTAATAGTTATGGGTAAGCGAGGCCTTATATTGTAAAATGTCATATTTCAAATGTTTGTACTTGCTTCTGCTTGCTCGGATGGGGCATATTTTTTAAAGGCTTGCGCTCAATTCAACTTGTGCCAGGTGGCCGTCAAACTTTGGTTGCTCCAACACAAACATGTTAACGTTCATTTGAAGGCTTTGCTGCTGTGTAAAAGTGGGATGGGTCATTGACAGACTAACATGCAAAATAGGTAGAAAGTTAAAAGGACACAGTTCAGGGTTTCTTTGGTCTTTCTTTTTTCTACTTCTTTTCTTCTAGTTTTTACTTCATTTAGTTTTCCCATGTTACTGTATTATCTTTCTTGAGTCATTTCGGTGTTAAAGCTTCTGTGTTCCTGATCTTTTTTTTTTTTTTTGTGGTACTGAAAATGACACATCACAACTGAACAAATTACATTGCACCATTTTAAATGTTAGCAGTGAGTGCAAAAAAAGAGCCAATTTGACATTGTTTCTTGTAAAACACAACTAGCAACATGATACCAGCAAGTAGCTCCTGAATCAAGCAAAACAAAGTTGGCAGTTCCTGTGTTGTACGTATTTCTGCTGCTATTGATTCTGCCCTTGTGACAAATTGGATAGGCCATTTTGCTTTGTTGCTGTGATTGGTTTAGCACAAACTAAAGTTGGGTGAGTTGGCGCTAGTTGATGGATAATGTGGAAGAATTCAAATCAAAGATCAACACATCCATCTGGCATGAGGCAGGTTAGAAAAGCAGAGCTACAATCTGATAATCATCAACAACTGCTGAATTTTGAGTTTGTTTCTGACAAAGCAGGTAAACAGTAAAAAAAAGCCAGATAATCAACAGTAACACCAAGTCTTGCCACACATTTCTCTCCTTAAACATGTTTTCAAGTCAATTTGAAGAGGAAATTATTTTTTGTGCAACAGTTGAAATGCAACTTCAACTATTACAGCTAGAAAGTCAGGTGTGATCTGATTGGTAATGATTATATTAGTTACCCTAAGAGTACCCTAACACTAAGCTGTTGTATAGCTTACACCTTACCCAAACCTTTTCCCTAAAACTTGCTCAATCTCCTAAACTTAATTACCATTCCTCCAGACCCAATTTTCTAGCATTGCAGCCAATCTCACAAGAAGCGTACACATACCACGACATTACAGGATATGTAAATTGCGTATGATTAGCACAAGTTCATGCTACTTTGCGTGAATATGACATGGGTCACAGTCCCAGTTCATTTCAATGGTGGTTGTTTAGGTGTGTTCTTATTTATGAATATTAACGAAATCCTGATTCTAATCTTAAAGGAGCATGGCGTAAGTTGCAAAGGTTTTGAACAAGGGCGCCATCTTTGGCGTTTTGTGGCACTGCACCCTCCTACTATCAGCAGCTGAAGACGTATTTTACGCTTAAAAGATTCTTTTGACACATCGTTATTTCTGCTAATGTTTTCTGACTTAAGAAGACAAAGGTTTTTGTATGAAAAAGTAGATGCTGGCTATTTTATGTTCTTTTGACTGAATGATCAGTTTACAAACTCCAAAAGTTACACAAGAAAAGATATTGAGAGTTTGAGGAAAAGCTTTGTTTTAGCGTGAGAGAAAATTGTAAACAAGCTTTTACAGGCCTCATTTGTCATAAACTAAATGCTCAATGGCAATTTATTACTCTAATAAAACATAAACCTTACCAAGACAAACAGCTAAGCGCTAAGCTACTAAATCTGTGTCTAAATGTGCGATGTACTTGGACAGGCCTGAGAGTCTTACCTTCTAATGAAAATAATCACCAGATGAACGTCTTATTGATCTCCAGCACAATTCCTCTTTCTCAAAAACATGTCCAAGTGCTCCTCGGCCCTGTCAATCGGCCTCATGCATGTTACGGTGGGCTAGTTGTTTTGAATTCTTCCATGTGTTACGGGGGTTCGGAAGCTAGATGGCAGTATTTACCAATGATTATTTATTTTATTTTTCATTAAACAGCCTTTACAACAGCCGTCCATTGTATAAAACCGAGAACTTTTGCTAAATAAATAGAAATAATGACGATAATCCAGTGAAGGAGGACGAGCGCGGGAAAATGCGACCAGCACCACTCACATTTATGAGCCTGTCTGCGCTTACAGAGGCAAACTCGGTAAGTTTACAAAACGTCATGGCGCACATCCAGGCAAGTGCCAATGGACGGTAATTTGATATATCGTAATATTGAACATTTTAACTTACGCAATGCACCTTTAACCTACCCAAGCCCAGATCAAAATGTACCCATTTTAGTACCTTGATGCCTAAAGTTACCCGTTACACCTAAATAAAATGTGCCCATGTGGCTTCAACGACGTAACATAAGTACGCAAAAATCTGCTCAAAATACGCTGTTTTTGTGTCGTGGTAAATGTACGCTTTCTTGTGAAACTGTGTTGAGCATTGACCATCTCCAACTACCGCTAGCAAGCAAGCTAGCTAATCTCTGCACAGTCTGAACAAGTTTTCAGTTTCCCTTTTGCTTTGTAAAGTTAAACTGTGCAAAAGCAAAACCAAAGAAACACATTTTATCAGGTGCTCAGGTGTCTGAATGTTGAGGAGCAATTTTCAAATAAACTGAATTAAGCGACAAGGCCGTTCTTAGCCTCATTCTTGGATAATAGGGCTATTTAAATGCTCGGCTAGTGTGTATGTCGACTCATGCTTTCCACATTTAGCAATGGGCACAGCGTCAAAAGTGCTCTATAACGGTATCATCCTCGCACCTAAATTCTAATCCCCAAGTGCAACAGGTTCGATTGCTGTGCCACACTCATGGGTCACTGGATTAATCTGCATAAATCCCTGAGGTGTGATAGTAGGCTCTCAAGAAAAATTGAAGCCCTTTTAACTAGCTCTAAGATTAGATGAGACGCTAAAGGGCTGTCACGGTTAAAATTAGCCAAATATGCATGAAAGAATTATCAGTATTCTTTCCATTTTAGACCCAGATGTTTTTCCGCATTTCAGATTCAATAAAAAACAGCAGCGTTGGCGCTCTCTCCACGAACAAGCTTGTTTTAATTATTCTATGGTGACAGAGCACAGGCCAACGTAAGTGGTTGCCCAGTGAAAATTACCACGGAGTCTAGTCTGAACTGAAACTGCTGCATTTGAGCCATGCTAGGGATTTTTCCAAAACTATCCCACGAAATCTATTATATTTTATAGCCGTTTGGACCACCATGGTGCCAAAACAACAAATCTATCTGATCACTTGATCCTGGAGCAGTAGTTCTACCATGCTCATAAATTTACAGTGGAATTTACTATGTTAGATTTAGTGTGTTATCCCGTTTTAACTACTTCAGCCTATATAATTCTAATTATGGTCACTGACTTGTAAAAAGTGAAGTAATTATGTCAGCATTAGTGTTTATATCTTGGTGACCACCTTGTAAAATGCCAAAACTTAGACATGTTAGACAATTACTGTATGTGGGATAAACTCAAGAATTCAGTGCTTCAACAGTGAAACATCAAGCTTGCTTTGTTTACTTTTTGTTGCATTCCTCAGTTAAGAGGCTAGCATGCAATTAGCCTACGCATTTTTACCTAAACAATTCGAAGTTGCCAAATAGTAATGGATTTTTCTTGAAATTGAAATAGGCCTAGGAGTTTGTTTCAAGGAATTCAGATTTTAACTTGGTCTGTTTATGTCGAAATACAACCCATTTATCAGAAACACATTACCTGGAGTCTGGAGAAGGAGAATCTGGAATGACTTGGTGCAAAATTGTTATTTTAGCTTAACCTGGCTCACACCGGATTGATAGGTGTGTAATTCTGAATTAGCTGAATTGAGATGTACACATTATCAATCTGGAATGACTGCCAAAAAACCCACGGAATGCTATGACAATATTTGAATCTAAACAGAGTTTTTCCCGTCCAAAAATGTAAAAATCTCCTCTGTGTACAGTTTTTTAAAAGTTAGAAACATCATGCTTAAATTGTCCGCAATACATTCATCAGCGCTGTTTCTTTTGGTTTGACCGCCCAATTCCATCACAGTGGTGTGCTGTGATTTGCTAGCTAATGCACTGTGATTGGTTCGGCTAACCACTGTAACAAAGGCCTTTAATAAAATAAGAAAATTTAGCTTTTGAGGTCAAAATGTCTTATTTCAAGTGAAATAATCTGCCAGTGCAGAAAGAAAATTTTACTAACCTTGTGGTTTTGAGCAGAAAATGCTAGTTTCAAGTTCTCTTGACAAGATTTTCTAAGCAAATCTATTCTTGATCCAAGCAATTATGGCTTAAAACAGATACAAATTTACTTAAAATAAGTTTTTATTTCTAGATACGGTAATTCAGAATAGAATAATTTAAAGTGAAATAATCTTAGTAAGACTTGGTCTTATTAAGTGAAAAAATCTTAAAATTCATTCTTAAGATTCATGCTTAATTCATGTTATTTTATCTAAATTTGATTTTCCTTTTTTACAGTGTGGCCGTCTCTAACCGTGCGGCAGGGTCTCTCAGATAGATTCTTCAGATTTTGTGAAAATCACAAATATTGTGAAAATCCATCTTGTAGAACCAGGCGCATAAATTGTTAGAATATTGAATAAGAACATAGAAGATAACCTAAAACAGTCCAATTGCAGTACGAATACAAGTTTAGGATATGGACAATAGTTTTTTTTTTTTTTTTTATAGGCCTATTTATAGCCTATTGTTTTTTAATTTTTTCTCATGTTCTTAAGCATGGTGGTGCAACATGAGAGGCAACCAGCTTTAAAAAACTAAAACTAAAAATCTTCCAGATCACCACGTGAAAGACCAAATGACAGAATGAAGTCATGACCCAATTATGTGTTTGATTTGACATACATTTTTGAATTTGTACTATTATATCTCTAAGTCTAAACTAATACATTGTGCGGAAATAGCTATGACTCACTTAGCATCATTATTGCATACTTCTTTTGTTATTTTCCCCATTTTACTGCTTCTTATTAAAACGCTAATTATCTAGGCAAATGCATTGTTAGCTGGTAACCTTAGCACGCCAGACTTTGTTATTGAGGTTCATTTTATGTATTTTAAACAACAGCTTGACATTTGCCCTGTAATAAGACTTGACAAATGTAATACAATGAGAACAAGCGCATGTTCAATTGTTTTTGAAGTTCTCCTGTTGTACAAAGCCATTCATCCTTCGCCACCACGTGTCGATTTCACTGTTGATCATTTTGAAAGCTGTGGTTTGGCAGCCATGTTGCATTTCTGAGCGGCAGAGTACATAGTAGCCAATTTTGTGGTTCAGTGTTTCATGTCACGCTAGATTGTTCCTTTGCGCTAATTGTTTTTCTGTCCTAGAGGAAGTTTAGCATTTTTCCTTTACGATCTTTACTTTCCCTGACTTTCCATGTTAGTTTCCATTAGGTTGAAAAGCAAAAGGGCTAGCGATAGCTTGTAAACTGGAGTTAGCTTGCGTCGTTGGATTAGCACCTCCACCAACACTGCGGCCAGGTGTTAGCCCACGTGACTGCAGATAAAGCCTGGAGGCATTAGCGCTAATCCCGACCTGATCTTTGGAATATGTCCCTATTACCTCCACAAGCGCTCTTACGGCTGTCACCTCCCAATGCTCATCTAAAACCAGCTATGATGTCAATAACACACTATACCGTTAATTTAGCTTTTTAATTTTGCTCATGTTTATGTTAGGCTAGGCTAATGCTGAATGCTAACTTTTTGGTGACCTCTAAGCTGAAGGTGCATGACAAACTAGCATTTTTATTTGAGGTCAAACTAAATATCCCTAATATTAGATTTGTTTTAACATTGTAAAATAACTTCTATTAGAGTAGGGCAGGGTTGCTCAACTAAATTTTCTGAGTTACAGATTTGGTGAGGGGTCTTGTTTTGCGGAGATAGGCTACAATGCAGTGCCACATTACATACAAAATAGTATCACTCAAAACAAAATATTTCCTACATTAGCAGTCCCACCTTTTTTCTTGTAAGGACTGGTACAGTCACAGTTTATTTTTATTATTTTCAACATGTGTAGCGCTAATAACAACAACGTAAAATATAACCGAATATTGTGTACACTTTTAGCTCTCGTAGTGTTTGAATTTGCTGTTAAATGGGTTATGTGACTATATTGTCATTGTAAAACACTGAACAAAGACAAAGCCAGAATCTATTGTCTAACCTCACGACCCTATTTATCCAAAACTACTAGACTAGATTTAGACCCACTATTTTGGGTCTAAATCCCAGCCAATATTACCAAATCCACGGATTTTATTCAGTTTTATACAAGACATATTCCAGTTTTAGACCACTTTGATACACAGCAGTAGTGTTTCTTTCTTAAAATTTTAGAAAATGTTTGCAGATTTCATATACAATTTAGTGAAAGAGATGTGAATGAGCCATAACCAAGTGCGTACTAATAGACAGCCTTTTTGGTATTTTATTATTACTTTTAACACCAATCTGGGGTGTGTCCCAGTTTTTATATTTGAAAATCTGGCCACTCTTTATTAGATTGAATTCTAAAGTAGAGCTGGAACAAGAAACTATAATCAGTAGAAACCCAGAACCAAACCAATAAATAGAAACAAATATATTTTCTAATGTTTAAATAGGGACCAGATTTATTTAATTATAGTGCCCGTTGTTGAATAGCCCTGCATTAGTTTAATCCAAGAAATCACAGAAAATCGTCCTCATGATGAAAACATAAAAGATTCTCTTTCAGTTCCATCTCACTTTGTTGTTGTATTGGGTTGCTTTATGCTATTAATTTGATATAAATGATGTCATCAGCTGTGCAGACAAGACTGGACAAGCTTTGACTGCAACAACAATTATTCAAATAAGCTATGTCAATTCATGTGAGCTAGGGCTATTCCTGGGATTCAGCTCCTGTTACATTTAGAGGACTTTATTTTTACTTTTATTCTGATATGATAGCACAGTAGAACAGTGGTTAATGCTTCAGCTTCGTGAGGGAAAAGTCTCAGTTTTGACTTTATTTACCAGGGACAGACATAGATTTGAGCTCTTGTTCTTGTGTCCCAGCAGAATTGTATCCTAAACATTAGATCTGTCCCAGTTTTGTACTAAACATGTCCCAGTTTTGTCTTGATTTTTGATACTTTTCAACATCAACAGTCCTTTTGAAAATGACCAGCTCACAAGAAATATACATATTTGGACTGACAAAAGTTTCTGAGATGATATATGTGGGATGTAAATGAGCCATGGCTTTAGGCATAATAATGTCCAGCACCTTTTGTAATTTTATTATTACCCAACAACTTGGATGTGTTCCAGTGTTTAACTTTTGAAATGTTGAAGTCTTTTGTGTGTTCTGTGAACATTCTATATCTGCATAGGCTTTCCATGTAAACCTCTAATGTCTGGGGCCAGGAATTTCCAGGAAATGTTGTCACTATGTTCTGCAAGGCACTTTTGTCAGAAATCAGTTTTACTGCCATTGCCAATCAACAATAAACATACTATGAAGGAGGTGCAACATGAAACAATGAATAGCAATGATTGCAAAATCCAGTAAATGCTGAAATAAAGACATGGAATTAAGCATAATGTCAAATATTAAGTGCTATATTGTTATAGGCACATTTTTTTACTTTTTAGCTAAAAATAGACTGCTGTTGTCGTTGTTGTTGTTGTTGAACTAAAACATTTTATGTTGCCTTACAGAGGAAGCCTACATCTTCTTATCTAGAAATGAAATGTTGTCTTAGCTAAATGATTTTAAAATGAAAAAAACTGATCAGTGAATATCACCTTATTCTGTCCCGTTGACTCTTGGCAACACTTTTTTTTTTTTTTTTTTTTATTTAACCTTTATTTAACCAGGAAAGTCCCATTGAGATTAAAAACCTCTTTTTCAAGGGAGTCCTGGCCAAGTGGCAGCAAAATTCAATACATTACAAACAAATAAATACATACAGTACATAGACATTAAAATGACACAGGTTAAGAAAAACAGTTACAGATTAATGAAGCAGTCTCTAAACCTTTCAATTTGGTCTTAAATGCGTTTAAGGACAAGAATTCTGTCAGTTTCCAGTCTTTCTGCAACATATTCCAAGCAAAAGGACCTGAGTGGGCAAAGGCTTTCTTTCCCAGCTCTGTGCGAGCAAAAGGTACAGAGAGCAACAGATGATCATTTGATCGTAAGGAATAGGATTCAACACTTCTTCTCATAATTAAAGTACAAATGTAGGAAGGCAGTAATCCAAGCAACGCTTTGCAAATAAAAGTGTAGAAGTGTCCCTGCCTCCTAGTGGCCAGGGAAGGCCACCCCACTCTTAAGTACAAGTCACAGTGATGTGTCATAGATTTACAATTAGTTATGAACCTCAGGGCAGCATGATAAACAGTGTCCACCATCTGAAGACAGGAAAAAGACGCATTCATATAAAATATATCACCATAATCCAACACAGATAAAAAGGTTGCAGTGACAAGACGCTTTTTTGCTTCAAAGGAAAAACACGACTTGTTACGAAAGAAAAAGCCCAGTTTAAGCTTAAGTTTCTTAACAAGTTTTTCTATGTGTGTTTTAAAAGTGAGCGAGTCATCAATCCAGACACCAAGGTACTTATAGTCATGAACCACTTCTATAATATTTCCTTCTAGAGTGGACACAGCTGGGAGAGTTTCAGGCAACTTTTTAGAGTTTGAAAACAGCATTAGCTTAGTCTTGTCAGCATTAAGAACTAGTTTTAGCTGAGAAAGTGATTGCTGGACTGTAACAAAAGCTTTCTGCAAGGTGTCAATAGCCTGAACAAGAGATGATCCATAACAGTAAATAACTGTATCATCAGCATAAAAATGCATGTGAGCATCAGAGACATTTTGACCTAGGTCATTTATATACAAGATAAAAAGAAGGGGCCCCAAAACTGAGCCCTGTGGCACCCCCTTGTGGACAGTCACAAATTCCGAGCAAAGATCTTCATATTTGATGCATTGAGTTCTATTATTAAGATAATTTGAAAACCATCCAACTACATGCTCTGATAAGCCAAGGCTTAACAATCTATTTTTTAAAATACCATGGTCAACGGTATCAAATGCTTTTGACAAATCTATAAAAAGTGAGGCACAGCACAACTTCTTATCGAGGGCCACAATGAAATCATTTATCACCTTCATTGTTGCAGTGATAGTACTGTGCCTTTTTCTGAAGCCTGATTGAAATTTGGAAAGAATGTCATTAGAGTACAGGAAGTCTTTCAACTGTTCACAAACAAGAGACTCCAAAATTTTGGATAAAACACACAAGTTTGATATTGGCCTGTAGTTAGTTAGAGATGCTGGATCACCTCCTTTTAATAAAGGCAGGACAAAAGCTGATTTCCAAATTGATGGAATTTCTTTGGTTTTGATTGAAAGATTAAAAAGAATTGAAAGTGGTTCTGCAATAAAATCTGCTGCCAATTTCAAAAAGTATGGCTCCATCAAATCTGGTCCTGGAGGTTTTTTGTGATCCAATGCTTTTAAAGCTTTATGCACTTCCTGAACAGTAAAAGGTACAAAATTGAAATGAGTTCCAGAAAATTTTGGAAATTCTGTATGAGAATCTATCGAGGAAAATCCCTTAAACATAGACCCTGATGATAAAAAATGTTGGTTAAAGCAATTTAAGATTTCAGCTCTATCATAAACCGAGACTGAATCTTTAACAATAAATGTGGGAAGAACCTGAGTGACTTTCTTTACAGAAAAAGACTTAATCACCTTCCAGAATTTTTGTGGATTATTAAGATTCTCTGTGGTGACAGACAAAAAGTATTCTGATTTGGCCTTTTTGATAAGAAAAGTGCATTTATTTCTCAAATGTCTGAAAACAGACCAATCAGTGTAAGAATCCGTTTTTCTTGCCTTGTCCCATGCTTTGTTACGCTCATGTATAAGATCTGCCAGTCCATGTGAGAACCAAGGATTTTCGCGCCCCTTAATTCTGATTTTCTTAAAAGGAGCATGTTTATTTACAATTTTTGTAAAATTGTCTTTAAAAAATGTCCAAGCTATCTCTACATCAGGTAGTAAGCTTATATAATTCCATTTAACTTCTGACAAATCATGATGAAAAGCTTGCTCATTAAAATGTTTAAGGTTTCTCTTACAAAACTATGCGTGGTTTACATTTTGGGATTTTAGTGTTTCTACAAGCTGCGACCACGCAATGATCACTTAAGTCATTACAGAAGACACCAATTGAACAAAATTTGAAAGGCACATTTGTTAGAAACAATCAATCAAAGTGGACTTTTCTGGCCATTTAAGATTAGGCCTGGTGGGCATGTTGACTAACTGGGTAAGATTAATAGAGTCACAAAAGAGTTTAAATTCAGCAGAAGTGGCATTTAGCCAATCCCAGTTCAAATCTCCAGCCAAAAGTATTTCAGAATAACTTAGTTTGGCCAAAAGATGCTTCAATGAGCTTAATGCGTCTTTTGAAGCAGATGGAGGCCTATAACACCCAACAACAGTTATAGAAAGAGATTTAGCTATTTCTACATTCAAGGCCAAAAATTCCATTTGTTTACTGATTGATTGAGACAAAACAACAGAGGCATCAAATCTGGATTTAACATAAATAGCAACACCGCCTCCTTTTTTTGGCCTGTCAGTACGATAAACATTGTACCCATATATGTTAATGTCTTCATTAGTAATAGATTTAGTTAACCAAGTTTCAGAAATGATAACAACATCTGCACCCGTAGATTTAACCCAAATTCTGACCATGTCCATCTTTGGTAGTAGACTACGCACATTAAGATGAACATATTTAAGACCAGACAATGATCTAAAATCAGAAGGAGTCTGGGAGCATTGCAGCTCAGGGCCAGGATTTGGCTGAACATTCCCAGACAAAAGTAAAAGTAAGACAATCAACAACCTCTGTTTCACATTTGATTTTGATTCATTACATTGAAAGGTAGAAGCCAGACAGAGCCCCCCATTAAATGAACTTGTAAGATAGTTATACAAAGTATAAATACACTGAAGTTTAGGCAGGTCTCTAGGCAAAGCAGGCATCAAGCAAATATCATAATCCAACTGAACTGCTAATTGTTCTTGATTCTGAAAAGCCACAGTGCTTTTATAGCAGATCTCTTTCAGCTTAAGAAAGTTTCAGTTCCTTTGCAATGTGTCCAGGAATAAATGCTTGTTCCAAGATCCCCAAAAGCCAACAGGCATATAAGAGTAACAAATAATGCCATTTTACCAAATGTTAGCTTTAGTAGAAGTAAACAGATCAAACCTTAGAGCAGCACCAGGCTCAGGCCAGTTAGCTCCAGGAGGATGTAGCACCAGGCTCAGGCCAGTTAGCTCCAGGAGGATGATGTAGCACCAGGCTCAGGCCAGTTCCAGGCTCCAGGAGGATGTAGTAGCACCCAGGCTCAGGCCAGTTAGCTCCAGGAGGATGATGTAGCACCAGGCTCAGGCCAGTTAGCTCCAGGAGGATGTAGCACCAGGCTCAGGCCAGTTAGCTCCAGGAGGATGATGTAGCACCAGGCTCAGGCCAGTTAGCTCCAGGAGGATGATGCAGCACCAGGCTCAGGCCAGTTAGCTCCAGGAGGATGATGTAGCACCAGGCTCAGGCCAGTTAGCTCCAGGAGGATGATGTAGCACCAGGCTCAGGCCAGTTAGCTCCAGGAGGATGATGTAGCACCAGGCTCAGGCCAGTTAGCTCCAGGAGGATGTAGCACCAGGCTNAACCTCAGGGCAGCATGATAAACAGTGTCCACCATCTGAAGACAGGAAAAAGACGCATTCATATAAAATATATCACCATAATCCAACACAGATAAAAAGGTTGCAGTGACAAGACGCTTTTTTGCTTCAAAGGAAAAACACGACTTGTTACGAAAGAAAAAGCCCAGTTTAAGCTTAAGTTTCTTAACAAGTTTTTCTATGTGTGTTTTAAAAGTGAGCGAGTCATCAATCCAGACACCAAGGTACTTATAGTCATGAACCACTTCTATAATATTTCCTTCTAGAGTGGACACAGCTGGGAGAGTTTCAGGCAACTTTTTAGAGTTTGAAAACAGCATTAGCTTAGTCTTGTCAGCATTAAGAACTAGTTTTAGCTGAGAAAGTGATTGCTGGACTGTAACAAAAGCTTTCTGCAAGGTTTCAATAGCCTGAACAAGAGATGATCCATAACAGTAAATAACTGTATCATCAGCATAAAAATGCATGTGAGCATCAGAGACATTTTGACCTAGGTCATTTATATACAAGATAAAAAGAAGGGGCCCCAAAACTGAGCCCTGTGGCACCCCCTTGTGGACAGTCACAAATTCCGAGCAAAGATCTTCATATTTGATGCATTGAGTTCTATTATTAAGATAATTTGAAAACCATCCAACTACATGCTCTGATAAGCCAAGGCTTAACAATCTATTTTTTAAAATACCATGGTCAACGGTATCAAATGCTTTTGACAAATCTATAAAAAGTGAGGCACAGCACAACTTCTTATCGAGGGCCACAATGAAATCATTTATCACCTTCATTGTTGCAGTGATAGTACTGTGCCTTTTTCTGAAGCCTGATTGAAATTTGGAAAGAATGTCATTAGAGTACAGGAAGTCTTTCAACTGTTCACAAACAAGAGACTCCAAAATTTTGGATAAAACACACAAGTTTGATATTGGCCTGTAGTTAGTTAGAGATGCTGGATCACCTCCTTTTAATAAAGGCAGGACAAAAGCTGATTTCCAAATTGATGGAATTTCTTTGGTTTTGATTGAAAGATTAAAAAGAATTGAAAGTGGTTCTGCAATAAAATCTGCTGCCAATTTCAAAAAGTATGGCTCCATCAAATCTGGTCCTGGAGGTTTTTTGTGATCCAATGCTTTTAAAGCTTTATGCACCTTCCTGAACAGTAAAGGTACAAAATTGAAATGAGTTCCAGAAAATTTTGGAAATTCTGTATGAGAATCTATCGAGGAAAATCCCTTAAACATAGACCCTGATGATAAAAAATGTTGGTTAAAGCAATTTAAGATTTCAGCTCTATCATAAACCGAGACTGAATCTTTAACAATAAATGTGGGAAGAACCTGAGTGACTTTCTTTACAGAAAAAGACTTAATCACCTTCCAGAATTTTGTGGATTATTAAGATTCTCTGTGGTGACAGACAAAAAGATTCTGATTTGGCCTTTTGATAAGAAAAGTGCATTTATTTCTCAAATGTCTGAAAAACAGAACCAATCAGTGTAAGAATCCGTTTTTTCTTGCCTTGTCCCATGCTTTGTTACGCTCATGTATAAGATCTGCCAGTCCATGTGAGAACCAAGGATTTTCGCGCCCCTTAATTCTGATTTTCTTAAAAGGAGCATGTTTATTTACAATTTTTGTAAAATTGTCTTTAAAAAATGTCCAAGCTATCTCTACATCAGGTAGTAAGCTTATATAATTCCATTTAACTTCTGACAAATCATGATGAAAAGCTTGCTCATTAAAATGTTTAAGGTTTCTCTTACAAACTATGCGTGGTTTACATTTTGGGATTTTAGTGTTTCTACAAGCTGCGACCACGCAATGATCACTTAAGTCATTACAGAAGACACCAATTGAACAAAATTTGAAAGGCACATTTGTTAGAAACAAATCAATCAAAGTGGACTTTTCTGGCCATTTAAGATTAGGCCTGGTGGGCATGTTGACTAACTGGGTAAGATTAATAGAGTCACAAAAGAGTTTAAATTCAGCAGAAGTGGCATTTAGCCAATCCCAGTTCAAATCTCCAGCCAAAAGTATTTCAGAATAACTTAGTTTGGCCAAAAGATGCTTCAATGAGCTTAATGCGTCTTTTTGAAGCAGATGGAGGCCTATAACACCCAACAACAGTTATAGAAAGAGATTTAGCTATTTCTACATTCAAGGCCAAAAATTCCATTTGTTTACTGATTGATTGAGACAAAACAACAGAGGCATCAAATCTGGATTTAACATAAATAGCAACACCGCCTCCTTTTTTTGGCCTGTCAGTACGATAAACATTGTACCCATATATGTTAATGTCTTCATTAGTAATAGATTTAGTTAACCAAGTTTCAGAAATGATAACAACATCTGCACCCGTAGATTTAACCCAAATTCTGACCATGTCCATCTTTGGTAGTAGACTACGCACATTAAGATGAACATATTTAAGACCAGACAATGATCTAAAATCAGAAGGAGTCTGGGAGCATTGCAGCTCAGGGCCAGGATTTGGCTGAACATTCCCAGACAAAAGTAAAAGTAAGACAATCAACAACCTCTGTTTCACATTTGATTTTGATTCATTACATTGAAGGTAGAAGCCAGACAGAGCCCCCCATTAAATGAACTTGTAAGATAGTTATACAAAGTATAAATACACTGAAGTTTAGGCAGGTCTCTAGGCAAAGCAGGCCATCAAGCAAATATCATAATCCAACTGAACTGCTAATTGTTCTTGATTCTGAAAAGCCACAGTGCTTTTATAGCAGATCTCTTTCAGCTTAAGAAAGTTTTCAGTTCCTTTGCAATGTGTCCAGGAATAAATGCTTGTTCCAAGATCCCCAAAAGCCAACAGGCATATAAGAGTAACAAATAATGCCATTTTACCAAATGTTAGCTTTAGTAGAAGTAAACAGATCAAACCTTAGAGCAGCACCAGGCTCAGGCCCAGTTAGCTCCAGGAGGATGTAGCACCAGGCTCAGGCCAGTTAGCTCCAGGAGGATGATGTAGCACCAGGCTCAGGCCAGTTAGCTCCAGGAGGATGTAACACCAGGCTCAGGCCAGTTAGCTCCAGGAGGATGATGCAGCACCAGGCTCAGGCCAGTTAGCTCCAGGAGGATGATGTAGCACCAGGCTCAAACCAGTTAGCTCCAGGAGGATGATGTAGCACCAGGCTCAGGCCAGTTAGCTCCAGGAGGATGATGTAGCACCAGGCTCAAACCAGTTAGCTCCAGGAGGATGATGTAGCACCAGGCTCAGGCCAGTTAGCTCCAGGAGGATGATGTAGCACCAGGCTCAGGCCAGTTAGCTCCAGGAGGATGATGTAGCACCAGGCTCAGGCCAGTTAGCTCCAGGAGGATGTAGCACCAGGCTCAGGCCAGTTAGCTCCAGGAGGATGATGCAGCACCAGACTCAGGCCAGTTAGCTCCAGGAGGATGATGTAGCACCAGGCTCAAGCCAGTTAGCTCCAGGAGGATGATGTAGCACCAGGCTCAGGCCAGTTAGCTCCAGGAGGATGTAGCACCAGGCTCAGGCCAGTTAGCTCCAGGAGCATGTAGCAGCACCAGGCTCAGGCCAGTTAGCTCCAGGAGGATGTAGCACCAGGCTCAGGCCAGTTAGCTCCAGGAGCATGTAGCAGCACCAGGCTCAGGCCAGATAGCTTCAGCAGGGTGATGCCAGCACCAAGCTCAGGCCAGTTAGTGGCCTAACTGCAGTCCTCTAATTTCAAAATCATCCACAATCCACTTATAATTGTCAAACAATCCATAAAATATTGACTGCCAGATTTAAAAGGATAAAGGCTGCTATAAAATCTTGTAAAAACAGTAAAACATAGACAAACACTTAGCAGACAAAGGACATGCTGCCATCCGAAGTGGCAGAAGTGGCACTTTTATGTTTTATGTAAACACTTCCTGTTTAGCTCTGCAAAGGTAACTGGCATGTTAACTTGTCTGCCTTTAGGCTAACTGCCACTAAACAGGAAGTCAGCTGCCAATAAAAGTGGGTATGCCAGAATAAGGTGAATATCAATGAAGAATATCCCAATAGTATTGTTTTAACCTTCAATAAAATTACGCAGAAATTGATCGAAAACATTTTTTTAAATCTCAGTGGTGTTATCCTGGTTAAATAAAAACATAATCAAATTGCAGCATCCGTATAATATTTACAATGATTGTCATGTTTGTACTTGGTGATTGACTAAATTATATGCTCCACATTCCAATTTGATCAAACTTTGAGCTCCTCTCATATCTGTCTTTTGTCAGGCTTATCCTTTAGGCCGATTGTGTGAACTTTTAGTAAAGAAATTGACAAGATTTCTGGGACTCTTTCCAACAGCCTACAGTAGATAATTTTTCTTCTTGTAGCTCAGGTATTTCGCGGGGTGTGTTCTAATAGTGGCGTCTATAATCAGGAGGAGCCAATCCAACACACCTTTTCATGTAGTAGACACTGGAGTTGTTTAGTGTAGAGAGAAAAGCTGGATATGAAGACACCTAGATATCTCTTACGTAACACTGGATTATCTGCAGTTATGTGGAAGTGAAGCGGCTGCCGTCTGGATAACAATGGAAAGGTTAGTCAACAAACTTACAATAACAAGCTATGGGAAAAGTGAAATTGTGCAATCCAGCTTAGAGTGTTTATAGTTTTGTGAGTCATAGGCCGCTAAGTCTTTGGAGCCAACATATGGGAAAGAATGCGGCTATGGACATAAAAGTTTGGGGATGCGTTTCTTTTTTGCGTTGCACAATAAAGCTCTTGATTCGAGTGGCTGTTATCTCCTGCAATTATGTCGCACTGGTCAAGCTTGAAGCTGTGTGACAAGAAAGCTATAGATGTCTTCATTCATAGGAGTTGACCACATTGCCTTTTAGATGTCTCCAGTTTGTCTGATATTGGCAGTTTTCTCCCCAGAACCGACCATGCCATTGCAGTGACACATTGCCAGCTCACTGCAATGTCCGCTGAGCTAATTTTTGATCAAAAAGCGTAAATTGAGTCATACGTTTTAACATAATGCGATCTTTGAAAGCATGAGGATGTCACTGAAGATCAATGCATACTGTTATAAAGTGTCTAGATCTTTAAAATCTACTTTGATAAGCTTTTAATCTTGTTATCTTGTGTTTTTTCATCAATATTTTACTCAATGCATGTTTTGTAATTGTGTATAGTCCTGCAAATGAGGTTTAAGGTTTGAGAAATTCCTATTTTCACCTACCCCGTAGCGCCGCCCACATCTGTATTTTCCCCAAGGTATTTCTGCCATGACATGAAACCTTTTTCAGAGCCCTAAACTTAGCCAAATTAACTGCTCTTGAACCTAACCTTAATCCTAAAAATATAATCTTATTCACAAGATATTTATTACTAATTACAATTAATGTTGTTTGTGAAAAAGTTGGGTACAACATATTCGCTCCTCTAAGGTTGTAGTCTTAAGTTATTTAGTCCAGTGCTTCCAAACCCGGGGTACGAGGATGGCACTTGCCAAAGGATCCCTAAATGCTTCAGATAAAAAGATGGAAGTGATTTTTTTTACATCTTGAAACATATTTGTCTTGGCTTATTGACATGAACATCTTTAAAAGAAGAAAATTACTTGGCCATGCATTAAAATACACAAGTGCACAGTAGCAGAGTGGTTAGAGCTCTGGCCTCCCAATAAGAAGATTGTGGATTCAACTCTCGCCTTGAGTAAAATGAACAGCTCATGATCTCTCTGGGGGAGTTTGCGTGTTCTCCTCGTGTCATAGTGGGTTCTCTCCCGGTACTCTGGTTTTCTCCCACCTCCAAAAACATGCATGTTTAGGTTAATTGAACATCACTGTAAATTTCCCCTTTGAATGAATGAGAGAGTGAATGCTTGTCTGTCTTTAATCCTGCTACGTGTTGGCCACTGTCCAGGGTGTTCCCCCGCCTAAGGCCCAGAGTCACTGGGATAGGCTCCAGTCACCCTCACCCCTAAGGGAAACAAGTGATGGAAAATGAATGAATGAAAAGTCTTCTGAGTGTGAGACAAGGTTTAGAATCACTGGTTTAATCAATTGTATGAATTTGTATTAGTCTACCAACAACCATATTTAGATTATGAAATGCGCATAGACAGAAGCAGAAAGGAAGTGGAACTGAGCTAGCTTCAAATTTGAGAGCAAAGAATGAGGTTTCTGCTCTGTTCTTATACAGCTAAAGGCACTATTTTTATAGTTTTGCATAAACTGTTTTTGCATAACCTGATGGAAAGTTGTATCTTGTGTTCACTTTTGTTGAGAGAAACCCTTAAATCATTGAGAGTATGAAAATATTAAAAGCTTTTGCAATGCCTCCTTATAAAGTTATCGTCAGGCTATGTGTTTAGTTGAGAATTGATTTATTTAACTACAGCAACACTGCCCACAATTTTGAAAAAAATAAATAAAAGTATGTAAATGAAATACTTGTTTTGATGAAATGTCTTTACACAGAGGTAGAGTTTATCAGTTCTGCTTGTTTTCGTCTCTTTTTGATCAACAATTTGGCTTTCAATGCACAAAACGTGAAATGATAATCCACTTTTGTTATAATCTTAAATCTCTAAGTAACTCAAAAAGCATAACATGTCGTCTTTAAGGAATGACTTTGACAGACACACACATTCTTGGCACCAGAAGTCCTTTTACATGCTTGTGCCTTTGAAACACTTAAATGATCTTGAGGGAACGTCTTCAATCACAGGTAGACACTTGACTGACAGCCGCAGAGCCGCAGCACAATGACATACCTGCACATCGACGTCGAAAATGAACGAGCATTTTCACACGTGTCGTCGTTTTTTATCTTCTCCAGACACTCATTTTGTCCGCAGTTGAATGGATGATTTTGTTGCATTTGCTTTGGGCCTCCGCGGCTTGTCGGGAGCAAGCTCGGGCACATCGAGAGCAGAGTTTAGGAGGCAAACTGCAGCTGCCGGAGTGTTCTTTGAGAATCATCTGTACTTTTATGTGTGTATTTGTGGATGGCTTTTCCTCCTGCTCTCAGCTCCTGGGGGACTGGAAGCATTTGTTCGTTCAGGTCTCCTGTCTTTCCGCTGCGCTCCTAAGAAAAACACAGGTGCCCCTTTCCTCCCACACTACAAAAAAGACAGATGAGGGTGAAAGGGCTTGAATTCTGAATAGTAATTATGATTTGTGCTTAATTACAGATTATTTGCAGAGGTGGTAGACAAAGCATTTAATGGAGTTCAGAATATTACTGTAGTAGAAGTAAATGTGTTAAAAGCATTTAGGGAAACTACTACACAATAACCTAAGGCCTCTTTTCTTCTGTCACATACTGCACTGTGTCATAATAGCAAGTTATTGTATGTTTTTTTACTCCACAAAAGGTTTTGTTTTTCACTTGTATACAACCAATATATTACACTACATACTTTTTATTTGTTTTTTTCCCTAATGGCATTTCTGACATAACTCAGTTTTGTATTTTTCTTTTTTCCTAAGCTAACCCCAAAACTTGCACTAAACCTAATAGGTTCCACGTTCTTGAAAGTAATGATGTCATAAGTCATACTAACATTATTTGCAGTGAAATAACTAAATGGTAATCTTACATACTTTAATCTGTTGATTACTATTAGTGACTAAACTCATTCACATTTTGCATTACAGCAAGCTGTTGCTAAACAACATTGATTTTAGCTTCCTTCCAATTGTATCAAATATTATTGGCCTTTATTTATTTATTCGATAGGGACATAGCACATTAATGAACATAGGTAATGTTTTATTAAGGACAATGTACAATTACATTAAGCCCAAAGGCAGAAATGCTTGTACCAGATTCTAGCTTACAACTAATTTCCATCTGTAGTCCTGGGGAGGGGAGGCACATTGGACATGTTTTTAGTTGTAGGAGGAAACCGGAGTACCCGGAGAAAACCTATGCAGACACGGGGATAACATGCAAACTCCACAAAGGCCCTGGGCGGCCCGGGAGTTGAACCCAGGACCTTCTTGCTATGAGGCCACAATCTAAATATGCCAGATTATAGCTGAAAAGATCAACATGATGTATCTGATATTGTTCCTTTAAACTTACTCCTGAGAACTTGAGAAGAAGGAGGCTAATAAAACACAATCATGTGTTTTCCACATCAAGAATTTTGTGGCTGCATAAAAAGAAAAGAAATCATCAAGTCTAGCTTAATACAATAATGTTCTATGCTGCCTTCGTTTGAACTAGAAAAGGTGGTAAATTCCACTTGTGAAGTGGTAATTACCAGTAGGTTGTGTTCAAGTGGTTTTGTGGTGAAAAATAAACATTTAGATTTTTTACCAAATGACAGTAAGTGGAAATACCAATGTCTTTCAACTTTGTCTATCATATAATTGTATAGATAATAAAATAACTTGCCAACAAATGAAAAACATTTGTTACTGTCCGCACTGCATCACATTTATTTCCCAGTTTCCCAGTAGTAATTTCAACTGGCGTTTATTTGAGTTATAGATTTAAATACAGTGCATCAGATCTCTGAAATCTACCTATCACATCACAGATCAGCGAGACGTGTTTTCTGAGGCTCAGAGGAGTAAAAAATAATAGAACTCCAGCTGTGTTTTTGATCAGGGAGCAGAGATTGAACACGGTTAAAAACTCAGTATGTGTACAGATTACCCTCCAGTGATTCCAGCTCACAGAGATAGTGTTTTTGCAGTGCATTGACTCAGTTGGTTTTACATGCACAGTTAAGATGATGGATGGTTATGGTCTGTCTGTATTGGGCTACTGTCCTTGTCCCAGCGTATACACAACGTCTATCGATTTATCACATGTGCTTTTCATCCAAGTGGAGCTGGTGGCTTTGTGTCCCTCATGTGAAGTATTTTCATTCATATTAAAGTTGAAAGCCACCAAAAATGACTAGATCAATTATGAAGGCTATTTTATACTGATATTATTTGAACTGTAAAGTCTGTTTGACAGGTTGAATGCATGTTTCAGTCATACTTGGTAAATGTAAAATTGCATTAAACATTTAGCTTGTTTTTACCCAATATGACTGTTTTATTGAGGCTTAATTTGTCTTTTGTCCATCAAATATGACCTATAGAGGTAATTCCACAACTGTTATTGCAGCCACATTGTAAATTTGGGTCACAATCCACACAAATGACACAGATGTTATGTCATGAGAAATGATGGTAATTTTAACATTTTCATTTTGTCAAATAATTGCTTAAACTCCCATGAAACAGTGTCAGTTGTGGCAAATTGTCTTTGCATTTTGGTGCTTTTTGATGACATATGCATAGGGAATAAATTTTTTGTTCAAATAACTTTCTTAAGGCTTTTCGCACAAGAACGTACCAAAAAACTCTCCACATTCCTTAGCCCCTGTTTAGTCAGAGGAACTACCCTCTCCCCATGTTTAACAGTAGCATCTGTATACTCTAGAACATTTAAATAGGTCATTGAGTTGTCTCAGGAAAACAAATGTTTTTATGTACAAAAGCAAAAATTAAAATCACTGAAATGAATAATAAAACGCAATTGTTCACTGTTATTCCTAAACATAGTAACATTTTAGGAGCTACAAATTCTAAGTATTTTTTCTCAAGGATAAGCAATGTTTATCTAAATGTATACATAGAATATAGAATATATATGTTTCCAAGCAAAGTTAGTGTCGTGTAAAATGTGCTTGTGTCACAAAAGGTTCCTGATCTGACTGTAAGTACCTGCCCCAGAGCAGGAGCTGAAAAAGTTCTAAAGTGTGGCCCCAGTCCATAGTTCCTGCTCTGCGCGAACACACCTAAAATGGGGACTGGAACAAAAAAAGTACTTGGAACCAAAAAAAGTGGGAAAAGGCCTTTAGTAATATTTCTTCTTCAACTTTACTGCTGTCATAAATATAATAATATTTAGGACTATAGCACCAAACTAAGCCAAAATTAGAAATTGCAATAATCTGTTGTGAGCACTTTAAGTCTGTCTTGTGTTTGTTGTTTTTTAATGTGGTTTAAGGTGTCACATTTTGCTGTCAAAATACAGTTGCACAATTACAAAAATATGTATTTAATTGATGTGTGAACCCACCCAAAACACAAAGTGAACATCTCTGTGTTGTTTCTTGTCAAACACCAAACAGCAGCACTAGCAGAGTGTTGATAAGCTGTCAGGTTTTTAAATGTGTAATATAAACAAAGTAAATTGGATTGGATTTTGAGGGAGAAATATGTGTTGTTGTTTTTAACTTTTGTGTTTGTTTAAATTGTTGTTGATTGTTTTGTTGGCTCAGATCCAGATGAAGTTGTGCTTTACTGATTCATTACACTTAGGCGATATGTTGTCTACCTAGTTTTATAAAGAGTTATGGTGAGATGCAACAGTCGAATAGAAAAAAAAAAATTACATTATGGAAGCTGTTCAATATAAATGGAAAAGCCAAAACCATACTTCTTAATGATGATAAAGAAATTTCATGTCTCAAAGTTAAACAGTATTGCTGAAAACAGCAGTATCCCGACACACCTCCCTGTATCGATACGACTATTTCTTACAAGTTTGTCAAAAAATATCTCGATACCGATACATCGAGTACAGCCCTACTGCTAAGATCGAGTGTCAGCTGTATAATATTGATTCAGCTAATCTCCTGGGTTTCCCTTTAATTGAAAAAAAAAAAAAACAAAACTGACTGATGTTGAGCCATGTTTGAAATGTTGTTATTACTTGCACACAATTTGATCTATTACTCAAATAAAGCTATTTTAATATTTGGATTTACACAGCGCTGTTGAAGACACTCAAAGACGCTTCATATTTTGCATTTTTCTTTCTTTCCACGATTGGTGTTTGTAAGATACAATTGAAGCCACAGCTGCCATGGGGCAGAGTGACAATTACAATCATTCATACGCATTCTGAGTAATGTGAGTAAAGTGTCCTGCCTGATGACTGTGAGACCTGAGGTTCCTGCGATCTCCCATCCCAACCTGCTCAGCTTCTTAGATCTGATGAGGTCAGGCACAAACAAAATGCTTTTCAAGTAATCTTTGATATTTAAAGCCTAATTATGGATATTTGTAGCAGAACTTGAAAAGCTGGATCAGTGCATCCATAAAAATGACATTTTCAGACACAAAAAATTAACTACTGCACTTTCCATTGACATCTTGTTCAGTCCAAGATTGTAAAGTTTGGTATTTGTGGATGTGGAGTGATGTTGATGCTGATCTTTATGTCTCTATGGGAGGAAAATGTGTTTTGCTGTTGGAACGTCCCAGACAAATCTTTGCTCCAACTTCAAATTAAACATGACATGAAGAGAAGTTTTGCCTTTAGTGTCTCCCCCTAATTTACCGTTTGTTTTTTTCCCTAAGAACTGATTCTTACTACAACAGAAACGAGATTAGAATGACTTACAGAGTTTGATTTTGGGTGAATATCAATCAAACTGATATTGAGTCAGACTGAAACGTTTACATATTTCAAAGTCTGGTTTTGGTTGGACTATCATAAACAATCTAGTGGCTGACCTCACTGCTGGATATTAAATGTCTGCTGCCACGATTTATATTACACGACATGTCAAACAAGCTGTTGGCACTTTTATTGGTGTGAAACAGATGGGATTCACAAAAGAACAATCACAACTATCGCCTCAACTTTGCAAATTCGGCTTTTGAGAAACTCTGCAAAGTCTGAGGAAAGAGAGGGGCACAAAGATAACACGCTTTCGACATTGATGGATGATGGCGCTCTCCTAAAATTTACGACTAAAGCGGCCTAAGTGTCTCAGCCTGATCTATTAATTGAAGAAGAAAACAGTTACCTCATCTTCAAACAAACACAGGACAAGTGTGGTTAACTTTCACTGTGCAGAGGTCACGCCCTTAGAGACAGGTAATTATAAGAAGAGAAGACAAATTGCTCTCACTTCGGTTCCTCATAATAATCACTGAGGCGTTCACAGGCCTCTAAGGAACAAATGTCTCAACCGGCAGTTAGCAAGCTACGGCTAACATGTCTGTGCATAAGGATGGAGTTTTGTTCAACTACTTCATGGTTCTGTTTTGTCACGATTTTGTCTTGACACAGGAAACACGAAGAAACTACTGTACTGTGAATTTGCTAATAAAACATGGATTTTCAATATTACAGCTTTGATGTAGTTTTAGGAAAGTAAGTTGGGTGTTTAGCAAAGATGCTATTCTCTATTTTTGCAAATTAATTTTAAACTTCCCATATCACTCCACATGTTTTGCTCACTTACTTAATGCATTCTAAGCCTCCAAATTGTTCACCACAAAGCGTTTTAAGCTTTTTTCACAGCTGCCAGTATGATAGTGTAACCGGTGTAGACCCACACGAGGGACCAGGTCGGTGAAGTGTGTGGTGGTATGGGATAAACTCACCCCCTCAGGTATAAAAGCAGGACCGGCAGATTGGGCTAACGGGAGCGTTCCCTTTAGCTCAACGTGTTTTTTCGGTCGCCCGCGGTATGGGAAACCCGGGTTCGACTCCCGCTCAGGACGGGTACTGACCACGTCGGTCACACTAGCAACAGTTAGCCAGAATGTTAACACAAGAACGGACAAATGTTGTGGTTTTGGGGTCGTTATTAATGTAGACAGGTCAGTATGGACTCTTTTTCAAGTGAATTGATACTTAAACAAGATGTCTGTGCTGGAAAAAAAATGATTTTAAGTTATTTTATTGTAAAAAAAAAATATATATAATAATAATATACCATAGCGCCTTTAAGATTATGTCTAAAAAGTTCATATTTCAGTCATTCCCAGGTCCATTTTGTGAAACAATAAGGGACAATATGACCAAACTCCCCTCAATGAGACAATAGCGACAAAAACTTGCTGTTTACTTCCTCAGACTGAGAAATGACGACGGAATCAACCCATTTCTAACGCCACTAAAATTACAAAACAGAGCTATGAAGGGGCACATGGAGATTGAACTCAACACTATGGAGCAATACTTTATACCCAGTACTGTTTAGCAAAGTATATTGCAGTTAAGCTTGAATTGCTAAAGGTCAAAGATTCCAATGCGATGTTTTTTCTTGTTGCTGATAAAGACAAAACTAGTTTGGGGTCGCAGGTGATTGGTGTCTGTCCCAGTGACTTTAGGCCTTAGAAGGCAGAACATCCTGGACAGTGGCCACTCGTTGCAGGGTTAGAGACAGATAACCATTATTTAGGGAAACTTTACAGTATGCAGTTGACCTAAACATGCATGTTTTTGGAGGTGAGAGGAAACCCAGAGAAAACCTACTGTGACACAGGGAGAACATGCAAGCTGCACCCAGAGAGATCATGAGATGTTGGCTTGATTCAACCCACAATCTCCTTATTGGGAAACCAGAGCTCTTACCACTCTGCTACATATGCACCCCAAATTTATCAAACATTAAATTGCCTTTACACAATCTAAGTAAGATCTAGAAGAATTTTGAGACAATGGTTAAATTGTTACAAAAATAAAAACCCAAACCATAGACAAAGTAGGTTGATTAATGTAAGTCTTGACTCGATTCTCCGCGACCCAACTCCGGATGAAGCGGAAGAAAATGGATGGACTCGATTCTAGTCAGTTTAGCTAGAAATCTACCTGTTTTATTAACATGGGCTTTGTCAGTCCATAGAAATGCTCTAGCTTTCTTTGATCATTTGTGTATCCCAGTATGCATGTATGGATAAATTCTCTAAGTGCAGATAAAATTTGATGAAAGTCGACTTATTTTAAATCAATGGAAATTTTTGCTAACTTTACTGCCACAGTGCATGCTGGGTGTCGTGAATGCAGGAGTAGTGGCTCTTTTGAATTCACTAGCAACACTTTCAAGTTTTTGTTTTAGTTATTTCAAGTGAACAATAACTTGTCTTTATCATGTCTTTGTTAACATTAAATTCTTATTTAAGCCAGATTCTGCACTTTTAACGGAAGTTTCAGTGGATGCTAACATCAGACTTAATCCTACTTCCTGTTTTATTATTTCAGAATTGCTGTTAAATACTTGTACAAAGTGATTTTGAAACCGTCCACAGAATCAGTGGAATTGTTTAGATGAATATAACATAAGGTTTTCACTTTTGTATTGTTTATTTTTACACTTTAAATTGTATTTTTACACTTTAATTGTATTTAATATTGACTGTAAAAATTGTTAACCAAGATAGGCCAACAAAAAAGAAAGAGATTCATTTTAGTTGAAATTGCCCTGCCCTAGATTAAATAGCCTAAGTTTTACATAACACAACAACTGTGGTCCAGTCCTCTTTCACTTGTTTGGTTTTAAATATTGCCCTGGGGGTAAAAAAGATTTTCGTACCGTCTACAAAGACAGTTTCCAGCTAAAGATGCACTGATCCAGCTTATTCTGTTCCAATACCGATTTCTGTACTATGGCTTTAAGTATCTGCTGATACCTGATATCAACCAGACTCAGTGGAGACTAGTAGTTCAACCATGTGAACAATGCTGAAAAATTTAACTTTAAATTGCGAAAATCATCAAGCTATAATTTTACAATCTTGAACTTGTCACTAGCTTTACTGAACCTGTGTACGACTTTGATAATAGGGATTTGTTGTGCTAAATTTCTTCAGCAACTGGCCCATCAATCATAACATTAATCTATGGTACGCGATATGTTCTAATACAATGTTTCCCAACCAGGGGTACAGCAACCTCTGCTAACTCTTACCAGGGAGTGTACTTGAAAGGATTTTATACTTTAAAATTGTGTAGGTTTTAATATTATGTAAGAACATACATTTCATTAAAACAAGAAAATGTAATACCAATACTTGACAATACTACCCAAATAAGCCTATTTATTTACATGTTTATTGTGTAGAAAAAGTTGGAAAACACTGTTCCAGTAGAGCAGGAGTAATCTCATTAGCACACTCCATATTCTTTTGCCACTTCTCCGTCCCATAAACTTCAAGAGTGCATAAAAACCATCATCTATCATTACCTAAAGCTGAGTCACTTCTAATTGAGTATTTACATGGGACGCATAAGTCATCTTCCACAGCAGCAGCAGCGCATCAAAAGTGCCTCGCTGGTGTCAGACCAAGAAAAACAGAATTAGTCACTTTGGTCTCATCCTTCAGCGAGGTGATTCAAACAGCTCTGAGTCATTCTTTTGATTCCGCTGTACGTTTTTTTTTTTAGGTCGCTAGCTGAAATGTTTGACTTCTAAATGAGCACCATAGGAGGACTTTATTGTACGGGAGTGGGTTTGAGTGTCAGGACTGTATGAAATCCCTGAATGATGAGTGGAAGGAGGTACCCACACGACTGGTCTGGCCTGTTTGGATAAGCGAGGCCCACGTGTGCACCGACTTCTGTGTTTTCTTTGAGCCGTAACCAAAACAGATAAGCGCTATGTCAATTTGCATGTGATTAAACCGCTGTAATTATACACTTGAAATGTATATGTCTGTTTCTAGCAGTGGAAAGTAATTAGAGATGCATTATGTAAGTTTTATGGTGGAACATTTGTTGAGTGCTTGCTACCATGGAGATTAAAATTGGCATTGGAATTATACGCTTTGCCTTTAATATTTTAAAGCGATGATGCATACATTCCTACTGTAAGTGGCTTGCCTCTCCACAGATCTGTCCTGTAGCTTGGCCTAGTAGTTGTGTCACCTGTTTCTGTAAAGATAAATGACTTTTCGTGTGTCTGACATTTTTGAGTGCCATGTTGAAGTATAATTTTGAACCACAATAACCAATTTCAGGAAAAAACATTTTACATATTATAATGCAGTGTAGTGTCATCTTTCCAGTTCATAAGGATGATTCATTTGGAAAGTGACTGCAATGAGAAACAATTCATTTAATGACTGTAGCAAGTAGTTTTGTTGGTGTCAAAGGGAAAGTGAAAGTAAAAGTGGTTATGTAGTAGTAGTAATGTAATGGTAGTGCATGGATGCTGCGGTGTTAAGGGTACATTGAAAAATAAACCAACATCCCAATAAATCAAGTTTTTTTGTTTATGTTAATGTAGCTATTGTTTGTTTTTAATTAATCAATCTAAAATCCTGATGGACTTATATAAGAACTAGAGCCCAAGACATGGGCTGCATGATTTAGGAAATACTGTATTAAGTGTGGTTATGTGGTTTATTTTGCACTCTGGTTTTAAAAATAAGATTGTTAAAATGGCCAAAAACTTTGAAAATTGGATTATAAAATAACTAATAAAATAAAAAGTATTTTGTTATTTGCGGAGAAAATGATGGTTCTTCAAAATTCACCTTTTTGTCTAATTGTCATTACTTGTTGTTGTTTGTCTTGCTTCGCCACATATTTTTCTATGTAAAGTGAGATCTATTTTGTGAAATCCACTTTACCAAAATGTCTTATTATTAGTTTACTCAAAGTTGTATTTTGATTGATGTGTGCATATTTAGTAATCTTGTATTATCCTGCAACTGAGTAATTAAAAATTAGCTGTTGAAGTTACAATGAATTGGTGCAATTAGTCACTTCTGCAGTTTTGAGCTAGAAGTTGAGGACACTTTAAACTGATGTGTTTGTGCTAAAGCTTAACAATTGAATCTGTTTGCACAGAAAGTCAGTACAATAAATATTATTAGACTACTACATGAACAGTGACTAATGAGTTTTCTTTGTCTCAAAGTCCCAAAGACTTCAAATTAGGAGAATAATTGTTCAAAGGACACTTGTGTTTTTAAAGAAATATGCATATAGTCCTGTTCTGTTCACTGGACTCGTATTGATTGGGACGAGCAGCACATGACGTTCTGTTTGCTGAGAGTCACGTGATGCTGCAAGAATTGAAAATCAATCTGCAAAATTGCAATAAAAAATGACTTATTTATTAAATAATGGTAAATACATCTGACAGACACTGTATTATGAACTAATGATCAGTATACAATTTTAATTAACTTTGGCCTCGTGGTTAACATCAAACTGACTGGATATTTCAGCTATTACATCTCTCATGTAAGCAACTAACTTTTGCATCTTTAAATCTAACGGTTGCTAGTAGCGAGTGCTTTGATCATAATCAGATTTTGTCTCAAGTCCTGTTATATATACAGCACACTTTATTTTATACGTCTGTGCACAGAGTCATTTGGCTCTTTGCACAGTATGTCATTTGGCTTGTTTATATTTAAACGGACCTATTATGTCAAATTCACTTTTCTAAGTTTTAACCTTGTTATAATGGCCTTCCTTCATCATTAGTTTACTCAAAGTTTTATTTGAATTGATTCCTGCATGTTGGAGTAATCTTGTGTTGTTCTTCAGCTGAAGCTCAAGTGCTCAGAAATCCTCGTTCTCACCTACCACCTTACACCTACATTTTAAAGTGATGAGGCGGGGCTTATAAGTTTTGAACAGGAAGTCAATAGAGCTGTTCCTATTTTTAAGTTTTTTTTTATCAACTTTGAGTTTTACAATGAACAAAAGGTAAATTACTGATCTACATATGTTCTAGTTTATTATTAAATAGAAAAAAGTCCCTTTAAAATACCAACTTATACAACTGATTATATTTCCTCTTAGCATTAGCAGACAAGTGACTTTTGTGAAAACCTGATTGTAAAGCGATTTAAATTTTCAGAGACATGCAGCACAACTCACTGTCTGATCTTTGAAGTATTTATTAATTTTAGACTGTTGTAGTGAAAACTCATAGAATTTAATTGAACAGGAAGTACTCAGGTGTATATAAATCAGCCCTTTTAAATATAAACTGACGCTCAACGCACATAACCTAATCAAACTGCGACTTTGATTCAGTTGCGATTCATCTCTCAGCACTTGTACTTTTCAGTCACTTGTGCAGTTGCAGAACAGATCATTTGCTCTTTAAGTTTCTCAGAAGCCGTCCTCACGTGTGGATGTACTGGGAGCTGAGCCCAGATCCAGTTTATATCTCGTTTGTGTTTAATGTTGCAGACCACATCCTGCAGCCGCCGTAGTGTTGTCTCTGTAAGGTCCGGACTGTAAACACGGCTCCATATGAACAGCTCTGCAGAAGTACTAAAATCAGTCTGGATTTGCCGTTAGCTGCTGCAGGATAGCGTTTCCTGCTCTGGGGGAAGGCTTGATTCCGGTGACATGATACCGCAAATACAAAGTCACACTCTTGTAAAAGTTCTCAAACATTTCATGCGTGACAGTGATGAAAGCAGGAAATAGAAGATCCGGATCCATCAAAGTGAGGGTTGTTGTTGTGGATGTGCTGTAGTTTATCGTAGAGTGAGATAAAGAGAAGTGGAGATGTGTGAGAGTAAGGATGTTTGACTGTCAAGAATGTGTTTTTAAAAGTATAACAGACATTCAGATGAAAGGTATTCCACTTTTGGTCCTCAGAGTACAACCAGATCTAATGAAACAGGATTTTCTTTTCCAAATAAGACATAAAGAAGTTAGATTAATTCTACTAAAAGACATTTACTGTCTTTTGCTGCCTGAAATGTAAAGAATCTATGTGCCATCTAGAACTAGATCATAGTAGAAATCAGTGTAAGAATTAACATTTTTCTCAATGTACATTTGAATCTGGCCTCACTAAGTCAGCTCAGTGCACACAGCTGGTTTCTTGTGTGATTATGATTAGACATTGATAGTGATTGCACTGAAAGCGTTTTTTTTTTTACTCAATTACCAATTAGAAGATGAACGTATAAGCAGTATTTACAAAACCAACATGCACAGTGTCTGTGTGAGACACAAATGTCAGCTGTGTCAGGTGTTTGCTCCCCTTAACATGTTTTGAACATGAGCAAATGCTTGGTAAATAAGGGGCTATATTATTTCTTCTTTTTTTTCTTCTTTTGATGCCAGGTACATTCTATTGTTCTCTGCAATTATGTCAGAATACATCCTTTTCTTATCTTATAGAGTTTGCTTTTAGGTAGAATTTCTATTATGATTATTGCGGTAATAGTTTACAAAAATTGTGTCATTAAGTAATTGTGATTATTAATCATAACTCATAAGTGAGTTTGTAAGCGCTCAGATATTTCCTTGAGTTGTAAAAGTAGAAAAATTTACAACGGTCCATTTTTATAAGATATCTCACCCATTAATTTGACCTGCACTCTCTGCATTTAAGGAGCGCTAATGTTCTGCACCTCTAATAAATAATCATTTGTACAACCATTATTTCAATTATTCTTTAAATAATCGTGATTATTAATTTTGTCAAACAAATTTAATAAAGTATTACGTATCGGGGATGCATCAATCCAACTTTTTCGGTTCCAATACTTTAGCTTTAAGTATCTGCCGATACCAGATATCAACCAATACTAGTGTAAACTGAAACCGTATTTTTACTTATAAAACAAAAGACATTTGATCATGTAGTCTATGTAACTATTACTTATACTGTTCTGGATCAACACCAGCCAGTAAATTAGTCTCATTATGTCCATTTAAACAATGATATCGGCTAAACTGATATCTTGGAGCCGATACTCCATCCAGCAAAATTTCCTGGATCGGCACAGATATCCGATCCCAGTATCGGATCGATGTATCCCTTTATTGTACAGTACAGTTGATTCCATTCACATAAGAAATTGAAGAATTTAAGTAATGATACATCTTGTTGCAATTTTGGGAAATGCACCTATACAACACATGGTTAAACGACATTTAAGCTGTCTGTCTTGTGCTAGTTTTTATCACTTCTATTTTTGACCATCTTTAACTTACACTATCAAGTTGTATCAAAACGAAGATTTAATATACCTACTAGCCTCATACCTTTTTTTCAATACTGTGAATTTTGTTGGTGATGAAATGACTGCCACATCTCCATCAGTCTGTCCCAGGGCATCTGAAGCTTCATAAGTACCTCACAAAACTGTTCAAAGTCATGTCCCGAGTAGTTGTTTTAGCTGCTGATTCAGTTTGACTCACAGTGGAGTAAATGTCTTTCTCTCGACTCTTAAACGCAACGACAGATGTCTCGATCCTCTCACCTGTGCTCTGCTGTATCTTGCACAACGCTGCTGTGATCCGTATTCCAGAGCGGGACGGGTCAGGAGGTCGCGGCGCTGGCTCGGTTTCACTTGTTTTTTCCTCCGGCGGCGGCACAATCCTGACCTTAAACTCACAGAGCATTCTCAGGTGTCAGCCAGGGATGTCGAGCGAACCCACTTAGAGTGAAAATGAGCTGACAGACACAATCACTGAAAGTAAACGTCTGTAAAATAAAGGCAGTTTGTGGATGGCTGGAGGTGAGAGACGAGGATTAGACCAGGGTCATACAGGAGTGATAACTATTACACGGCTAGATGTGTTTCCTGATGTGACAGGGCAGGCGCAGCTCTCTGAACTGTTTCAACATGCATGCACTTTGAAATCTGACTTTTCATGTCAGTTTTTTAACCTTACATCCTCTTCTGTAGATTCAGTGCGCTGATTGTGCTCACAAATTGGTAAAACATGTTGAAACATCCTGCCTTTAACCTCTGAAAATCATAATCAGCTTCATAATCTTGCTCAAACATTGTATTATAGGGGAACTATTAGGTATGTTTTTAGCAGTTTTTAGTATGTAAAGAATGTAGTGAGGTTCCAAATTGTCACGTAGCCACTTTCTAAGTTCAAATCTGTTGCTTGTTAAAGTTTAAAATATACACTGAAGAGATGAGGTTTATCAGTTTTGAAGTTTTGAACAGGAAATCAGTGGACCTGTTTCAAGCACCGCTGATGAAAGATGGCGCATTGTAGCAAGGTGTCTAGCTCGGATTCAGCTAACCTTCGTTCACAGTTGTTTTTTTTCTCATGCAGACATGCGCTAAATGCACGGGCTCGCGCTGAACAATCAGAGCGGGAATTTGCAAAAGCGAGCGGAGCTATAGCCAAAACTAAAAATTAAAAAGCAATTTTGAACTAAACTAAAGACTTTTGAATCAGGAAAAAGTTCATGATGTAAACTAGGTAAGTTTTTTTTGTACAGCGTGAGATTGATTCATTTGTCTTATTATTTTTCCTAACAGTAAATAATCTCATTTTATTTTTCTGTTAATTGTGACGCCAATAGAAAATATTTTTAGTGTAGTCTATTCAAGACATTACATACTGGCTAAGAAAGCCAGCCTGGAGCAGAGGCATGGCTCTAGATTTTATGTTCTAGGTAAACATTATTTTTTCATTCACTGTTCTCTAGTGAATGACAAAAATAATGTCTCACTGATCTATATTCGCACCTTTTTTAAAGAGTTAATAGGGCTCTCATTCTAACATTTATTTTGGATAATTACTGCTGAGGGACAAAAAAAAAACAAAAAAAACTTTTGAGATGAGAAATGCTCAGTGACTGATCCGCTGACCACCCCTCTGGCCACCACCATGTGTCTTTGTTTTCATGTAAAAACTTAAATTGGCACTTTTTAGTTCATGTCTGTGTCTTTGTCTTCATGTAAGCAGCACCTTAACTGTTAAGCACTTAAGTTCATGCTTTGGCTTGCATTCATCTAAGTAGTTTTGTTAAGTTTTTTTGTAGATGATTCTACAAACGAAATATCCACAAAATATTTTGTTTTGTAGAAATATCCATCCTCCCAACAAATGTTTAAATGTCAGAAATGAATCTTACAATTTCTTATTTATTTAGTAAGTAAATTGTTAACAGAAAACAAAAGTGTCTCGTGTGTGAAACTATGTAACACAATATTTCTTCAGTGTTTTGAATCTACATACAGTATATTCTCTTGAAAGTCTTAAAGTGTCTGAACTGTGTCACTTCTCAGACAATTCCCAATGAGAATTCCCAGAACTCTTCTTCAGTTTCCTTAGTCAATATTTATTTGGTAAACACAGTTTTTTTAAGGCTCAGGGAACAATAGACATGATAGTTTGGCTGAAATATTTATACTGACTAGCCAAAATACTAGTGAAAATCCTCCAAATTGTCTTGAATAATCTTGTCGATAACAACCAAAATTGATTCTGACAATTTCCTAATCCCTTCAGTCTTCTAGAGCAATTACTTTCTGTGCCCTGCATAGACAGAGTTACATCTTAAATTAGTGGAAAATAAACTTTTGAAGTAAATAATCTGCTCGACGTTCTTCTGGGTTTGCAAAGACATCTGCTTTGTAGTGACTTGCACAATGTGGTCTTTCCCTAGGCCAGGGTGTCCTGACGTTATTCATCAAGGACGGCATGTCAACACACACACGAGGTGAAGGGACTACAAAGTAAAGCGGTCATACTGAGAACAATTGATCTTACGTTAAATAGAGCCAGAGATGGCAGAATTATTAGGTTAGGTTAATAATCATGATTATCAAAGTCACAATATAACCGTAAGAACAAAAGAATAAAAAACATGACCATTTTAGAATAAAAAGTCATTGATAATTTGCATGAATATTTTGTGTCACAGATAATACATTTTGTTTGTTTGTCTTTAATATAGAGGAAAGTAAAGTTGTGATTTTGTGAGACTATTTGTGGTTTTATAAAACTAGTCACAAACTTGAGGAAAAGTGTTGAGCTTGCCATTGAGAAAACTTAAAGAAAATAAAAGATTTCACTCTTAATTGTAACTGTAAGCATGAATAATTGCTAATTTGTGATATTTTGACTTGCAAAGAACGTAAGACTAAAAGCTGAAACAGCCACAAGCTTACAACCTCATAATAACAGTTAAATTAATTAAACAGCAAATTCTTAAATCTTGTTTTTGTAATTGTCCATTTCTTTCAAAAGTAGTTAAATAAAATGGCTAATTATCTTGAATGTTGTTTTGAAGATATGCAAAAATTTAAAAAGAAACAAAAAAGAAACGTAAAATAAAGAAACTTACAGACCTTTCAATCTTTCTTCTAATATTTACGAATACAAACTTAAATAAGCTTACTCTAAAAAAGGTAATGAGGTGGAGGGCCCACCCACTTTTTCTTAATTAATTCATTTTTGCCCACCATGATAAAAAGTCAACTCTCAAGCTCCCTGACATGGTATAGATAAAATCAATTGAAACTTATATTTCAGTTAAACCAATCATTCTGAGATGGATCAGAATCAGTTTTAACTCTAAACTTACCAAAAAAAAAAAAAAAATAAAAAAATCTTCAGAATTTAATAGGACTTTTCATGAGCTCTGCTTAAACTTTTTAAGGTAATACAGGTCCCTAAAACATTTTTTTGTGAAAATAGCTTCAGCTTTTGAAGAGGAATTGTCAAAACCCAAAATTTGCTATATCTAGTGTCATTCTGTCCAAGGCTATGACACCAGCTATACTGATTCTAACATTTATCCAAAAAAATGTAGGGGACTTTAAAACCGGATGTTCTTTTGTGCAGAGCTTCTTCTCACTTAAAACAAGAGTTGATCAGACATCAGAGGCTAAAACTACAGAGCCTCAGCTCCAGCCACAAGTGGCTCCAAAGGGTTTAGAAGCAGTTTCCATTTGAATTTTAGATTATTTTAGTCAGGTGTTTCAACCAAAATGGCCCCCCCTCTTAAGGGGTTAAGTGACCAATTAAGTCATATTTAACACTTTTTATTTACTGGCTATGGAGTACAGTTACTGCTGTGGTAATAACTAGCAGGAATCCAGAATAAATGAAATGACTTTCTGACTATAAGATTTGTCATAAAAACAAGAAAGCTTTATCCATGATGTTAGGTTAGAAAATGCTTATCAAACTACTTGTTTCATTAGTAAATTATATTTTTAAACAAAGAAAAAAAAAACTAAGAACAAAATAATTTTACACTTATTTCAGACATTTATGAACGTGTTGCCTTCGATCTTCAGGGAATTTGAGGACAAAGAAAAGTTGGTCTGAGGGGCCGGAGTTTAGACTGCCTGCCCTGTACCAACTTTTCTTTTCATTTCTGGACTTGGGATAACACATGGAGTAATTGTTGATGAAGATAACTTTTTCTATAGTGTGTTTTAGAGTGGGGAAATATATAGAACTTGGGATAATTTTGGTATTTCAAAATATTCCAAAATTGAATATTTTTGCACTTTTGTGATTCTTTTGAAACATTTTCCATTTCTCTGGCAACAGGCTGCATTCACAACATTATAAGGGCCAATAAACGTTAATAGATCTTTTCACTAATATGTGTTTTTTTTTTCCTTGCAGAGTTTCAATGCTCCTCCACGCTCTAAGATGAAGTTATGGAAAGGTGCTACTCTTGCCTTCATGCTCTGTGGCGCTGCCTTATCCGCTGTGCTCCTTAAAAACATGGCTGCTCTCGGACAGACCCGACCCAGCGGCAAATACCCAAACCCCTTCTGCTGCAAGTCACTCAAAATCATCTACTTCACGGACTCTTTCAAACTCGTCAAACTCTAAATCCAAACCGGACACGTCGGCGATGGGTGGTCTGCGCCGGAGAAGCCGATCCACCGACGACATGAGCTCACTTCTCTCTGAGTGTAAGATAAACTTCTGTCTTTTTTTCACACGATCTTGTATGTTTTAAGATAAGGTGCGACCTGAAGTTTGTCTTAGGTTCTATTACCACCTCATTTGTCAACTTGAACGGATGGACATTGAAAGAGGAGAGGCACTCACACAGGATATATTTATAAATTATTCGACAGTGTTAAATGTGGCTACTTTATCTAATACTGCTGCTTGATTAATGAGGTTTTACAGGTAACAATCATTCAGAAATTCTACCAGAAAAAAACAATACAAGTTTAGGATGAAATAGACCTATATGTAATGATTTGTAGTGTCAGATTATATACAATGCTGCAGAGATGTTCAAAGAGAATTAAATGGGAATAGTGGCCTGTGCACTGCCTGACTCAGATAGGCACAAATGTTATTAGGCTCTAAGAATCCAATTACTGCTGACTTTACTATGTCCAAACCCAATTAGGACAAATGAAGTGAGAAGTGCTCACGATGTGCACTGGATTCTTAAACATAGAAGCAGATCCTTAGAATAATTCTAGTTATATACTGTAGTTTTGTTTTGCATACAGAGAATGACACACTGGCATTGCACAACAGTGATACAGTAATAAATGTGATAAGGTGTCCTGTGGAAACTTGCGCTGATAGACATATGACAATAAACACAAGTTTTTGGAATCCAGTTGTTTGTTTAGACAGATGCAACAGATGTGGAGAAACAGGATCTATCAGCAGTTGTTTTTGAAATCATGTTGTTCGATGTTATCTTTCCTCACTCACATGTTGTCTTGTCCTTCTGTCAGTCACCCTGATGTTCCAAAGCTTCACTGAGAGTGAACTGCAGCACGTGGTGGGGGCGCTGTTGGACAGAAAGAGGCGGAGGAGTCGACTGGACCAGAGCCGGAGGACTAAGAGGGCGCGAAGGCCCAAACCCTGCTCTGTCAGAGAGCTAAAGCTAACAGTGAGTGAACTGGGTCTGGGCTATGAGAGCAATGAGACCATGCTGCTGCGCTACTGCAGCGGGAAGTGCACAGGCCACCGGAGTAACTACGACATCACCATGGAGCACATGATGAGGACTGGCTTCAAGAAGAAGGGCCGCAAGGACAAGGTGAGCAATGGGCCCTGCTGCCGGCCCACCGCCTTTGAAGAAGACTTTTCCTTTTTGGACGATAACTACAAATATCGCACGATACAGAACTTATCGGCTAAAAACTGTGGGTGTGTATGACCCAAAAAACTCACTCATCTCTTCTCATGCTGCTCAGCCTCTCATCATGGATCTGTTATTGTTACTGTGGAGTATAAGCTCAATAGAAATATTTAAAGCTGTCCCATGGCTACGCTCTGGACACTGAGCGTCGGGACCTTCAGTGGACAGTGAACATAAAGTTTTTACATGGATTTCAAAAGAAGAGGAACGACTGCACACACCCCAAACAAGCTTTTATCTTCTATCTGTAGTAACACTGTGCAGAGTGGTGAAACAATCATGTAGCAACACAATGTTAGCGATTCTGCGGTCCGGTGCTTCATGCCAAGACAAAGTCCTCCTTCTCTTTCATATAAATGATTAAACAGATTTTTATCAGCGCAAAGGGGCTGTATGCAGTTTTGGGATAAATAATGTGGGAACTAAATTGTGCTGTTTGATATAAATGCTTTCAACACGTTTTCAACACACCCACTTGCAGCAAATCTATTGAGAACCCTTCATTCATACAAAATGCACCCAAAAGTCTGTACAAATTTTTCCTCATTTTTCAAAATTCTGGCAACAGTCCAGCTTAAATCCCACCTCAAAGCAGCTGTGGCCGGCTGCAGCTGCATATGTTTCTTCTCCAAGTAAAAATGATTACATAAATACTACACACAGCCCCTTTGACAGCTCATGTGCAGATGTGTTCAGTGTGCGTTTGGATTCTTATACAGTGTTATCACTCAGGTAAAGTCTTACTAACAATGCAATGAAATCCCCTTTTTCTCATGTGGAGGTTTGGATCTTCTTTTTCTGTGTTTTTTTTTTACACTTAAAAATGAAATGTTGACTTTAAAGATGCACTATTTGTCTATATATGGAAGTGTTATTGTTTTACCCAAGATGTTCTTTACTCATTTACAAAACCTTAAGAAAGATAGAAGTGGGTTTACTTTTCGTCTAAAATGTAACACAGTATAAAGACATACTGTAATTATTCCAGGCTAAGCGACAGGCCAAAGTGATACAGTATGGCTTACATTTTTTATCACAATGCTCAGGGCCTCATTTATTAAGTTAGGTGCTAAACTGCAGGTATAAGCTGGAAAAAATAACAATGATCATGCTATTGGTGAAAGTTTTATGCAAAGTTTCCTATTAGAAGATGCTCATATAGTATAACATCTTTCACAAAGCCAATACCAAGACCTCCAATTTTGCATGTATCAGACACAAATGTGGCACATTCTCCCCTTAACCTGCACATGAGCAAATGCTTGATAAGTGAGGCCCTTGAATGTATCATCACATTTGCATTGTTTAGCCTCTGCAGAACCTCCACAGTCATTGTAGGCTTTAGTGGTGTTTGGTCACAAAAATTGTCGCAACTAGGGATGTCAAAAGAATAAAAAAATTAAACTACAACAAAACACCCATCAATATATGACTGGCTGATATTTGGGAGCGATAATTAGATTTTTTGTATATCGCATATCAACTATCAACCTCAATTTTGGCCGATATCTGATCAGGCAGTTGTTGGTTTTCCACTTGTAAGCCGACTCACAGTGATCAGCTGAGTATGAGTTGGTTTGGAGAGAAACTATAAGATTTCTTTAATGTCTCTCCATTCCTAAGTCTGCAGTAGTGATTTTATCATTAACATGACATTAAGTTTTATTCTTTTCATGACTTTGGCTGCACACAAGTTTAATAATGCTTGTGTTTGTCATGATGAACAACACGCACATGTACCGTGCTGAACAAAAGCCTAGGTTGAAGGTTTTTTATACTATCTCACCCCAGCTATGCGTTTAAAACTAAAATAAGGAATCGGCCATTGGTATCAGCATCGGCCAAAGAAAAACCCAAATTGGTTAATCTCTAGTACACACAGAAAAACTTATAAAATGGCCAAAATGTGATCTATGCTAAAAGCTTTACCAGAACTAGTTTAAGATCACATGGAGGCAACGAAATTTCTACAAAAAACAAAAAAAAATTATGTCAATATGCATCTCTAAGCAAATCTTGATGGAGCGATGATAAAATATGAAATGCCATGAGTTTTTTTGCTAATCTGCTGATAACATACTTAAAATTAACATACAATACTTTAAAGGGAAATTATGACATCACATTCTGTATATTTAAAGTCAACATTTAATTTTTGGATTTTGATGACTGACAAAGCCTGCTTAAAAGCTCATTATCACTTCAGTAATGTTCATCCCATCTGTTCTCCTGCATATAGGTTTCATTCTTGTCCCAAATGATCCTGTGCTATTATTACCCTCGTGACAATTTGCCAAAACACATGTTGATTCCTGATGCATTCATGTCCCGCTCCTGTGATTTCAGTCTGGAGGTCATTTGTGAAGTTTATGTTCGGAGTGTTGGGTAATACCGAGTGTGAACAAGAAGAATGGACTTAGTGAGTGATACTGACATGTTTTTACTAACATTCAGGAAACAAACTATAAAATTTAGCAATTTTTTTGTGTGTATGACAGACTGTGTTCATGTAACATTCAAAAGAATCGTTGAAATTGGGATCACGTTTCATTTGTGGTTAAATTGTTATTGGCAAAACAAGTTGTCAAACAGATAGTGAAAACAATATTGCAAAATAGTAAACAACACTAAGTCCAATAGTTAGTATCTTAATGGGTTTAAAAAAATTAAAATAGAAGTCTACACAGATTTCAGTGATAGACTTTAAATTATGAAAGCATGCATGTTCAGGGTTCCCACTCAGAAAGATTTTCACGGATTTTATATAATCAAGTCTCTACATTGACGTTTTTTAGATCCCTTTGCCAAGTTTATGATGGCCCAATTGTCCACAACATGACAACCACTGGATAACACATCAAGTAGGCCAGAAACATCCATAGCTATAACAGGGAACACCAAAACATGGGGTTCTGGGGGTGCTCCCTCAGAAATATTTGAACAAAAGGGATGATACCTCCTGCATTCTGAAAGATTCAACCAGTCTGACAACATATTGATGGAAAAAACGTGAAAAAGTTAGTATATTTGTAAAGCCATCAGAGAACTTCACATGATTGTTATATTAGCAGAAAATCAAACAATGAAATATTTCATTATTCAGAAATACAGGCAGATTGTCCAACAGCAAGTAGGCAGATGGATAACTATTCCAGAGCATCCCCTGTCCGTAGACTCTCTTTCTCAGCAAGGAAAAACTCAAAAAAAAAAAAAAAAAACTTCTCAGGGGAGGAAGACAAACCTCAAGGAGAACCACAGTGAAGAAGAGATATACTCTCATGGACGAAAATAGCTAAGGTAGTGATAAACCAGCTCTGTTTGTTTCAATGAGGAAAGCAACTATATTGTTGCTACAAAACTATGAAAAGACGCCTAATTTTCTCCAACCCAGCTAAGCCACACAGCATCATCTTGCTTTAGTGTTTTTGCTAGCAGAGTTTATATTTTAAAATATTTACTTAAGTTTGGTAAGGTTTGTTAATTTGGCTAAACTTACAAATTGGAGAAAATAAAGATGCACAAAGGACATAATCTTATTGTAACTCAGCTTATATTAGCGATGGTAAAAAAAAAATAATACATTTAGTTATTATTATATATTTCATGATGGCTAAATAATTTCTCAGCATTTGGGTGTTTTTGTCATTTTTGATGTGTTTTCTATGACTGCAAATGGACTACTTATTTTTCAGTTTTTCTAGGATGTGTGGGAACCCTGATAGTTTATCCTGGTTCATCATTAATGTCTCAGTGATTAGTTAAAAATTAGATTTATATGATTAAAAATTAAACTTCATAAAAACTACTTCCAAACTGAATAGCATGGTTGCGCAGTTACAACTCTTAACTCAAAAATTCCCAGACCTCCAGCGCTCCTTGGCTTTTGCCTCCACATTGCTTTGCCTGTTACACTTTACAATAACATTCCCCTCTAAACTTATTATGAAGCAACCTTTTCCTACTTTCCCTCTCGCCCTTGAAGCCGTCACAACAGATTGCCTGAAGTACAGTGGTTGTGTTTTTATGATTATTTTTTAAAGAAGGCGCAGCATGGGGTGTGGATGCGGCGCATTTATATATTGTAGTAAAGATATTATTTATTTGGTAACTAAATTATGTTTTGCATATTTATTTAGACTAGCACACATGCAGAAACAGGACAGCTTATTCTCATTAAGCATCTGTGCCAAAGTGTTTTATGTAACCTTCTGCTGAATAAAGCTCATTTCAGAGGTACTTTACATGGATTCTGTTATTTCAAACACAATTAACATGACGTTTATGGGTTTATGATTGTTTTGTTTTTGCCTAACAGAAGCAGATTTTGATGGCAACATTTCAACTATTAAAAAGCTCATTATTTCTGTTTAAAAGCTTGGTTTTAAGATATTAACAAAAGCTTGTTACAGCTTGCTAATGCTGTGAAAAGTCATGAAACTGCTAAGTTAAATTAGCTTGATGTGTGTTTTGATATACAGTAATTTGACAATTTGAGTTAGAGGTGCAGTGTGTAACTCTTTGAAGTCAACTACACAATTCAGTAGACACACAAACTATACTTTAAGACAGCGTTATCCAACTAGGGGTACGTGGGCCACCATTTGCCAGGGGGTACTTGGGATGATTGCAGATGTAAAAGAAAGGTGTAACTGCAAATTTGTAATTGGTTTGAGATGGAATATTGAAAACAATATAATGCAATGGTTATAAATGAAAAATACAAGTAAAGATAAATTTCCTAAAACTACATGGGGTACTCCAGGTGTGAGATCATTAGGGGGTACTTGAGATGAAAAAGGTTGGAAACCACTGCTTTAAGACATTCTGAATGGGGATAAATACATTTTATGCCTATGTGAAAAAATACAGCTAAATTAATAGCTTTTCTATGGACGCCCTGCTCTTGGTCAATTAATTGTTCTTTGGCCTGTAAGCCCACTCAAAGTAAAGATGCAGGTTTTTAATATTTTGTGCAAAACAGAAATCTAAATGGAAAAAACATGCTTTTATTTAACATACTGTTATGGGTAAAAAAAAAAAAAAAAAAAAAAAAAAAAAGAAGAAAGAAAGAAAGACATAATGCACTGTTAAAGATTTGAGTGGTTAAACTTACTATTTTAAGACTCACTGTTGTTAACAAACAGCTCACATATATGAGATTAAACAATCTAAAACTTGAAGGTAAAAATTGAATTAAAAAAACTAAGGTTATGTAGAATGAGACATTACCAAGGGACAAATAAATATGAATTATTCCCTTGTAATAATGCAAAATAGTAAGTAAGTAAGTAGAACTTTATTTATAGAGCACCTTTCACATATAAAAATCACACAGTGCTTTACAGAATACAGAACTAGCAGCAATAAATAGATGTATCTTATTGTGTTATTAAAACTACAACTCATCAATAAAAATCGAAAGTTAAAATCATACTTATTGGGGATAATAAGTATGAACTTAACTCTATCAAGTTAAGTTACTATTGGAAAATTCTAAAAACCTCATTTGAACTTTAATTTGTTTTTTTTGCAGTGTTTAAAGATTTGCCCAAAAATAACACCCTGGTTTTGATTGTGGTTATAATTCTATGTAATACCCAAACCCTGTACATACTGTATATTCTTCTAGTTTTACAGACATAACTTAATTACATCTATTTTTACCTGCTGGAAATCCAATACAAAATTACCTGTTCCAGACTAATTACTAGTGTACAACGGTGAGAGAATTAGCATGGCTGGCCTTACTGCCACGGATCAGGTAACACTAAATAAACCATGGGTCTATCTGAACTGCATCTCCTTTGTCGTGCTAATCCGGGCACAGTAAAAGCCTCGCACTGTAATGTCATCTATTATACAGCTCGCTCGCTCGCTCTACAGCAGCAGTGACACACGCTCATGTTGAATCTATTTGTTACTGTTGACATATTTCTAAGTATTTCCAAAAACAAATCCGGCAGGGCACTTGTGATTGCTGTATGATCTCACCATGGAAGAAACTGCAAACTGTTTATAGATAATGCTCACCTCGGGGATGATTTTTTTAGAGATGCCTCCATTAAAGATCACTTTGAAGAAGGAAGTAAACTTTGTGAATGTGGATGTAAACAAACTAAGGAGTACTTCGAGCTCCACCAAAAGGATAAGTTAGGTCATGTATATACTAATGTGTAATTTTAAGTAACATCTTCTATATTGCACTTTTTTGTAATGTAGTATAAGATGGATAACAACAGTAAAACTTTAGGTGCAATTGCAGTTTATTATGACAGATGTACTGAAGTTATTCTTACTTTTGTGTACCATAAATTTCAGAAATATTTTTAATACTGGTGCGGCCTTTACAACAATTCAGCTCAATTATAATTCTCAGTATGTCCATGGATACCACAAATTTAAAGGAATATTTGAGCATTTTGAAGGTCCAATCCTGACTATAACCTCGGCCTCACACAACATACATTACAAGTCAGGTGCAGCCACCAGAGCCTTTACGTAACTTGAAAAGTCAGAGAGTCACATACAGTCCAGTTCGCTGTCTCTGGTCTGGCCATCCGACGCTCCGAAAGCGTTTAGTTGGTTTCAAATTTTGCCTGAACATCGTAGCTCGCCGTAGCCTTTTTTGTGAGGAGTTGGGGAAATGAAACACTATACAGAAAATCATTCGAGCAAGTGTATAGTGCATCCAATAATTTTTCAAAATAAAATCTACACCTGACTTTGATAAACCTTCAACAATAACAGTGTACTGGATGTATAAAGCGTCTTTCAAGTGCCCCAAATCACTTTACAGTCCATTATTCATGCCTTACTTTGTACTCATGTAGCCACAGCTGCCTGAGTAGACTGGCTGTCAATCTTTCCATCAGCCCTTGAAAATGAGTCACACACACAAGGTGGGTAAAGCATCTTGTCAAAAGGGTATGATGAATTGCTTTTGAGTCACAACAGCTATTACTGTGGCTCAAAGGTCTCCCATCCAAGTCCTAACCATTCCCAACCTTGCTTAACAGATAAATAACATGTATAGTTGAGTTAATCTACTGAGAAGCTTGAGTGATCAGAAATGAAATTTAAGGTACAAAGAACAAACAAATAAAAGTTGGTAAAGACACACAATTAGTCTAGCATGAAAGAAAAATATGACACAGACAACAGCATACATAGAGAGAACATTCAATCATCTAGTGCGGCCTAATTGAACAGTAAGTCCAAAGGTTGTCAATGTTTGGGATGTTTCCTGTTTGTGATGGCCTTTTGTAGTCAAAAGTATGTTCCAAAAGGCCATGCCAGGAGTACTGATTCACAAATATTCACTTCTGAAGTGATACGTGATGCCAGTGCTGAAGACTGCTGTGCTACATTAAGCTCCAAATTCAGTGAACAAGAGGGCAATCCAAAACTTATTGGCAACCACATCAACTCCAGTAGCAGCTTTCATGTGAATAACAGGGGACTTTGAGAGCATAAAACACTGTGATAAACTTATAAAAAATAATCATAATTTCTTAGTACTGTACAAAATGATCATTCCTGTCCAGCCGCAAAAGTGCAGTAATAGTTTTAAACATGCACAAGTCTTGACTGGAGGTAGTGGTGTATCTGATGTCATGTAAAGCCTCCTCCTCAGGTGTGTCTTCGGCCCTCACGCGCTCTTTCTCTTTCTCTCTGTTTCTCTCTTTTTATCCACTGTTTACAGCAGCAAAGAGAACACAGTGTAACCTCAGAGTAATCACTCACCTCGGGCCACGCGTCACTGTGACTGCTGCTGCTGTCGAGAAGGTCTTTGTTTGACTTGTAAAACGTGTCTCCTGAACAATGTGAGGCAGGTGAGGTAAGAGCTGTGGATTCTGTGATGGAATTGTGTAATATATATAATAACTCTACAGGACTGTTTTCTAAATACAGGGACAGTGACTGTATATGCAATGATTAGGTGCATAAACAACTCCCATATTTAGCTGCAGAAAAATGCATTCTGGAATAATATGTTAGATAGTTTAGGTTTATTCTAGGCTTTGTGCAAAACAGTGCTTAGCTTGCTCAGTCTCAGTGTGGTTATGAGAACGTTCTGTTTAATTCTATCTGTAAAGGTTTTTGCAAAGTCACAACTCATGAGCACTCATGAGCTGCCATAGCTTGCCACACCTTCCAAATAGCATCCCAGAGAAATTAAGATCAAATGCGTTAAACTTGAGCCTTATTTTTTGTTCTTTTCCATTGTAAATGTATCTTTAGATGGTTAATTTTGCACGGTAACAAAAAAAATAAAAAAAAAGACATCTAACTTTACCCCATAACATAAGCTAAATTTCTTGTGACTCCTATGTAGCATAGTAGCTCACTGCTCTCCTGAAAAAAAAAAAAGTTGGAGATAATAAATGCTATAAGATCAGGCAGTAAACAATATCTGAACCTTTATCTTTACACTTTACATATCAAAATGAGGTGAATATTAAAAAGACACTGGTATGTCTCAATGTTTTCGCTAATTTTGCGGTTGAGGCTAACAAAATTTAAAAATAAAAACACTTGAAATAACATACTGAGATTATTTATTTCAAAAGCATTAGGACAATCTTTACTTTAAAATATGGTTCTTTTTCTTTTTTAAAAGATATTAATAAAAGCTAGCATTAGTTTTTAAAAAGAATGTGCTAGCTTGTGCTGTTGTGAGCATTAACATAAGGCTAATACTGCGTTCCAGGCAACTCGGATATTACCCAGTTGAAAATACCAGATCTCAGAGTGTTCCAACTGTGTTCCAACTGAATCAACCTAACATTATGGCGAATGCTAAGTTTTTCTAAAGTTCAAAAGTATATAGCCTGTGACCAGTGTTATCCACTTTTTGTGGTGATTGTTTCTCTTGTATGTGAAGTGGCACTCTCTAAACCAGATCCCAGTTTACAAGTGATATTTACCAGTTCGAATGTCGTTCCAGCGCATTTTTACAAGTGCGAAGTGGGAAATATCCAAGTTCCCAGTTTTCTGGAATGCATCATAAGGAAGTAAAAAAAAAAGAAAGTTAAAAAACAAACAAAAATCTACAGATTCAAAATAAGTATAAGAGGTAGATATAAAGATTAATTCCTTATTTGAAGAATTCCTTTGTTGCTTTAGCAATAACACATTTCAATATCTTTTGAATGAAGAAAGGTTGCACAACATCATCACTTTGCATTGGGGGCTATATTAGCAAATGGTTAGGTTTTATATATATTTTTTATTTCAGACTCTTGGGTAAAGGGGTGCACGGTAGAGTGGTTAGAGCTCTGGCTTCCAATAAAGAGATCTCTCTGGGTGGAGTTTGCATCTTCTCCTCCTGTCACTGTGGGTTTTCTCCGGGTACTCCGGTTTTCTCCCACCTCCAAAAACATGCTTGTTTGTTAACCCATGTTTAGGTTGATTGGGCATCACTGTAAATTTCCCAAGAATGAGAGAGTGAATGATTGTCTGACTAACCCAGCGACGAGTTGGCCAATGTCCAGGGAGTTCACCCGCCTAAGCTTTGATAGACTCCAGTCACCCGTGACCCCTGATGGAAATAAACGGTATAGAAAATGAATTTTAAAAATCTGGGTAAGATTAGGGTTAGGGTCAGGCTGGATTTGGCTGGATTTAAGGCTTTGGGAAAGGTAGGCTATGCTAACCAGGTCATTACATAACTCCGCTGGGGAAACAAGACGCCACTAAATGTTCAAATCAGGAAGGAATAATTTCCTTGAAACAGAATAGGAATGGCTGGAGCTATATGTCATTACTTCTGTCCCTCTGGAGACATTAGCGAAGACTTTCTATCTCTCTATCAACATATTCATTTATTTTTTGTGAGCTGCTGTGTCTTGTGCTCATCACTGCTTCTTCCTTGGACCATGTTTGATTGACACTGACCAGTTAAAACAAGGAAAAGCCCTCAAGAGTAAAAGATGACCCAAAAACGTAATTATAATCTCCACTTACTGCTCCAATGTTTCCAAACTGCAACCCAAGTGATGAAGGGACAATCAAAACACATGTAAATCATTATAAGCCTAATAATCAGTTGGACTCAGCCCCATTAAGGCTCAGATGTTTGTGAGAAAAGTTTGAAGTGACTTAGGCGACTAAGTTCCTGTAGATCAACTTTCATTCTTTACCATTAGTCTACTCTAATAAAAGTTGACATAGAATAAAATACTTTGCAGCCAGATGGAGAAATGACTAATTTGAAGAATTTTGTGCTTTATGATACAAATGATAAAATATTTATAGAAAATAAAAAGACCAATAACACCACCGGGCTAGGACCAGACAATAAAACAAATACAAATTAGCCTAAAGACACAAAGGAAAATGAAATTAAAAAGACAGAGGCATTTATTTAGACTTTAATCAGTTAATTCATATTCCAGAATTTTGTTCAAACCCTTTTTCCATTCAGTTCATTTAGTCATTTGAGCAGTGGTAGAGCTGCAGGTGGCTGCCAAATCCATATACGTATATCATCTGACCACCATGTCCCATTTTTGAATTTCATGGAACGTGACAGACAGATTAACTAGTCAATAAGGGACACGCATCATCTCCCGTATGAAAACCAACATGGCTGCTTATGATAAAAAAGATACATGGAAAAATATGAAAAAAACTAAAATAAATAAAATCATGCTGAACTGAAAAACATCGCAGATTTCTGCAGAATGAGAACAAAGCAAAAATACATTTTTAATGTGAGATGATCAATCAGCTCCTTCGTTTCACGTGCATCATGCAAATAAACTAATCTGATTGCCCGGTACGCTGTGGAGTTGATCTTAAACGCAGGCGGGGGGAGTGGTGACCAGACCCACAAGTTGCTGAAGTGTGGGCTCTGGATCTCAGGCAAGTATGCCACTGTCCCGCAGCAGCAGCAGCAGTAGACAGCAGCCAACAAAACTGGAAGACAGCCAAGCTGTCAGAACCCTAAGCACATTACATAAAGAAAATGCCACATTTACAGTGAGTACAATAGACAGAGGTGCTACTGGTTGAAGCGATGACAGCACACATACAGCACACAAGCGTGTGATACCTCTGACCAGACATATGTGACAATGTGATAGTCTCACTGTCATTGTCACATGGCACATACTGTAACTATTTAAAATCCTATTGTATCCATTTAGAGACCCAATTAGAATATGGAGTGAATTGTATTGGACCATCCCTATAAACATCAACATTTTCTCATGTCTGTTTCTTTCACTTAGCACAGATCTCCCTGTACCACAGACTAAGTTAACATAAAGTCTTTAGTCTCCTGCAGGACTAAAGATGTCCCTGGCTTCAGCGTGAGTCTATATTTGGCGCAGGGCTTTGGTGCTATATGTGGACCAGGCTAACCCATCCACTGACAGTGCACCAGACCAGGCAGACCTATTTACTGTTGCATGGGGATTGACTCTGGCTTGTATTTACAGAGTTTATGTCCCGGGGCCAGATGAATAAATGATATCCGAAGAGGCTTTGATGCATTGAGGTGTTGTCGGGACACGCCAACGCAGAGGCAAAGTATGTTAACCTGCTGTTGGCACGAGAGAGAAAGTCATCAGAGCGTATCCTTTGGCTATTGTGAGAAATACCATGGCAATGCATACAGCCAGGTAAATATAAACAAATGGGGAGTGGTCTTTTTCGGGAAGATTCGACACACAATCATTGATGGATGGGATGTGTTAGAGAACATGCAAGTAAGACAAATCCAATACGTGATGTGAAAAATGTCCGTGCTGAAGTAGAAGTTGAGACATGTAGGATAGGCTATAACATCAAAGCATGTTCACTGATTTGGTTTTAATGCTGAACAGATGAGCAACACCCGCCTAGTCTGTTATTTTGTGAAGTGTTTAAATGTACAAATCACTAACTGTGATTAAGGTTAAGGTTAAGGTAAGGTACACTTATTGTCCCGTAGGAATTTGTCCTCTGCATTAACCCATCCTTCAAGTCTGGCATTCCTCAGAGCAGTGATCGCCGCAGTGCAGCGCTCGGGGACCATCTCAGATGTTGTTGCTATAGGCTGGTCAGGACTACACTAGCTGGAGGTTATTACCTAACGTGCATGTTATTATTACAACTGCATAGTGTTACTTTTATACCCAGACAATTAGAATTGACTTTGTATACTGTAATTCTCATAAAGGTGATACGTCATAAAGATTTTGCAATAGCTTATGTGTATTTTCATGCCAAAATCAATAGTAATACGCTAGAACCAATTTTCAAACTCAGGATTTAAATTTTTTCATTAAATAAATCTTGGGTCCAGCCAAGTCAATATCTCAGGATCTCAAGTGGAATTTGCATGTTCTCTCCGTGTTACCGTTGGTTCTATTCAGGTACACCGGCTTGGAAAGTCTTGGTCAATAATCAAGACCAAGACCTTCTGAGACCACACAGTGGACAGAGCTCTTGCCTCACAGCAAGAGGTCGTGTGTTCGACTCCTTCGACTTCCTTTTTTTCGACTTTCTGTGTGGAGTTTGCATGTTTCTCCCAGTGTCTGGGTGAGTTTCCTCTGGCACTCCGGTTTCCCCCACCAACCAATAACATGTATGTTAGGGTAATATCCTCCAGCTACGGTAGTCCTGATCAAGCCTAGCAAGAACATCTGGAGATGGGTCCCCGAGCGCTGCATTGCGGCGATCACTGCTCCTGAGGAGTTGCCCCAGAGGCATTGAAGGATGGGTCAAATGCAGAGGACAAATTTCCCTACAGGGACAATAAAGTATACCCTACCTTACCTTACCTAAATTAAATATGGTCTTGCTGTCCAAGACGAGACCTAGTCTAAGACCAAGTCCATGATAAGATCGAGTTCAAGACAAGACTGAGTCCAAGCACCCTCAAGTACGGAAGCTCAGTACTGCCAACCAGCTGTATCACGAAATTTCGTGAAAAAAAAAAGGAATTTTTTTATTTTTTATTTATTTATTTTTTGGTATAACGTACTTCTGGATACTATCACAAATAACGTGATACTATCACGTAATAACGTGATATCTTTGATGCCAGAAAAAAATTTTTGGTATCACGTTATTACGTGATAGTATCACGTTATTTCATGATACCAAAAATAAATAAAATTTTTTTTTATTTATTTATTTATTTTTTTGTATCACGTAATTACGTGATACAGCTGGCAAAAAAATTAAGTAGAGGTTGGCAGTACTGAGCTTCCATACTCAAGAGATAGGCAAATACAGTATATTGCAAAAAAAGAGGCTTCATGCATTATACGTACATTGTGTGGGCCAGGTGGAATGAATATTAACACAATGATTATGACAATTTATGAACTAAAATAAAAATTGTTTTTAGCTGAAAGATCGAAAGAGGGCGGAGTGTTTCCTATTAATAACATTACTTTGCCATCAGATAAAAAAATGTATACCTCATTTAAAATCTGATGATTCCTGAGCTGACTAGAACAATTCACCATTTACAATACAATAAAAAACTACATTAAAACTATTTATATTTGACTTACAGCTCAGTGAAATAAGCATGTTTCCTATTGATGTACTCAATGAGATTCACTGTAATCTTCTGTTAAAGCAGCATTAGTCTTTCATCCTCATTAGATGTTTTGTCATCTTCTCTCTAGTTTTACTTCCAGGTTGTGTTTCCTCCGGGCCTTTTTAACACAATGATCACGTCCAATGGAAAATGCAGATTTCAGTAAGAAGGCCACGTCCACTCTTTGTATATTTGGTTTTAAGAGTATAGAAAAATGTGTAGCTCAAAGGCCGCTATTAAAATAATCTGTAAATTGGTTGCATGTGTGGTAGAAAATTACTGTTAATACAATAATAATGTGTTGGCTCCCCCGCAGCCGTAAAATTAGTGTAGTGGAAGATTTGTACGTTTCATTCCGGTCTTTGCAGAACAATTTAGGTGCAAACAACGGGCTGGCTTTGTCTTTGAAACTAGGCCATGTCGACAAAATATAAACAATCAAAAACCTGATAGAAGTTTCACCTCGAGGCTTACACTGCCTCAGTCTGTCCAAGCTCGCTGTTTGCGCATTAGAGTTCAGCACCACACCAGTGCCACCACTTTTTGTGTGTTACAGCATCACTTTAGCGCCAGCCGACAACATTGAACTTTGACTTAATTAGATCCACAAGAGAAAATAATAAAAAGAATGTCCCCATTAAAGACACATATACAAATCAACTTTTTGAGTTTTAATCCTATTCTAAATTTTCATCTTCATCTAAAACACTGCTGAAGTTTTGTCTGTGAGAATTTTTTCATTCCCCCAAAACACTGTTCTGAAAGTTCTGATCTGTGATGTCATAGATAGATCTCTGTTTTTAACTCCATAAAACATCCAGACTCGTGAGTATTTCTGCAGCATTATCATATCAAGAAAGATTGATTTATTTGTGTTCCCTGTGTAATTCCTTTGCAGTCTGTAGAGAGAGCTAAAATTTTTGATGGGGGAAACACAAGACTGTCACTTGTGATTTACAGCACTGTTTTTATTGATTCTGTTGCATGAGATTCCAAAGTGGAAGTGCTCGGGAGCATGTTTGATAGACAGAAACAACAAAAACAAATGCGTAGGCCTAATATAAGTCAGTACCCCATTGAGTACGCAATAGTTTGCCAGGTAGTACTTTGGATGAATGCGGATTAAAAAGAAAGCAAAAAAAAAAGCTATTTGCAGCACATTTACATGTTAAGGGGCATTTTTTTTACATGGAATATATCAATAGAATAAAATGCAAAGGTTAGAAATTAAAATGTATAAGTAAAGATAAAATAACCCTTAAAAAAGACATGACATAGGGGGTACTCGATGTGTAAGATCATGATTAGGGGGTAGTCAGCTCGAAAAAGGTTGGGAAACATTGCTTTAAGTAACCGATTAGGACACAAAATCATTTTTCTATTTGTCTTACATGTTGGAACTAAATATTCCTGCCTGAGGGAAGAGGTTTAAACATCTCCTGCAAAGGATGTGCAGGGTTCGCCAAGATTTCTCAGGCTTTTTTAACCAACCTGGATTTAAAAATCTCCATGAGGTTGTTAAGCTGAGAGCCAACAAGTTTAGCCCACTCCTTCACAAGTTCATTCAACCGATTATGTTTTTTTAGATTAAGCATTAAACCAACACAGAAAAAGAAGGCGAGAACATAAAAGCACTAACAACATTGAAATTTCTTAGTTTATGAAGAAAGTGCATTCTCTGGTGAACTTTACTGCAGATGGAATCCACTTGGGACTCAAATGTGAGTTTGTTGTCCATCATGATGCCCATGTGTACTCTTGTACCGCCTCCAGCCTGACCATCAGAGCTGGGGAAAGGACAGAGGAGGATTTTTTAAAGTCAGTGCACATTGCTTTGATTTTGGCCACATTAATGACAGGATGACAGTCAAAGTATTCAGACAAGACAGGGCCATGGTCTGCTTTAAACTCCTATTGACTTTTCTGGGCATAAAGGTAGAAAAATATTAACTATACAATGTTTTGTGTGGCAAACCTATTTTATTTACTTACTTGTTCGTTTGTTTGTTTGTTTGTTTGTTTGTTCTGTAAAAATGTGTTCATATGACGAACTCTGCTTATTTCGTTAATAATTTTAATTTAATTGAATTGCTGGCTAGCTAGTGCGGTAATCAGCTGTCACTTTTCTGGGGCTTTTTAATGTTAATCACTTTAAGTGTCAAGACCTCATAATGAGGTCAGCTCAGTTACAGTTTTGCTCCTTTAATGTATTCTAAGTGCCAAAGCAATGTTATTATCTTCCAAACAGTCATTAGCTTAGATGCAAACATTTGTATTCTTTTGTGTCTGTCCAGACTGAAATGTCTTTACAATTATTTACACCTGTTTTTTGCACTAATGCTTTCCGCTCGTTGTGCAGCATTTTACTCATTAAAGTCATTATTTCTGTACATGTTTTATCAATTGTTCTTTAATTTTCTCTCAATTTCAGCTTTGTTGAGTCAGAGTTCGATCATGTCTTGGAACCACTTTACTTTGCACACATTTTTCTTATTAATTCTTTAGTTTATAGACCAAAGCATTAGCGCAGTAAATTAATTTCCGAGGTTCTTGTCAGTGTGAAAAGTTTGGAAAACAGTGGTAAACAACACAAATCTATGAGTGACAGCTGGAGGAGTGACGGGCCTAATGATGGACCCTCACACAGAAACAGAAAAGCCTCTCCGTGGGGACAGCAGTGGGCCAGAGCAGCACATGTTTCGACTTTGTGATGCTGACTTACTGTATGTTCTACAGCTGCAGCAGGAACATGACTTCAACACTTTAGATTTTGAGTAATGTCGTATTTTATCACCAGCTACAGGGATAGCCCGGACAAAATGACTCACTTAAACATGCTTTCGTCGAGAGGAAACTGGAAGCACTTTTTTAATTTAATAGAAAAGTCAGGTGTTTGTAGCTTGAAATAACAAAGGTAAAAATCAGTAGATGGACCGCTGGGGCTTTTGGGTCTTTGGGAAATATAAGAATGTGCAAGAGTGTGAGGGAGTGATTGGTTGGCTGAAGAAGCAGTTCGTGCAGATTAACAGATATTTCTGTTACTCAACCTCACAGAAACTGAGGCCACAGACGTTGCACTTACAGAATATGGAGTGAATGAGTAATGCAATGTAAGGAGTGTTGGGAATACTCGCTCCAAAACAGTCCACAAAAAGCGCTACCACGACACAAAAACAGCGTATTATGACCATAATTTCAGCATGACTTTTTTGCGTACTTATCTTACGCCGTACATTTAGGACGATATGAAAAAGCATAAAAAACAAGCTTTGGTTCAAGCCACGGGGGACGTTTTCTTAGGTGTAACAGGTAATTTAGGCATACATTACTAAAATGGTTAAGTTAGGTCTGGAGCTTGCTAGGTTTAGATTAGATCAGGATTTCTTAATGTTCATAAATATAACACATCTTAACAACCACCAATGAAATGTGTTACGCTACAGTTTTTTATACAAACGCCATAAACTTGTGCTAATCATATGTAATTTACATGACCTGTAATATTGTGGTATACAGTATGTACGGTTTCTTGTTAGCATCGGGCTAACGCCGGGCTCCTCACTCCTAACGGCTGGAAAAAAAAAAAAACATATCAGATGAACAATTCGGAGGCTCAGAATCACTACGTAAGTGAGCAAACATTGTTGCTGGAGTAAGTTAATAAACCTTTTTAGGAAGGCCCGTAAGATCATTGTCATTCCCAATCGGAGTCAGTGCGAATTTGAGTCAAAAGCACCAGAAGCATTCCACAGGCGCATACATGTAGTGTTTGACTACGGCAACACCTATGAGGACAAACATCATAGAATATGCTATATTATCATTATTTTTTAAATGTGCTTATTTTAGGTACATATGAGCTTACTTTGTGAAAAACAATGTTAACTGTTAATAAACTTAACTTAACTTGAGGTCACCAACGTTAGTGTTAAATTTAATGTTTTTTCCGAGTGTAGAAAGCTAACAAGCTAAAACTAGCATGATTGACTTAATTTAGACAAGTGACTCCGATTGGGGAATGACAGGCTCTTTCCACTTTTTCTTAGTAATTTCCGTACATCCATCATCTTATAAAAATAAACTATCAAGTTCCTACACTGCATAAATTAATTCCAAAACAAGATAAAATGTTTTAATGTAGGATTTTAACCTTAATTTCAGGCATTTTTACAGAGCTGGATTTTTTTCTTTTCTTTTTTTTTTTTTTTTACTTTTTTACCTGTTGTCCTATTTTAATGCAAATGTGTATTATCATCATTATTATTGTTGTTGTTGTTGTTGTTGATGATTTTTTTTTGGTCATAGACAGTACTAAAAGTGTCATGTGTCAGTGGCAGAATGTACTACAAATCTAATGGTATATGGATGTTTTTGTCTGTATTTAATAATCTGTCAAAATAAGAAAATAGATAGCATGATCACACGTTGCAGTATTTACATATTTGCTATTTTAAGATATGTTTGTCTTTTTCCCGCAAAGTGGACCTAAGTTTAGCACAAGCTCTTCACTTGCGATAAACAGACATTTCCGTAAGTTGCCACTGCTGCAGTTAATGGACTTTTACCAAACGGAGCAGTGAAAAAGTAACACTTGTGTGGGAAGTGAGTGGAATACAAACACATGGCATCCATTTGATTACACAGAATTATTAATGCGCAGGAGTCCAGACCGCGGAGGAGCTGCGAGTATTCCAATAAAATAAAGCTTGTTTTCCTTTTCATATGGTGATAATAGCAGGTTACAGCCAGGGCCAAAGTGCTAATAAACTGAAGCATTAAAGTGCCTTGCCAACTGCTTATAACCAAGGGTGTTCAATTTACTCAAACAGGGAAGAGTCACGGCCCCCGGAGGTTCTGAAGTAACATGAGACTGTAAAATTACACGCTACACTCGATGGCTTCAACACCTCATGATTTAATTATGATTAACACAGCGACAAAAACACTGGTGGTTAACATGAAAAACAACAGTGAAGAGGGGAATGCACTGTTGGAACAGAATGGTCTAAATTTTTACTCTAAAAGTTTAAATGAAGTGGTGCAAATGGAGCATGAAGGTTGTGGAAGCAATAGAGTAAATGAGAAGAAACATCAGTTTGACAATTATTTACGACGACAAAATCTTCATAATATGTAATAGATCAGCATTCCTCAAGTATATGGTAAGCATTTCTTTTTGGCAAATACAAACCTAAATAAAACATGAACAGTGTGCAGAAATAACCGACACAAGTGAACACATCCAATATAAAGTTAATTGTCAAGGGGATTTTTTCCATTGTAAGTGGTTCACTGAACATTGCCTAACACTGTCACATAGGAATATGTCCTTGACAGAAAATCAAAGCAGTCAGTCAATGTATACAATAAGGGTTAGATACAAAAGAAAAGTGCATGCGCTGTACTGCCCTACAAAGGAAAAACGCAGTATCTGGTATTTTGTCAAAATTAAAAAACTGTAAAAAACAGTTGTATATCACCTGTTTTATATTTATATTTTTTATTTGCTAATTATTCACTCATCTTGAGCTATTATATAAACACACACACAGTGTAGCTCTGACAAATATACAGAAGGGACAGAGTCAAGTTTTTTTCCTCAGTTTGCGTGTGTATTTCATGCGTTTCTGTCCTAGTTCATTTCAGTGGTGAATGTAAAAACGTGTTATTATTCATGAATAAACACAATCCTAATCCTAAACTTAACCAACTTCAAGCCCCAGACCTAAACTCATCATTTTTGCCACTTCAGACCTAAACTCAGCCGTTAATCCCTTGAAAAACCTTGTGTTTGTCCTCAACCACATCGCGTGTTCATAGTACGCCAGAAAAAATGAGTAATTGCACGCCAAAACAGGCAGAGGGCGTCGTCATGACTCGCAATTTGTCATGGCGTGCTATTTTACGCAATCCATGAGAACACATTGGATGGAAGGCTGGTAGAACACCAGCTGCCACAGTGGGACACTGGTGAATTGTCACCGTCTTTGAGCACATTGTGTCACTTTGAATACCTTGAAAGAAGTAAACGTGCCTAGGTAAGGGAATGTTTATTAAGGACAATGTTCAATTACATTAGGCACAAGGGGGACATGGGGAAAACATGTCGAACCCCGCTAGACCAAAATAGAGACCAAATGCATGTTTCTACAGTATCCTTCCTCAGTCATCATAACAGTGGGACTTTAAATGTATGCTTACATTTGGAATGCAAATCTAACCAAAATTACTTATTGAGTTGACCATTCATCCATTTATCCATTACAATTTAGCTACATGCATGAACAATTAAAATAACTGATTAACCCGATAATCTTGGCACCCAAAAATTACAGCCACATGTCTGAGGTCGGTGGAGAAAACTTAATGCATCAAAAAAAAAAAAAAACTAAAAACAAGAGGAACAAACCCAAGCTAACTTTTGAGTGCAGGACTATCTTGCCTTTGAAGGAACAATGCCAAAATCCAAGACGTTGTTTGGATTGGTAACATCACTGGAGGCTTCTCTGGAACACACACAGATAAATCTTCATATCATTTCATAAATAATTAAAATATTTTTTCAATTGTTTTGAAATGTTTGAGTGTGTTTACAGATGAAACGTTATGCTTTTATGTGATCTGTTTTCATTACATTTCTCACTTTTCCACTGAACTTGAAACGTTTGTATGACGACAAAGACAATTAGGTTTGTTTATATTGGTAAATCTATTGTCTGTAAATGCTTTGTCACATCTCCAATTCATCTTGAGTCATAAATTCTTGTATTGGAGAATGTTTAGTCCCTCGACACAGACTTGACTTGAAGATGACATTGGTAAACTTGTCCCCATGCGCTTTCCCATTGAATTCGAACTGCCAGTGCTTAATTTTGGCAAAATCTACGCCTTTGTTTATAGATATTTGTACACGGAATAAAAGCAGCAGCCTCGGTTTTCACATGGGAGATAATATCTGTCGGCGGTACACAAGACATCTGTTGTTGGTCACAGGCTCGACAAGATCCTACAATAAACAAGACTTGTCCAGAACGATCCTCCTCCCATCGCCGCTGAAAGTCCAGCTGGGTTAGAGGCCTGGATCTTCCCTCTTCTGCCCCCACTTTCCCCCTCCACCGTCACTCGAAACCCTGCACTGCAAAAATCTTACACCAGTTCATTGAATATCTAGTTAGAGTTATTTTAAGACCGGTTTAGCAAAGGTAAAATAAGATGATAAACTAGTTCTAAGACAAGACTTGTGAAAATATTGTATCAAAATGTGAATAAAATTAAATTTATCTTAACCTACTGGAAATGAAAGTTTAGCATATGAAAATTGGATGTTATAAAACTGGACTAAATCAGGACTAGACCAGGGCCTAAACCAGACTATAACTGCACTAAACGAGGACTAAAACTAAGCACCAGGGACTAAAACAGGTCTAAACTAGGACTTAAACTGGACAAAAAAAGATCAGACTTTGACAAAAACTGCACTAAACCAGAAGAAGACCAGGTCTAAAATTGGGCTAAACCTGGACTGGACTAAAACAAAAAATTGGGACTAAACCATGACTAGACCAGGATAAAAGCTGAACTAAACCAGGACTAGACCAGGATAAAACTGAACTAAACCAGGACTAGACCAGGATAAAGTGAACTAAACCAGGACTAGACAGGATAAAAGCTGAACTAAAACCAGGACTAGACCAGGATTAAAAGCTGAACTAAACCAGGACTAGACCAGGATAAAGCTGAACTAAACCAGGACTAGACCAGGATTAAAGCTGAACTAAAGACCAGGAAAACGAACTAACCAGGACTAAATTAAATGAACAAAAACAGAAGGAACTAAACCAGGATAAAAGCTGAACTAAACCAGGACAAAGAATCCAGGATAAAGCTGAACTAAACCAGGACTAGACCAGGATAAAGGATAAAAGCTGAACTAAACCAGGATAACAGGACAAAAAAACTGACAAAATCAAAGGACTAAACCAGGACTAGACTAGGAACTAAAACTAGAAGATTAAGTAAGGAGTAGACCAGGATGGCAAAACTGGACTAAACCAGAACGGAATCTAAAAGAAAGTAGAACACTGGACTAAACCAGGAAAATCAGGACTATAAGACTGATGAACTGGATTTGAGTTTATACAGACATACGTATGTACACTTGGGCTTGTATTACAAACTTGCTGGAAAAAAAAGCCTTTAGTTTATTTCAAGCTCTGAAAAACTAATTCAAAATCTTTTATTTTAAGAATTGCTTGTTCCATAGTTATTTTTTTCTTTTTTAACTTACTGTATTTCAAGTAGATTTTGACTTGTTTTAACATTTTTTTCACACTTGATTTAAGCTGGTAATTTTTTTCCAGTGTATGAACAACTGCAGCAGCTCTAACAGGTGTTTTTCTTCTCCCCCGAGCGACTCTCAGCTCTCCCAGGACAAATTAGCGCCATTCATTTTACCCGTATTTGCTTTTTTCATATAGAGATTACATTAAGACATTGGGCGTTACATCTGAAACAGCATTAGCAGATTTATAAAGGGATTAGAGCATGGGAAGATCAGGGTGGGTCTCGGGCATTCATCAACACAGTGAGATATGCTGTAGTTATGAAAATTGGATTTAGGCTCAGAGTAAAGTCGTGTGTAATTCCCAAATCTGTAGATAAATATTTAAAACACGGCAACCTGCAAGCTCATATTTACTTTATATTGTGAACAGCAGACTCAGTGATGACATATTTAAGCATAGTATGGATTCCCATATTTACTCGAAGCTGGTCCAGATGGGTTTTCTGGCCGAACGTTCTGATTGGTCGTTTCGCCGTGAGAAGAGTTTAGCTACGGTTTGATTTGGTGACAAGTACGTTAAATGCATGATGGATAAGGCATAGAAAGACATTCATTCTGCATGCAGCTAAAAAGATGAAAAGACAGTACAATAAAACAAACATAACTATTTGATATGAGTTTATTTGTACTGTATCAGTCCATGTTTTGCTCATCTATCTAATGCATTCAGTACTTGAATATGTTGTGTTTAAAAGAGCTTTTCACAACTTTCAAATTGTGCTAAGTGGTTAAAAGAACATAAACTAATTTCACCCAAGCACATACTTTGACAATAATTCTGTGCATGTTACAAACAACGGGAATATTTCAAATCAGTGCGAAGCTTCTGCTGTTTACGCACATACAACGTTTTAAGTGGAACTTCACAGGAACTTCTAAAAATGCTTAGTTTGATTACCGACACTTCTCTGAATCGTCAGCAAGCCCTCACTTTCATTTTAACAGGACCAACTGTTTAAACGAAAATGCGACAACCAGCATTTCTTTTTATCCACTTAAAGCACTGAATGTAAGTGAGTACACAACACAAGTTTGTAATCGTTGCATGCTTTCATATTAGACGTTTTCATACTGTAGGAACTTTTTGTTGTTCCTGTAACTTTTATAGACCCTGGCCCCTTTTCTGGCGTGTTCCCACATGAGAAGAACCATGAATTAGAGAGGCCAATGTAGGGACCAAATTAGCTGCTCTGGGGCAAGTACTTTTCCCTTAGACCAAGAACCTTTCATGATGTAATTTGTGACGTCGCTGATGCATGTAGAACGCACGCAACACATATCAACAACGCCAGGCACATTGGAAAGTTTTTATTGAAATAATAATGGCATTAAAGTTTACTGATGGCAGTGCGAGATGGACGGATGAGGAGGTACAAGCAACGCTAAGTCCGTACGGCGAATGGTTTCCCATTCTCAACAGTATTTTGGCACCGTCCAGTGGCTGACTTCACCGAATGTCCCCTGGATCCTCTTTTGAGCAGTGTAAATACTAGCAGGTACTTGTTCCTCGGGTAGAATTGGCCCAGTGAAAGGAGGGGTATAGATGTGTTCTTGGCACTTTCATGTGCGAAAACATCTAGAAATTGCTTAATATAAAAGCAAACAAACTGATACCGTCTGATATTGCATCTTTTGGGCTTGTTCGCTTCACAGGAGGCGGGGACTTTTTTAAATTTAACAAATCTCTGCTTATTGGATGTTTTGTCGACCAGGAAGTAGAGCATAAACATGTGTCAGTGATTGTTGCTGTTTCTTTGTGGTACCAAGGCTCATGTAACTACTTGAAGGAACCTTGTACATACAGTAACTTATTTGGTCTGAATTAGGACCGGTTGATGGATTAAGCTAACCTAACTTAGTTACACACTCATAAGAACAAACCATATGACTAAAGTGGGCAAATAAAAAAAATTACAAGTCTGAACTCTTGGAATTATACCTAACCTTCCCAGTTCATCCAATAATACCATTACCTACATTCCCATATAAGACAAATGCTTAACTCCTACACCTAAAAATACGTTTAAATCTCCCTGTCAATCCACAGCAGCCCTAGAGTCATCACACAAACTTTAATATACAACATTAGTCAGCATGAAGCATCACAGCTCAAGTCTAGACGCGTGACTCCAATCCTTAAATCTCTCTATTTACATATTTCCACTCTTTTCTTGTGCCCATTTGTCTCAATAGGGCAAATGTCCACCACATCCCACAGTCCTGTCTCAAGCTGTGTTTCTCAGTGGCTTTACTCGGGTTTAAGAGATAAGTTGTCTTTTTACTCGGCTAAATAAATCACTTGATAAATGAAGCTATATTTTTTATGTTAAAACACGCCCATTAGCTCCCTTGGCTTTTACTCTGACACATTTTTGGTGTTATTGTTGTAAAAGATATTCTCGCCGATGGTACTTTTTCTTGGCTACTGGAATGCAAACTGACATCATAGAAAGATCGTCTTGTTTTGAAGTTTTGTGACCCATTTATGCCAAAAATGTATGATATGATTACACAGGGAAATTTAATTAAAGATGTGGCATACTTTTGGGCAATCAGTCACCCTTCTGATGACTAGAATCAACAAGAAAAGATGGATTTCAGTAATTAGCTCTTGAAACCTACATAATTTAGGAGAAATTATATTATAGCTTCTTAACAAAGATTGGAGACATTTTTGTGATGCTTGGTTGAATGTGGACATCCTTTAGCTGGATAACCCAATTGTATAATGTATGTAAACATTAAGTTCCTTTCACATGACATCACTGAATTCGAGGCCAATGTTATTTCCATGAGATAGAGGGCTGCTAAAATGAAGATCATTTGAATCTTTTCTATTTGGTTTTTCAGAAAGTTAAAGGGTCACTTTCTGTATAACAACAATACATGTGACTTTTTATTAGAAGCTTTGTTATCAGTCACTTTTTTAAATTTAAAATTTCCTCAACATTCTGACTGAGTGGCAAAAGTATTATAAGAAAAGTGATCAAATGTGTTTTACTTAGCGGTAGTTGTGACTGTTTTGGTCCTCATAATGTGGTAAATACCGCTCACCAGTTCCATACTTGGCAATGTAGGTGAAGGGTTTGTACATTGAATGCATTTCGTGTGAGTTGAGATGCAGAACTTAGAAAGTGCTTAAAATCAAAGAGCTCATGTACACTGACCTCCGAGGAGTGCGGATGAGAGTGCGGGAGTTGCGCAGATCTGCAGAAAGAATCCACATGAAGTCTATTTTTCCCGTAGACTGCAGCAGTCTGATGTGGCTTTCAAGTCATTATACGAGTGTTCTCGCAGGGATCTACATAAATCTGCATGGCTTTGGGCAAAACCGGACTGCAGATGACCGCCCCTTATGTAACAGCCCTTGCAAGAAACTCACACATGTCCCGAACTGAATCCGTCTCGCAGTTAATGTAGCCTACGTCCAGGAGGACACCACGAGTTTCCTCCAGCAACCTCCCATACAAGTATTGCCCAAGACCAACCTGCTTAGCTTCTGAGATCTGATGCGATCAGGCATTGACAAGCTGGTATGACCACAAGCCCATTTTAGTTGTATTTTGAGTCCTTGGGGAAGAAAATGTAATTTGTCGTCACTGACTTTTTTTTCATTTCCGCAACTCACTGTTGACATTTAGACTGTTGTGATATCATCTGCTTGGGAAAACGTGGTTGTTGCTCTCCATCTGACCTAAAGACGTCATCAAATTATAGAACTCAAACGGTACCAATGTGTACTTAGAATACATATTTTCTCCAGACCATACGATACGTCAGCCTTCTTAACCCACTTCATAAAATGTCTCACCTTCTGGTCATCTTTCTTCATTATCCAACTCCATGGAACTTCAGAATCAGTAAATTATTCCAGTGTTTTCCGACCTTTTCTGAGTCATAGCACTTTATAGGATTTTTTTGCGGCACACCACTTTCTCAAATACTTCCAAACCGTTGAGGAAAAACAAAATTAATTACTGTTGTAAACATTGTCCATTGCACTGGACAAATATAAGGCGTTTTTTGTTTATTTCTTGCCCTTCAAACCTGCTTCTATTACTAATATAAAAGTAAAGTTTTTTTCCCACATTGAGTTAGAGCTCCATCTACAGGCTGCAAAGGAAATGACAAACATGAAACAAACTGACTAATGCTAATGCTGCAGAAATGCTTAAAATGAGTCTAGATGGTTTATAGACTTACAAACAGGGCGGAATATCTCAGAGAGCAAGTAATTTAACAAGCATGAGAACATTTAAACCAAATAATCTATATAAATTTATACAAAACACTTAAAATTCCTCTGTTAGTTTCTGCTTTGTTGTTACTTCTTTGCATCTTTCAGTGTTTAGTCAAAGGTTATTTTAGGTTGCAACAATCTGACTCATATCTTGCCGTTGCTTTTGAGGGCAGAAATTGTAAAAGATCAGAGGGAACGCCTGAGGGCACACAAACTGAAAGAGGATAAAAAAAATTTACTGCAAAACAAAAGCGGCTTTAGTGACTGGGTCCGCAGGAATGACAGGGAAAATTGACAAAGCCGAGTTTGAGATGTTGCAGATACGACGCCGACATCTTTGTAGCAGGCCGGAGAAAGTGGAAGCTGAAAGATTTCCATTGATGTCTGATGTTCGGAGCGTGCGTGCCAGGCGTGGTGTTAGCGCAGCGCAGTTGTTTTGGGTGGGACGCAGTCGGGAGTGGTCAGGATTGAGGGAAAAAACGGGATTAAGAACGGCAGAAATAAGTCTGAAGTGTCAAAAGAGCAGACAAGAGCAAGTGTTGATACTTTAAGTCATTTCGCGCCACAGTTGCCAGTCACAAGTCAGACCAAGAATGCACTGTTTGATCATCGAGTCCATGTGTGAGCGCGGAGGGAAAATCCAACTTCAAAGTGCAAACGCCATGGAGTCCCCAGAACGGATTAGGAATAAAATGCAGTGAAGATTTTGTGCATTGCATGTTCTGAAAAAGTCACATGCTTATACAGTGACCTGTTTTAGATGCAAGTGTGCAATTTTATATCAAAAACCCTGTACGTTACTACAATTTGATGATGTTATAAGTAGAAATAGGGGGCATTTCCAATTAAAATGTCACTAATTAAAATTATGGTGTTTTTTGCAGGTGACTAGAACCATTAACATTTAGCATTACAACAAAAAACTGGATTTAAGCCAGACCTGGGCAAATGCCTGGGCCATATGGGGCTCTCTGCCTGTTTTAATCGGGTTGGACTTGTGTCCAGACTTGTGTTCTCAATAACTATAATAAATAAATACAATACAATAAATTGACAACAATAACAGAATAAGCAGCCTTTTTTTTACAGAAATATGCTTCTAATATCTATATTGTATACTGTATATAAATCATAGTCTGGCCTGACGTCATGTGTCTAAAGATACAGTATATGTGGTATATGGTCTCTATTTATGCAGTGCTTTTAAGAGTGTTTTGCAAGGACAGTTCACTCGTGTTGTCCCACTGTGACAGCTGATGTTCGAATGACGCCCATCCAAGTAACCAATGATTCTTACACAGGATTTATGTTGCATCTGTAGACGTGCCAAACAAAAAAAGAATAGGCTAGACAGGACATTTAGCAAAAAGCATTCATCTCACAATTGGAGCATGACACACAGAGACAAAAGTCACTTGCTCGTAGTGTCAGAATAAAAACAAATACAGTTACATGAGAGTTGCCCTCTTATTTACTGAATGAAACAACATTACTGCAAAGAAGCAGATCTCGATGAAGATAAGCGGCTGGGTGTGATGAAATGTTTGCTCAAACTATGTTGGCTATTTCATACATTTTAAGAATCATCACTGGGCTGTTGTGAAGTTCTTTGTGCATCATTGGAAACATGTGACGATGTGATTGACAAATAGTTGTAACAGAGTCATAGTGACCCCACAAAACATGACAAGTGACAGTTTCATTATGAGAAAGAAAAAAAAGTTTTTTTTGTATTGTACTTATGTTTTTTTTTTTTTTTTAGAATCTGTACTTTACTTGAGTATTACATATTCTGGTGACTTTTTACTTTCACTTCTTAATTTTTTCAAGAAATATCTGTACTTTTTACTCCCTCCATTTTAAAAACAAGCTACTTTAACAAATCCATTTTATCACATGATAATTGTCAGAATAATTATAATAAATTCACTGTAAAACCCATCTCACAGTCCAAAAACAACTTTGTGCACAGCAAAAAATGTCTTATAATCTTTATATTTGGCTTTTGTTTCTGGTTAAGATGGTTTTACTTGATGGATCTAGAATATTTGACTTGTTTCAAGGTGATTCTGCCTTATTTCAATACATGTGTTCTGTTTTACATGTGTTTTTATTTTAAGACATTTTTACTCACCCCAGAGGTAAACTCAAGTCTTGTGAAAAGAGTCAGAAATATCTTTAGAGAAGTGGAATATAAGACTAATATTTAGAAAATGTATTAAAATATAAAACAACTAAAATGAATATGAATATTCTGAATTCAAGTAGCTTTAACCGAGGCAAGATCATTACTTTTGCCAGTGTGGTTGTACTTTTTTACTTATGTACATTTACACAGGTGTACTTTTGTACTTTTACTCAGGACTTTTACTTTTATCTGAGTCATTTTTCCCCAAGTAACTGCACGTTTCCTTAAGTAGTTTGTAATCCAACATCTAATGCACAGATTGGACAAAGTCGTGTTGATGGCCACTGTATAAAAGTGAATATATTTATCAATAAAATAGTTGATTCAGTGTCGTTATATTCATCTAATTTTTCCAGTTGGATTTAAAGAGCTTCCAAACATGCAATAAATAAAGTTATTACTACCCCACAATTTGAGAGAGAGAGACCACAGTTTAATGATGTTTTGTTGGTGGATGCAAAGTGGCGGAGAAACGAGCCCAAATCAATGCTCATAAAGACTCCGAGTGGTGTAAACACGAGCGAGTCACCATGACAACTGCCCAAATAATCAATATTCAAAGCGTGTCATAATTTAGACGTGAATTTGAGGGAGTACGCCTTGTTTGTTTTGATTGGTCACGATGTTTGGTTTCTCCCACTTGACTGCGTTTGTGGATTAGGAAATATGGTCTGACTTGTGAAGGCGAGATGAGGTTAAGAGGAGAGTATGGCATGACTCAATGCACTTATATAGGACGGTTTATAAACAGGAAACAGGCCTCGCTCACAACGCAATAAAATGAACACAGTCTGGTTCAAATGTCTTCAGATGTGCTCCTGTTGTTGAACTGTGCTAACCTTTTATTGTGCTGCTGATGTTTTTTTACATGCAGATATGTAAAAGGTGTATTAAATGTACATTTAAAAATAGCAGAATTTGTTGTTGTTGTGGTGGTTCAGAATATATACATGTTTCTCCCATGCACTGAACAGCACCATCTAAAGGCTAAGTGTAAACATGACAGCTGGAAAGGTTACTAAAGGCCAGGCCCAGTCTGTGTTCACTTCACAAGCAGTATTGGGTGTAACTAAACTTAGTTACTGTAATTATTAAATTTTTGAGTAACTAGTAGTGTAACTTACTGTGAAAATACTTTGTAATTAAATTACAGTTACTAACAAAATACTCTTAGTTACATTAAATAAAAAAAAAAAAACATCTACAAATCAAACTTATTTTGTGAGATAAAATGGCTAAGTGACACAGATCTGCAGCTGGGACATCATTTTCTTATTTGGAGCATTTTTAAGCAAGTAATTTGTTGTAATAAAATTTGAAATCCAATTTGATTGATGTTTGCAATAATACACACAAAGTATTCCCAAAGTAATGTAACTAAGTACGTTCTTGAGACACTAAGTAGTGTAAGTAAATACATTTTTAAAAAGTAATGAGTAACTAATCACTTTTTCTGAAGAATGTTAAAGATATTAAATACATTTCAACATTTCATCATAATATCCTTCCTTGCTTTTAAAGACCATTATATACCCTACACAATATTTTACATATACTTGTATTACATATACTTGTATGTATATTTACATATATATTTACATTTATACAAAGTATTTAGACACTTCCGTTTATTAAAATTCACAAGCTTTATTAATTCATAGTAAAATTATTCAAACAACTCACTTAGCCTGACTCAGTCTCTGACTGTTTTTCTCCCACAATGCATTGCTTTCAGTTTGAAAATACAGAAAAAACTCGCAGAATATAAGAAATGGACCAGTTAATGTAAAACTACTGTGAAAAGTATTTTATTTTATTAATTTTTTTTTAACCGGGCAGTAACAATTAAAACACACAAAAAACGCAACAGAAAAAAAAATCTGTCGAAAATATATACAGGGAAAAAAATCCAGTTTATTAACAGATATTTTTAGAGTGTATTAAAGAGTGGATAGATTGAGACAACTTGTGTTTTCAGTTGAACAAATAATTAAAAAGGCAATAAAAATGTGTCATAACAGTATGAAAACACTACATTTTTTAAATAAGCTGTATTTAAATGAACATTTAGTACAGCGTTGCGTTGCAGGTAAGTGGGAGGTGAGATGTTTTCTAGTTTAAATTTTATGAGTTCAGACTTCAAAGCATTCCTGCTGAATTAACACGAATGAAAACAATTTGGCCAATGCTGTACCATATGATAAACCGAAATAAACATTAAACAAATCTCTCAAATACACCTAGCTAAACATCATTGTTGGATTTAACCTGTGGCAAATGCTTTGTTTATGTGGTGGTTATCAACTCTGACACATTTTGTGTTAATTAGCATTGTTGGAACACAGAGGTGGGAAATGATTTTTACCTGAGGGTATTTTTGAACCCAGACAAGTGGAGGAGATTTAACAAACTATCATTGTTATGAGCACATTTCAACAGCCGTTACCAAACTCATCAGTGCAGTGGCCCAAAAATATATATTATGACGTAAAACAAACCAAATGATAATATATGTATAGACAAAAAGATTTAAATACACACTGTAAAGTAAACTTCAGTTTTCGTACATGGTTGTCCCCAATTTGAGAATTTGAGAACTGCTGTAAATCATTTTTTGAAATATTATTACAGTATACTATTTTTATGTAACCATTAAAGAAAAGTGAAGATCTGCACATGCTCTATAGCCATACAATTAAAAATAGAAACAAAACAGTAACAGTAACAAAAACTATGAGGGTCTGGATGAAAACAAGTAATGCCCTGGTTTGTTGATCTCATGTGTGAAGTGAGGTCTTTTTTACCAGCTGCAGGTCACAAGTAAGTTTGAGTTGTGTCTGCCCATTTTCAAGTGAAAGGAAAGAGATATAGTTACCAGTTGCTTGGAACATTAGTTTCCGGTTAATGTTCATTAGAATTAAACTATGTAAAAGAAGTAGAAGAAGAAGTATTAGAAGAAGAAGAAGAAAGTATAGGAAGAGTAGAAGAAGAAGTATTAGAAGAAGAAGAAGTATAGAAGAAGAAGTAGAAGAAGGTGGTAGCATTCCTTAGAAGAAGAAGTAGAGAGGGAAGAAGTCTTAGAAGAAGAAGAAGTATTAGAAGAAAAGTATTAGAAAAGAAAGAAGTATTTAGAACGAAGACAGGTAGAAAAAAAAGTTTAAGACAAGGGTAAAGTGATCAAGGTGGGTTCGTAAGGAGAGGTAGCCAACGGGGGTTTGCAAGAAGGAGGAGACATAAATCATAAATGAGTAGTAATAAGGCATAAAGAATAGAAAAGGTTATTAGGTCGAGAAGGAAGGAAGGAAGGAAGACAGAACGACGCTGAAGAAGAAGAGAAGAACGATAGGAGACAGAAGCCCAAGAGCGTACGGAGAAAGTCTTGTAGGAGAAAAATGGTACTGACAGAAAGAACTAAGAGAACAGATAAGGTTCGAAGAAGAACGCAAGAAGGAATGGAATGGATACTGTTTAAGAAGTTGAGTAAGAAAAAGAAAGAAAGATAAGAAGTGACGACTGGTAGGAAATATGAATGAGGAAAAGGAAAATGAGGGAGAAAGAAGAACAACGCAAGGTAACACAAGAACAACAGAAGAAGTTGGAAGGAATGTATTCTATGAAGTTAAAAGCATGCGATCTCGGTTTCATGTGATATCCACCCACATGTGGTCAGAACATAATGAATGATTACAGACAAGAAAGTGTCTTATGCCCACATCGAAGCTAGCCTGTTAAGACCAGTATTCAATCAAACGAAGACTGTGGGTACCAGGGAGTGGCAGAAAGATACAAAGACGCGCAAACAAAGAAGAGAGATTGTCTGATCTGAAGTGTCTGGTTTGAAGTGAGGTTATTTAAGGGCTGTGATAAATCTGTGTCGTTCCACTCATTCTTGCAAACCACAAGAAAACATCGAGAGAGATATAAGTCTTATCTGACAACACAGAGGAAACAAAGTTCAAAGGTTGAGTCAACAAAAGTGGTGCAGATGACAAGATTAAACAAAACAACATCGAGAGCATCTTCATGTACGAGCTGCAAAGTCAATATTTTCTCTGTGAGGTTATGATTCCCTCAGAGCACTATTATATTAACGTTGCAAAAACATCATCTATGACATATTTGTGGTTTATAATCTTGAGTTGCTCCATAATATTATTCATTGTGGTCAAAGGTGGGTTCAGAGAGCAAGTGCAACTGAAGACTTTTCTTTTCACAAAAGAGTTTCTGGACTAAATCAGTTTTGAGTGCTAAACAAGCAACAGAATAGTTAGCCACAAACGTCGACTTGAAAAAACAAAAATGATTCAGTCCAGAATATCTAGTCTAATCCTTTATGAAAATATTTATATCCTGGAAGGTTTATGGACCTCATCATGAAACTGAAGACTTTCCTTGCAAGCGCCAAAAGACAAGACACATTTTTAGAGCGATAAAAACATTAGGGATGCACCAATCAAGCTTTTCCAGTTCCAATTACGATTCTGATAATTTGACTCTACGTCTGTAACATTCTGGCTAAAAAAAAGATTTGAATAAAAGTCAATATTGTCATTTAGATGTTCTAGGTTTACATCACAGAATGAACTTTTATTGGCCTTGTTCCTTGTTGTATCTATAGAAAAAAACTTTTGTTAAGATATGTTTTTCCACAGTATGGTATAACACTCAATTACCCAGATTATCACTGCAAATGAGAATTTTTTTTCTCAATCAACCTACCTGGTTAAATAGAGGTACAAAAAAAAAACAAAAAAAAAAAAAAACATTACTACTATGCTCCAAAGAATGATTTGACTTTTCACCTCCAGAGAGTAACAAAGTGCTATTTTAAAATATATATATTTTTTATCCTATGTTAGGCTTTCTTCTATTATTAATAATATCGTTCAGTGTTCTATGTTGCAAGTTTGTATGTTTTGCTCTGATACCTCATTAAGTACCGTAATTTCTGTACTATTGAGCACACCTTAATATAAACCGCAACAACTAGATAAAATTAGAAAATTATAAAGGACATATATAGGCCACACTTTATATCACGTTTATGAGAACTTATAAATTTGCTGTGTCGTTGTTTAAGCTGCAGAGTTAAAGCTTCTGAAAAAAGTAGCGGCTTATAGTCCAGAAATTACGCTAACTGTTTTTTTTATCATGCAAGTGACTTCTAAACAACTTTGTATGAATACAATTTCAAACATGGGTCAACATTCGCCTGTAAACTGTCTTATTATATCTAATTAAAGGCTCAATCAGAAGATCAGCTGAACTCATATTATGAGATCGATACCCAATCCAGCAAAATACACGGATCTGTGCCGAAATCTGATCCCATTATCATATTAATTAATCCCTAAAAATATGCCTCCATTCTTATCCTAAATCACACTATTATTGGTAAATATGTGTAGATAATGGCATCAAAAAGTACAACATCATGACAAACATATCCTTAAATGAACTCTTTAATTGCAAAATACAATAATAAGTCAAAGACGCAGATAAATGAGTCACTACAAACAAGGAAGTATTTTGTGATAATAATGTCTGGTTCTATTTCAGTTCAGACAAAATCAGAAGACAGTGTTGTGTTTCTTTTGGTCTGTCTACAATTTACAGCGGTGTTTTTAGAGGAGATCAAATGACAGAGAGACAGGGCTTTTCTTTAAGAGACATATGGGATGGCCAGCCTTTTCTTTCACTTTTTCTTGGCGTTCACACATGAATTGAATACAGGTGAACCGCACTGACACAGGAGGCCCAAAAACCACGCCAGATGGGTTACAAATATTTCAGAAAAAGGTCTATATAGAGAGAAACAACCCATACTTAAAAACTGTGTACAGACAGCGACATGTAATTAATCGCATTCCTTGAAACCTGCATCATAATTTTACACTCTGACACTGAGAATACAGAGAATAAATCAGATGTGATACGTATGGATGAGTTTGACTGGACTCATCGCCGATCCTCCAGCTCTGACTGTAACCTTAGAAGGACAAACCTCACGCACCTACTGAAAACGGATGGTGTTGGACTAGAGATGAAAAACAACAAAAGTAAGTACTTGCAGAAGACGACAACGCAAATGATGATGATGTTGATGACAATTGATGATGATGATGAAGATGTTGATAACAAAAGACCCTCAGGTAAAAATAATTTCCCACCTCTTTGTTACAACAATGCTAATATTGGTGTTGATGTTGACGATTATGATCACAAAAATTATGGCAGAGAATGTTTCTGATAATTATGACAATGAGAATGATGCCGATGATGATGATAATGATGCAGACAATGAGGACGCTGACAATGATGATGATGATAATTATGCCGATGATGATGATAATGGTGATGATGATAATGATGCTGACAATGAGGACACTGACAATAATGATGATAGCAATGATGATAATGATGACAATGATGATGATAATTATGCCGATGATGATGATATGGTGATGATGATAATGATGCTGACAATGAGGACGCTGACAATGATGATGATAGCAATGATGATAATGATGACAATGATGATGATGATAATTATGCCGATGATGATTATAATGGTGATGATGATAATGATGCTGACAATGAGATCTGACAATGATGATGATAGCAATGATGATAATGGCAATAATGATGATAATGATGATGACGATAATGATGACAATAGCAATAATGATGATGATAATGACAATACTGATGATGATATAATGATGCTGACAATGAGGACGCTGACAATGATGATGATAGCAATAATGATGACAATGGCAATGATGATAATGATGATGAGAGTGAGAGAGTGGGCGGTCCCGTTTACGCTTATTTATGGGTGCGGCCTGCAGTGGGCGGAGCCAAGAATAAAAGAATCTGCACACAGACAGAAGAGGGAGAGGGGCGGCAGGAGGGCTGCATAGCGGGCCGTAACAATAATGATGACCATAATAATAATGATGACAGTTATGATGATGATGATTATGGCAATGATGACGACGATGATGATTATTTTGAACATGATCACAAAAATGATGGAATGTTGATGATAGATGTCTGATAATGATGACAATACAAAAATGATGAAAATATGATGGACAATGGCATATGATAGTGAGATAATGATCAAGGCATGATGAATAATGATGACAATAGCAAAAATGATGATTATAATGATGCTGACATGATGACAGCAATAATGATAATGATGATGATAATGATGACAAAGGCAATGATGAGATAATGATGCTGACAACGACGACGCTGACAATGATGATAGCAATGATGATAATGATAATGATGACAAAGGCAATAATGATGATGATGACGATTATGGCAATGATGACGATAATTATTAAGAACATGCTCACTAAAATGATGGCAATGTTGACAATGAGAATGTTTCTGATAATAATGATGATGATAATAATGATGCTGACAATTATGACTCTGACAATGATCATAATGATGGTGATCATGATGATGATAATGATGATGATGATAATTTTATATATTTTGTGCTGAAAATTTAAAACAAAGAGAAAGGATTTGGTTAGATGTCATGAGTTCAAATGGTGAGCAAGAGCCAGTTTTTCCCCCACATTTTACTTTGCCATTAAATATAAAGCAGGTAATTCCCCAAATGTTCTAGTGATTTCTGTCAATCAGTGTGTTTACATTATCTGGGAAATCAAACCGGTTGGACCAGTTTTGCTCCGTCTACATGCAAGAGAGTAAACTGATTATCACTGAAGAGACATGGAGCATTAAATTCACTACTCCATGATTCAGACGCATTATGTTAGTTACCTAAATATTGTTTTTATTAAAAATACTGTAAATTTGTAATACTGTCTGTAAAATTACACACTACTGATCTTTCTGGGCCATGTAGGACTATTTTAAACATTTTTAAGTGCTGACCATATAGAACTGTGTTATGCCTAGAGCTAAATATGTGGCTGTGTGTGCATTGTTGTAAAGATTTTTACTTTATGTTGGAAGTGGGCAGGGGTTGTGAGTATGCTCACTTACATTTGTCCAAAATCAGACTACAATTTGTCAGGACCACATGCCCAATTGGTTTTCCGATAACTGGTGTACAACTTCTCAACAGGTCTGCCTTGGTTTACATATACTATGGTTTCAATCGGACTAGGCTAGTTACCCGGTTTTCCTGGCCTGCATGTAAACACCCTGAATGACTGGACCTATTTATTTTGCATTTAAACATTATTCATTTAAGCGGCTCTCCCTTTGTATGGAAAATTAGTGGCTATCCAAACAATTAAATAGCCTATCATTATACCATATTTTTCAAAGCATTTCAAAGTAGATATTTATGTTCCATTTAGTTGGAGTAATCTCTAATAAAACATTACACTGTTATGCTATAAAGTCATAATTTAATGCAGTTTTACCAAAGTAGATTTAACCTTGTTCCCTCATCTTTGATCAGAATTATTATTTAGTTTAATTCTGATAAACAATAACAGGCTTTACTTTGAAATGTGACCTTTCCTGGACTAAAACAACTGAATAAATTCTTCTTTAAAGTCTAAGTCCATATCTTTTCTCTTACTAATCGACTTTATTTATGCATTTTCTCTCTCTCTCCTTCTTCCTCTGTGGTTTTGACCATTCCTGGCTCGCTCGGATCGTCAGTACTTCCTTGTAAGGCCGAAAGTGACACAAATAGAGAGTCATGAAGAGAGTGATGGAGGATTATATAAAGTTAGTGTATTCTGGTGATGGGTTTATGTGGCATCTGCTGCAGAAGAATTACGCTCATATGAAAAACGGTGCATATAAAAACACGGCTCCCTTCTCATCGCACGGCATTCCAGACATTCACCTTTGAAGCATTTCTGTCCAAAATTTTTATCCAGTCATTCGCAGGAAACACTAAAGTAAGTTCAAAGCTCAGAAACACAGACATGTTTAAAAGCTGAACCTGTTAAAATGAGATGCTATTGCAAATTACTATTTTTACTTATTATATGCAAGCATTAATTAAGGTGCATATGACAAGTTCGATTGCATTTTTCAGTAAAAAAGGCAACACATAATTTCACTAAACATTTTGGCTATTTTCACCTAATTTGGCCATTTTGATGCATTTTGTCTTTTGTCCAGCAAATATGATATATGTAGAGGTAATTAATAATAAACAACTGTTACTTAGTTTTAACTTTTAGAAATCTGTCTATTGAGTCTATAGTCTTTGCAATTTAATGTCAATTTTCTATAATTTGCAATTTAACTTAAAATGTGAAAATACTTACCACAAGACTATTAGGCCAAACTAAGACTTAAATGGAATAACCTGTCAGAAGGGCTTTAAATCATACATATATTTAGTAGACACGCAATTTGACGCTCATTACAAGTTACAAACTTTTTAGTGTTTGATTTTGAGGCGGCACGGTGGCAGAGCAGATAGCGCTCTGACCTCACAGCAAGAAGGTCGCGGGTTCGATTCCCGCTGGGCCCAGGACCTTTCTGTGTAGTTTGCATGTTCCTCCCCTTGTCTGGGTGGTTTCTTCCGGTTTCCCCACCAACCAATATGTTAGGGAACACTTGGTGGTAGTTGGAGGTTGAGGCGCCAGGTATTAAGGCAAAATCGCCTCTGTTGAGCTGTCCCAGGGCAGCTTACTACCACTGAGTGAGGAGGGGAGGGGTTCATCTCACTGTGAAGCGCTTTGTGACTCTGTGTCTGTGAAATGCGCTATACAAATCAAGATTACTTACTTACTAACTTGATTTTAGGTAAAATATATGTAGAAAACTGCTGACGGCTAATGGACTAGCAAAATAGCGAACTTCAAGATTTCAAGTGGGCCGCATTAGCTTCACTTTTCAATCTGAAAAATAAACTGCAACTGCATCCAAAAATGAATGCATATGGATATTGTATATGTTCTTAAGAATTTTTGAGAGCTAAGAGGAAGTACTTGAACAGAAATAAAGACATATTTCTTGGTATACAGTGTGAAAATCAGGTACCCACATTTTTCAAAAAAATCTGAACATTTTGGAAATCAGAACTAAGGTTTGAAACTTTTAACAAAACTTGTGTCTAAATGTGATTAAGTTATGTATCAACTTGAATGGCAACATGGGCTTCTGTGAATTTTTGAAAACCCAAAGACAAGAACTGTTATAGACAAGTCAATTGACTTCATAATTATTTTGAAACTGTCTCCATTATGACACATTCTTGGGTAGGACCGTCTCGAAAAAGCGATTAGTAACGTGGGACTTTCCCCATTGAAACAAAATGAGTCGATAATAGCAGGTAAGAAGCAACAAGAACTACAGAACTGGTCAGAACCCATAAGAAGTCATGACGTTATGTTTGCGGTTTAAGTGAAAGACTACTATTACACTTCACTAGTTAGCCAGCTTGTCTCGGCGGTGTATAAGTCTACTGCAAACAGTTTAAGGTTCAACACAATGGCGCAGACACAGAGTTTTGGCCTAAGAGCAGAGGAAAAGCAGAGTGTGTGCTGCAGGTGTAAATCGTCCCGCTCAAAGGAGAAAGTGTTCTTGCGACGCTCCACTGATGATCAAGAGGCAGCTCCTGATCTCCATTTACAATGTTTTAGAGCCGGTTCATTCTGACATCACACACAGGCCCAAACACAGGACCACTGCAAAACACATTACAACTACAACAGTGAAGTCATGCTCCTGTTTTTACTGCATTTGAAAAAACAGAGACGGATACTCTAGGTATTTGTATCTGCAATATAAACAACAAAAATATTAACACTTTTGTTTCTGCTCTAATTTTTATGATCTTTCTATTAGGGATGCACCGGTGCCGATCCAGTACATTTTGTTGGATCGGGTATCGGCTCCACGATATCGGTTCAGCCGATATCATGCTTGTGCCTTTAATTGGACATAAGGAGACGAATTTGTTGGCTGATGTTGATCCAGAACGTCTCATAATATTGGGCATTTTATTCAGATTAAGTTGTTAAATAGTGACTTGTACCTTAAATAACAGTTACATAACACAATATGACCTAATTTATTATGTTATTATAAGAACAAATTGCTATTTCAGTTATTACACTCATATCAGTTGATATCGAGTATCGGCAGATAGTTAAAGCCAAATATCGGGATCGATATCGGAACTGAAAAAGCTGGATCGGTGCATCCCTACTTTCTATAAACAGAACATTTGTCTCAAATATTGATGACAAATCTGGATAATTCTGTCAGTGAACACTTCTGTTATTCCACCTCTCAGGTGTGACATATCAAGTTGCAGATCCGACAGCATGAATATTGCATAGGCGTGTTTAAGGACACTCTGAAATGTTCAGTTTTATCACACAACACATGACACAGACGTCTCAGGTCGTCACAACAACTCCTCTGAAGAATGCATTGAAGTGCAATGTTCAGGAGAGTTATTTCTCATGCACTGAATGTTTATTTATCTACCATAAGTCGTTTTCAGAGTTGTAACAGAATTTGGCAGTGCATTTGGATGTTATGTTTGGATGCATATTTTTGTTCATTGTATTTAAACAAAGGTAACTATGAAGTTTTTATATTAATATTTATTACATAGGTAAAACCAATTAAATTTGATTAAAAAAGCATGGCTATATTTCCCTGATATGTGTCTACATGCAAAATACAAGACATCTTCTCAGTGGAAATTAAACATTGTATCTTGTTCTTACATGTGCCGACATGCTTTACTGTAAATAAGATGTGTGATGTAATATTAGCATTATTGATAAAATAGTTATGTAACTCTGACCTAAGCGAAACAATACAGGGTACCTGTAGAAACAAGCACTGCAGCACTTCAACCTGGACTGATATTTGTCTGTTAATCTTGTTCAAAAATTATTACTGAACGCTAAAGGTTCTTATTATTCTTATTAAATGTTTTTGTTTTGTTTGTTTTTCATTTTATTTTATTTTATTTTATTTTTTATATAAAATAATCACTTTTGCCCCAGCAGAGACATATTGTCAAAGAATCACTCAGGTGATTTTTTTTTTTTACAGTAATTGTTACTCAAATTCAGGAAGTATGTTAATTATTGTTGTAAAACACACTTTAGCAACCCACCTCACTCACTTAGTGACAGCAGCAGCCCCGGGGCAACTCAGCAGATGTGACCTGCCTAAACACCTGGTGCCTCAACCTCCGACCACCAGCAAGTGTGTTATTGGACAGTCACACAGCATTAAGTAAGTGAGAACAACATGTGACAATTGTGTGACAAACAAACAGTAAATTATTGCTGTTTGTTTACTTTATATAATCGGCTTCAGCATCTTCAATTTCAATTTGTCCATTTTAAACATGTTGAAGATCAAAAGCCTAAAAATTTAGAATTCACAATAACATAGCTTGCGGCTGCTTCAAATCTAACTGTGCAGATAATTCCCATGTTACCATTTGTTTTTGTTGGGTGATTAGTCTTTACCTCAGGGTCACGTATCCTTTATGGTCCATACAATAGACAGTGATTATGTTGTTACTGTTCTTCAGAAGCCTGTGCAGTAATCCTGGGCACACAGGGAGAGGCCCAAAACACTAATGTTACTACGCAACATACACAAAATACTGCAATCAAAAAGTGCATAATCCTATACTTCTGATTCATTGTACGTGATTCAGTGCTACTTCCTAATGAAAAGAATAGATTTCCAATAAAAGATGAGGTGTGGCATGATGTCATAATAAAGGTAATATAAAGGATTTCAGTCAAATGTCCAAAGGGTGGTCCAGTGTGTCACCACTGGGTTGGGTTATTCCCAAAAATGTATGGTTCACTGTAAAAGTTAAAGAGACAACTTTAGGCAACCTGCTTCTGTCTGGTGATATTTTTGCTTGTTGTAAAACAATGTTTCTCAAACTGTGGTACATGTGGTGCTACTTGGGCTGCCTTTGGTGGTACTTGAAGTCATTTATTTGCAGTTTGATTTAGTAACCTTTAGTCGTGTTTTGATCCTTTTTTGGGCCAAGCATTTTAGAACTGACTCATATATGGTTTACCATGCGTTAGACTTAGCTGATCATTTTAAACCATTTAAGCTCACTTTAGTTAACCCTAGCCCTTTTTGCACACTTACCTCATTTTCTCCCTGAACAGATTTGCATCTATGTATATGTCTAATTATAGATCCCCTAAAGTTAGTGTGTCCACTAAAATTCAGAAAGTGTAAGTAAGTAGTAATCTTTATTTGTATAGCGCATTTCACAGACACAGAGTCACAAAGCGCTTCACAGTGAGATGAACCCCTCCCATCCCTACTCAGTGACAGTAAGCTGCCCTGGGGCAACTCAGCGGAGGTGATTCACCTAACACCTGGCGCCTCAACCTCCGACTATCACCAAGTGTTCCCTAACATGCATGTTATCAGTGTGTTTTATCTTAGCATACATAGCTATCTGGTGTTAGCTTATGGACACAGCTCAACTGTATTGACTTCTAAAGTTGTACAAAACACATTCTAGTGTATCAATGATGCTCAGAATGCACAAAGCTAAGTGAGCAAAACATGAAGGAAAAAAAATAATAAAAGAACAAAGTGAAATAGTTTGCTTACATTTGAAGACAGCCAAAATTGAGAATAGAACCTTTAAAAAGAGTGAGCTGTTTTTTCAAGAGAAAATGTATTTTATTGGCTAAAAGTTTTAAGTAGTAGATAAAAGAGAACACCCGCAGAAAACTTGGACAGACATGAGGAGAACATGGAAACGTCACAGTCTGAACACAAAATCTTCTTACCTTATAGCAAGAAGATCACCATTGCACCATCATGCTGTGTAACGGACAAACCAAAAACTGGATGAATTTTATAAAAGCATTTACATAAAAAATGTGTCCCTTTTTAACCCTAACAATATTCATTTATTTTTTCCTTTTGTCATTGATAATCTGTAAAAATATAGGCCCGTGTTTCTTAGTGGCTGCAAAGAAATGACATTTGTATCATGTATGTGTTCATAGTAACAGTAGACAGTTTGACAAATGTTCCTCTCACATGATAAAACTGAACCCAGGCGGAGGCGTTGGACTCGTGTAAAGGATGTTTTAGATCAACACAGATATATCACATTTACCTTCAGTGTGTTTTATCTGAAGAATGCAGAAAAGTCCAGCTTTTTTGGCCCAAACTCAAGAATCCACTAAAAATGTTGACCCTGTTTTAGTTCACTATTTTTCTCTTAATGTCTGACAAAGGTTAACAAGTCCACGTGTCACGAGATGTTTTGGGTCAAGTTCAACGTCATTAATTAAATTACTATAGTCTCAATATGGTGAACAGGTGGTTTTGAAGATGAATACGCTAGATCAGCTGTTCCAAAACGTTTCAGAGCCACAAAACCCCCTTGGCTCACCAAGAAGCACTTCACTCGCTTCACATTTAATTTTCTCTCGAAAAACAAAATGATAATGTCTTTGGATTTAAAGTAGTAAAGTACAGTGGTGGCTAGTGACAACTTTGGGCAGAGAGGCTACATAACTGCAATACTAACTCACCAGACAAACACTTACAGTAAATGAGTTATCATCTTTTTTCTTCTACAAGTTGAGAAATACAGCCAGTCCAAACAAATCAAAAACACCAAAACAGAGACACGTGTGTCACATGTGTTAACAACAACAACAACAACAACAACAACAACAACAACAACAACAACAACACAGGGCAAGTTACCTTTGTGTACCAGACCTGAGCAACATATTAACCAAACTCACACAGTTATTTAGACATTACAAACTCATAACGGCACTCATATATACTTAAGAAACCGGCAGAAAGGTAGTAAAATAGCTGTACTTACATAACTCACATTCACCAGACTGTCCACAGTTTTTCTTGGCTTTGTAAACTCAAGACTCACGTGGCTTTTCTTCTGCTGCAGTTTGTTTTAGCTTAAAAAATCCTAAAATCAGTTTGTCTGTTGTATTCTCGCGTTCATGCTTCGCTAAGACACTGTACACAGCACATGATGATCTGAACCAATGGGAATCTTAGACCCGCCCCACGTTGCTTGTGATTTGTCAAACTAACTGTCAGTCTCTTTTGGTAGCCAATAATGTGTTTTGGGCTTAGTGGAACTAGCCCAGCTGCTAAACTTGACTGTGTGCAACACAACAAGGTGGGCCTGTCAATCATTCTTCATAAACTCCTGCAGTTTGTACTGAGCTTGTTTTAGGTAAATTGAAATGGGCAAATGTATCCCTTTCAAAAATGAGCATTTAAACAAAAAGATACACTGATGTTTCCATGTATTTTACAAAAATTAAGATAAAAATACTTAAATCTGTTTCTCCTCCAGTACAGATATATTGTCAGAGTATCTGCGTTATCCTAACTATGTCTAATACCAGTTCGTTCGTCTGCCAAACTCAACTTGTTCTTTCTTTTAGAAGCTAAATGTGCACACAGTTATGAAGTTCAGAAAGCACAAGGTAAGTGAACTTTAAGTCACCCCTAAACTCAAGTCATTGGGAAAAGGAGGGGCTGACGACATCGAGCAGCAGTGTGACTGGTTTGTCTGCGAGTGCTTGTGATCAGTGCTCAGTTTTCAATACACGCTGATGTCACATAGAGTATAGAAATGAGACCGGTCTTTGCAGTGAGACACTATTTATGTGGCTATTTTGACCTGCTGAAACTAAAAAAAATGACACCAAATACAGAGTATAAAAAGCAAAAATAGTTGTGGGTTAAGCGTTCATTATGTATTATAGTTCTGTTTGCTAAGACAACAAAAATCGGGTAGTGTCTCTTGTAATCAGTGGGCAGGGATATAAAGTGTAGGTGCAAACACTGGAGTATCTTCTGCAGGACAATACAAGATCAATTCAAAATATAACTTTGAGTAAACTCAGGAAAGAACTCTGTAATTACAAGAATTTTGGCTCCATTCATAATTGTAACTTTAATGTACAAATATGTTCAAAATTGTATCTTCAAAATGGAGGACAATCTGTGTCTTATACATGAAAATACATGTCAGTAACTTGTTCTAGTGACTTACAATAACGGATGCAGTCCCAGGGCAAATGGCATTTCATCTTTTATTCCATGTGCCAAAAAGGCCATCAAGCTGATTTTATTGATTTATTTATCGGATATTGTCGAGCGAGAGGTGACATCTTTATGATCTGATTTATGAAAGTGTCTTTAATGAAGGCGGGTGTGGCAGAAGTCTGGTGAACCGCGCAGAGTTCATCACCTCACGCTGACGTTCGAGTGAAAATGTGTACAACTCAAGTGATTGTTTTGTCCGTTTATATTTACTGTTCCCTTTAGTACCTGCTTTGGAATGCAGCAGTGTTTGGGCATGTAAACAGAAAGAGAATGTGCTGTTCTTGCATGTCACTTTATATTTATGAAGATGTTGCTTTGCCAAACTTATCATTGTTAGTGACAAACTGGTGACCTTGGCTACACTTGCTGAGTGCAGGTAAGTCATGGGTGGCCTTGACTTTTTAGTAGCCTAGTTTAGTATATCTTTGACATGTTAGTGCTTTAGGAACTATCTCAGACTCTGAGGACATCAAGGACCGGAATGATGCTGGTGCCAGAGTTAGGACTAAACATGGACCGGCCTCCTACTGGTCCCAGAGTCAGGACTAAACATGGACCGGCCTCCTACTGGTCCCAGAGTAACATGGACCGGCTCCTACTGGTCCAGAGTCAGGACTAAACATGGACCGGCCTCCTACTGGTTCCAGAGTCAGGACTAAACATGGACCGGCCTCCCACTGGTGCTTAAGTCAGGACTAAACATGGACCGGCCTCCCACTGGTGCTTAAGTCAGGACTAAACATGGACCGGCCTCCCACTAGTGCTTAAGTCAGGACTAAACATGGACCGGACTCTTGCTGGTCCAGAGTCAGGACTAAACATGGACCAGTCTCCTGCTGGTGCTTAAGTCAGGACTAAACATGGACCAGTCTCCTGCTGGTGCTGATAGGTGACAAAAGTACCAAAGTACACTACCTAAGTAAAAGTACGGTTACTTGTCTGAAAAACGACTCTGGTAAAAGTAAAAGTCCAATTAAAACTAATTTTCTTGAGTAAAAGTACAAAAGTAAAACTTATTTACTCAAGTAAAAAAGTTAAATTACTAATTTGGTGTTGCTGCACTTGAGTTTGGGCTTTATAGTGAGCACTTGGAATCAAGGTTCATTTAATCATTTGGCAAATGGGGTAGAAATTATAACATTTGGGGAATTTTTAAATTGGTTAACTGGGGAAAAAGTCATGCAAAAAAAATCTCACAGCACAACTCTTAGAATGGAAAAAACTGTCTGTAGACTTAAAATAGTAACTAACATGTTTTCAAAATATACAGATAAAAACAGTAAAAAATAGAGATATTTTGAGAAAAAATGTAAGAAGTAAAAGTAAAAAGTCACCAGATTTTGTAAATACTCAAGTTAAGTCTAGATACTCAAGAAAACTACTTAGTACAGTAGTACTAGTACAGTACTTGAGTAAAAATACGTAGTTACTTGCTGGTGCTAAAGTAAAGACTAAACATTGACCAGACTAATGCTATTGCCAGTGGCAGGACTAAACATGAGGTATCAGTGTTACTGAAGATGTAAGGCTTTTACTGTGACAGTTTTCATTTCTAGGATCAAAACTTCTCTGTCAGTGCACATGACTGAAAAAAGTTTATTTGCACTCTTTATTTCTTTAAAAGTAAATTTTTATTTATAGCAATGTTGTTTTGTACTGTGCTTTTGTTGCATCTTTTCCTACGAATTGCTTTGTGTACAAATTGTGCTATGCAAATAAATTTGCTTTGGATTTTTTTTAAAGTGATGTATGAATTGGTATTTCAATAAATTCAAATAGTCTCCTGTTCTTTGTTTCAACTTAGCTTCGTTTGGAAACAACTTTTTGTTGCACTTCCTCCTGTTAGTAAATTACATAACCTTATTTGAATATGTGTGTTACTTGTGTTATTAAATTTGATTTATTGTCTTTCGGAAAGAAAGCGCCTTTGTGTGATTGTTAATAGTTACACCACACTAAAGTAAGCTGTTATTATGTAAATGTTGTTTGTTTTGTATGTGTTAAAATCAAGATTGTGTCATTCCAACAATACAGAGATTATATTCTTGCATAACTGTAACTTTTAAATCATATAGTATTTTAATTTCCCTTATTGCGTTTTACAGTCGTGCAAAGAAGTCTAGAATAAATGACTTTTTCCCGTGCACCTTGTTTCTCCAGTAAAAATTCATACTTATCTTCCAGTGGCTGTAAGTCAAACTGATAAGCATCTATCTGTGAGCTGTGGCAAAATGCATGTAACTGTCTGCAGTGCACCAGACCGGGAAAAGAAACTGGATCAGGGGAGGGCTATAAATCGACTTCTGACTCCAACCTAGTAAAAAAATAATCATGATAATAAAAGGGTTAGGGTTAAATAAAAATAATAATAAAAACAAAACGTATGTAGATTAGCATCTACATACGTTAGGAAGAACACTGTTTTTTAGTTTGATTGGGAGAAAGAAAGCGGCATAAATCAGATATTTATGACCCAGCGGCTGGTGTGAACCATAAATAACAGAGATTCGGGGAAGTTACCTGGACAGAAGTGTGGCTGTAAAATACAACAGACAGTGGATGTGATCCAACTCAGGCAAATCGAACATGGAGGAAGATCTGAATGGCTGAGAGTTTATTTTTATTGATAACTTAATGGTTTAAAGGAGCACTAATATTACTGTTTTTTATTTGTTATTGCTTTGCTGGAATGTAAATATTTATCTCTATGGAGACCTGACATCTGTTGAAAAGTGACCCAGATCACAGTAAAAACTCAAGTATTTTAAGATTGTGTTCTAATTTTTTTGTGTGTGGTTTAAGTAGTACAGCTCCTAGCAGCTTGGGTCACATACTATATGTGCGCTATAGAAAATAATATAGGCCTCCATATTGCAGATTTATAATATTAGTAGTAATCACTGATTACTAATCAGTGACTTTTTAAAGCAGTTAAACTACTTTAAATTGTGTTTTGATATTTTAGGACGTATAGATGTATATACCATAAAACTAAAGTAAATAAATCTGTAATAAGCGATGAGGTGCAGGTTGTTGCCTTGCAGAATGCCAGTGGAAAAAGTGAAATACTAATTAAATGAATGCAATATACAGTAGATGAGTTAACTGTCATTGTGTGTAACATTTTGGACCAAGCAATAACGTCTTCAATAAGACATGGAATGATTACACGTTTAAGCGTGTTTCACAAACTGTTTTTTTGTGCTATTTTGTTGGCACCTGACTTTTTGTTGTTGTTTTTAGTCTTTTCTACCAAAAAGTATATTGTAAATGCAGCACATAACATCCAGCATAAAGCTGGAAAATCAAATATTATAGGTGATATGGGCTGTGAAAAGTTTAATAATCACAATTGTTAAGTCAGGTAGGAATCATAGTGTAAGTAAGAGGTGTACCACAAGGAACAGCTTTTGGCCCACTCAAGTTCTTTAACAAAAACACATTTAAAAGTATTAAAGTTCTCCATGGAAATGCTGGGCGTGCGTTGCCTGGAATGTTCCACAGTATGGCATTTGAAGATAAGCGATAAAAGGCCAAGTTACATTTCAACTCTGTAAAGACAAGAGTCAAGTCTCTTTGCATGTTTTTTTCTCCCAGTAAAAATAGACAAATCTTACCAAACTGAAACAGTCTAACCTCCAACAAAAAAAAACAACTTTTTTGTACTTGACTTGAAATTGTTCTTTCACCGCCACCTGCTCACACGATTAAATATGTGCTCATTGAAGCTTATGATTCAGTTAGAAATGCACTTACATATAGACAACCTCAAATCAAACCAGTGAAGGCAAAATAAAAGTGTGTTTTTACCAGATACTTCCACAGCTCTTTGGTGTACTTTAATGTGGTTTTGACAAAATACATCTCTCGGGAAGTTTCTCCTGCTTAGGTATAACAAAGATGGTTGACTTTCCCAGTAATGTTATCCATGACACTTGATTCCGATCTTTACACATTTTTGTTGAAGTATGTCACAGCAAGACAAGTCGCACCTCACAGTACAAACAGTTTAATGGGGCTTATCGCTTTCTTTTGAAAATAATTTGTGGTATAGGTGGGTTAACGGTTTTAAAAATCCTTTATACTGTAGTGACAAACAATCACAAAACAAGTTGTAATGCAGATTCACATTAAAGTATATAAAATAAGCAGTACTGGTCATTTTACAGAAGGCAAAAGCAAAATTCAATTTTTATCTCACCATTTTGCATAATTGGGTCAGTTTCTGTGCCAAATTCAAAAGTTACTTTACAAATCTGGCCCAGTGTTTCTCACTTTGGTACATTTACCACAGGTGGCACTCGAGCTGCCTCTGCTGGTACTCAGGGTCCTGTAGAACCAATTTGTTAAATTTAGAGTCAAACTTTAAGACCCTTTAAGAGTTAATAGTTATCACAACTAAATTATTCACAATTAGACAGGGGTACCTGATTCTTTAAACGGGAAGCGCTTGTATGGATAAAACTATTTCCTAGTGCTTACAAATCCTTTGGCACATGGTTTATCTCAGCAAACTTTCATCTTAAGAGAACCTATATTACATATATCAAAGTGAAAGTGGAGTTGATCACCCACCCTTGATAAAAACTGAAGCAATTTATTAGACTGTACAGAATAGTCTGATGTTGTCACAAAGTACTGTGTTCACAATATACTTTTTGAGGGAAAAAAAATTACTAATTACATCAGGTACCCCAGCTTTAGTCTAGTCCAGTGATTCCCAATGTGGAGGCTCTACAGGGAGGCCTCCAATGGTTGTCCAAACATACAGTAATTTATTTTATAGATTTATTTACTTTAAATTCACACTAAGTCCACAGACATTTAATTTAGCTAGTTTTACATACAAAACTGAGACGAAAAACATTCTTTATTATTAATTGGATTGAAATATTTTTGAGAACAATTTACAAGCCACTGAGCAGCGCCGAGATTCCGAGTTTGGGAACAACTGTTCTAGTCTAATTTTAGTTCAAGTTTAGATCTAATAAAGTCTGGGCTTAAATTTAGTGGTACTTGGTGTAAAAAAAAAAGTTAGAATGACAGTCTTTGTCCAAATCATGGCTCAATTGTCTGACTAACTGTGTAGCCACAATGACCATGCTATTACCTTGATTTGTGTGACACTGCCCCCTGTCCATCAGAAGGTTGTAAGCACAGCTAAAGTTTAGAGAGACTTGACAAACTGTTACAGTTTTAAAGAAAACATGACAAAATAGGAAGGTACAAGTTACAGAAACCAATTTACTAAAAGCTATTATAAGTAAAATATGACACAGAATTCACATCTCTCCCAGTTACACGATGCTGTAAATGTGGCAAATAAATTTTGAAAACTTGTCAGGGGTGAGTCGAAATGAGGGTTTATTTTGTAAAGGAGAGCAGCAGGAGGGGGAGATGAGAAAACATGGTGCTCTAGTAAATGATATATTCAGTTTTCACTCAAATTATCCACACATGAAGTCAAGTCTTCATTTCCAACATGTTTTTTTTCCGATTCTAAAACGGACAAAAGGTTTTACACTTCAAAATAAAAAATATGCATGAACACAGTAAACCCTGAAAAAGAAAATTACATGCAGACTGATGAGTTATTTGATAAAAAAATAAAATAAAAAACTAAAGTGAATGACAATTAATTTCAGACAAAATCGGAGGTGACTCTCTCCCTTTTGTTCTCATAAACTCACATTAGAACTGCATTGTCTCAGTCTTTTATTCACTATAATATAGGTCAATAGGAAATATAAGAAACTGCTATTAATGACAACTTGAGTGGTCTCGGCTATAGCCATTACAAACAGCACATATGTTCTGACGCCTTGATGAGAAAATGACAGGCAAAAATAAGTTACATTTGCCAGAAACCTAACGAGAGGGTGTGGGCGAGGGTACAGTGGACTGGAGGACTAGTCGAATACAATAATGATCCTCTGGACGGTGGCTCCAGAGTAAAAAGGTCCCAAAGTAGAAACTGCAGTCTTTAACATGTGCCATACATTAAAATGTAGAGGAAACACCCTTACACTCATCAATATGATGAGCAGAAAAGTCCCAAACCAACGCTTTGAAGTCTTTATTTTTGCTATTGGGGAGGAGGAGGAAAAGAGCGGGAAAAACAAACGAAAAAACAGAAACATTTGGGAGGGAAGAGACGACTCCAGAGGTTACGCAAAGAAGATGGACTGCACAAAGTTGGGTGAGACACTCCGGCACAAAGGGGTTATTCCTGGAGCTAGTTTTCTAATATCCAAAAGTACTGGTCTGTAGGACCCATGTTGGTCAAAGGGGTGTCCATGGAGATGCCAACAGTAAAATGCCTCCTCAGCAGCAGTTACAGGCTGTCCCAGAGAGGTGCTATGTGCTCCCCGTCGCCTGGCCCTCTGCTCCCTCTGAAGTACCTAAGCAACACACACACACACACAAGTGTTACAGTGTCAGCTTCAACATTCAGTAACCATTTGGACATTCTTGTAATGAAAGCAAATCAATTATAAAATACCAGGCCTACAGCAATAGTGGCAGTAATTATGACCTAGTATTCTTTCAGTGGTGAATTATTGTGCTTCTTTTTTGTCTTTTTCATATAATCAACATACATTTTTTACAAGATAAAAGTCAAACTAACATTTTTAAATGACAAAAAAGAGTGGATGCATGTTTGTAGTCTTTTAGTTGAATATTGTTCTGTTTTTTTTTTGGGTGGGTCCTTGAGCCTGTGGAGTTGGGACAGAAATTAACAATCAAAAATATTAAGAGCCGGTTAGTCACAATTACGCCAAATAATTGTTGCAGCGATAAATGCAAGACATAATGATCTTTTTTATTGGCTTTTTAATTGCGATAAATCTAAATATAGAGTCAACCATATGTGCATCTAATGGCAAAATAATACAGGCTTTTTCCACTACTACAAATGAAGCTTAAAGGTGACTGTATACTCCTTGGTTCCTGAAGTATAGAAGAATGCCATTATGAACTACCATTTGGATTCAAAATGTTTTTTTTTTAATAAAAGTTGAAAACGTTCTTGTGATAATCAGTTAGGTGGTGAGTAATAAGCATAAGGCACTTTATAAACCACAAAATAATTAAAACAACTGCAGGGATTTGAGTTAGCTGGCAAGCCTACAATATGCCTTCAATTTGTAAAATTAGATTAAAAAAATGGAAAATCATATTTGCGATTCAAACAATGATCTTTTACTGTTAAGCCCCATTTGTGCAACGAGGACAGAACCCCCCTTATCCCCTCCCTCCAACCAATGCTGTACATGAACTCTTAGAGATTAAAGTGACACTGACTGGTGGCCGTGTTGGAGGCGGCTGTGGCGTTGGTGTTGTCTTCCTCGTCGCTGTCCTCTTCGTTGGATTGTGGGATGTCTGGTTCTGGGACAGTTACAGGCAGGACCTCGGGCTCCTGCTCCGCTTTGCTCTTTAGAGCGAGGATCCGGTGATGAAGCGCCGCCGCCAGCTGACCCACGTCTTTAGAGCTGCCCTGCAGGTCGCAAAGAAACAAAGAGTCAGTGCTGTCTGTAAAAATCACTACAATGGTCAACCAAAGACATTACTGGCTCTCAAAAAAAGCTCTCAATAAGTATCTCTTTGACCTGAACAAGTAAGAAAATCTATTGAGAGGAAGAATAGTGGATCAAATATGTTCCACATTCAAAACAGAACTTGGGTAAACAGCTCCCTCTACTGTTTAATAAGATAGACTTTGTTAAGTAATGGTTCAGTATTGGAAGGGTATTTTATAGAACAATGTTGATAAAGCTTTTTTGTATATTATTTTTCCACAAAAACATTTTTACATTGTTAAAACATTGTTAACTTTTTTTTATGAAAGATAAAAACTATCAAGCTCTTGCTCATGATAAAAAGAAAACTGTAACCATCTATTTCCAGTCAAGTCACTCATTCTGGGATGAATGAGGCTCAGTACTCTGTTTGTACAATAAATAATTTTAATTATAATTATTTTTTTCACTTTTAATACGGGCTCAATATAAACTTTCTCTACAACAATGCTTTGTTAAATTACTAACAAAGCAAATAAATTAATTGAGCTTTTGAATATGAATTGCCAAAACACTAAATATGCCCAAATTTACTCATTCGAGTCCAAACTGCAAACACCAGCTTTACTGTTCCTTAAATTTACCAATGATAATTCAGACAAAAACTAAATCCTTATGTTCTTTTATGTCTTCTGATTAGAGCTAATTAAGCATCAGAAGGTAAATTACAAAGCCTCTACATACCAAGAGCCAGTCAAAGAGTTCAGGAACAGCTTTAGCTTGAAATGCAGACAGTGACTAAAAGTTCAAATTAAAACTCTGGCCTACCAAAGAATCTGTCCCAATGCAAAAATTAAGCTAAAGTGAAGATAATCCTTAAACTCCTCCCACAAACACATTTCAAACTGAAGTTTCTGCTGGAAAACCATGGGGAAATGGTGAAAGGAGAAGCTGAGGGTGGAGAACAGCAGTGTGACTGGTTTGACAGCAGGTGTTTGTGATCAGCACAGAGTTTGGAGTGAAACACAAGAGGGTTGTGTGACTATGAAATTTGGCCTTGAAATTTGGGTTTTCGGGTTGGACAATTTTGATAAAAATAGATATTCCAATTATGTGTTGGCTTATCTTGATTCCATATTATTGAAATATTATGTCAACCACAGAAAAAAATATCAAACACGTCTTAACATATTTAAGGCATGTCATACCTGTAGATTAGTCGACTAAAAGGATGTACCTTTTCAAAACTAGTGTGCCCGATGATCTGACCAAATACTGATATTGTCAGAATAATACAATTTGATCAACGAAGACGACATAAGTGATAAATTGACTAGAATATAATTTTTCTGTCCTTGAAAGTTTACAAATACAATTTCTTCAGTTGTAATTTGATCCTTTTTGCATATGTTTTTTTCCTATAAACAATGTACTCAAATATTGTCCACCTAAATTTTGAGCCAAAATGGCTCAGAAAAGTTTATGGTCTAAACACTATACAGTTTAACAGCCAAAAAGCAGTTTTTGTGTTAAACTTTACTTTTAATGACCTTGGCCGACTCTATTGTACTTCTACAACATTGACGTAACAGTATTTGATGAAGCAGCACACACCGATATTAGGAAGACCTTGACTCCCTGGTCCTCTGTGTCCATGGCAGTGATTCGGACGCTCTTCTCGCTCGCCTTGTCCACCTGCATCTGAGGCCACAGCTTCGTGTTGAGGATCAGCCGCAGACTGCCCTGTGTCCTCATCACTGCAGAGACACACAATATTCAGCACAAATTACATCTCAAAGCAGTTTTGTGTTTTGACAAGTCTGTGCCTGAACAAGCTTTTGAAAATCTGCGGACACGATTTGGTGACAGAATTCTCCAAGCGTTTGATTGTTCACCCGCTAATGAGGATCTCGAGACAGGTTAGATTTATCCTAATGATGTGTTGTTGCCATGGTGATCTTGCTCTCTCGTATCAAATGTCGATTTTCAGAAAGTAACTAAAGCATAGAACATCAAAAAATGACTGTTACCACAGATATTTCACAGTGTGCAAAACAGTTAGGGAAAAAAGTAACCAAAAGAGCAAAGGACAAACTTGATAAACTCCTGAAAAACTACTGGTTATATTTATCAAACCACAAAGCCTGAACACTTATGAATGAATCCTGAGCTTTGTAATTAGCATCTTGACGGAGACCTATTATGTAAAATGTACTTTTTGAGTTTTTAACCACGTTACAGCAGTGTTCTCTTATCATTGTTTTTTCCCTTAAGATGTATTTGGATTGATTCCTGGATGTTTGAGCAATCTTGTATTGTTTTGCAGCTGATGCTCTAGCGGTCAGAAAATCCTTGTCTTCACCCACCACCTATTAAGACCTAAATTAAATTTTGAGTAAAACATGTATTGTTCAAAACTGTCATGTAGACACACAGAAATTTAGGAACTTAGAATGTGGCTATGAAAGGACCGGTTTCCATTTTATAAGTTGTTTTCAATGTTTTTTGTGTTTTACAATGAACAAAATGTCAGTATAGTTTCTTCCAAAATATGAGAAAATAAATTACAATAGGTCTTTAAAATCTCAGTGGGTTTAACATTTGTCTAAATCAAAATTCAACAGTTTGATGTCATATTTTCAAGCTCTATTGCCTTGTGTTTGCGATATTTTCTCAAATTTTGTGCTCAAATGGTAAAATCAGACATACTTTACAGCAAAAAGCCAATCTAGTAATAAACACTTTTTTGTGTAGATAGATAGGCATTATTTTAATACAATAATGCCTATCTATCTAAGGTTTTTTTTTTTTGTCTAAATGCTGTAATAACAACGTGAATAGCTAGTTTCTATTTAAAGCAACGTTTAAATTAGTTTTACTTTTTTTTATTTTATTTAATAGTCTATTTACGCTTAATGCGGGTCTGTCCCTTTAACACCGGTAAGTTGGAGCTAGCGTAGTTTTAGCTTGCCCTGGCTAACAGCAGCAACACGGCTCTCTCTACAAAGCGAACCACGGAGCGCTATCGTTCATCTCATCTCTGTCTCGTCATGATCTCACTACAGCCGCGCAAGTCTCTTCTGTGTGTGGAGTGTGTGTGTCTGTGCGCGCTCGGAGCAGGCTTCTCCTCTCGGCTCCGGGGGGCAGAGCGCCGCGGAGTGAGAGAAAGAGCGACTCCTCCGATGGACAAAAACCTGTTGAAGTTGCGGTATTCCACGTGTGATAAAACAAGTATAATGTGGGGGCACCAAAACACAAGCTTTTTCCTTGTTTACTGACACTTTAGCAGATGCAGGGCAGCTCAATTTTAAAATAATATTTTTTGCTGTGGCGCCCCAGACAAATGAATGCAGCGGAAACACTGCATGCAACTCCTCACTTGTTTTTGTGACCAGAAACTTGATTTAAATGGGATTATTCTTACACTTCAGTGAATTTGTAGAAATACAAGATACACTTGGTGATTTGATATGAAGGCTTGAAAATACTTGAATCTAAAATGAGAAGACTTGACTTCGACTTGTCAATGAATGTTTTGATTTTCCAGTGCATTGCCGCTGAGCTTACCGAGACGTGACTGTAACGTTCCGTCTTCCGTCGACGCCATGTCGTTGAGCCGCAGTAACCCTCGCCCTCGCTCTATCCACGTCTGCGCCGTCTTCTCAAACACGTATAGCTTGCACTGCATCTGAGGAGCAGCAAAGGTGGGAAGAAGAATTAACACAATTGTCCTACAGTCAGGGTTTCTACAGAGTTGGAGAGGTAACATTAAAGACAAATATGGTTTGTGTGTTGTGGCTGGCAGCAAAGCAAAAGAAATTGCACAAGAAAAATAATCAACTTGATCTTGTCTGATATGTCAAAAACAGTACATACGATCTTAAACCATTTTAATACATTCAAATACTTTGAAGGGTCTACTTCTGACATCACAGAACTTTAATAACAGTGTTTTCTAAGTCTCAGAATGGAACAAAACATGTCAGACAAAACTTCAAGAGCTTTCTAAGACAACCAAAGGCAACATTTATGTACCTACAGACAAGTCATGACCAGACCTACTGTATTTCACAATGTTCCAAAGCTTCTTAAATGATAGAATCTTATACTGAACCAATATTGAAAATAATGCCATGACTTCTATTTGCATCAACAAAAACAAGGCTTGCTCAAATTCTGATTTGGCTATAGTGACAGTTATAGTAACATCCTTTGTGTTGTGACTGAATGTGAACTATGGTGTACTTAGCTACAATGATGGGTTGTTTCCTAAGACCTATGCACATTAGCAGCTCAAATCTGCGGCGGTTTACCTGTAAAACGTTGCTTTCTGATTCCTCTCCGGTCTTGACCTCCACTTTCTCTAAGACGCACTTCTTGGCTGTGGCTTTGGTGTACGCTGCTGCGGATTCCTCCAACGACTCTGACGCGTTGTTCGCTGCAGACACGACAAAGACAAGAAACATTAAGCTTTTCAATCATCTTAATTTGATTAGCAACGTAAAATATCTCATCTTGTTGAAGTCATGGCAGCGCAACATCTGCTTCTGAGCCAAATTTATTGCTAATTTGTATTTTTGGATTCTTATCTGAAACAAACTTCCCGTTTTATCAGTCATTTGAAATACCACACATTCGTATCTCAAACACCACTCAAACACAACTGGAACTTCAGGTATTTTAAGGGGAGTATTTGATCATAAGGCAGTCAAGGCTAAAAATAAACCCAACACTAAGTGAACCATTACTTTTTCATTTTGCTTCTGGTGCAAATGAACAGAAGCCAATTAGGTTTGTAGGATTTTTCTCTGGATCAATGAGTTTATCATCGTAGTGTAATTTTAGGTCATTATCAAAGCATCTGTTATCTAATGTAATTTGTAATGTTGAACAGACTTTCAACTATTATGATCTATAATCATCAACATTATCCAAAAACATCCCCAGGCAAAGACACCCCTCGGGTTTGATCACAGCAGACTGTCTGTGCTAAATTTAGACTTTTTTTTATTTTGATGAACAAAGCAGCTGGAAAAGAGAAACCTTCCAGATTCACTAAGCTATTTGTAAAAAATAAAAGATGTTGAGTCGTAACTGCAGGAAAAAATGTATGTATGTGGATATTACCCAGGTGCTGAAGAATTTGTGAAAGCCTGTCTGGCAGCTTGACAATCTGGTACACCAGCTTTGAGTAACTAAGTTTTAAATGTTGACTAAACAGATACAACAGAGATACTGCATAACAAACAAGATTTAAGATTTATACCGAATTAGCCTAATCTTTTCTTATTTGAGGAACTTTGTGAATGTTTGTATTTTCTAGAACTAAAATGTAGAAGTCTTCTTGAAGTTGTGGGAGAGGCCTGTGCTCTTGACAATGTTCAAATGTAGATTCAAAACAGCGCCATTTTTTGTTGTTTTGTTGTTTTGTATTGTGATTTTAATGAAGATTTTCCTAACCAGGCTCAGGTCAGATCACTCTAAATTGAGGTCTACATATCATCAATCTGAATAGATGGCTGCTGAAAGTAGGGCTTGGCAATATTGATAAAAGTAGATATCTCGATAATGCAGCTAAGCAAAATTGTCGAGTATAAAAAGTAAAAAAACACAACATTTTCAATCAATGAAGGCCCAAATAAGTGAATAACTATCAATATTTGCACTCTTATTTGAAAGTTCACAATGTAACTTTCTTCTTTTGCATTTGTTAAACTGATCATTTTGTAGCATTACGATAACGATTAACGATATACTCGATATTCAGTTTTTGCATATCTTCAAAACAACAATCACAATATTATCTAAAATTCGATATATTGCACACCTCTAGCAGAAAGTTTTTAAATGTAGTTAAGGAAAAAAGCAGACATCTTTGTTGCTCCAAAAATACACTAATTGGCTCAATCCATCTGTTAGAGCCAGGTTATATTTTCCTGTTGTAAAGATCTTTAAATTGCTTTGTATAGGAATCATGGTCTAAACATAAACTACCGGTAACCTTGCTGTTACTATTTTTAAAGCAGGATCTTATCTGCATACGTGGCTCTTGATTGAGAAAAGGAGATAAGAGAGCATTTTGGAAGTAGGGAGGCTTCTTTCTGTTAGTCCAAGAAACAACTCAAAGCTCAACAGCTAATAGGCTCTGAGCATGGAATGTCAATTAAGTACAGTTTTATGATGAAATATTCTTTTGATTTGTAAAGTTTTTTTGTAGTGTTTTCAAAGACATTCACCACAACTCGCTGACTATTCATAATTTGATTTTCCAATTTTTCTCCATTTTGATGCAGCAAAAAAAAAAAAAAAATAGAACCAGTAAAGCAATTAGCTGTTTTGAATATAAACAAGTTGACTGACGTTCTGTGCATAGACCCTTTAGCAAAAACACCAAATGAATTTAATTTTTATGCAGAGTTATGACAAAAACACAGATTTTGCTACTGATCAGCTTAAGGGGTCGTTCAAAACATGTACTAGAGCCTGACCATATATCGGTTGGCTAATATGTTTACTAATACACCTATCGGTTATCGGCCTAACGAATATACCGCTGATATTTAGGACATGTACCTCATTTTAAAGCTTATATCGTCCACAATACAACCATTCTATTCAATCACCAATCAGATCAATATTTAGCGGGGTTATTAAATTTATTTGTGGATTTGTTTTATTGTCAGGCTGCACCTGAACGCAGCACCAGGCTGACGCTCTGCATCACTCCTCTACTAGTGCACTCTGAGGCAGCGCTGGATTTAAATGCTCTCATCTCCGCTACTAACTCAAGAAAAGCAAATAACTTCATCTCAGATAACGCCTGTAACAACAGAAAGGACTTTTATTTCATCACAATGTCCGTATGGAGAAGAGGGGCGATCAACATAAGAAAGATAATAATCCATGGAAAGGACACACAGCTGCTGTCAACAAGAAGTTGGTTTTCCCACTACTTTCTCGTTAGGAGTAAAGGAATTATTTTTGTGAAGACTTGGTTATCTGAGCGGTGAGTGTTGAAAAAGTGTTGCTTTAACTTTCAATTTAATGTAATTCTACCTCCCTGAAGTTAGCCGTTGCTACAACAATACCATTGCCTCAGCTCCTTTTCTCTGACGACTGTAAAGTGTTGTGTTTGTGTTGATGATTACTGGACACACATTGACATGTAAATTAGTCATGAAAAGAGGTGTTAATGGTCTGCATTTGCACATTTGAATTGCGTGGCGTCGTGCATATTAATGAGGCTAACCGCACCTTCGCCTCTTGAGTTCTCTTCAGTAGTACAAGTCTATGAGAAATAATGTGATACAAACAAGTTTCAAGTCTTTAAAGTCACTCATAAGAGGCAAAGTAACACTGAATGTGACCTACATAAACCCAACTTAAAAAAAACTCTGGCTTTAGTGATTTTAACACCTGCTCCTAATAAAAAAATATTTTTCTATTTCTAATTATATCGGCATCTGTTCTTAAAAAGCCATATCGGTCGGGCCCTAACATGTACCCAAAGATTTTTCGGGTGAACAAGCTAATACGCGTGCCGTTACCCTTCTCCGGCGTGTTCTCCTGTGACGCTGGCTCTGGGGCGGAGCTTCTGGAACCTCCTTCGTCTCCTCAGCCGACGACTCTCCTTTTGGTGGACTCTGGAAACAGGCACACGCAAATTTCATTACCATTCTAGTATTTCCACTTCTTCAGAAACGATAAAACTCATGCACTCACCAAAACCCTGTCGGACATGTTCTGACCAAAAACGAATTTCGCGCCACCGTCTGTACTGTTTGCGGCGTTTTTTGAACTGGAGTAAAGCAAAAGAAAGGAAAGTTATTGGAATTAGAATCTGCTCAGAGACCTGCTATAAATACTTGAAAAATGGAGGGCACTTGTATTACCTTGGGGTAGAGATGTACTGTAAAAAATAATTAGTGCTCTCCGATTGGGAGTCTGACGAAGCGCTATCCTTTGACTTGTCATCTGTACTGTTTTCTTCGAGCTGCAGAGAGAGAGAGAGAAGCAGGACGAGAGCTGAGGTGAATTTCAAACGCTTTTATGCAACACGGGGAAAAGTTACATAATCAAGACACTAGTGAAAAAAAAAACACTCTGACACAAATAAGTCAACATCAATTACTGATTCAAGCACAGCGAGAGGCAAAGGGAATTAAGAGCCTTTACGGGAGAGCTGTGTGCATTCTGACTTGAGCACCAGCAGTGAAACGCAACACAGAAAAATTAAAGAGAAAAAAACAGACTGTAAATAAAGTAGTTTTTCCAATCATAATGCAATAGTCTTTTTTGTTCATCCTTGATCTTCAAGAAGGAAAATGGCTGTTCATATCACAGGAGCTAGTAGTGGGAATTTTTTATTAGTTCAAAAGTTTTATTTTATAAAGCTGGTCACATGCTACAAGAAAAGAAGTCATTAAATTTTCAACTAATGTAGTTTTTTTTTTTACAATGATCCTGACTGGGACTTTATTGTTTCTTGTTAAAAATCAAGCTAGAATGCTAATATAATGACTGTAGTGTAATTTTTAGCGGGTGCAGTGAAGGTTGTCTTAAACTGGGCATATGTTTTGGTAATCATAAAAACATGTGTCCGATCCATTTATGCTGGATATGGAGTTTCACAATACATTGTTTCAGCTTCCTCTTTATCGGTCAGTGACTTCCAACCAGGGGTTTAGGGTCCCCTAGGGCAGTGGTTCCCAAAGTGGAGGTCGTGAAGCCAAATAGTTTCATGATGTAATTTTACATTTTTTACTTGGTTTTGAAGCTGTTTTTTACCTGTAATCATATTTGACAGAATAGTCGTCATATACAGCAATAAATACTATAATATGCATTATAACCTAATTTTAATGGTTTTCCAACTTGAAATTATTACAGACATCTATTTTATTTTGCTATGGGGGTCACGGGTTGGCTACATGGTTGTTTTGGGGGTCCGGGTCTGAAAAGTTTGGGACCCCTGGCTATAAATCAGTGCTTCCTGTTATTAGAGGAGACTATGCTGGGCCCATAATCTAATTTAGGGCTGCAACTAAAGATTTTTTTGGTAATTGACTAGTTGAGCGATTAATCGACTAGTTGTTTAGAATGGAAGAGTAACTTGAATACTGCTGAGCTAGACAATGTACCATCTTAATAGGGTAACGAGCTCATGAGTGCCTGGAATTTTAATTTTGTTTCTGTTTTAAGATGAGATGTGCCAATGGAACGAGCTATATACAGGGTTTGTACAGATTGTATTGTATGATTTTCCATGACTTTTCCAAAACAATTGTCAACATTTCCATGACTTATTCACACATACGTTTCAATTAAAGATTTATTTTCATTAACTTATTAAGGCCTAAATATATTTATTTCTAAATATACATAACAAATGAAAATGTTCTAACTTGGGTCAGTTACAATGTAGTTTCAACAGAAAATCTTTTTAGTTTGTACTTTTTCTATGTCCAAACCAAACAAGAGTGTGACTGGTGTACCAAATTTCTTGACATATCAGCTAGTTTATTAAAAGATAATAAAAATTTAGCTATAAGATATGGAAGTATGTAATTTCAGTGCTTTTCTTCTAATACCGCTAAAGATTATAGAATCTTTCTAAATAGAATACTAGCAAATACATTTTCCATTTAGCTTGACATGTCTGTGTTATCTTTAAACCTATTAAAAGTATTGATAAAATGTGTGGCTATCTACTGAACTAACTTAATATAAAGTCCTGAATAATAATATTTCATATGTATTTGACAGCACCTAGTATGATTAGTTTTTATTTGTGCTTGTGTGACAGAGGCAGGTAAACCGGGTGCAATACAGCAGCAGCACATCAGATTAACTTTAGCTGTTTTAGCATCATGGTTAGCATATGTTAACCTTACACAAACTGACTTCTGTGTGGACACGATGTGGAGTTAGTGTAGAGGAGTTTTAGCGCATTTAGTAACAAAGCTGCTGCTCAAATGAGTCGCATGAAGCCGTTTGAAAACTCGGAAAGAGTTTTGATAGAAGCTAACGCAGCATTGGGCTAGCGGTGTTGAGTGTGCTCGGGTCTAATGCCTTTTCTTAAAACTCAAATGTGAGCAAAATAAGACTTTTCCAGGGCCTGGAAATTGGATTTTCAATTTCCATGACTTTTCCAGGTTTTTCATGACTGTACGAACCCTGTATATAAAACATGTACTTTTAATTAGAATAAGGAAATAAGCATTTCTCACTCCCTTCACTTAAAAAAAAAAAAAAAAAAACATGTTTTAATCTTTGCGTAAGAAAGTCAAATAATGCCCAAAACAAAATAATTCAGGTACTTTTATATTAGCTTAATCAAGCCTATTATTTTTTCTTTCATTCTGGAGGTGTAGAAACTAGTGTTTACATCACAAAAAACAACAAATGTACAGAATTTCATTGCTCATCATCATCAATTCTGTTCAGTCTGAGGTTTAATCTGTACATGACATGCTTTGAAACCTAAACAAAACCGGTTACCGCTTATTCGATTACCAAATTAGTTGATTTAGTTGTTAAGTAGATTGAGTTAAATAATCATTAAATAATAAGTTGCATGTAACTGATTAACTTGTTACAACCCTAGCTAAAACAATAAACTAATGGTGATATAATGATGCTTTTAGCTGATAGCACTGCAATAAACATACATAATTAACTACAATGGACCCCTTGTTCCACCATGATCATCTTCTATTGAATTGTTAAATGATTGCAATGGGGCTAGAATTTTACCTCTCAAAACCCCATAAATATTATTGTGAGATTATGTGGAATAAACGGTAAAAGCCAAATCCACGTACCTTAGCTCTGTCTTTGATATTTTGACCGAACACAAAAGATATTGCTACATCGGAGCTCTTCTCGGCTCCGCCTCCCTCTTTGTTACTACTCGCCTCTTCTTCCTCGTTTTCATGTTTCTGGAAATGAAACCAGAGCCGGTCATAACAGCACACAGCAGCAGTTTGTGTCAGAAGCGCCTGTTGAAATGAAACTGTGATATCTCGCGGCTTCCTGAGTCTGATAGGGCCCATTTCAGCGACATCCGATTTGCACTGAACGACAATTTTCCCTAAACAAACACTAATCACGCTGCAATCAAATCAACACTAAATGGGAACATTGAAATGATGAAAGTTGTAAAACTTCCAGGCATAAATTATCTCAAGAAATAACACAACTACATTAGCTCGACTAAATGGCAACATCAAAATGAATAGTGACGCCAAAAGCAAACAATCCATTTATAATTGATCATTTATATTTAATCATAATAAAAACTACGAGAAAAACAAAACACATTCGGTCTCATTAAAGTTACTCATTTTTGGATGTACCAAGCTTTTTCAGTTCTGATGGCGATTGTAATACTTTGTCTTTTAAGTCTCTGCAGATCCACAAGATCAAACAATACTAGTATCAGCACCCAACTTAACATCTTTATCTGAATAAAATGTTAAACATTAAAAGACGCTTAACACCAGCCAGTAAATTGTCTTTATTATTTCCAATTAAAGGCACAGCAACGAAAATACCCAATCAAGCAAAATATCCTGGATCGGCACCAATACAAGTGCTGGTCAACGAATTAGAATAATTTGAAATGGTGCAATCATGAAATTCTTTGAATGCATTTGTTGTGCAGAAAGAAATTCAGGTGTTCACCGCACCTGTCCTACTCGTTAGAGTAATCACAGAACTCGTTACCTGTAAAAAACCTGCTCAGCTGAGCTTTCCAAAAGGTCCATTTAGGCCATTTAACTGTGACACTGTTGTTCCATTGAATTAGAATAATGGAGAAACCGTTTCATTGAATTAGAATAATTTTTATTATAATTAGAATCATCACTTTCTCAGTATTTTGTGGCTGCCCCCTTGGCTTGTATGACTGCCTGAAGTCTCCGCGGCATCGATTTGACCAGCTTGTCGCAAGTTTATGCACTCACAGCTTCCCAGGCAGTGGCGATGTTCTGCTTCAGTTGGTCCAGCTTAGTCGGCTTTCTGTCGCGAATTTTCCGCTTGATGATGGCCAAAGGTTTTCAATGACATTGAGGTCAGGCGAGTTGGCCGGCCATGCCAAAACTTCAAGCTGTTTTCTAGTGAACCAATCTTTGGTCGACTTTGCCGCATGAGCCGGTGCAAGATCCTGTTGAAATATGAAGTCTTCTTCGCCGAACTGTTCCTCAACAGTCGGAATCAGGAACGTTTCCAGAACATCTTGATATACGGCAGCATTGACAGTCTTCTTGAGGAAGCAGAGTTTCCCTACACCTCGAGCAGACATGCATCCCCAGACCATAACGCTCTGGGGAAACTTGACGGATCTTTTCACGCACTCGTGGTTGTAGGTTTCGCCACCACGACGCCAGACACGAGGACCTTGGTCACCGAAGGAGATGCAGAAGCGTGATTCGTCACTGAAGACCACTTTCTGCCAGTCTTCAGCAGTCCACTCGCCGTGTTGTTTGGCCCACTTCAGCCGTTTCTGCATTTGTTTCTTGTTCAGCATCGGTTTTACCATAGTATGTCTATGGGTTTTACTGCTGGAACGCGATATTTGAAGCCGAGTCATTGAAAACCTTTGGGCCATCATCAAGCGGAAATTCGCGACAGAAAGCCGACTAAGCTGGACCAACTGAAGCAGAACATCGCCACTGCTTGGGAAGCTGTGAGTGTGTAAACTTGCGACAAGCTGGTCAAATCGATGCCGCGGAGACTTCAGGCAGTCATACAAGCCAAGGGGGCAGCCAAAAAATACTGAGAAAGTGATGATTCTAATTATAATAAAAATTATTCTAATTCAATGAAACGGTTTCTCCATTATTCTAATTCAATGGAACAACAGTGTCACAGTTAAATGGCCTAAATGGACCTTTTGGAAAGCTCAGCTGAGCAGGTTTTTTACAGGTAACGAGTTCTGTGATTACTCTAACGCAGGGGTGCCCAACCCGTCGATCGCGATCGACTAGTGGATCTTTGAGGCAGTGGAAGTAGCTCCCAAAGCCCCGTCTGTTAATACGAACTTTAACCGCGAGATATAGGCGTAAATACAAGCGCGAACTACACGCGGCATCAACAAGCGCTACATGCGCGAACTACACGAGCAATCAACAAGCGCTGTATGCGCGTACTACACGCGCGAATTACAACCGCAATATGCGAGCGCTAGATTTATATGCGGCAGCAAGAATTCTCCACTGTCTGCTCGTTGGAGCACACAGCAGCCGCACAGCACTTGAGCGCTGGCCAACGCGGCTCCTGAACACACGCGCTCATAGGGGTGAGATAGAACAGAGGGGAGAGGAGCAGGAGGAGAGAAAGAGAGAGAAGCAGGAGGAGGAGACAGGTAGTGCCACAGAATCCTACCTGCTCACGCGGTGTCCAACAGCTGATGCGAGTCAAAAACAAAAGCTAACTTTTCTCAAGCCCCTCCCCCTCACTGTTACCATGGTAATCACCAATCACTCATAGTACTGAGTTTGAAGTGCTTCCAGTGAGGTGACTTGGATAGCTTGAACTTTTTAATGACTTTCTGTTGTTATAGTTGTAGCCACAATCATTTATTTTCAAAAATAAATGTGTCACTTTTTAACAGGTTTATAACTTACATTTTAATAAATATTATTGCATTATTAAAAAAAAAACTAACTGTGTCTTAATCAGGACTAGTCTAAAGAACAATTTTTTCGACATTGTTAATAAATAAAATAATGTAAATCCAAAGGTAGATCTTCGGGCTGTGCTCAGACTAAAAGTAGCTCGCGAGCTGAAAAAGGTTGGGCACCCCTGCTCTAACGAGTAGAACGGGTGCGGTGAACACCTGATTTTCTTTCTGCACAACAAATGCATTCAAAGAATTTCATGATTGCACCATTTCAAATTATTCTAATTCGTTGACCAGCACTTGTATCTGATCTTAGTATCGGATTGTTGCATTTCTAGTTATTTAGTATTCATTTCTTTATTTGTGCCAAGGGCCTTGATAAACACTTAAAACCAAAACTAAAGGGATCATTTGAACACGTGATAAAACTGGAAATATTCCAACTATTGAACCTAGACACTCATTTAAACAAATATCAAAAGTACAATCCCACAAAAACAGAACAAATCAGAATTTGATCTTTAAACAAACTAGTACAAGATGCTATTAGTAAAGAAACAACATACTTCATTGGAGTACTGAACCTTTACCTTACTGTCAAAATAATTTCAACCATTTTTTCTAGAAGTACATGCTGAAATATAAAGTGGAGCATGTTTTGAATAAAAAAGGACTACTGCATAAAGCAGCGCTGTTATATTACAGCAGAAGCCCGATGCTTTTAACATGCAATGAACATGTGAGTTCTCACCTTGGTCTGGCCACCTAAGTGCTCTGTGTTGTTCAAAAAGAGTGATGGAGTCGCCGATGCCTCATCTGACTTTTTTACTCCGTTTGTTCCACAACTGGAATCTGAAAAGAGTCAGGAAACTGGGATTAGTTTCATCAGAAAGAGCTAATGTTAATACCTGGATGTGGCTAGAGGAGAGGCGTACTTGAGTCTATGTGTGATTTGGAGGGCGGGGCCTGGAGGACTGCAGGGCGGAGCACGCTACGCTGCTGCTCCTTGGGTTTTTGACTCGGGACGCCTGTAACGACACAAACGTACACAACTCAGTGTTCAGCACTCACTCTAAAAACAATACAAACATACAGGTGTGCTTATGAGTGATCATTAAGAAAGATCATAAATACTGTAAGTCAGTGTAACTTTTTGCTCAAAAACAAAGTTTAAAAAAGCCTCTTTTGTAAATAAGATGCCTTTGTTACACTAAATATATATATATAAATAAAAGAATAATAATGTGTTTTTACATTGATGGTTGCTTCCATGGCCATAAAATGGGCCTCCTTCTGCAAGTTTCAATGGAAATGTATTTTATTTATGTTTTATTTCACCTTCAGTTAACCAGCATAACCTCACTGAGATTAAAAATATCAAAAACCGATCCTTTTGCCATTACATTTTTAATTTTTTTCCATTCTTTCTATTTCTGTGGAATCACAAAGCTGACTTTTTACATCCACAAACTTTAAAGATTTTTTTTTCTTCTCCCAGTCCATATTTACTGTCAAAGTATCTATTTGAATGTAGTGTAATAATAATAATAATAATAATGTATTGTTTGTGAAATAAAAATCAAGAACTGCATTTGTTACATAGCCTTTTGTTCTAGAAGTAACAAAAATGTATCAAAATGCATCCTAGTGGATAATTTGGCTCAGAAAGCATTTAGTCTGTGAGCAAAACATGTCAACTGCTGGTAAAGTTTAAAAGAAAATATATTTTAAGAATGCAAAAATCAGGTTCAGCACATTTGATTTATGCAAAGTTTTGCTTTGCCTAATGATCCAGAGCCCATGCTTCAGCTAATTGTGAAGAATGGGCCTGATCACCACGCCCCCCGCCTTTCAATTCAAATCCACCACGAAACGGGCAACCAGATTAGTTTATTTGCGTGATGCAGACGAAACAAAAGTGTTCGTTTGACTGTTTGTGATTTAGACCAAAATCATACTTGACTCGCCTCACATTAAAAGCAGTTTTTGCTTTGCTCATTGATTCTGCTGAAATCTGTGATGTTTTTCAGTGTCACGAACTATGAATTTCATATTTTTCCTTTGTATTTTTTTTTTGTCACAAGCAGCCATGTTGGTTTTCATACAAGAGATGATGCACGTCTCCTAATCTGGATTTTCCAGGCAATGTTTTGCTGTGTGTTGTTGCAAAATGCCGTCAGAAGGACAATGAGAGATTGCAACTTAAAAACTCTCATGGAGTCATTCACTGAATTTATATGACTTGTCTTCACAATCAGAAAAATACAGGTTGGACTGAGCTTTGAAACGGTTCAGGCAGCCAGGTATTTTTTAGTGAATGATTGATAAATATTTTAGCAGCAATCAGTGACTCATATTTACTAACTTATTCTAACAGCAAGAGGCAAACTTAAACACAGCTCGAGAAGAAGTGGTGTGAGAGAGGTGATTCTGGTGCAGACTCTTGAGGCTGTGAATGAGCATAATGACGACAGCGCTGACGTACCTGAGCTTGGGGCTTGTCCGTGTATGAGTGTTGGAGGCTTCAGTCTGAACCCTGTTGGCTTTTCCTCTGGAGACGCAAAGAAAGAGAGAGAAAGAGAGGAGAGAGAGAGAGAGAGAGAGAGGGAGAAAGGAATAGAGAGAGAGAAAGAGAGACAAATCCAATAAATGTCTAAGTCATTTCTTTCGCTTCAGCTGTCACTGTCCAGGATCTGTGACCCATTTCATATAAGGCAATAAAACCTGGATAGAGCATTCTTCACAGACTAATACAATAATTTTCTCTCCTCTATGGTCATTTCTGTGGAACATTTGTTATGCCATGATTTACCTGTTTAGTATTTTTACATAGCAAGGAGGAAACTATTATTTTTTATTGTTTTATTAGAATCCGCATTAGCTGCCAAATTCATGGCCGCTAGTCTTCCTGGGTAGTCTATTAAACTAAGTTCAATCAGATAACCAAGTCTGTACATTTTGGAAAAACATTCAGCTAAAAATGCTGCACACTCAACAGTGCAGACAACTCAATGAGCTTCAACATAAAAAGGTAGAAAATGAACAGATAAGATACAGGAATGTTTGTAAGGGTCTAAAGATTTTTCAAACAAACAAAATATATTTTTTTGTTCATTGCAGAAGATTTACAATAATTAGAAGCTTTGCAATTGTCAATTTTACTGCATTCCAAACCACAAATGAATTTTGTTTTAACTAACCATTTCTATTACTATTCCTATTACTATTATGTTGCCTATTAATCCATGAAACAAGCAGATTAGTACTAATCAACATTTCAGCCTGAAAAATAAACGTATAGCATCTTACATTCTATTTGTAAAACTTTCTGCTCAAACTATACTATTGCCTTATCACTCACTGTCATTGCATTCAAATTAGAGAGAGACTGTATATGCATCAGTATTGAACAATATTGACTTTGACACCAAAATGTGTCTGTTATTTTGAACAGCTTAATCTGTTTAATATTGCAAGCAAGTATATGCTACCTTCTTTTCACTTCACAAAAGATATATAATAGTATACTGGCTCAAAAATAACCAGTAAAAAACAGTTCTTAATTCATTCTCCTTAAGCATTATTAAACCTCAGTGAAACAGAGCGTCTACAGCTGTGAGGATCTTGGCTGCTCACCTGGCTCAGAGTCAGAGTTGCCGGTCGGGGACTGGCTGAAACTCGAGGGCATGAATACATTGTTCTTGGAAACTGCAAAGTAGGAGAGGGACAGTGCGCTCAGCATACAAATGGACGTTTAAAACACAGCAACACAACAGGCGCCCCGCGTGTGTCCTCACCAGAGTGTGGAGGCGGGAACGAAGAGGTCCTCTCCCTTTTCACCGGAGGGCAATAGCTTCCGTCATCTTTGTCCGAGTCTGAAACACAAGCCAAAGACCGTCAAGTAGGAATATACGACAATCGAAAGAAAATAATAAGTAACTGATGTAATGTACCTTCTCCATCTTCCGCACTGGAGCCATCTGCTGATCGCTGCAAAAGAAGTGAACAAAGTTTTCATATCATCATGTTTATATGTCAATATAATCTTGAATCCGGAGAGAATGGGACTTACCTTCTGTGCCGTTTTGTCTTTTTGAAACACAAACACAGGAGGTGCTATGGCAGGCTTGTCTGTCAAGAAAAGATATGGGCTAATCACCTACACATACTGTAAGTGTTGAGTGCTTAAAGAAGACATTATATGCTTAAATGCAAGCGACAAAGTAGCTCTCAGATACGCTCTTTACACTTCTAGAATAAGTTTATAACAGTCTATTTCTGTGAGATGTGTCACCCCTTTAAATGTATTTTTTTCTATGCTCTGCCTTCTCTGTAAGCAATTATTGTTGGAATAAAAATCTGATGTAAATTGAGAGCAGCTCTACATTTCTATTTGCCTCTAATTCTAATACAAACCAGCTGATCATCATTTAAACTTTTTGTCTATGTTAAGTTGCAATTGAGTGTAAAAGCATTCAGTAAAAGTAGTCTCTTTATGGTACATCTGAGTAATCGTCATCACAACAAAGTTTGCTCAGATAGACCATGGTGACAGTCCCGCTGTTTTATCTGTGGTAAAATGCAATGTGATGCTGCAGAATCCTATCACAAGAGAAGGAAAAGATTAAGGATCATTCAAAGAATCACTGTAAATACAACTTTGAGACACTACATGAGAAGGAAAAACAATTTTACCTTGATTAAAAACTCTAACAAGTCGATTTTGCATAATATGTCTCCTTTGAGTGCACAAAACACAGCTGATTTACACAGAAACTAGAGCTAGACATCAAATACAGTGACTTGGATTGATCCACACTTAAGAAGTGTCATGCAAATCATTAAGAATTATTTTGCATACTCGCCCTGACAGGAAAATAAACTAACCAAAAACCAAAAGACACAGGCGGCTTCTAAAAGACTAAATAGTACGAGTTATCATCCGTAGCAATCAATCTGGTTGACTTTTGAGGCATGAAACAAACAGCAGTGGGTTCTGTAATGTGTTAAGATTGTAGTGTTATTTTGTGGTTGTCTCATTTTGATGTTGCATGACTTTTCTGTCCTTTGTGGCCAAACAGGAACTCGATAGAAAACAGTTTTAAAGGCTTGATTAAATGCATTTTAACTGTGTTTCTTCCTGTATGAAAAATATAGGAAATTACGCATGAAGATAAAAACAGTTTGTACAAGAAAAACGTGATCACATGCTTTTTTTTTGTTTTGCTTTTTTCATTTGCCAGTCAAACAAAGCTAGGCTATAAATGCTCGATACTCTCACCTGTTATTTCTTATTAACACAGCACAACCGCTCCTGCTCAGTACAGCTTATTCGGCTTAAGACATGACACATCTGACAACTGTATTTTGTTTGTTGTTTTAGGTTGTTTGCTCAGTCAATATTGCGTTTCCTTGCTGATAGAGAGCAAACTCTTCAATCTGCACCTGTAGTGTCATATACTTAATTTAAACCGCTTCCATAGATTTATATGGTACAATTTACATCAAAGGCAAATTTCTAACAATGTGTTCTTCCTCTCACATAAGGACAGAAAGGTCAGCACTTCCACAGCAAACTTTTGTAAAGATAGGATTTGTATTTTGTTTTACTAAAATTTCTATTCTGTAATCAGTGTCTTAAAATATAAGTTGTTTTTTTATATGCGACAAAATAAAACTAATTAAATCTAGATCCCTTGTGCCCAAACATACACAGTATATTCCTGTAGGAAGCACTGAGTCTTACAAAATTTAGGATTTGCATGTCCCAAAAGTGTGGAATTTTGCCTATTTTACACACAATCTGCCTTATTTTCATTGAAAGCAAAATCTCAGCTATAAAATTTCTCTTATATTTGTAAAAAAAAAAAAATTGTTGATGTCATCTCAGGTCCAAATTTAAGATCATTTCCTATTCACCTGCCGTGTGTGGCATTATACCAGCGTCACAACAAACAGACGCTAATCGCAACAGGAGCACGTCGCGTCTGGTCAGGCCACGTAAACGTCAGACCGTCCGTCACCTCTGTGTGTGATGTCTAATCCTCTCCAAGGAGCAGACAGAGGACACACACACACTTTCTCTATCCCTCTCTCTCGCTCGCTCTATTAACTCTTCTTTCAATAAACACTGGTTAAGTAAAGGTCAATTTGTATTTATCATTTTCGCAGTGTATCTGGATTTTGTATTTGCATTTTTATTGTATGTGCGAACAAAACGTGCGTATCCTTTTAAGTCACAGCGACGTAATACCGTTCTGCTCAATGTCAGACACTTATAAAACATGCACAACTATTGTATAAGCATCACCAACGTAAATCTTCATAATGGACAAGGCGCCGGAGCGTTGAACGTGCTAAGATCACAACTATTACGTGACCTACATAAAACCTGCACGTGTTTTACTAAATGCGTATCACAGTAGCTACATTTCACAGTTCCAACGAGTTCATTCATCCAGCAAACGTAGCGGTTCCCGGCTTTATGTCAACCAGTGAGTATCTGACCCGCCGCAGCAAGTAGACGAGGCCACCGGCTGCTATTTTGGCTAAGCTAAAGGCTACACATCCCATACGAGGCATCTCCACTGACAGGCATTTTTCTACGTGTCAGAACACAGCAACAAATACATGTAACGCGTAAAAGCACGCTGACATTTATCACCCAGAAAGATAGGACAAAGAAACTACAAAGCAAAACCACAACAGTCGCTTTTAGCTGACGTATTTTTGCTACGCGCCTAAATTGAACATCTTACATTGCATTGTTTATTTTGATTTACAGCTATTGCAACAATGCCAGACAAGCTGTGTTGTATTGCATTAAAAAGCTGTAATGCGGGGCTAAACGTGCATTCACAAGTTTACATTACATTCTTACAAATAGCAAAACACTGTGACTATAAATAGCCGGCGTGCTAAATGCTAACGTAGCATTAAAATGTAAGCCCGAAAGAGCGTTCCAGATCTTACACAGACCCGAGCTGTTAGCAACATTAGCCTAACATGCTAACGCCGTGGCATTTTGGAAGCCCTGACGCTAAAAGGCAAACTAAAATCAATTCCTGAGACGCGGGAATGGCGTTGTTGATGTGTTTTCTATCATGCGGACGCGGTAGATGAGCGGATTAACCCGACGGGAGCCTTGTATTGTTTTTCTCACGCTGCCACTTACTCACCTTCGTTTGCCAAGTCCGCCATTTTACTTCGACGCTCACACACCCACAACCCACCGCGCAGTCAGATAATGCACGAGGAGCTCACCACCACCTCCTCCTCCTCCTCCTCCCAGACAGACTCCTCTCGACCCCATGGCCTCTGATCAGCTTTGACTCCACTCTCACCACAGGCAATCGAAATGTTAAATGTGCAATTATTACAAAAGTTACTGTCCTTTGTAGTTGTGTTGCGTAAGTTGAGTTTGAATGCAGTTTAGCTTGGTTACTGTAGTCTTTGGTTACAGTCAGATCTCCAGGCTCAAGTTTTTCTTCAAATTATTTGGCAAAATGTGCTGTGATAGTTCATGGGTGTATATTCTGTGTTGGAACTTTTGGTGGCCGCATTTCTATATTAATAGATTGTTGTGATGTAATAATCAGTGTTTATTACAAATAAACATTTACTATAATTAGTGTTTGGGTTACAATTTAGCCAAAGTTTGCACTGTAAACATTAGGCCTACAGTGAAAATGCTTGTAATTAAATAAAAGTTACTAATTACTCAGTTAATTACATATAAGTAAATCCATAAACATACTGATTAAACGGCTCAGAGTAAAGTCCACCCATGTAACTGCCCAGAATAATTTCTATGATTGTTTGATTGTTGTTTGATTGTTGTTTGTTTGATTGCTGTATACAATTGTGTACACAAAGTAAATCTAGATTAGTATCATTACTTACTTTAGGCAGTAGTAGTGTAAATAATTACATTTTTAAAAAGTAATTTGTATTTACAAAAAACAAACAAACAAAAAAGACACTTGTAAATAAAAAAGTGAATTAGCAAGAAAATAAGTATTATATTGGCCCAGCCCATTTGTATCTCTTTCACACAACATCTGTGAAACTCTAAATGAGTCATTTTCAAGCATGATTTTCCTATTTTGAAAATTGTCAGAGGTCATAGTTTTTCAAAATTTGTATAACTGAGCCATGCCTGTTGTAAAATAAATTATAAAATATAACAATCAAGAACCACCTACCAGAGAGTTGTGTGGTGTTTCTATCTACCATCTATTATTCAAAATGTGCTTAAATTATGTATTAAATTATAGTCCAATCAATCATGTGCATAAGTGGAAAATGTGCCTTCTTGTTGCAGATTAGCTGAGATAGAACAGAAGGTTTGCATCTAATGGGTTAAAGTAATGCACATATTATGCACATTAGGGATGGGCGATGCCACAATATTTACTTTCTGAGAAATATAATTTGCTCAGAGAGCAAAAATAAACTTTTTGTTTGTTTTGTATTACAATGATGCAATATGTGTATTGGTTATCCATTTGCATAACAGCATCAGTATTCATAATACTTGATACCAATAATTCCAGCCCTTTTAAGAAGAAGAAGAAATACATACAATTTCTGTTCTGTTTTCCTTTTCAAATAACAGGCTATGTTTATTTGTTTTTTTATTGATAAAAATAAAAACTTCATTCTGAAACCAACTAAAAACTCCTAATGTTAATCACAGATGTATATTCATCTGCGAATGAGAAGTGTTTACTAAAAATGAAATCATCTTCCACACACTTCTACACACCACTAGATGGCGCAACAGCACCTACTATGCTCCTCGTGTGTCCCTAAGACAAGTTGTCTTATTAGGTACACACAGTTGTTGTCCACATAATTGATGCATACCTTACTTTGTTAACTCAAGCTGTTTCTGCAAAGACAAATAATATAACCATCATTGCCTAATATGATAGAAAATTTATTGCACAATTGTACTTTTTCTTCCTTGCTACAATGAACTCCAAAATTCCCCAAGGCACATCTCAAACAAGCCAGTGCATGTGTTTGTGCTGTTTGTTACAGAAAGACCTCATTTGTTTCAGAAATCTTTGGCTTCTTCCATTTCTCTCTCCAGCATTATTTATCCTGCATTGATCCGATGCCAGGATAAATAACTCTAAATAAGAGGCATATAATTTAATGCTTAGCATCAACCAAATTTCTGTGATGGTAAGCACTAAATTAAATTCCAATTTGTTCAGTGTTTTACTCTATCACAACAGTGACACTCAATTCCTTGTCTTTATTCTGTCTATTACGAAACATGATTGTTTGGTATGAAGGGAAGTTGTTTCAAAAATATTTTTGTCTCGAGTAGACTATGCCTAAAAATGCTCTACACTCTTACAATCATACCTGTTTAGTTTTACTATGTTACTTATTACTATATTTTCTTGCTCTTCAGAATATCCAAAAACACTGTTAAAAATGTAACATTTACTACAAATAGCATTTTTTTCCCCAAAAAATACTAAATAGAAATTTAACTGAATATTCAGTTTCATCTTTTGTAATCTGAAAATGATTCAAAGTCAGAGCTTGTGCAGGTTCCTGTGAGCCAGCTCTTCCTGTTTTCTTTCTAAAGTAGGTTAATGGTAATGTTTGAAGTTATGGTTGGGCAGCTGGGCCTTTGGAGATAATTAAACTGCAGCATTAAACAAAACTAATTTTGTTGGCAACTACACCTATAATTTATACAAATTTATAGGCCTTCACTTCAGCTATCCTAATTATAAATTAGATTGTATTGTAAAGAACATGATTGGTGCTATAACACATGCTATGTAATTACATTACATAGGCCTAGTTTATGACCTCAACACTTTGATTAATGTATCTCTTATAGTTTGACACTGTAATGACTTTTCTCATGCATCTTTATTCAGAATGTCAGTGAGGCCTGGAGTATTTCCAAAAAGACAACGTACACAATGGCACAGAAAATCCACAGGTAAAACAGAACTTTCATTCAACGGTTCATCTCAAGCATAAGAGGATATGATATGTTTACATTGCACTAAGGTGTTGTGACACTGTCCTGATTTCATGATTAATGGTTAAATATAAAAAAAAACAGACACACAAAAACAAAACTACTGGGAACATATTGGTCACCAAACACTTTAGTGTAAAAATAGATCAACAGTGACAGATGAAGTATTAAATTTTGTTACTTAATAAAAGCTCAGATGCAGAAGCATAACTGTACCCAAAATGTAAGATATCAAACAAGTTACATAAATAAAAGTATTGAAGTTCTAAAAGTGTGCATAATAGTGATCTTAGTAAAAAATTGTGTTGATTTTTGGTGAAAGGAAGTACATTTTTGGCAGGTTAATTTATGTAATATTTTTTTTTATTTTTGCAAGTTCTGTTAAAATCTGTCTTATTCATAAGATTAAGACAGGATTTTACCCTGACAGTCTCAAAACTGTATTTAAGTCCTTTTTTAAAAGAGGAGTAATCGTACCGTTCAAACACAAAACTAAGGTATTTGTACTTTGTTACTTTCCACTACTTCACTAATATACTCTGATGGTCACTGAATTATTTTACAACTGTGCAAAAAGAAGGAAGTGCGGAAACTAATTACAATCCAATTTGGGTTCATTGTAAAACAGGCCTAAAATTGATTCTACTTCTCTGTTATATTTTACTGTGTAAAGCTGTGCTCTTTGTAGACATTAAATGAGTTTGTAGTCATATTAATCATATTTTACATTTTTTTTTCCAAACAGGGCCTTTATATCTGCCTGAGCTGCTCTGGATTCAAAAATGCCGTTGACGGTTGCGGCCATGAAAAAGAAAAACATATTTGTTTATCTATTGCATGACTATGACAAGTTTGTGATTACAGCTATTATCCTCAATTAAATAATTTCATATAGCCAGAAAAATCTGAATAATCAATTAACCCAGTAAAAAAATCTGTCTTTTGATGGTTTACATCAATCAGTCAAATGTTATTTGAACTTTTATTAATTTTTGCCTTAGCTGTGTTAGCAGTTTTTCTTTGTCAAAACTTGCTCACGTGTGAATAATCGGAAAGAAACTTGATTACTCACATCAGACGTTCACATGATCAAACAATAAGATAGAAGATAATAATGATAATATAGAAAAATATACAGTATATCACAACTCTCAGGTCAGGCCAGTGAGATTTAGTCCTAACTGATGACCTAAAACAGCATTCATTTTATTTAATGCACATGTAAGAATTACTTGTGACATTTGAGTTTTCTTAAAATCTCAAACCTGCCAAAGCAAAGTTTCATCCTTAGTGATAAATGAAAGAGCTGTCCTTTCTTCCAACTTCAAAAAGCACCAAAAACATATCACATTGTCTTACAGGAATGCACAATACAACAAAGTGTGTCATCCCACGGCCGGCGTCCAAAAAGCCCTGGCATTGGACCATCATCTTCTGACAAATCGTTGCCATTAATCCATCAAATTTCGCAGCCACAACCAGGAATAGAGGTAAGCGCTGCCAACAACTGCATACTTTTATAACTGTTTTTATTTTTACAAGACAAGTTTGATGTTTTGGTGCTATTAGAACCACACAAGGCGCAACTGGGCAAATAGAAAACGACGGCAAATGTAAATAAATCAGATTACTGAAGTGGCTGCTGATAAGAAATACGTGTTCAATGTTAAGTGCTAATAGAGGTAAACAGGGGAATAGGATAAGGGTTAGTAGTGAAGCGTTTCAGCGTGAGTTTGGGCATGTTAGGCAAAAACAAACACAAAACGACACTATCAGATGTTCAGCCATTAATATCTGTCAGCGAGCCCTCGACAGCAGCCTGTGAACGGTGAAAAGAAAACTGTAATGTTGGACCCTTCAGCAGAAAAGTTTGATGCCAGCGATTTAGTTTCACATCAAAAGTGCCCTAAGTGGTGTTATATAAGGCAGTATTTTTTATAACCGCCAAGCTTAAAAATCAGTCATTGTTACAAAGTTGTGAACGAAATGCAAAAATGAATCACTTCCTGAGTAGAGAGAACAGTTAGAACTTGTTGAAAATGATTTAAATTGGGCCAGAATGAGCAGTTTGCATTATGAAGGGGCCAATCTTTATTTTATGGTCAAACTATGAATACCAGACTTTATATATACAGTAGGTGCATATTATGTGTTATCACAGGAGTAAAAACAGTTTTGGCTGTGGCAAAAAGACTGATTGCAGGACATGCTGTATGTCAACCCTATTCCTAACCCTATTGACCCTATTTTGTCCCGCCCACTTTTCTAGGAAGTGTACTTCCTGTTTAGCTGCATTTAGCCTGTAGACTTCAGACGATGGTTTTATTTTAACAGTCATGACATATGTATGAAATTGAACCACAAGATAGACAGACAAACATGTAAACTACCGTAACAGAGCTAAACAGGAAGTGCAAATCCTAGAAAAGTGGGCGGTACAAAATAGGGTCAATAAATCGGCCCTCCAAAAATATGATCTGGCCCTCAATATTACATATAGAAGGAATTTTTTGTTTATCAACATGGGCAATGCGTGCACACCCGTCCTGCAGAAAGAGCCGTTGCTCATAGACACAAACAATGGAAACAAGTTGAAATAGCATTGTTGTCTGCAACTACAAGAGTTTATCACTGTGCGAAAACAAAGTTCTGCTGCTAAATCAACATTTGTGAATGAAATTCGACCCTACGATTCTTAAAAGTTAAGGTGAGTGAAAAAAACTTGAGAAAACACTGTCTCAAGCTTCAGGAGACGGACGTTTGTCAGACTGCAACCTGATTAAAACAGCTGCTCTTGTGCTGTTTCGTGTTTTATTAATTAAAGAAGTTTCCCCAGCAAAGCAGACGGAGAGGGGTCTTTTTTGCATAACGCATGCAGTATGTAGGGCGGAAAGTGACGTCGAAAGAAAATCCCTCTATACATTTTTTTTGGTTTTTAGATTTAATTCTGGGTATTTCTTGGGAAAAAGTGACCAACTTAAATTTCTCATTTAATTGTGTTAATAAGTGCTTGAACTAGGCCAGTGTTTCCCAACCAGTACGTGGACTGTCGTTGGTCCGCGAGCCCTCACCAGGGGGTACTTGAAACGATTCAGACTTTAATAGAAGGTGAAATGCATTTTGAATAAATTTAAAAATGTCATTTGTGATTATTTTTTTATTTCTTTTGAGACATTTTAAGCCAGCATTTTACGAAAACAAAAAATACAAAAGCAATAATTTGTTGTAGTCTACTAAAAAAAAACATTTGTTTACCTAAAAGCACAAGTTAGGGGGTACTCAGCGTGTGGGACAAAGACCAAAAAGATTGGGAACCACTGAACTGGGCAATAGTTATCTTGATTTTATTATATTTTTACTGTCTGATAATAGTATTTGCCACATGGATCTAGTGTATTTTTCTTTTTTCAATTCCACTTGCCTTTTTGACTTAGTATTAAAATTGAGCTTGAAAATGAGTGTCATGACAACACTGGGCTCAAGCAAACTAGTTTTTACAGCAAAACCACAAAATTTAACCAATTTTCAATGTAATTTCTGTTCAATCTGAAGCTTTTCCACAGCTCATGGGATGTTTGGAATCTGTAGAAAGACCAGTAGACAATTATTTCAATAATCGATTAGTTGCGGTGAATCAATTAACTTGTTGCAGCCCTATTGTGATCCTATTAATGTGATGATCTGCTTTTTGGGAAAACTGTCATTTGATTCCTAAAATTTCTGTCTAATGCATCTCTATGCTTATAATATTTATCAATAAAAGAGCCAGTGTGGAGTTATAAGCTGATCAGCTGGTCTGTGCCTGCAGTGATTTAGTCACAGATTGTGTGTATGCATTACTGATAATAAGCCTGGAATCGTTCTCTTGTTCAAAGGAAATCGTGATATGAATCTTTTGGCTCATTCCCCTCTGCTACTTCCAACCCCTATAATTTTTATTGTTTAAATAGTAATAAAACTCATCCATTGCTTTCACAAATTCTTTGGCATATCACTGGTTTCACCTGGATTTTTGGGTCACTAGCACAGCTCTAGTGTTTTTTTTTTTTTGTTTGGACAATAAAGCAGGCTTACCAATTTCTAGTTTCCATTCCAGAGACTTTTGTTGACTGTGTACTTCCTGTTTAGCTGCTGTTAGCCTGAATTCAGTTGGTGGGTTTATTTTATCTGTCAATATACTGTTTGAGATCGCTTCGCAAGACAGACAAGCAAACATTTTAGTTAACTACTTTAACAGAGCTAAGCATAAAGTGCGCTGCAAACAAAAGTGGGCGGGGCAGAATAAGGTGAATAGGCCCAGAGGTGTGTCTTTGAAACTTATTAGATCTAACTTTTTTTGTTTTTTACAAAGTACTGCGTTTATGCCAAACCTTCTGGAGGGATTAACAAACTGTACCAGTTATGAAAAGAAATATGAAGTATAAAAAGCGTTAAAGTACATTACTTCTTTTCTGACATCTAGTAAACCAATGCTAATGTGAGTTAGCCAAATGCAAACCATATGAATAAGGGCACTTCCTGGATTTTAGTGAACAAACAGATTTTTTTACTATAGAAGACGAGGCACTAAAAACATTTTTTTTTTCAACCAAGTAAATACAGTATATTTGTGTTGTGGCAAAACTGATATTGTGACAGATGAAGCTTAGATTTTGTATTTTTTTTTGGCCTGAACACAGACAGTACTTATCTTTTCAGTTTTATTATTTAAACCTTTACTTTGACTCACATCCCAGCAAACGTTTATTACAAAACTGTGTTCTTCTAAATGAAATATTTTAAAGATGACATATTGTGTTTTTCCCCACTTCTTTTTGGATAATTGTAAAACACAAAATTGATCTAAAACGACTTAGAAATATAAACAGATTCATTGACTTCATGTTTAAAACTGCAGAACTGATTAGCCCCGCCTCTTTTTTGTAAAATGTAACAAGCGTGAGACTTAGGTCTACTCTTTTTTTGTTGTTGTGGCTACAAGACTGTTTTGAATCAGGACAGGAAACAGGAACTTTCTGAGCACTCGAGCATCAGCCGCAGAACAATAAAAGATTACTGAAACATGCAGGAATCAATCTAAATTTACCTTTGAGTAAAGTCATGATGAGAGAACTTTGTTATATTAAAGTTGGGGTAACTAACTTTTTTAGTTGTAAATTAGTAAACTTTGTGTTTTCTACTAAAAAGTATATGATAAATGGAACACTTTGTGGAAAAATGAGACCAATGAGTACTGTCTGAGTTGAATAATAAAGAATTTTAATTTAGTTAGAAGGCAAATGCAGTGCTCTGATTGGCTGTGCTGTAGTGATCCTTTCCTTTGTTTATAAAGAGATGTTTATTGACCATAATTGCAACCACAATGAATACTTATTGATATTAACCATGTGTTGAAGGATTTATAAGAGGCCTCACCTTTAAATTAAATTATGGTCTGTTTTAAAACCACTTTTTCCTACATTCTACCGCTGTTAAGGTCATTTGTCACGGTTAATGATCAGTGGTCAATGAAAAGATCTTTATAGCTCAATAAATACTTGATTGTTTGCCATCTGGTGGGTATTTCCAAATATGTCATTTATTTGTAGCATATTATAAAATAATAATGATTAATAATTCTCAGCAAGTGCAATTGTCTGTTGCCAAAAATTGTCTTTCAACAGCTGGTATGATTAAAGATTTCTCAATCAACTGTCAGTTCAAGCTTTAACAGTGAAACCGTCCCGACTCTAGAGCTTGCCCCGAGGGTTACAGACAAAATACTTCAACTCCTACGTCATGAAGAACTAGTGACCTGCTAACGCTAGTTAAACACTGTTTCAATTCAAATATTGACTGTTTACTTGTTGTATTTTGTATAGTACTCAGAGTAGAACTTACCATAAGGCAACAGGTCACACTTGTTTTTGCCCTCCCTGAACATTTTTCTCCCCAAAATCAATTTCTCTACTTCTCTGTACATTTGTTACTGACATTAAAGGAGACAAATTCTGTAAAATCCACTCTGCTATAAGTTATTAACCGTGATATGCAATGTTTTCTCATCATTAGTTTACTGAAATTGTAATTAGATTGAATTATGCATGTTTGAGTAATCTTATAGTTCTGGAAGTCCTCAGAAAATTCCTGTTTTCACCTACCACCTATCCCTGCTCACTTGTCTGTATTTACTTATGATTACCCAAAAATTCAGATTCTGGCCAAAACAATAATGCTTCAAAATGGTCACAACATGGATCCACTTTTCAACAGTGATTTTATTAGTTCATGTGCCCTCTACGTCTAATAATAGATTTCCTTGTAGTTTTTTACAATGAGAAGCAGGTCTTTTTTTTTTTTTACAGGAATATAAAAGCCCTTTTTATATTTGTAGCAGTTTAGTCAATGTTAATATATGGAAACTGAATTTATAAATTTGAGGAAAAAAATGGGCACAGTACCTGATTTTCATTCTGCAAAACAGCAAAGTAGGTAGGTATTAAAATTTTTCAACTTATTCTTACTAATTGACACTGTAGTGGACCAGTCAAGCACAGCCAATCAGTGCGCTGCTTTCTGCTATTTGCAGGATAAATGTATTCATTCAGACAGTACACAATAATTGACTAGTACCCACAAACATAAACTCTGTAACTTTAGTCTTAGTTAATCTACAGCCTGTCCGTCCATGGGAGTGGATCCCTTTTCACTGTGGTTCTCCTCGAGGTTTCTCTTTTTCCCTTAGGTTTTTTTAGTTTTTCCTTACCGAGAAGGAGGGTCGGACAGGGGATGTCTGGACAATCATTCATTTGCTCTACTAATAATCTGCTTTGACATGCTTGATCAAATGTTTCTTGAATGTTTATTGTTTATTGAATGTGTATTGTTTTATTTTATTTCCACTATTCATGTTTGCTAAATTAATAATCTTGGAAGTCCTCAGAGACGACTGTTGTTGTGATTTTGGGCTATACAAAAATAAATTGATTTGATTTGACAATAATCTAGTTTTGTCACAAAGTGCTGCATTTACAAAGTTTAAAAAATAAAATGGATGTCTGTGCTTTAATCTTTAAAGGTCCTATATGATGTAAATTTTCCTTTTGTGAGCTTTCAGCCATGATAAATGTTGTTACTTCTCCAAAAACAATTAGTTTTTTTTTTTGATCACACATTTTTCAGTAATTCCGTGTTTATAGTTTGTGTATGTTTCCAAAGCTCAAAATGCTCTGCATCTCTTTGTGATGCCATGATGTCACTTTGTGGTAGTCTTTAAAATATAGCAGTTAACTTTTCTTCTTAAAAAGTCTGGGATAAAAAGTCTTACATAGAAATGATTTTATTTAAGGCCTTACTGCATTCTTTTTAGTTAATTCATTAGATTTTTCATAATTGTAGCAAAAGTTATATCTTAAGGTGTTTTTTTTTTTTGGTCCTAAAAACTTAAATTAGACATTTCCATGTTTGCAGAAAACCTGAGTTTGTTTTCAAGCTTAATATTTCAACTTGATGACATCACAATGTGAAACTGAGTGTTTTCAGTTTGAGAGAGGGCTAAACTCAAAGGATTTTTGTGTTAAATGTGCACATACAACAAAACACAACTATGTTTTTGATGAGATCAAACATAGATACAAAATTATAGGCTTTTAAAAGTTAGTCCTTGGTTGATTTGTGGAGGAAAAAATTATTAGATTAGATTAGATTATAGAATTACAATATTTTTATTTCTGCTTGCACAATCTCAGCCACATAAAGTAGAAGTTTGTATTCACCCTCTCCACATAATTTGACAAAAGACGTCCTTGTGTTGTCAAACTTGATACCCATTTCGACTCGTGAAGTTTGGGTGTCAAATGCTGCTGATTGTTCCAGATTGTGTTTGCGCTGAAATCGAAAGCAAAGGCGGGGTGCAAAGGTTGTGCAAAGGTGCAGAAACCCGAGCCAGCTCCGAGTGGTTTAAAAAGAGCGATCCGTGTGCGCAGGTGAGGACAGAGGCAGAAGACACTCACCTGTGCAGACACCGGAGGAACTCAGGTAAAGAACATGCATGGGATAAAACTGTCTACCTGTCTGCTCACGTTTTACTATATCCATCTAATCTTTCCACTCTTATTAATCTAAATCCGGCTTAACGTCTTTAAGTGTGTTGACTTTGCTTCATTGTACACTGCATTAGCGGAATCGTGAAATGATGGTGAGAAAAACTGGGGATTGTATGCTTGAATTGCAAAATATTTTACTTCAAATAGGCTTGATATTGTGATCATATTGCTTAATTTTAGCTTAAAACACTAGAAGTTTTTGTGTCATCAATCAACAACTCAAACGCTATTAGAATATTCAAACTCTGCAATTTTCTTCTTTTTTCTAATGCATGATTTTAAAATAGATGTTTTGTTGTTATTTCATTATTAATATTTGATTCTTTTAACAGCTTGTGTAGCGTGTCAGAAGTGTCAGAACTCAAAACACCATCATTATGAAGCAATGCAAATATTTTGGCGATAGGTGCGTTTGCTTTTCTAGAATATAGTCAATTCCAGATGTTTGGCAAATAACACATGCACTTTGCTGTGGATTATCTAATAGATTATTTTATTCTTGACTAGAGCCATGTATTACAACAAACAATATGTATTTTAGCGACCATCCATCTGTATTAAGTAATATTGGCTTATATACTGCAAAAAGTAATATCTGAATGAGGACAAATTATCATGATTTGAGCACTTTTGACTTGTTGAGTAAAATTATCTGCCAATAGAACAGGATTTCTTTCTAGATCAAGGCAACATAAGCCTTTGTTTCTTAATTTAAGTGCAAATAGCAGTTGTTTTTTCTTACATTCAGTAGTACAAGATATGTTTTTTGTTTGTTTTATGTGCAAAAAGACCTGTTTCTTTGACCTTTCGTAGTTATTACTTTTTGCAGTGTAGAATGTTGTCAGTCATGTGAGCAGAACCTGTTACTTTACTATTTGCTCTAATTAGGTTAGCTCATTTGAGTTTAGCAACCTACTTTTGAGATTGTCAGACTGGTTAAGCCTTGGCGGGAAATCACCAGTATATTATGTTTGTCTTGGGTCCAAGGTTTTGCGACTGAGGCGTGGAGGAAATGACTTGGTGATAAGCCGTATTGTTGGTAAACTCTCATAAAGCCTCATATTTTGCAGATTTCAGACTTCAACATGAAGTGGATTACTGTGCTAGCTCTGCTGGTCGTGTGCTGTGTGTGTTTTAGTGTCACACAAGGTAAGCTCGCAATAAACTTCTATAGGTTTATACAGTAATTATTAAGATCAACGTGACAAGATAACGTTTTATTGGTTTAGTGATTCAAATGAATAGGATATGTCAATGCTATCCAGTGAAATTTGTGCATATGCTATCATCACTTGTAAATGTTTATTATTGTATGAGACAAATTTGCTGTGTTTAATCCACAGGTTCCTTTGACGACTGCTGTCTCAAATATGTGAAAAAGCCGAGCAGAAGCATTCGAGTCATTCAGAAGCATGCTGTGGCTTACAGGAGGCAAGAGGCAGACGGAAGCTGCAACATCCAAGCCACAGTGTAAGGGTTTAAAGAGTTAATCACACACTTATAAAAGTGTAGAATAAAACTAAAAAACAGAAAATGAAATACAAAATCTCCACCACTTCTTCTTAAACAAGTTGTTTTCTTAGCAAATATGACTATTACTGTTACTATTACTACTAATATATTTCCTAATACTACTTTAATCTACTTTAGGTTAGTGTTTATTTAGAATTTCTCCTTACACCGGCTATTATACATTAAATAAAACTATAAAAGTTACACTAAACAAAAACATAAGCACAACACTTAAAGGGAGGGGGGGTGTACTCACTAATGACAGAAATATTAATTATTTGATTATTATAATAACTTTTTTATTGAAGGGCTGAAGTCGCTTGTTTTGGTCGCTTGTTGCTCTCTGAAAATCTGGCAACCCTAATGACTGCACTGCAAAATTCTTTGAAACGCATTTGGAGACTGCTTATAGTAGAGAAATAAACATTCAATACAGGGAACAGCTCTAATGGACATAACACACTCCCTCAAAATGTGTGACATCTGTGGCATTATGCTGTATATTAAAACTTAACATTTAGGAGTGTCCTTTTTTATTGATTTATTTGAGCAACAATCAGTTCATAGAACTATATAAAATAAAAAAGAACAGTTTACAAAAGGAAATTTAGCAACAGAAAGTGATACTCAAAACGAGTAGGTGGAAGTTCAAGGAACTTATGTGGTCCTGCCTTTTATTGTGGCAATATAAAAGTCATATCAGCACCTTGATATGCAACACATGAGATGGGATGGATTATCTCTACTAATGAGAAGTGCTCACTAACACATTTAGACACATTTGTGAAAGTTTTTGGGAGGAATTGGGTCTTATAAAGAGGAAATGGTTTTTAAATCATTACTTCAGCTGCAAAATCAGAGCAAACACATATTTTGTCTCTTGAACTTTCAAAATTTACTCTAATGTTACTGTTACTAATACTATATTTCTCAAATGTGTTATTTTTCTAGCTTCATCCTGAAAAGAGGCCGCATATACTGCACTGATCCATATGACAAATGGGTCCAAGATCTCGTGTCGAAAATTGACAAGGGAAGAGCCAGGTCTAAGGTATTTACAATCACTTTAGGTTGATGTTACTTTTACTTTACAATACCTTGTTTATCATTATCATCTCTTTACAGTCTGGAAGACGGCCACACAAAGGTTGAAGGCAATATACTTGCAACCATGTCTTATCACGCTATTCCAGTCATATTTTATGGAAAGCCATTAAAGAAAATGGGCAGCTTAACTTTTGCTTTTGCTGTGCAAGGCATAACAGCATCTTTTAGTACAAAAAAACTGCTGATAAAGAGGCCATTTTAAAGCCACGTGTCTCTATATTTACCCTGGGTTTCTCGGCTTGTGCCAAAATACATAATAAGCTGTTTGGAGTGACACATGTGATCTATTATAATAAAGTTCTCCTTAATCTGTGTCTATACTGTATATGAATGATTGTAAATGTTTAATGTAGAGAAGCTATTATCTGTGAAATTGTGTGGTATGTTTTTTCATATTTTGTGAACTTGTTTTGTAACTGAATACGATTTACAGTAAGACAATAAACTTGCATAACATTTTTGGTTTTGATTCAAGTTTATTGCATGAGCAGTTTATTACAATGCCCTTTTCCAAATTAGTTTACAGCGACCAGAATTGTGTGTACATATTAACTTTGATGAACGAGATATTTTATTATAAGTGAAGTTCAAGTATGTTTTAAAAGCAAGTAATAATAATGGTACAGCTCAATGATAAATAGTGTTGGGAAGTAACTAATGTACCAAACTTTTGTGACATTCAGTTATTTTGATATTTTCTAGTTAAATTTTGCCTTCGAACGTCACGTAGTTAGTAAGAAGTCCTACAGCGATGCACGATTTTCTTTCCTTCTGATAAAATTTCTCTCATTTTTTAAACCAAGGTATTACCAACAATCAATAAAAAAAGAATACTTTAATTCAGCGTAAAATACAGTACTCTGAATTGAAACAAAATACAGCGAAATACAGCTTAATGAAAGTATACAGTATTCTCTAATTCTACAAAGATTGAATGGTAACTTACGGTACCTCTTTAGTTGACTAGTGAAAGTATTATTTTATTATACATTTAATTTGACTTTTTTAATGTTTTGTATAGTGTTGTTAAAGGAGACTAGTGTTTTTTTCCCCTTATTTAATAAACTATGACGTTTCACTCATTCATTTAGATTTTGTTCACTGTAAAACACAAATTGATCTAAAATAGCTCATAAACATGTCCATTAATTACATTACATATACAACTTTGAGTAAACTAGTAACAAGAGTCATATTGGATTTTTCATACTGTAAAAGGTCCCCTTATCATTCCAAACTATATAACTACAAACAAACTATGAAGCACTTGGAAGTGTTAAAGATAAAAAGAACACTGCCCTCTTCTTTAAAGTCACATCAGCCGTTCTGGGATAAATCAGACTCAGTTTCTGCTCTAATCTTACAAAAAAAAAAAAAAAAAAAAAAAAAATCAAATTTTACCTCAATTACCTTCAGCTTTTGTAGAGAAATTGTCAAAGCCCCAAATATGCCACATCTAGTGTCATTCAGGTCAGCAAAAAATAAATAAAGAAAGAAACTTAAAAAAAAAAATTAGACTCTGATTTTCTTTTGTTTTGATTCTGTTTTTCATGGAGAAAATTTGAAAATTGATCAGAACCTCTTATCATCAGAGGCTAAAACTACAGGGTTCCAGCTTCACAAAGACTCCAGACATTTGCTTGTGCTCCAAAGTTTTCAGAAACCGTTTTAGTTTGAATTTTAGACGATTTCAATCTGAACAATTTCAGGAATATAGGCTTGAATGATATTTAACAATTACAATAAATGTACAATTGTCATGTTCAATGTAATCGTTACAGTCTTGATAGGAATATTAAAAAATACTAAAAGTAATCTACTTCTGTAGCCACAGTTGCCCTGGGACAGACTGACAGACGTTTGGCTGCTAATTAACTATTTTAAGTTTACCTATTTCGCTTTACTCTCACACTCAAAAACTTGACCACACTTACAGAGTGAATGTCTTGCTCAAGAACACAACAGTAAGCACAACCATGATCGACATCTTTAGGTTTCGAGCACTGAAGCACTTCCCACATTTGAACTAAGCATTTTATCAACAGTGACGGTTATTGGAACAGACTGACATGTTTATGAACCCAGAGCTCGTAGTGTTAAAATGATTTATGTTCCATTTCGCACATTTACATTTTCACACTGTGTTCCTCTGATATAAACATCAACAAACACAACGTCTGAATCACTTCTCACAATTGAACCAAAGTAATTTTCTTCAGAGTGGTTTAGTGCCCATTTCTTTGTGCCTAAAGTTGGATATTTATATTCATGTACAATAGTAATATGCATGTATTTAATACATTTTAATCACAAAGCATAATATATTATGCTTAATTATTTTAAGCTGTAATTGCATGCACTGAAGAATTTGTTGAAGCTGGACCGATATAAATACCTACAAGCAACCTAGCTTTAAGAAAATGATGAGAAAACACTACTCTAACAAGGTAGAGAGCCTATATTGTTGATTTTTCAACACCTGGCTTTGTCAGATCATTACTGTGGTATTTTTCAGATACATTGGTTTCTGTTCTGTGAGAACTGTGAGGAAGCGTCACCTTACCCCTGAAGTGGTTCAAATTTATTCGTTTTTTTTTTTTTTTTACTCCTCCAATTGTTGTACCTGCCCCTTGTGATGTTATTGACAATCATTTTAATAGTAGACTCTAACTCAACCTGGATACAGCTGCTCCATTGAAACTAAAAAAGACCCCTGGGACAGACAGTAGAAATATGAACAAAATCAAAGTGAACTTTCAAATCTGTAATCAAACCTTTAACACATACACTGACACCATCAGAAACAAAATAAATGCATTTTATTTTATTTTTAAGTCACAAACAATAAAGGTAACCCCAGTTCTTTTCTCCACTATTGATCATTCTATTAACCCTGATTTTAACAGTGACAAACTCCCTCCCGGGGTGCACGGTAGCCAAGCGGTTAGAGCTCTGGCTTCCCAACAAGGAGGTCGTGGGTTCGACTCCCGGGTCGGACCATATCAACATCTCATGATCTCTCTGGGTGGAGTTTGCATGTTCTCCCCGTGTCACCGTGGGTTTTCTCCGGGTACTCCGGTTTCCTCCCACCTCCAAAAACATGCATGTTTAGGTTAATTGGGCATCACTGTAAATTTCCCTTAGTGAGTGAATGAGAGAGTGAATGTTTGTCTGTCTAACCCTGCGACGAGTTGGCCACTGTCCAGGGTGTTCCCCCGCCTAAGGCCCAAAGTCACTGGGATAGACTCCTGTCACCCGCGACCCCTAACGGGATTAAGCGGTAGAAAATGAATGAATGAATGAATGAAAAAAAAAAAACTCCCTCCCACTGATGCTTTTTGTGAGCAGTTTGCAGATCACTTCAGGGGAAAGATCAACAAGATCAGAAAATCAGATGACATTTTATCTACTAGAACTATTTTTAACACATCTGATTGTTTGTCTTTATAGGGAAACTTTGGTTAATGCTGAGATGCATGATAAAGTTTTCTCTTTCGTGAGGTCACCACGTGCCCTTTAGACCCCATCCCAACACAGTTGTTTAAGTCATGTTATGAAACTTTTTAGAGACGAGCTTTTAAACATGATGAATTGCTCTCTTCAGACAGGAGATTTTTAAAGCTGCAGTGGTGAGGCCCCTTCTGAAGAAGAGCAATTTGGTTTTATTGATTTTATTTATAGACCAGCATACCTGCTCCTCTCAGGTTCATGAAATCACATGTGGTGTGCCCCAGGGTTCCATTTTAGGTCTTGTACTTTTTCCCTCTTGGTGGTGTCATCAGGAGACATGGAATCAACTTCCACCGTTATGCAGACTATAAACAGCTTTACATCTCCATGTCTCCTGATGACACCAGGCCAATGGATGCTCTTTTTAACTGCAGTTTAGACATCAAATCCTGGATGGCAGAAAACTTTCTCCAGCTTAACTAGGACAAAACTGAGTTAGTTAGTTTTAGTCATCGGTCCTGAGGCCCAGAGAAACTTTTACCCAAATTACAAGCATTATCTTTTAGTTCATCATCACAAGTAAGAACCTTAGGCGTTTTTTTGACTCTGAGCTGACTTTTGTCCCACACATTAAGGACATTAAACATAGTTTTTTACCATCGCATGCTTTTATCACCAGTCGTATACTGTAATGCCTTTCTCTCTTTTCAAAAAAAGTATTTCAGGTTTACGATTACAAATGCACGTGTCCTGAATAAGACCAGGGGGCTGGGTCACACTACATCGGTTTTAAAACCACGGCATTTACAGTCAATTTTATGTTTTAGTATTTTGTTCAACTTACTATACTCGTATTTAACTTTTTACTTATATCTTAATTCCTTTATCACTTTTAGATTCTCCAGTGTTCTTCAAGGTAATGTGGACGTTGTCTGGTTGTGGGATTTGTTGTGGGATTGTTTTTATTGCAGTGTAAAGCACTTTGTATTACATTGTAGCTATGAAAAGCACTATATAAATAAAGCTTGATTTGATTCGATTTTTCCCCTCACCATTAAAACACAGGCAAAAGCAGAAAGATATGTTGTCATCCTGTGAAACATTCCAGACAAAGCCATAACTTGCCTAATGTCACCAAAGCAGGTCACCAACGTTTACACAGAACAACTTTAATGACCTGTTTTTTACCCAACATAAATCACTGCTTAAACGATGCTCTCAGACTGGTTTAGCATTGACTTCTAGCTAAACGTATTTGACGAGTTTTTTATTGATCTCTGACACCTCTGTACTGTCTCGATTCATAAAAAGTGCTGGGACTTGCAGCCGATAACATCTGCACGGGTATGACGAACGTAACGTGTTTGAACTGTGCTGTCTCAGGGATAGATGACTTCCACTAACAACTGCAGAAATGTGGTAATATCAAAGTACACAGAGGAGACACAGCACAAGGAGAACTGGAAGAGGTTTGGACTTGTTTGAGGGGCCCATCATGTGCTAGAGAAGAGAGAGTAAATAGACATGATGAACTGTTGTAAAAAATGTAGTGTTTGAGAAATGGTTACGCTTTTGTTTATCCCAGGCTTACCTATGACCTGAAAATATGATAGATGATCTTGACATACTGACCACTGGTTAACAATCTTTTTATGATCCAGAATAACCCCTAAATTTTGTCTTTCACGCTGAGTAACCTCTAACTTAAAGGTTGTATAGATTTCTAACAATCTTGTACTTATGGTAAACAGAAAAAGAATCATAAAAATATTTAAACTGTGGACATGGTGACGCCAGTAAAACGTTGGGCAATAGAAAACGAGGTATCTCCTTATCTATTGGCCTGTTAACCTGTCAATCTAACTATCTATGTTCATAAGTAACCCACTGACCCAGTAAACAGGAGGATGTAGCTCTGGATGGGGCAACACTTACCAATTTTTACTATTGTACTTTTTTTTTTTTCATGAAATCTATGCTCAAAATCCCTCCAAAAACAAGCAAGTATAATTTATCTATCTACATAAATGTCACTAAACTCAAAGTTTTCATATATTGTTTTATTTACATTTGAATCAAGTCAACAGTCAACAACTGCACACGGGAAATCCTATGTATGGTCTCCATGGCAATACTCTGGATATTCATAGACATAATAATTAGCAGACGCGCAGTTCGACTCTGATGCTATGAAAGACTTAGCATCTGAGCTAGTCCGGTATGTTTAGAAAAACTCTGGAGCGTTCTCCTGTTTGTTTACCTATAATCGTTAGCATTAGCTCTCAAAATACGTAAGTTATGAAAGATGTAGAGAATGTCAGCTGGTACAAACCTACTGACCACAATTAGCAAAGGTCAGAGGCTCGTTACAACTTACTGTTGAGTTTACAAAGTTTTAATGTTTTATTACAGGTAAAATTTGTGTAGCCTATAGCCTACAACTGTCAATGGCAAGCGAACTTCAATAGAAATTTCTGATCTACATACTGAACATTCTCCTTTAAATGTCACTAGTGAGAACAGCTGAAAAATGACATTCACTTCTCTGTGAAGGAGCGTCAGGGTTGCATCGGCGAGTGATGGAGTTTGTTGAGCATTTTCTGCCGATTAATGTATCAGTTTAAGAAATATAATGCCAGTCATAAGACACAAATCAGTCGGTTTTGCTCATGGTTTTGCTGAAATCGCTTGTTTTAGCTTGTTTTATTCATAGAAGTGCAACTACTGTCTTTATGTTCAATTGATTTGTATCATCACATCTACCGGAGGAATATGGTGATGCGCTGTTCTGACTGTGCGTCTACTAATTTAAAGTCTATGTGGCTATTCACCTTATTCTGCCCCGCCCCGTTTCTTGGAAGCACACGTTTTATTTATCTCTGTTAGGGTAACTTAACTTGTTTGTCCTGCAGGACAATATCAGATAAAGCTACAAAATAAAATAAATGTCTCTGTTAATAATTTAGGCTAACTGCAGCTAAACAGGAAGTTCACTGCATGCCAAGAAAAGTGGGCAGGGCAGAATAAGGTGAATAGGGCTGGGGAAGTGACAATGGTTACCATGTATAGCCAAAACAATATAGACTCTGTAGTTACAGAATATGCTTTAATAAACACTTTTTTTGTTTTTTAGCTGTTTAAAATCTCCATTGGTTTAACATTAGACCAAGACATTCTACTGAATGAGTCGTATAATGAGTGTGTAACAGCGTATGCAGCTTTGGGCAGTGAGCCAAACACAAATTTACCCTTGGGGACATTACCGCTAATCTTATTTTACATCTACAATTAGTGTTATATTTTGAGGTGACATTAAGTCATTTAAAAAGCCTCCTTCATCTCTAAACTTTCAATGGAAGGGCAGAGCAGTTTGATTCTGATTCATCTCACTCACGGCCAAAAATAGCTGGCTAAAGATGAGACAACTTTATGGTAATTATAAGAACAAATAACATTGATGGATACCTACATTAACAACTAACAACTGTTCATATCAAGTGAGATAAATGCACTTAATGTCACTATTTTTGAGATCAGGAGGTCTTTTCTGTTGTTATATAAACAGAGCAGGATTGACAGTCAAAGTGCCATTGCATGCTGGTACACACAGAAGACGATGTTTGGCATCACACGCAGAAACTGTTGAAGATTTTATCAAAAAGATAAACAAAACATAGTGTGCAGTGCGTGGTTACGAAAAGCCTTATTATGTAAAACAATGAACGTGATTGCAGTCAAAATGGTGTTCTAATTTGCAAAGAATGAGATTTTTAAGGCAATTTTTTAAGATTTATAAACATATTAAAGAAACACACTCTGCAATTGTGCTTTGATTTTTCAGTTTATTTGATTATTATACATAATTACACAACAGTCTTCTTTGCTGTCTACTGTAAAGTCTTAAATCACTCGTCAACTGCATTGCATTATTATTCTTAAATGCAATTGCGACTCTTTCTGACATTAAGCCACTGCTGCTCTTTTGCTGTAAAAGGTTGCAGACCCCTGCCTTAAATAGTGATAATTGTATGTTTTGTTTTAAGTGAAAAAGTATGACAATGATACATGAGTTTTTCAGGGAAACATTCAAGAGGAGGCCCTCCTTTAGGCCACACAATAGTTCAGTTTGGGGTCATGCAAACTTGCTCAAAAAAAAAAAAGACAATCATTTGTATTTTCTATTTAGTGCATGCTTGTTTACACTGAAAAAAAATGTCATCTTCAATAAGGAAATAAGTTCATTAATGCTGTTGCTTTGAGTATGTTTTGACTAGTCTTAAACTATGATTTGCCGATTACATTGACACAAACATTTTCCAACTTTAAATTAGAAAAATGGCCACTTCACTCAAAATTAGAACAAAACATTCTTGTTCAAATGGCAATGCTTGAATTAAAATAAACATGGATTAATTCTGGCACAATATCTAGTTTAAATTTGTATTGTTTTCCAGTGTACTTAAGTCTATTTTTGGTCTAAATGTAAAACATTGTGATCAGTCTCTAATTGTGATGTCTTCTCCAAACCACGTGCTTTTACTGATCCAAGCTACTGTCAATTTGAAACTAGTAGGTAAAATTTGGTCAGTTGAACAACTTATTTTCACTAGTGTGGGAAGTAATCTGTCTTGCTCAACAACACTGTTTATAATCTTAACTGTGCCAAGTTTGGTCACAGAAGAAGCCAGCAGATCACAGTGACTCACCTAAAATGGCAGTTTTTTTCTCGTCTCAATATGAAACAAAGAACATTACTCATTTCACAACCTTCATTTAGCAGCTCACAAAGTTCTGCTCTAAATACACAGTCAAAGTAAACAGCGTCAGATGCAGGTTTGGGTCAGCACAGCAGGTATTTTAGTTTCATCTTTTCTTCTCTTGTCAGCCGTGTTTAACCAGACATATTTCCAGCTCTGGACGTGAGGCATCTTGTCGATTTCCCCTTTACTCACTTTTTTTTCCCGTGTTAAGGGGAATCCCAGGTGTGTTTGTCAGACTTTGTGCTGACAGAAATCTGCCCTGCTTTAGCCTTTGGCCCTTTGACGCCTGACTATAAGGTTGCTATCCACAGCCTATTTATCTGAAGTTGACTGATATAGATTTACATGGCTGATGTTAATTGCTTAGAGCTATGAGAAACCAATGACTGATATTCCAAACAGAGAAACTTCAGGGACTGTTAGTCTGTGGTTCTCTAAAAGTTAGTTTTTAACAACACAGTCTCCAATAATGCTATTTATCTGGCATCCTAATGTGGTTTTGTACCAACGGTTGAAAAAAAAACTTTAGGTTAAAGTGACAACTGTATAGCAAATTTACATTTTGTTTACTGGTTTGTAAAAAAAAAAATAAAAAAAAAATAAAATTGTTGGTAACACTAATACAACTACAACTTAATTAGCCTTATTAAACCCTAAATAAAGCAAGAATAAAGACTTGATTCATCATAAACAAATGACAAATTAATGAATGAAAAAGTTTATTAGGGCTTACTTACTACTTAATTAACCCTAAGTCCTATACTTAGCACTTTAATTAAGTAAATTACTAAACCTTATTAACTTTTTCATCCATCAGTTTGAGCATTTGTACATGAACACTTAAGTCTTTAATCATGTTTAAATGAGAATAATTAAACTATAGATAATATAAAGTGTACCATAGTTTGTGTAATATTTGTGTAAAATTTCTAAAATATAATAGCCCATTTAGGATAATGTGCTAGGAGGCTAACAATAGGCTACAATAAAACAAGTTAAAGTATATATATACAGCATAAAAAAGAAATGTTCACAATAGTTTGGTACAACAAAAGCATTAATTAAAACACACATACAGTATAAACACTCTAGTATCAAAGTTTTAGATGAAAATTGTTGTTAAAAAGTCCAATTACTGGTAGTTTGTATGAGACCTTTGGTAGATTTTTTTAAAAGACACGACTGCATTAGTTAAGTATGTCTGATTTTTTTCCCCCATTTCCCACACAACATCACTTTGTATTGATGGCTAGCTAGCAAATGTTTATTTTTTATTATACTTACGAAAACTGGATAAGAGGTTAGGCTTACGTCAAGTGAATTTGGTTAAGTTTAGGGGTTTGGAATCAGTCATGACATATTTGTGTCAGGAAAAAAAAAGCACAGTTAGTTAGGGCTTGGCTATATCAAATATCGCGATATTAATGTGGAAACATTTAAACTGAGAATATCGTGATATTAATTGCGTTTTTTCTTAGTTGTGAGGAAGTCGACAGAAATTATGACTTCTTCCCAATGTTGCCAGATTGTGTCTTGACATTTTTAACTAGATTTTTTATTGTTATTAATAAAAACTGAAGACGTAAAAATATGCTAAAGGTATATTTTTGCGGATGAACTTGGAAAATAGCCAAATTGACCATGATTATCAAAATTCACAAGCTAGAACACGCAGTTTTTGTTCAAACGCTCTGCAGAAGTTTAAACATGAATAATGAAAGAAATAAAATGTGGAAGCAGAAACGCTATATATCATCAATAATATCGTTATCGCAAATTTTTAAAATTTTTAGGCCATTTAGTCATTTCTATTACCTCAGTGTGTGGCTCAAAATACTGACATTTTTAACGTGTCTAAATAAATAAATACACAAATACACATGCATACTAAAATAAATGTGAACTGTTTACATGACTTCACAGACCACAGAGTGCCTCCTGTTTAGCACACTGTCGGACCCTGCTCTCCCTTGGCCCTGGACTCCTGATGCACTGGCTGTACCCCACTGCCTCCACCGAGCTGCGCTTCTGGACGCGATGCAGCAAAATCCTATAAACCCCCGTAATGGGACTGCGCAGATCTACGCTGTTGTTCAACGTGTGCTCTCTGGTCACGCCTAGATCCTCCAACGCCACTTTTACGCTCAATTCATCAGCGCTAAGTAAGTAGTTAGCATCGTAAAGCTTTAAGGGAGTAGGGTTAAGAGCTGGGTAGGCTTGTGGATAATCAATACCTTTTAGCCACTCACTAGACATGATTAGAGGTAAACTATTCTATCAATGGGTAGTTGTTTAAGCAGGCCTTTTATTATGTCCTGACACTGTTTTGGCACGTGTTCTGGAATCGTATAAGACCCTTGTAAAATACATTTTCTCAATCTTCCAGTGTTGGTGGCTTTGAACGGCATGATCGCTGTAACCATGAAATACAGAAGAACGCCCAGAGCCCACAGATCAGCGACTGGCCGTTAAACGCCCGGTTTTTGAATAACTCAGGAGCGGCGTAAGGAGGGGACCCGCAGAGGAGTGGAGGAGGTCGCACGGCCGGCACTCGGAGCTCAAGCCGAAGTCGCCCACTTTGATGCAGTAGGTGCTGGTGTAGAAGACGTTTTCGGCCTTCAGGTCTCTGTGAACGATGTTGTTGTCGTGCTGTGGAGAAAGCAGGAGACAGGTGAAAGCTACTGTCTGTACAATTTGTAATTAATATTATGATATAAGCCGCAACGACTAGAAAAAGAAAAAAAAGTACATTTAAGCCTCACTTGTTTAGAGTAAGTCAATGAGAGTTCAAAGGGATGCTTATAGTAGTCTGGAAATTACGGTAGCTTAATTATTGTGTATTTATTTCATTTTTGTTTACAAGACATTTGTTTGCCTTTGTATTTCTGTTTTGTAAAATATGTTGAATTACTTTGTGTGCAAATTGTGCTTTGCAACTACACTGTAAATGCTTTTGCCATGTATTTGGTGTTTCTCGAAATGTGTTTAATACATTGGCTCTTTCACATATCATTATTATTTTCTAGTACATTATTTTGGACTGCATGTTTGTAACTCTTGCTGCCAACAAAGGTGAACTTATCAAGCTGCAAAATATAAAAAACATAAAAGTATATTTCAAGTGCCAAAAAGTACTCCCTTTAACATAAAAATGTTATTAAAATATAATTCATGCAGGTTTATACATCAAATTATGATGTTAAAGTTGGAGTTTCTAACTTTTTCAGTTGTAAAATAGTAAACTTATTGATTTTAACAAAAAAAAAAGTGATTAAGCACTATGTGAAAAAAATTAGACCACTGAGTACTGTCTGAATTGAAAAATAAAGAATTTAGTTCAAATCAAGAGCTGAATGCTGCTCTCTGATTGGCTGTGATTGAGTGGTCCTCTCCAGTTTCACTTTGCTGTTTGTAAAAGATGTTTATAAGCCGTAGTTGCAACTAAAAATAAACGCATGTCAATATTCACCATGTGTCGAAGTATTTATGAAAGGAAGTTGTCAGATTTAACCTTTAATAGTATTTGCAGTGTGAAAATCAGGTACCTCACTTTTAATTAAGACATTTGTCATTAGAAGTAATTATCCCAATCATTCTTTAAATATCCCGCTTGGTCAAGGGATGCAAAAGTGACCAGCAAGATGCCTCCATGAAAGTAAGTAAAGTAAGAAAAATCTGGTTGGGGGAAAAATCAATCATAAAAATGTGGTGTAGAAAGTACAGAAACTTGTACTGCAAAAAAAGACATCAATTTATAGCATATATACTTAAATGCTACTTAAATACATCGTTGCAAGATTAGCAATATTATAATCAATAATCAAGCAATAAGCTTTTCACCAAAACTACATTCAAAGTGCTGCGTACAGGTAAATCCTTCATAAAGAGGTAAAACTAGTGTATTATTGCGTCCATCGTCAACTTTGTAGATGACAGGATTTTCAGTAATGAACATGTCTTACTGGCACACCTTTTGCCCGTGGTTATAAAACGTAAGGACAAGTCTTATGCTGAATACATTATAGAGCTTTACTTTACTGTGGCGCCATGCTAAGATTATACATATAGATAAGAACAGAATTTATATTTGCTGCAGTCAGTTTTCAAAGTGTAACAATGTCACTTACATAGAAGAATAAATTAAGAGTTTGTTTTTTATGTGTCTCTGTAACCGTCATGACAGTTTTTTGTGACATTTACAGTAAAATGTAGCTCTTGTGTTAATGTTCAAAAGGTTACTTCTACTCACCATACCAAAATAATTAACATGGGCCTACTACATCAGTGGTTTTCACCTTTTTTGCATTTCCTAATCTTTGTTTCTCACTCCACCGAGACCCAATCTAATAAATCTGATTAGTTTAGAGTAGCAAGCTGTCATTAATTACTTTTATACAATCTTAATTTCATAAAACTGAATTCCAAATGTACCAACTCTTTCCTAGGAATGCAAAGTTGAAAATTATTCCGAGTACTCCCTAGTAAAGGCTTCCATGTACAGTATCTATTTTAATCTCACCTAAAAATTGCTGAGAAAAACACTCAACTTAAGTGTTTTTGTTTTGTTTTTATCCAATTTAATTAATTACAATATTGTTGCAGATGGAAATATTAATATATTGCAAAAAATTAAGACTTTGTTGCTAAGTTGACAAGTTGAACAACCTTATGTCACTTTGCAACTCACAGATGGAAACAACGAAGTTAAAGATTTCAAAATAGATTAATGCGATTAAAAAAATTAACTCGATTAATACGTCTGTAATTAATTAATCTCAATTAATGCACTAATTTGACACCCCTAGTCAGAATACCTGTGAGTGAAAGCTGAGTTTATGAATAAATAAAAAATTACACTCATTGAACATTAAATCCCAATTTTTTTAACCATTTTAACACATAAAATCAAAACAGAAAAAAAGCTCTCTGAAAAAATTCTTTGAGCTCCATAAATGTTTACAGTAAAAGTAACTGATCATATGTTACCTCTCTTAACTAAGGTCAAAGTTCACCTCATTACAGCTGTGTTTGTTGTTTTTACCATGTGTTTAAGAGCAGAGATGACTTGAGAGAACACCAGCTTGCTCTCCAGGTCGGACAGGCGCCCCCGGGTGGTGATGCGTGAGAACAGCTCTCCTCCGCTGGCGTACTCCATCACCAGGTACAGCCTCTTAAACGTCTCCAGGACTTCATACAGACGCACGATGTTCGGGTGGGACAGCTTCTCCATGCACGAGATCTCCGAGTCAAACAGGTTGTGTGACTTCTTATCCACGCGACATTTATCCAGGATCTTTACTGCCACTCTCTCTGTGAAAAACAACAATCAGGAAAGGTTTTAGTGCCGTTATCAAAAGAGAATAACGAGGAAGAAGAACAATGCTTAAACAATAGTGTATTTTTTCTTCTCTGTGTCAATAAACTGAACTTAAAACATGTTCCAAATTAAACGAAAATTGTGTTTTTCTCAAATTGTCATTCAAATTATAAGAGGTCATCTGTGTTTTAGTCTTGGGCAATAAGGAAAAAATAGAATCACAATTGTATCCCTCATATTGATCAAGTTCAATTTTCTTTTCAATATTGTCTAGCCTTTTCAAACACTAAAAAAATAGCTAATCGTAATGTTTATATGTCCCTTTTGGCAGTAAAAACATTTTTTTATAAAATGTATGTCAATATTCTGCCACAAAGTTTAGCTGTTGCTCCAAACCACATGTTTTTACTTAGGTTTGGTTATTGACTTTGAATTCAAAACCGTTAAACAAATTGATAATTTTTGATTAATTATCGAGTCTGTTTTTGTGAAAAGAATGGAGGTAGGGGTAAATAATAGGACTTGTCTTCATCTGCCTCCTGTTCTTAATGTGGATAATGTTATGCTGTTTCCTACATGATCAAATCAATGAAATGAAACTATAAAATGAATACATTAAAGGAGATGATCTATAGACACAACAGCAGTAAATATTTACTCGATGGGATTATTTGTCAGTCTAAAACTATTATAAGATATAAGCAGGGAGCCTGAAGCAAAATGTAACATTTTGAAGACCTTTTAAAAACAAGATGTGTACACAATCAAAGTGAACATTTAACCTAGTAATTTTTGTGTGAATAAATAAAAGCAACAATTCTTGAGGGCCATTAGAGACAAATTAGAAACATGAGTTTAAAATAAATTAATGGAAAAAATGAAAGAGGGAAGGAAGGATTCCTAAACTTTCCTCAATTTGACCAAGAAGAATATTTACATTTTTAGAGACACGTGTTGCTTCAAAATAACCAATTTAATTACTAAATAAGCAATCAGTATTACGGACAAAAGCAAACTGAGTTTTATTTTCTCTAATTCAATGCATTGCAATGGATAAAATATTTGGTGGTGCATGTCAGACTAAATACAAAATAATATTAGTTGGTCTATTAAGAGCAGAAGTATTATTCAAAACTATATGTAACTTGTCTCTTTGTCTGTAACTTTATGCCACAGGTATTGTATCATATTTCATACTAAACATATTGTTAAACAATTATCACAATCGATTCTGTGTACTATTACTCTTTAAAAAAATCTCCAAATTGTGATTAAGCCTTTTTAAAACATTTTTGGGGTGAATTTAATTGATCAGCTTTAATCCTTTTAAGACCCTGCGGACATCCTGAACTAAATGGTCACTGGAGACAAAGTGAATGGACACGTAATGGTCTGTCAAGGGATTATCTCTTCTTCAGCTCCGGCACGTGCAGCGACCCAGACTGGATTAACTCTGTCATATCCATGTCAATGAGAAGAAAGTGCAACAAGTTTCACATTATACAGACTTTTAGGGGAGGAAGCGAGTGAATGTTAGGGCGGTGTGAGTGATTAAAGATGATCTAAATTATTTGGGGCTTGTTAACTATAATCAAAGAGCCTTTTGTTTCTACTATTGTACCTACCAGAAGTTTGTTTTGCTTCACCGTCAAGATTAGTGACCTATATATTGATTCTAGGTGATCAGGAAAATAGGTTATAATTACTTTACTAAACATGTGCCCTCTCACCTGATTGAGATTTTCTTTTAGTAGTTATTTGCAAACCAATTACCTAAATACATACATTTATGGCTACATGTTTAGTTATCCATTAAGAGATGGCTTAAAAAAAGGTGATGTACATGTCTATGGGCTTTGTTTTTTTACCCCAAGACTAGATTTTTGCTTATTATTGGGGCTATTGGTGATTATCCGAGTTTTACTGCATCAAAATTTCTATTAGTAAATTATATTGTCTAACAGCAAAAAGTAGAAGGCATAGCTTGATCTAACTGAAAATTTGGGAACAATGCATACATTTAATTTTGTTTTTACATATATAAATACATTTCTCTAGTGTCTTTTTCCTACAAATTTACAGATACACAAATACTAGATTTGAGTATAACACATTTGAGTCCAAAAACAAGAAGTTTATTCCCAACTGTGAATCTTTCTTGTAGGTTATTTGAAGCTCTAAAGCAGTGACTTTCAACAGTTTTTGTTACTAGTACCTCCTAAAATTTGTCTCACACTCCAAGGACGCCAAGCTTGGATATTAGGCAAATAAATCTGTTATTTCTTTTATAGTCTCTCTTTTATTTTATTTATATTGAATTTCAAGAGCTCAAAGTCAAACTTAAAGATGCATCATTTATCATCTATCTAAAGTCACCTTGTTTTTTTAACTTGAAAAAATTTCCAAGTACCCCTTGATAAGTGGAAAAAGTTTTCACTTGGACAGCGTTTTTGTAGATTGACTCATCTTAAAGTGGGATTTTAGGGTTTTTATTATTTTCTAACTTTAACTTAATTTGATAGATTAATGCCTATTGTAAATAAAAATGACAGTTTTACACGAATCAAGAACAAGTTTGTGAAGAAAAGCTTGAAAGTATGTTGAAAATATCAGGAAGTACAGCACTGATGACATCAAACTAGGGAAATAAAACCTCCAAAAAAACAAACATTTATGACCTTGTAGGCATGAATTTAACAAACTGAATGTGCTCTATTGTATTTCTATCTCTCAAGTAAAAAGACTGTGAGAGGAGTTTTGGAATGAACAAGAAGTACATTTTTAATCCCCAAAAATTACATTATACATTATAATCATTGTAATTTTTAGTAATATCTTAAATATAATTATGCTGACTTATTTGTAATTCAACTTGTCATAGGCACTTAAAAAACTGTTAAGATGACCACTTTGAAGCCTTTTTCTACTTTTCTACTTGGGGCCACTCTTGGACAAATGAGGGATTACACTAACCCCTGATATGTGCTCACTTACTTCAATGGATTCTTGTGTCCCTGGTTGAGAAACACACTTCAAAGAGTCTCATTTCAGGAATATCTTTTTTAATTGAGTGGATTAGATACATGGTCACGTTTTGAGAGAATTTGCTAATTCAGTTCACACCGCTGTCACTTTTACTGGACTAATCTGCAAAGAAAAGTGCTTAGTCGACCAAGAGTTTCTTTAGCCGAGCACAGCGTTATTATTGAGGCAACAATGACATTATTATAACTTTATAACATAAATAACCAGACTTTACCTTTGGTCACCACGTGCACGCCCAGTCTGACAGAAGAGAAGTTCCCAGACCCGATTTCTCCTCGGAGCTCGTAGAGTCCCACCCGCCGTCCAAACGTGACCTCCTCCAGGACCTTCTCACTGTGGGTCAGCTCATAGCAGGCCTGTCCGAACACTGTGGACCTCAGAGCAGACTCCTCATCCCCCTGCTGCTGCTGTTCACCTCCAGAAACACGGTTCAACGATTTCTCTTTTAGCTTCGGAGAGTTCTCAAGGAAAATGTTGTCTTGGCATGGAGGAGTCTTCAAATGCGCCCCTGAAATGAGTACAAATGTAATTAAAGCGGAAATAATAATCAAATAACTGGTCTATGATTAGTTTCTACAGAATGCCATAGCTGAGAAAATACGTTTTATGACGTTAAAATGAACAATAATGACAAAAACATGGTGTAGTACCTAACTCCATTGTGTAAAAAAAATGTGTAAAAAAGAAAATCATTTTCACATCACTTTTGTGTTTAAACCAACTACTCAATCAGCAAAAAACTCATTAATTTATTTAATTAATTTTAAATAAATCTATTTTTCGAGGGAGACCTGGCCAAAAGGCACCACTGCACAAAATCGGTGAAACATTAAAACCACAATGAACAAACTAAAAAATAAAATAACCAGCTTAGAATAACATTTGCAACTTTCAGTGAAGACATTTTTAAGAGGAAACTGGAAAAGAGTTCCAGACGTTTCAAAGATTACGGAATTTTGTTCTAAGCTGTGGTCCTAATGCAAAATCCTTGTTAAAGATGCACTGTGTAACTTTCTGGAGGTGAAAAGTCAGTGTGCTCAGTACAAATAGAATGGGGATAAACAATAACATGAAACATATGGCTAAAGGAAAAGCTTTAGCGTGGAAACAAATAAAAGGAGGCCCTTCTCTAGGCTAAATACATTTATTTTGTAACTGTAAGCCCGCTTAAAGAAAACAAAAGGGAGTTGAATATATTTGATGTAACAAAGACATCTAAATAACATAAAACATGCTTATCTGTGTCTAGTTTTGGTCAAAAGGTTACAATAATAATATATTTACAATGAAATGCTTAATATTACTCACATGTTTTGCCTCTGATGCTCTTCTTTGCCTTTTCAGTGTTGATCGCATTATTTCTGCTTTTCAAATACATGATTCTTGTGTCGTCTTGAACTTGCAGATCGAGTTAAATTTCAAATATAAAACATAAAATTGTCCATAAAAGTGTTGTCTTCCTGCAGTGATGGTCCAGATGTGAGTGAGGTGGCTCTCCCTGGGACTGCTCTCGGCTCTGGGATAATCCTGACTGTGGATCCTGGAGCTCTGGACTCCTCCCTGAAACAGCAGATTAGGATCATGATACAAAGACTCCACGTGTGATCACAGAAAGGGTCAACGGGCTTAACACCGAAACTCTATATGATGAGAGAGAGTGATGCAGGAATAATGCTTTGTTCCTATTAAATGAATTTATAAAAACAAACTTACACTGGCTTTGGTTTAGAGTTAGAATGTGTGAATGATTTAATGTGATATTGGTGTCAAGTCAGTTTTGAATAACTGCTTTACTAAGTGAATATGTTCAAATTAGGGCTGGGCCATTAATTGAAAAATCAAGAGATCGAATTGAATCGAACCGTCAATTACTTGGTGGCGAGTTTTTAATCGAAAGAACGAAAACCAATCTATTGTCAATAAAAATGTGCGGTTTGGAGCAAAAGTCAAACTTTTAGGCAAAATGTTGATATATACTTTCAAACAAAATCTAAATATTAATAGTTTTTGTTTTGTTTCTGTTCATGAGTGGCATTTTCATTTGGTTTGGAAAAGTCTAAGCAAAATTGAATCAAAAACTCGAGATCGATCAATATGAGAAAACAATTGTGATTATATTTTTTTTCCAGATCACCCAACCCTAGTTCAAGTCATATTAGTTCCAGTAGGGATGTCACGATATCAAATTGTATTATTGAGATTATTGTGAGACAAAATGCTACGATTTTGCAATTATTCACGATTATGCTTGTTATGACCAAAAACCAGAGATATTGTTAATTTTCTTGCGTTCTCATTGTCTAACACGTCACTTTTCCTCAAGTTTTTGACCAGTTTTATGAATTAAACTTCTGAATGCAAAAATGTTAAAGTGGCAGAAACATTTAGAAGCCTTTGCATTACTAGAGATTATACAATATAGCAATACTGTTATCTGTATTTAACCTTCTGCTGTGGCAAACAAATAATACATTTTCCGATATTTGGAAATTTATATCCATAACAAGACTAAATCACAAATTGACTTGTCACTTTAGTAAAAAGAATGAAAACAATGTATTATCTGATACATAACACGTCTTTGCCTTAAGCTGGAATTGATATTTTGCTATGTTTCTATAGAAACTAAAAAAGATATGTATGACGGAACATAATTTTTCCTCAAGAGTCATATTTGAATCTAGACAAATGGTGGAAGGCCGGATCATGATCATTGATTTAACAAAATCTCATTATTGCAGGTACATTTCTGCAGAACATAAATTCTTCTTCTATTTACTGCGATATTTATTTATTAAGAACACAAGCGCAGACACATGCTGCGTACTCAAGTCAATCAAAAAATAATATAATACCAGTTATTCACAAAAATGTGGGTCTGCTTAAACAGACAGAGGGTAGCAATCTTCCAAGTTTAGATTAGAAGAATATTTTTAACTGTGAATGCAATGTTATATACACAGATTGTGGTGTTATGCATTCTTGTATTTAAGAAGTGGACATAAATCCACTGAATTTAACTTTTTACATTTGATTTCTGTATGTCAGCAATATAAAGAGCACAATTTTAGCCCACTATTTATTTCCTTTCTTTCATTTCATTGACTTTATTTTGAAACATGTGTCGTTGTTATCTTAAGTCATTAAATTCATCATGCATATTAAACATAAAAGTCCACTATTTACAATAGAGGTTTAAAATACTACATACAAAATGTTAATTGTTAAAATGTATACCATTACATTAGAGCAGGCTTGTCAAAAGTGGAGTCAGATATGTTAATATTTAGGCCCTTCTTTATTCAAATATAGCTCTTGGATGATATAAAACTAATATAACATTTAATGGATGTTGACATTTAAATTGTAACAAATTACATTACAGTTCATTGTTAAATAGCACATCATTCCAAGAACATTTTTAACAATGCAATTTGCTGCATTACAGTGTGTTTAGGTTTTATAGTTACATTTCAGCAAGATAATATTTCTCTAGGCTCATTATCCATCCTGACCTGTTAGGTTCCTCTCGTCAAAGCTGTGGGACCTGTATTTCAAAATGTTACGTGCTTTTATCAGGAGCCACTATCAATAATAATCAAAAATCATTCGGGGGCCACATGAAATTATCTTGGGGCCCGCATATGGCCCCTTGGCCGCCTGTTTGACACCCCTGCATTAGAGTGATACATGTATTTATCACAATGCTCTAGCATCTATTCAGGTTGTTAGCAGTTCTTTGTTTACGAAATATTTATGGACATTAAGAACAGATGCAGAAACGTGTCACATTTCTATGTTAACAGTTGTATTTTAACATTCTTTCTCAACCTCTTTACAAGCTAAACATCATTTCTAGTGTCTGTTATCTCAACATAATAGTGTGTTATAGTTGTGTTTAGGTTAGCACTAAATGTATATTCCTTCTAAATGACAATCTACATCTTGTGTGTCTAAAGCTGTGGCCTGTAATGAGTGCAGTGAGGTGTCTGAGTGTCTGGTGCACAGGGGCCGGAGGAGACGTCCCGCCCGCTCACAGACTGACCCAGACAGACCCCAGACAGACAGCACTCAGGGCCAGACTCTGTGTCTGTGCCACACTTGAAGAATGAAGCACGCACAGGGATTGTCTATAGTTTCATCATTCATAAGCTCCATGGCCCAGTGAGTCTAATTCTGAGATTAACATGGTCACATGGACACGTGCATCACTGTCAGAGCTGTACACTGCCATATGTGTTTTCAGAAAGTGTAACTATGATAAGTGATGACTGATCATGGTGATGAAGTGGGTGAAACAACCTGCAGATGTTATAGTTGGGTTTGTTAAAGGTCAAGGATGAAATAGAAGTATAAATATGATTAGCATAACATATGACGTCAAAATGACTAATTTATGAACTACATCTGAGATCACAGTTTCACTCAGTGTTTTAAGTGTAGTGGGTGGGGTGGGTTGTATTCAGTTTCAATACTTTTAAAAATGCTTTTAATGCTTTTTTTTGGTCAGGACACTCGCTATGATTTTACCGGAACAAGTACTCCAAACAAAAATAAGAGTACCAGCACTTTTTTGCCCATTTAAAACACTGGTTTCACAAATGATCATTTCAAACAAAAAGGCTAAAACATTTCTCTATTGTTTTCTTAATCAAACTACCAGAAATATTGAAAGTAAACTTGACATTTGAGAAGATTTTAGCTTTGTTTTGGCTAAATAAAAGGTTTTGTGATAAACTATAGAAACTAGTGAGGTCACACCTTGATGAAAGAGAGCGGCCTGAGGCTGACGACCGTCTGAACAATGATCCGCCTTAATCCAGAGAAAATGAGGATCACATTAACACTTCAAACACAAACAAGTGAATGACCAGGACAGGCAATCAACAATTGTTTTGACTGAGACCAATTTTGATCTTTCATTATTTACAGGTAAATGTTTCTATTAGGTTTGTTCTATTGGCCTAACTCAGGAGACACTGTCTCTGTTCACTCCCATGTAATCTGTGCATCTACACAGTTGTTTAACATACATTTAAGTCTCTAAATTGTCTCATACATGTAAGTTGTTCACTAAGGTTCTCTGTAATTAGTTTTGCATAGCATCTAACATCAAGGAAAACTACTAAAGTTCAAGATTTTTTATAAATGTTTGCAGCTAAGCAAAACAAAACTAACTAAACTAAACTGAACTAAACTACCTGAAAGCCGAGTCTTGCAGAGCTGTGGCCATTTGTTCCCAGTTGAATAAACACAGAGGTGCTGCTGTTTTCTCCCGCGCTGCCCTGTTATTGTTGCCTTGTTTTAGTGGAGGTGCTAAACACCTTCCCCTGAGATAAAAGATGATTAATGCTGAGAATGTGACACGTTAATGGCCCCGAGCTGCTTCAGTCTCATTGAGCCACAAACCCAGCTCAGAGCTGCAGAGCCTTTGAAGTGCTGTCTCCTCTAAATGGTATTCAACATGGAAATTTGATTATCCTCCACCACTTTCAGAGACGTCAGGCCTGAAGCTGATCCCATATAAATATCTGAGTCCTCAGAGGAGCCCAGTCACACTCAGGTCCAGCTCAAACTCAAGACTAGCCCAGGACTAAAACAAGACTTCAAGACATGGAGCCATTCTGGATATGTGTGCTGCTGTCTGCTCTCCACATCACCTGTAAGTACTGCTGCTTGTTCTGCTGTGACCTGTGCTGTGATAGTAGCTCTGAAGTTTGTTTACAGAGGCAGGACACACTGCCACCATCACAAAGAAGAGACCTTTAGATAGCATCTTAACTTTTGATTCTATAGAACCCTGTGCATTATTATTTTGTATTTTTGCAACATTTTACAATACTGTTTAAATAACAGTTAACAGAATTGAAATATCAATGCCTACAATTCTGAACAATGTCAAGTTAGGTCGTTTGAAAATAACATAACAATTTGAAAATGCTTTAAACTTTTCATGTTTTTTTTAAGCTTCTGTGAGTTTACTTACAGTGGCAAGTTGACAAAATGCCTTCCATTGTGTTGCTTTTAGTGCCTGGAGTCTGGAGCAAACACATCGACCACAGAAACCTGTTTACACAGAGAATCTGCTGCAAGAGACAGAGCCACTTTGTCTACATTGGTCAAGGTAATTTAAGCACTATTTGTGAGTAGTTTATTTGAGACTGTTGCAAGTAAATACATTATACTGCTGGTGCGTTATAAAAACAGACAAACCGCCGTGGTAAAAGCACACTGCTGTTTTAAACATCTGTTTGAGTCAGAATGAGAATGTATTCTATTTCTCTTCTGTTTTTGCTCAGATATTTCCGGGGCTCCTGTGAACGTGGATGTGGGCATGTGCAGGCCGCACTGTGGAGGAGCCCGGGCCCCGCACGAGCCTCAGAGGGACTACTCCAAACACCCGTCCATGTTGGACTTCATCAGGAGCAAAAAGGTCAGCACAGGCAGCATCTCCTCACACCACACGTGGGCGCTCTAGTGTCACTCAACTGTCAGACAACTTTTATTTGAGTCGATTATATTACAAGTGTGAAATGTGCATTTGTATTTGTTTTACTTATCGGATTCTGGATTATCATTTATTTATGTTTTACTTTATTAAGAAAATAACTTTTAAGGCCAAGTTAAACCTGTTTAGCTCACACATCTCTTTGGTACACGTGTCTGCTTGATGAAGCATTACAAACTTACTTTTAGATGTCTGACATCCTTCACTTTTCACTTTCAGCTGAAGACGCGCGCGCCTGCTGTCCCGTACAGTGTGGAGCAGAAGCAGCTGCCCTCGTGCGGCCTGGACCAGGTGTGTGAGCCCACCGGGATGCGCGTGGAGAGGGTCCTGCTGTTCGAGGGCCCGCGGGAGGTGGAGGTCATCGAGGACTGCCACTGCGAGATCAAAATATCCCAGTGCCTCCGCGTGCCCGCGCTCAGGACGTACTACGCAGAGACTCCTTATGAAACAGTCATTGATGTGGGAGGTGCTCCAGGTCCAAAGGAGCGCCAGGTGAGTCTAGGCCTGTGGCCTGTAGTCAGCAGATCATAGTATGAATATAAGCTGTGTGTAGTTACATATAGACAAGCATCAAAATCCACACTAAAGACCCACAGCTCTGCATCCACTAATGATGACATACAGTTATCTATCATTTTTATGATTCACTTATAATTTGGTTTTGGTTAAACATTGTGACTTGAAATTAAGACTGAATTTGAGTTGTTGATTCACAGAGGGCTTCTCGTGTGTTCCTACTCGGTTTGACTCTGCGCTGGTGGAGACTCCAAACAAAGTGGAGGTGATTCAGACCGTGGAGATGTGTGAGCTGAAGGAAAGCTGCTACAGAGTCCCTCATGTGGAGTATTATTATGAAACTGTGCAGCAGGAGGATGGCGTGAAAGAAGAGAGGCTCAAGGTGTGTGCCACAACACTACAGTGCATAACATTTAGATTTCATAGTGGAAACTTTGCATGTTAATATCATGACCCACATGCAGGGGGCCTGATTAGCATGTCTTACACAACCCTGGGGTCATTTAAATTGTGACTTTCACACCTGCTTTTGTGGAGAGCTGAGAGGAAGTGAGCTCAGCTGGAAGCAGACTCTAATGAAGTGTCTTTATTCATCGGACACGTTTGTGGAAGACACTACTTAATCACAGCATTCAGCAGGCAGTGTCTGGCACCGTGCAGACTGACTCAGGCTTTATGATGCGCAGAGCAGTCCAAAACACCAATACACACAACACACTGAGGAGTTCCACTTTTACACAAACCCTCTGTTTATATTCAACACAATGTAACAGATACAATTTTTATTTTAAATCTTTGGATTCATGTAGTATCTTTCATGGCAGTTGGAACTAAAAAGCCTTTTCATTCACTTCACAGACTGGTGGAAAACTACTAGTGTAGCCAGAGCAGACTGATGAAAGCAAGGCTGCTAATCTGCCAACAGCTCAGTTCACAATAAACTTCAAATGTAAAAAGTACATATGTACAAGTTTATATCATATCATATTGTTCTGAATAAGCGTTAGTTCCAGATAGAAGGTTGATGCGTAGACATGAAAATAGAGGTTAGTCTGCAGCTGTGAGGTCAGAAGAGCAGCTCTGGACTGGGTCAATATTTGTAGCCTGCTGTGAGCTCATGGCACTTTCTCTGTTTTGCAAATGTTTCAGGAAATAGATGTGGGCAGATGTTTGGGAGGCTGCACTTCAGGAAACCGCTGTCTTCTCAGGTAAGTAAGAGAAAGACCACCACTCTCCAAGTCTGATGACAATTACTCGCCATTTTCAACACCTTCTGCAGAGTATTGATCTCTGACCAAATGTCCATTTTATGACCCTTTACACTTCTTCTACAAACACAGCTTTACACTTAAAGACACACGTCTTTATTTGCAGTTCTACTCGATGCATCTCAGAGAATATAATACAAAAGCCAGTGTGTGTCAGGGCTCATAATAAATATCTTTATTCTTTGTTACAGAAGTCCATCAGACCCAGCGATCTGTCACTTGTGGGCAGAGCGGCAGTCCAGCTCCTGCGTACCTCAGGGATATGAAAGCCAAAGCTTCATGAATCAACATGGACAGATACGCACAGTGCTGTCCATTAGCTCCTGTCTGTGCCAAGAATGAAACTTCCACCAGAGACACCCAAAACTGAACTGTACAAAGACTTTAGACAGGACATGTGGCTGCAGACCACAAAGTCCCTCCACTCCTTATAAAACCTTACTAAATTTCTATTGTATTATATGTAATATATGTAAAAAGTAATATTTTGTTAATAAAATTATTGTACTCAACTTCTTTTTTAACTTAACGCTTATTCTCCAGTAAGAAAAGATTTGTTGGTGACAAACCAGAATTTGCTGAGTAACTTTTAAAGACCTAATCAAACTATGACATGATCAATAATCTATTTTAAATCTCCACATAAAACTTAAACCTAACATCTAAACACACTTGAAAACAAGCCCATATTATACTGTATGCATATTCCATTTCAAATGGTAAACTGCATTCACACAGCACAGAGAGGGAGGGAGGGAGTTTTCGGGGGAGGTTGCATCACTAATGTTTGTGGACACAGATGACATAGACATTACTTGCTTTGGTGAACACAAGAACGGCATCAAGAAAAACCTACAGTTCTTAAAGGGCCTCTAGTTGGCTTATTTTAAAGCATTGTTATCCACTGCTATTTACTAATTAAAACATGCCAGGAGGTATGTTTAGTTTGATTAACACAGGTTTAAGTCACAAATCCTGCATGTTTGTTATGTTCTTCTCTGAGCCTAAGACACTCTGCTTTGCCTCCAGTATAAAGTTTTAGTGCAAAGCACCAAAAGCATCAAAACTGCTCCAAGTCTTTCCAGGCTCTCCAAATTCTTTTTTCTCCAATCACTTTCAGGAGTTTGTAAAATTCCAAACTCTACTCTGTACTCATGACTGTAAAAAGTGAGAAAAATATCAAAAAATAATTGAGGGGTATTGTCAAGTAAAAGTTGACTTTAAAATAATTAACTTTAAAACTCACACTTGACAGAGCTTTTGGAGATGTAGAAAACATAATAATGCAGGATTCATTAAACATTTATGAAAGAAACAAGGCACAACCGTGTGGTTGTTTCTGATCATTCTAACTGAACTGGCTATTATAGATGGAGAATCTCATTTTCACACTGCAAAACAGTATTTTTTAAAACCAGCCCTACTTGTTCCTTTCTCTCACAAATCCTTCACCACAAATATTCATTTATCAGCAAAGTGAAAATGAGCGGAACACCCAAGCCCAGCTAATCAGACTGGTGCTTTTTGATATCTATGATAACTATAACCATAACTAGGTAACACTTTAGAATAACTAGGCTTAATAAATCATTAATAACACCTTGATAAAGACTTAACTCAGTATGAACAAATGATTAATTAATAGATGAAAAGGCTTATTAATGCTTAGTACCTACTTCATTACTCTGAATCCTGTCCCCTATATATATATATATATATATATATATATATATATATATATATATATATAATATATATAAAGTATGCATCTTAATATAATTATGTTTTGTTTGTGTTTATTTATATTGTTGAATTATTTATTTCACTGTGCGCAGCACTGAAATTGGAAACTGTCTTGTTGTAAAATGTTCTACAGAAACAAACGGATTGTTTCTGGAGAACTTTGACTTTGACTTTTGAACAGTTAATTAGGCTCGTGGTATATAATCACAGATTTTTGTACATCTTCAGAAAGACGTTTCAAGGGGACTTATTATGGAAACTCGACTTTTTTGACATTTTAGTCATATTCTAAAATTGCTTCCTCATCCAAAACACAGCTCTCTGAGATCTTTTACACTGTTTTTATGTCTATAGCTAAATCAGCCAGTCTTGTTTTGGGGCATTAGAGCCTTTCTGCTGCCTTGGCACATCAGGCCAAATCCAATTGATTGCTTACCCTGTAAAGAAAAGAACGCAAAATAGGTAACATATTTGAGCTTTAAATTAATGAATGAATTAATTAAGTCACACATTTGCACTCATTGTTTTCTAAGTTGAAAAATAGATTTTCTTTTTTTTCAATGACTTGTAATTGACTAAATCTTACATAAATTCAAAATATTAATTATTTTATAGACATGACCCAGATGTTTTTTAAACGCTAAGTCTAACTGTATTATGGCTCAATCAAAGATCACAGTAAATTGAATAGTTGCAGTCCTCTGGAACAACACACGTGCGAGTCGTTTGTAGTTTCTGTTTTTGATAAGAACGTGCGAAACAACAAAGCTGTGTTTCTTCTGTCTCAACAACACAGTCATATATGATCTGTTTTTATGGTCCACTACAAACACACTTTGATCTCTGAAGCGACGGAACTAACTCTTCTTTAGTTTCAGTTTCTATCACGTCTGTGCGTAATTGTGTGTAAAGATCAAATGAAATGAATTACGCACAGAAAATCGTTGGTTTTATGTTAAAATTATTTGTGGATGTGTCTAAACATGTAAACCTAGATGACTTTTTGTGTTGCGATGCACAATAAGCATTTAACTGCGTTGTACGCAGTGAATGTTGACACAGTGGCATTGCACATGCGTGTGAGGGGATCTAAACACAAAATCAAATCTAGGTTTGAGGATTATCCAGCTGTAATTGCATTAAGCACATATTCAAATCTGAGAGTGTAGACACGGACACCAGACTTTTCTTTGGCGTAATTGGTTTTCACCTTAGCCTCTCTATCCATTATTTAATTTAATGGGTTCATGCAGCGACCCTTAACCTCCCGCTGTGCGACCACTTCCTCAGCAGAGCTCAGGACATGCTTGGATAGTTTTGAAATCATTTCCAAAAGATTTATCTAAAGTATAACGTGTTATAATGTCTCCAGTACTACACAAGTACACATTTCTCCTCCACACTTTGTTTTTAGTTGATTTGAAGCCTTCTAGCCAGACGCGCAGGACAATGGGGTTCACACCTTGTTAACGCCGCCATTAGCCTCCCTTTACATTCGCTGATTGGTGATTTACATTTGCGACCAAATAGCATCTTTACTGCTGTTTACCAAAGGCTCTGGGCCATTGAGGGCCACCGTCCGTGTTTGATATAAAAAGTGGAGCATCTTCAGTCCTCAGTCACTCCACCTTTGAGCAGCGGACCTCCTGAGACCAGCACTACAACCACCTCGGATATGTTTCTCTTTTGATCTTCGGCTCTTTGCTGTGCTCTGCCGCGGCTCGACCTTCCACAAAATATCTGGAAAACCCATACAGCGAGGAAAACGACACAGAGGACCCGGAGGAAGTGAGATCCGCTGCTATTAAACGACTTCTGGAAGTTTTTGGGATGGAGGACACGCCGTCTATCCACGGACACAAGCAGGCTCCTCAGTACATGCTCGACCTGTACAACACTGTGGCAGATGTGGATGGAGTTACCAAAGACCCTTATTTATTGGAGGGAAATACTGTCCGCAGCTTTTTCGACAAGTGTAAGTGTACATTTTAAACGTAACACAATGGAATAGGTGAATTGGTATCATTGGTATCTAATATTGTTGCTTGTCTGGTTGCAGTGCGCAGTGAACAGGTGGAGTTTAGCTTCAACTTGTCCACAGTGTCCAGAGATGAGAAGATCCTCACAGCAGAGCTACATCTGTTCAAACTACGACCTCAAGCCACTCTCTCCTTCAATAGACTCCATTTTTGCCAGGTAAAAAAACAAAAAAACAAACATCAATCTTATTATCCTGGTTTAGAAGTGAATACAACAGCCACAGTTTTACTCTTAAATGCTTATGATGAAAATGAAAATAGCACTTTAATCCCGAGCCTGGAAAGTCATGAACATTGTAATCTAATTTCCAGTTTGTACAACATTATGGAATTCTACTGGTTTTTTAAATGTTTTGGAAAGTTAGAAAATGTTATGGGTAAAAAATGGGGGAAAATTTACTCGAATACAATCTTGTTGTGTTGTAGAACGGACAAAAACAAAAAGGGGTAAAATGTGCCCATAAAATAAAAATCAGATGCACTACAATGACTGATTCTAAAATATTGCATTTGAAATAATGTTAGAATTGAATAGTTTGAAACAAAATTATTGAATTTTAGTTTTAGTTAATTAGTTACTGAAAACATATAATTGGTTGAACCTTGTGTGCCAATACAAGAACATAGAAATGTTGGGATTTATTTGAGAGAAGTCATTGAAAAGTTATTGAAAAGTTAAAGTCTGACCCCCGTATTAGAGTAACAGTTACATCATAATCAACATATTATTTAAACACAGACAAAACAAAGAGACATTGTGTATAAATAAGTGAATTTAACATAGGTTAGAATTAGCCACAAGGCATTTGTTTAGCCCAGAAACTCAAGAAAACACACTCAAAGGTTTGATATTAGGTCTATTGTATGGAAGTACATTTAAAAAAAAAACTTGCAGTGAAATAGTATTGCTTTTTGTCATTTGGATCAATTCACAGGAAGCCTTGGAGCTCAAGGCAGCATTGTCTCTGGTTTAATTTGGACATGCCTCGCCTCACAAGATTTATAAAATTAAAACATTGTTTGTTACTGGTTGGTTGGTTATGTGAACATGAATAACTTTGTGACATTTTTGATCCAGGTCAGTGTCTATCAAGTGCTGGACCAAAGCAAAACCAACAGCTCACAAGACAAGAAACTCTTGTCCTCTCGTCTGGTCCCTGTGCATTCTACTGGATGGGAAGTGTTCACCATCTCACAGGCAGTAAGTCCAAACTCTATTCAAGTGACTGATAGTAGAACTTCATGTAGGCTCAACGCGCTATGTTACAGTGATACTAAATACCTTTGTTGTGTTCTTCTAGGTTCGTTCCTGGATGATGGATGAGGACAGTAACCTGGGTTTGCAGGTGGTGGTCCGGAGTCTTGGAGGAAATCCCATCGACATGAAACTGATGCGATTCGCTTCAGGACGAAACCATCACCAGAGCAAGCAGCCCATGTTAGTGCTGTTCACCGACGACGGACGCAGGTCTACCAGCTTAAAAAGCAAAGGTATGAGCTCATGATAAATCTTTAATGTAGCTGTTGAGTTTGAAAAATGTAGATTTACTTAGTTTGTTTTTAGTAAACATTGAGTTTGAATAACTACCTATGGCAACTCTTTAGCTAATTTTGTTTTACAATACAAGAAAGTGATATTTTAGCATGCATTTTAGTAAAACATGTAGTAAAATGTGATATGCTATTAAGATGTTAGTTTCTCTTTGGCTTACTGATGTCATAGAACCATATGGTGGGCAGGAGTTAGCTTTTCCTTTTAATAGCATTGTAATTTTCATTAAATTTTCAAACCGGTTATTTTTATTAGTGACTAGACAAATTAAAATTCAAAATACTAAATTGAAAAGGACTGTACTCAATTTTCACTTCCTTAAAAATATTATCAAACAGAAATAATACATTTTAAACTTACTACATTAGTCTACATTTGTTGCTCACTTACCTAATGCATTCTGAGGCTCTGAATTGTTCACCATGAAGCGTTTTTCACAGCTGTTAGATCATATGCTAACAGCAGTTATCCAAATTAACAACAAAATAGACAAACTTAGCGAGATGGTGAACAAATGCAAATGGCTATGATATTTCCACCTGGAAAAATATATAATTTATATATAATATATATATATATAATATATTATGCTATGGAGAAATTGATTTTAGGTTATTTTATTGTGAAAAAATAAAAATACTCCTGTTTATTTCTTTAAGCAATTAATTTTAGTCTGTCTTCTTTTTGTATTAACTATTTTTGGTCTAGGAAATATTGTGATGTCGCCATAGACTGAACCTATAAGTGATAAATGTTGAAAAGATAGATTACTACAACATGCTATGTTTTTGTAATGACCATAGATTTTAGCTTACATAAAAGTACAATAAGTACGACTTATTTACGACTTACACGTAATTCCTCAAGTGCCACTAGATCTAATCTCAGACTATATCTTGTCTAAATTAAAGCTTGTAATGTTCTTAAAACATTGTAAGATCTCAAAATAAGTACAGCTAAGGAAGTTGTAAAGGATGATTAACTCAAATAAGGACAAAAATACTAATAGATTTGCCTCTAAATTAAATAAAACTACGGAAAACTCCACAAGTGGTACACCTAACACTGTTCTTTATTACCATTATATTACATTACTCTTTCTAACCACAGCCTCCATTATCTCTCACAGATTTCGTCGACAACGCAGCCACTTCCAACCTGCCCCAGTCCTTCATGTCCGGCTCCTCCTCCAGAATCGCTCGCTCCGTGGACTATTCGGAGGAAGACAGTGCCCCCACGCCCTGCCAGCGCCACCCTCTCTACGTGGACTTCGAGGAGATTGGCTGGTCTGGCTGGATCATTTCTCCTCGCGGATACAACGCTTACCACTGCAAAGGCTCCTGTCCCTTCCCTTGGGCCAAAACATGCGAGCGACGAACCACGCCACCGTCCAGTCGATTATCAACGCTCTGAAGCTGCTCAAAGGGGTAGAACCGCCATGCTGTGTGCCCGATAAGCTGTTTTCAATCAACTTGCTCTACTTTGACGACGATGAGAATGTAGTGCTTAAACAGTACAATGACATGGTGGCTGGAAGCTGTGGATGCCATTAACCTGGACTCTGGACTTTGTATTATATGTAAATATCCATAAATTCTAATATATGGTGGTAGTGATGGATGGACTGTAATAGATGTAAATATGTATATTTTATGATGACAATTAGAATAAATGCTAGTAATGTGTTAAATAATGTTTTGGATTTATTTCTAAATTAAGTGGTAACATGGACTAATCTTATGCATGCAAATGAATAAAGTTTATAAAGTAGCTTGTAGTTTATTGTAAGCGTCTTTAAATCTGCAATGTACTTTTGAGGAGTGTTACGCTAAAATAATAGAGTACTCAGGTCAATTGGCTAAAACAATTGTGCATAGCAGAGCTGGGGTCTGCCTTCCTTTTTCACTCGTAAAACTACATAAATCACAAAAATGGCAGAACAGTAAGCTGTATCAATCAATTTCTTGTGGTTGCAAGAAGTTGAGATTAAATTGGGCACAGTTAGGTGCCTATAAGTGTGGTATGATGAATCAAAAATCTATTTGGAAAGTGGTGGAAAGCTAATGGTAACTAAGAAGTTACAGGTTGGATACCCTGGCCAGGCTAAGGTTGCAAAAGTACTCTGGGACAAAAAAAAAAAAAAAGATTGGTGGGCAAGCACTAAATACATACAGACCATTTACAGTGTTCATGGTTTATAGTTAGGTACTATAAAATTAGGCTTCTATATTTATATTTAGAATGGTCTAGGCATGCAATTATTATATAAATATATCAAGTGTAATATTGCATGCATGATTCCAAAGTCCTATGAGGATCAACACAGAAAGTGATGAGAGCTACTGAAGCTACAAGCTTCAGGGTGACACGATGCAGAGTGGATAGCGCTCTGGCCTCACAGGAAGAAGGTTGCGGGTCCGACTCTGTGTTCCTCCTTGTGTCTGGGTGGTTTCCTCAAGGCACACCGGTTTCCCCACTAACCAATAACATGCAGGTTAGGGAATGCTTGGTGGTGGTCGGAGGTTGAGGCACCAGGTGTTTAGGCGAATCGCTGCTTACTATTACTGAAGCGCTTCATGACTTTGTTTGTGAAAGCACTATACAAATAAACCTTACAGGCTGTAGACCAGTGGACTGGACCAGACTGAGACTAAACCAGACTCAAGAACTAAATCAAAACAAATTTGCAACTTAGAGCAGGGATGAGCAATGTTGTTAAATACAGTATTAACAGCATAATTGCATCTTGATAAAATAGTCATGTGGCAGAATTCACAATGTTTTAATAGCATACAAAAATATACCTGTAAATAAACGCCTTGGTGGTTCAAGTATCACACACTTTTTTGTAATTTTATTAAAATTTTTAATCTAAGTTTTTGTTTTCTGGCACATCTAAGTGCGATGTACATCCTCCATCACTAAACCAAAAGCAGCTTATGATGAGTTCATTATCAAATCAATTTCATAAATGCTTGCAAAACCAGTTTGATAAGTACTGAAAGCATTTCCAAAGTCAACATGCATTATGACCACAATTTTTTAAGGCTCACTTGCTCATGTGCAAAATAGGTTAGAGGGAGCAAAAAGGCGCTGCTGATACTTTTGACTCACAATAAAACTGCTCATTTTTTTTTTTTTTTTTTTTTGCTAACTTGTATTCTTACTGTAAGTGTGCTCGCATCTCCGTTTATATGACTGAGACTAAAAATTTAAGTGGTCTTAGTTTAGGTGGTAATGAAATAATTATACTGAGCAATTATGCCAGGCTAAAACAAAGTTGCCCTCGATCAAAACTCCATTTGCGGTGGACAAAGGCCCCACCACACTGTAACCTGAGCGTGCCCGAGGCGTTGGCCATATTCGAGTGCCACTAAAGGGGTTTGATGGCACTTGGCGCGATGCAGGACAGCTCCCTCCTCTTTGTGCGAGGGGCTGCTATTCACAAAAGAGAAAACGATGAAATAAGCCTTTATAATGAGAGGCAAAGGGCCCAGTGCAGAGAGACACCCGATCTCCGGTTTGGCTGCGGTGCCTTTTGTCCATGTATTTCATATCTGCCATATCCTCCTGACTTCACCACACGGCTCTGAAGTGATGGAGCCAGAGCTGAGCGAGAAATGAAAATATGGGAAACAAACAGACTATCTTCACAGCGCAGCAGCTCGACGCCTATCAGGTCAGTCAAAGTTTACAGGATTCAGATTAAATAGGTGACAAGTTTACATCTGTCTATGTTGTCTGCTAAGCCATTTTATGACATTGTCCTGAAGAGAAGAAGTAGCTACAAGAATGTGATATCCAAAAATTGCTTAAAGAGTTGATAGGGCCACAAAAAAATTTCTGAATGTCTTGTAATGCAATGCAACGCAATGCAATGTAATCTAATGTCTTTAGCACGTTGTTATTATTTAAAATCAATATTGAAATCAAAATTTAATTTCTCTCATACTATTTGACAATTCCAGAAAAAGACTGACTGTCACTGACCACCTTTTTTTGTTTGCAGGATTGTACTTACTTCACAAGAAAAGAAATTCTCAGGTGGTGAATTTTAAATTTTACTCGAATTAACTGTGTAAACATAAACTTGATAGGAGTATGTCTGTCACATTTTCCTTAATTGCAGTTTGATCCTAAAGGTGCTTTTAACAACATTTGTGTTGGATTAAAATTCAGATTTTCTTTAAAGCAGAGCTTTTTCTCACTTGTGTGAAGCTTAAATAGAGCGGAAGCAATCAGAGTCAGAGTTGGTCGAGAGCTGAATAATATAGATCCTTCTGTGTTACATTTGAATATGACAATGGGGCTATATAAAGCTTATTGACACATTTACAATATGTCCAAAGTTATAATGTAACACATTACATAGGTTACAGTATTAGACGGTGTTGTACATACTGTCATTTTAAGAATATTTTGGACAAATTGTATGCAATTTGCTGCATTCCAGTGCATTTTAAGTTTTATAATTACATCAGCAATAGAGAGATTTGTTGTTTATCAACACGGGCGATACGTGCACACCGGTTATGCAGAAAGAGCCGTGTCTCATTGACACAAACAGTGAAAACAAGTCGAAAAAGCTCCGTTGTCAGCTAACTACAAGAGTTTATCAATGTGAGAAAACAAAGGTTATGCTGCTAAACCAACATTACAAGTTACATTCAAGTGAGTGAAAAAACAACGAGAAAAGACTGTCTCAAGCTTCAGGAACCAGACGTCTGTCAGACCGGTTCACCTGATCAAAACAGCTAGCTCTTGTCTCGTTTTGTTGTTTTATTCAAAGAAGTTTCCCCAGCTAATCAGACGGAGAGCGACTTTTTCTGCATAACACATGCGAAGTGACGTCGACTGATAATCTCTCGGTCAACATCACTTTCCACCCTACTGCTTATTATCCATTCTGGTCTGTGTGGCTCCTCTTGGTGGTTCTAGGCTGTGTTTTCTGGGATCTGTAGTTCAAATTGTTTTGTGCTTTTATTAGGGGGCCACTATTAATAATAATCAGAAATCATCTTGGGAGTTGCATTTGTCCCCGGCCACCTGTTTAATATCTTTGGCCTAGAGGAGTCAAGCTATATCAAAGAGTCCACCCAAAGGTTCCAAACTGGTTCAGTTTGAATTGAGGCTCATTTTAGTCAGGCGCTTTAGACCTTCACATTAAAAGAAGGACCAAAATGACTGCGTTCTGACTCTCCTTTACAGACTGTTTTATCGGTACCGCGACCTGGCTCCGCAGCTCGTTCCTCTCGACTACACCAATAACCCAGATGTGAAGCTGCCATACGAACTGATTGGCAGCATGCCCGAGCTGAAGGTAGGCCCACTGTCCCCGGCCCGCTCCCCTGTGTCTCCCTCCTGCATAATTCAGCTCTCACTAATCGACGGGATTCATTCAGAGGCTGTGTGCTGTATATGTTACCTGAAGCTCTGAAATCTAAAGAATGCTGGAGGGTCCCGGAGCCATGCAGCGTGGAAATGCCTTATTATATGGCTCTTTAACAGTGACAGTGATGGGAACAGGCCGCTGAGTAGAGGTAGAAAGATAAAGATCAACAGGAGAAAATATATTGCCATTGTTTTAAGGATAGTATTGAGTATTGGCTATTTTTTAAACCAAGAAAGTAAAAAAGAGAATAAGCAATATTTATGACTTTTTGATCAACCACATTTTGCACGTTTATGAATGTAGTTACTGACTAAACAAACTAGAAATGTAAATGTGCTTTGTGAGTTAATGCGTCACAATTCTTACATTGCTATAAACACTCAAAAAGTGGCAAGATAATGTCCAATTCTACAAAAAAAACAACAACAACAACAACAACAACAACAACAACAACAACAAAACACTTGATAAAAAACAACTAATCCCCAATAAAGTGAGCATGGGTTCAAGTCTGGGTCGAGTCAAGTCAACATATCAGATCTCTCTGGGTGGAGTTTGCATTTCTGCATGTCACCGGAGTTTTCTTCTCACTTCCAAAAACAGGCAATGTATAGGGCATAGGGATCATGGTAAATTTGCTGTAATAAATGAATGAGAGAGTGAATGTCTGTCTCTAACCCCTGGAACCCTGCAATGAGTTGACCACTGTCCAGGTTATTCCCCTGCTTAAGGTCCAAAGTCACTGGGAAAGTTCCAGTCACCGGTGACTCCTCCTAACAGAGATACGCAGAAGAAAATGAATTCAAGACAAGTCAGACATTAGTTTTTTTAAAATTAGATTGTTTACTCAAGTTGTAAACTTGGGCTTGGACTCAAGTCAAACTTTAAACTTGAGTTTGGGGACTCGATTTGTACTTGAGGCCAAAGACTTTAGAGTTGAAAAAGAAGAACATGATCTCCTCTAATTTCCTCCTTCCTCTCCAGACATTTATCTTTCATCTAAACTACAACGTCGTGTTGAAATTGGGAATTTTAAGGTTTTGTTGGAACACAAAACATGCTCTGGAATTTAACAGTCAGTGTGTACAGTAATTCAATGGAAGAAAAAACTAAACTATATTTGGAAAATGCTCAATACAGATATTCATGTGTTATGTCATGCAAAATATAGATAAAGGAAACAGGCAGGAATAATTTATGAGGAGATTTCAGCTCACGCACGATACAACGTTTTGTTCTTTCTTTCTTTTTAGCACAACAAATATATAGGCTTATCTATATATAAAAGAATTGCATTATTACTGCCTTCTTCTAAGTCTATAAACCTATAATGTTGATTGCTTTCCAGGACAACCCGTTTCGTCAGAGGATCGCTGAGGTTTTCTCTGAAGACGGTGAAGGAAACATGAGCCTGAATGATTTCTTGGACATGTTCTCTGTTCTGAGTGAAATGGCTCCACGAGACCTCAAGGCCTACTACGCTTTCAAAATATACGGTACGACGACGTTAGCATCTGTTTGGCTTCACAACATCAGAAACAATGTGTAACCAAATGTGTGAGTTAATGTGCAAATCGATGAGCTAAATCTATCAAATCTATCTATAAACCATACATTCATAAATTCATATCAAATGTTTTCTCATGAAGCATTTTGGTCATTACCAATGTACAAAGTACTTTATATTGCTTACAAGACACTCTGACTTTCTGAAGCTTTAAACCTCCCAAAATGAAATCAAAATCCAAATTACTCTAATTTTTGTATCCGTGCAATATACTGTATATAATATAATATAAGTGAAAGCAAAAAAACTATTAAAACTATAACTAAAACACATTTATCATTTAAATTTTCTTTTTCACCAGCAGAGGCTTAATAATGCTTAATTAATTAATTTCATTAATCATGCTAATGTATTAAGCATGAAGTAGAGGCTAAGTAATGTCTCCAGTGAGATTAATAAAGTATAATGCGTTTTCTCAACCTCTTTTTTTCACTAAAAGCCTGACTAAAATGGTCTAAAATTCAAACTTAATTGTTTTCTGACTTTTTTAGCGCACAAATAAATGTCTGGGATCGTTGTTAAAACAGGTTTGTAGTTTGGCCTCTGATCTCCCGTTGACTCTATTTAAAAAGGAGAAAAATATCTTTACAAAACTAAATTTTCTTTGATAAACATAAGCACAATAAAGCTGGCGGTACTAAGGCCATAATAACAGACATTTTTACAATTCCTCTGCAAAAGCTGGAAGTAATTTAACTAAAATGATCTTTAGGAACTTAAAAAAAACTTCAGAGCCTATTAAAACTAAATATGAAATACATTTTTTTTTTTCGGTGACAGAATGACCTGTTTCTGACTCGAAATTATCTCTATGAAGTTAGTTTATCTTTAGGAAACTGAAAAAACTGAGACAAAGTGGGAGGCAGTTGAGGTGAGTGACCCTGACAGTGGCCGTCGTGTAAAGGTAACATAAGGGCCGTGGAGTCTTAAGCATGGCAGCCTATACATGGTTTGGTATAAATGATTAAACAGGCCTTTGTACAGTTCAGCACAAAGAAAAAGGACAGTTTGTTTAGTCCACTGAGCTTCTAATTAACAGCTGCTGACAGATCAAAACACTTATAAGAGACTCTTTATCGTCAGGGTCAATAAGAGGTCAACGAGAGGTCAAGGGGACAAGTGCAGTTTTCAGTTTAGATCAAGTGTACGTTTAAGGGTATTTTAAACTTGCTCTTGAAAACCTAACCTTTGGCTTCTGTTTAAGACTAAAAAAAAATTAATAAAGCACATCATGCCGTCCTGTGTTTACAAGTCAGAAATGAGCTGGAGTTCTTGAAATTATTCAGGGGAAATAATGATCTATGGATTTGAAAAACAGTGATCGCAGAGATCTATGCATGACAGAAAGATTAATACTCACAGACAGGATTCCTGGTGTGTTTGATGAGGAAGTTATAAAAAGAGTGTATCTGAGCAGGAAGAGCAAAAACATTACCCGTTTTGTGCAAATAAAATATCAAAATGTCCACGATTTTTTCCAACATTCTGAGTGAGGCATAATTATGAGTTAAGGTTTATATCTTAACTAAAAGTATAGCTTTTCTTCTGCTGCCGAGACGATGTACAAGCTTATAGCTAGTTTGCTTGAGATTCAGGACTTTTCACTTGAAACAACTAAATTTCTTCAAAAAAAAACAAAAACAGGTAACACGTGTTAACTGTGTGTAATCCAATCAGTAAGAAATGTGAGAAAAGAGTTACTTAGCTTATTCTCTTTTTGGCATATACAAACTTAATATTCAGCAGAGTTATGGTTGGTTATATTTGTCTTCAGATATTCCTAATTTCCTGGAATGTCTTGCATTGTGAGCAGAACTCTTGACCACTGACGAAAGACGCTGAACAACGACCAGTAACGAGCTGAGAGGAGGAGGGGGATGGTGTGAGAAGGTTCGGAGAGGCGATTGGACACGACGGAGACTTTCCTGGAGACTTCAACACATGATCGTCCGAGCGCCAGAGTTTCTCAGGTGAAAACCACAGTAACACTTCCTCAGCAGATGTCAGATAATGTTCATAATACTCTGAGGTCTCGTTGGTTTATGAGGCGTGTATGTACAAAAAAGTTAAAAGCATCCTTGTAGTTTGTAGAAAACTTGACAAAGAAATGAGCAATCCAATCTAAAAATTCTTTTGTGAGATTTCAGAGATGAGGCCGAAGAGATCTGTGCAGGTTTATAATTTAGATATGTATTGGTAAAAGCTAAGAGGGACCCAATATAGAATGTGACCCTTGTAGAAAAAAAAGGACAGAGACGTGCCGGTATGCGAGTTGCCAAATGCTCCCTCTTCAGGAAACCAGACACATTAAATAATAGTATGAATTAAATTTTAGAATCAGGGACTTAATCGGACACATTGTATGAAAACAAATATGCTTAAAAAAAAAATAAATATACATGGAATTAAAAACAGATAATTCATTGACGCAGGTGAAACAAAGGAGCTGATTGGTCGTCTGTCATTTAGACCAAAATCCAACTTCACTCAACTCAAATTCAAAATTTTTTTTTTTTTTTTTGCTTCGCTCATTGATTGTGCACAATGTTTTTCCAATTACATATTATATTTTTTCCATATTTTCCATGTTTTCTTTTTTTTGTAGTTTTATGCAAGATACGATACATGTCTCTGATTGGCTAATTAATCTGTCAATCACACCAGACAATATATTTTTACATAACATTTAGATTTTTCAGGCAAAGAACGAAGGGGACATTATTAGACATAGATAGGACATTGCTGACTTATTTTCAACAACATATCTGTGCTGGGGAAATTGATTTTATTGATTAAAAAAAAGTGTGTAAAAGAGTGCAGTCCTTTAATTAATGTTACATTCTTTTGTTTGTTCGCACTTACAATTCAATGAGTGTGAATAATCTGCCTTTATTTTATAAATTATTTCTATGTTTTTGCTGCACTACAAAAATAGTAAAATGTTCTAAGTGAGCTCTGGATTTTTGTAAGACCCTTATGTTTCCATGAAAATTTTGTTTTGTTTTGTCTGTCATAAAACAAAGCTGTTTCCAAACTCCAAAACTGTTTCAAAGTGTTGTTTAAGCTTTCTATTTTTTTCAAGAGAATCATGATGCAATTGACTTTTAACCTCCGCAAAGTGACACGTTGTAGCTTTACGTAACAAAGTAAAACTCTTCCTTCACCACTTGTTTAAATAAACTTAAATAATGTGCCTCATTGTTTCATCTCACACCCGAGGAAGACATCTGTAACTACATGTGACATTTCTGCTGAGCTTTAAACACCACCATCTATACACACTGTGGTTTATGTTGTATTTAACTGAATCTACTGTCTGTGGTCTGCTCTCAGTATTTCAAAGTGCACTGACGTCAGCAAAGGCAGGAAACAAAATCTTAATATACATGTCTAAGAATCCTCAATGTTTGTATTTATTTTTGTGTCCACAGCACCTTCCACATCAGGATATAAAGGAACCCACTCCTCTGCAATTTATACAAGTCATCTTTTCATTTAACTCTGAATATGTAGATATCACAAGTTATGTTAAATTGATTTATTTAAAATATATATTTCTGTATTAAAACATTCTTTAAAAATGAGTTTGTTGTGTTGTGACATTCACACTCATGCTATGCTTAGACACTTTTGATAAAACAAGCTTAAGTGGTTGTTTTTTTATTTCTACAAACAATATTGTATAGTCATCATGTTTTGGGGGCTCAACTGTTGCTTCTATAGAGGGATATGATTTGTTTATCAACAAGCGATGCGCGCACCCGATATGCAGAACGAGCTGTCGTTGATTGACCAACTGGAGAAACAACTCAAGCCAGGGATGTTGTCAGGTAACTACAAGAATTTATCACTGTGTGAAAACAAAAGTTCTGCTGCTAAATCTACATTTGTGAATGAAATTCAACCCTACGACCCTTGAAAGTGACAAAAGAACGTGAGAAAAACAATGTGTCAAGCTGCAAGAGCCAGACCTCCATCAGACCGGTTCATAGGCCTACCTGATCAAAATAACTAACTCTTGTCCCGTATTGTTGCTTTATTCAAAGAGTTTCCCCAGCTAAGCAGATACAATATATATTTATGCATGGAACAGTAGAGCAGTCAAGTGACATGGACTGATAAACCTATAGATTTTGTTTATTGCAAATAAGAAAGCTAATATAGAAATAGGTCATTTGACTTCCTGTTCAAAATTGTAGAACTGTTAAGTATAAAATACAGCAGCAGATTTTAAAAAACTCTAATGTTGTAAAATATATGAACATTTTTATTTCTGTACATTTTAATCGAAATCTGAATTAGTTGTGAAATCACAAACCAGAAAACAGACCAGTAGGTGGAATAAATGGTAAATGAAAATGCAAATTTTCTGAGCATCAGCAGCAGAACAGCAAGATTAAACAAAGATACATGAATCAAAAGTTTCAACAAACATTCATCTTTAGTAAAGATGTTATCACAAACTCAAAATATGTCTCCATTCATGCAAAGCTATTTTTCAACAGTAAAAAAAGTGTCCAGCTGCGGGCAAATAAGCTAGCTAAAATCTGCACTGTTGCTATGACAACAGAAAAGCAGTTTTGTTTTTTTTTGAATTCTGCCAAACAATTTCTCCCTGGAGTAAAAAGTAGGTCAAAAAGTTAACTGTTTATCAAGGTTCTTATCGTACTTTTGGCATTTTTTTTTATTAATAGAACATCTGTGCAAAATCTCTAGAATATTATTGTATTTCCAGGTAAAAAAAAAAAAAAAAAGTAGTGTATACTGGTCGTCCATCCATCCGCAGGTGGAGGCAGCTCCCGGAGTCAGGCCTCATTAGTTATGAACATCAACAGAACATTTGTATTCATGTATAAAAAGCTCACGTTACATCGGCGATAAAAGAAACGGCCTGGAAGCTTCTGCAGGGATAAGTTTACACAGCAGAAGGTTAGAGTGAAAGCTTCAGGTCAAATGGCTGTCAAAGTAAAAGTAAAACACGGGAAAATGTTTAAGGCGTTTGAGCAGATTTGTGATTCGACAAACAAAATTCACTTTACAGAATTAATGCTAAAGAGTATGAACAGATAAATAAAATGAATAATGTTGCAACAAACAGTTCTTTGATAATCAATTAAGATTATTGTTACAAATAATCGATTGGAGGTCACTTGAATATTAGATTTTTGCAAAGCTTTAGCTGAGTTAATGTTGCTTAAGAAAGTTCTGGATTTGTCGATTCATTACACTATTTCATGTCATTGATGTTCAATCTGAAGCTTTTCTCAACTCATGACATGTTTTAAGCCTATTGACCCTATTTTGTCCCGCCCACTTTTCTAGGATTTGCACTTCCTGTTTAGCTCTGTTACGGTAGTTTACATGTTTGTTTGTCTGTCTTGTGGGGCAATTTCAAACATATGTAATGACAGTTAAAATAAAACCATCGTCTGAAATCTACAGGCTAAATGCAGCTAAACAGGAAGTACAATTCCTAGAAAAGTGGGCGGGACAAAATATGTCAATATACAGACCAGTGATTTTTAGATTCTTGAATAAGCTGACAATTTTAATAATCAAATTGCTTGCACTTCAGAATGTTTTTATGTGTAAAGTACATTTTTTTTGTTTTTTAGTGTTCATATGCAAAAAAAAACAAAACATACTGCAAGTGCCATTTTAAATAGACTTACAATCTCTGTCTATTATTGTTCTCAAAGTAAGTTATTTTAACGGTAGTTTCATGAAAATTTACATTGTTTAATCTTTTAATTTATATACAACCATCATTTAATTGTCCAATTTTACACAAGACGTTTTGATTTTTGACCAATCTGACAATTCCCAACAGTTAAGGGAGGAATATATTGTTATTTCTTTACTCAAACTAGACAAAATCGGGCTTGAAAATAATTTTCACTGACAAAAGTTTTAAGAATATACATGAGTGTTAAGGAGACTGAAGTTGACTAAATGCATAAGAATGTTCATATTTATTGGTCAGTTTCACAAAAATTCCAGGGTCTCCCAGTTTTTTATTTTAGAAATCTGGTCACCCTAGTCTGGAGCAATCTTCTCAATCAGAGAGAAATATATATATAAAAATAATTCCTTAAAATTCCTATCACTGAAATTGTTGAAAAGAACATTATTTACACAATTTAACTACATAATCTTTTCAATGTTAAAAAACAATTGTCTACATCAACTGTTCTCAAACATTTTGCATTAACCACCACCTAATACAGGCAACTTACAGTATTTGGCCATTCAAGTACCAACAAACAAAAACTTGAATATTAGGCTTGAATCAGAGCTTAAATAATTTAAAATGAGACTACCTGCTGTAAATCTAAAACAATTGTAAGCCACAGAGAAGGCAGTTCTATAAGAAAAGTAGCCCAAAAATGACATGAAAATACAAGTAGTATTTAAATTGCTTCGTGAACCATCGAAAGTACTACCAGTGGTACACGGACCACGATTTGAGAAAGACTGGTATAAACACCTACAAAAGTCACAAAACTGAAATAGTATGAAGATATTTTTGGCAAAACATTGGTAGGAAATAAGGAAAAACTGGCTGCCCATCATTTGCCCTTATGACATTATCATATAGTAGAAAATGGGACATTCTTGGTTATTTGATAAAAGTGCTGTTCAAATTGTAATTTTGACTTTCCAGCTCAAATGAAAGACAGTGTACTTTAAAATATTCTTATTTTATTAAATCAAAAGTACATTTATCTACAAAGAGTAGATACATTTTGATATGGGTTTACAAAGTACAGTACAGCTTAGGTAGATCTCTTATTGTCAATGTGGTATTTACATTGTTGCTCCCCTTGTGTACTCGACAACAGACAAAGTTATGGCTAAAGATTGAGAACAAGCGCCATGTTCATGAACTGCAACAAAAGTTTTACAAAAAACAAAAACAATGCCATGTATTATGATTGATAAAATACCGCCTGAGATGTACTATGAAGCTGTTAGAACAAATATGTAGTACTGCAAATCTTCTAGAGGCATTACAAAGATGGTGATTTATTTAAAGTTGGGGTAACTAACTTTTTAGTTGCAAATTAGTGATTTTGTGTTTCCCATAAAACGTATATGGTAAATGCAGAACTCTGAAAAAATGAGACCACTGAGTATTGCCTGAATTGAATAATAAAGTATTTAGTTCTCAATACAGCTCTCTGATTGGCTGTGCTTGGGTGGGCCACTCTAGTTTCACTTTGCCTCTGTAAGAAGTGTTTTTTAAGCCAGAATTATGTCCAAAAATGAATACATGTTATATTAACCATGTGTGAAGGATCTAAGAGAGGAATTGTGAAATTTAAAACCTAATTGTGTTTCCAGTGCAAAAATCAGCTACCCACCTTTAACCTTAAAACTTTCCAGACCAGAATGTCCAACATGAACATAAAACCGACTCTCAAAAATGTCAAATAATAAAAACATTAAAAATGTGTTTAACTACATTGTGTTGACCTAAATTTCATCTCACTTCTTGCAGAAAAATATTTAAAATAGTCTTAGAGTAAAGTGATGAAGCTCAACAATGACAATCCTCCCCTCGGTTCCAGAAGTATTGATTCCCATTATAAACTCCCATAAGAAAAAAATTATATTAAATGTTTGATCTTTGGGCGTATCTGCTATGTGGTGAGTGAAGAACATAACACTTCCATTTAGTTTAAAATCTGTTTCTGAAACTTAATAAACAGCAAAGTTATGAAACGCCTGAATAAAATCTCTATAGATCTGTAATTATGAAATCTCCCACTGTTGAGCTTCATAAGGTGAATGTTGGCTGGCTACATTAAAACTACCTGGAAAAGACATCTGAATGGGGATCTGAGCTTTGGAAATGCAAACAGCCTTAAGAATACTCAACATTTGTGAATGAAATGGCAGAAATCCAAATAAGTTTGGATTTCTGCCATTCGTTCTAACATGGTTAAAAGCTCACAAGAGTTGCACTTTAAAAATGTTGTTGCCATTTCATTCAATTATAAAAAAATAATAATAATAATAATCTATTATGTATCACTAATAAAGAGAACTGTGTCCTACTTGGTTTGTAGCAAAATGCAGAATAAACTTGATTAATATACATTATACAGAGATTTTAGGTCTAAATTTTATGTATTCTTTTAATGTTTTTGTTTACCTTGTTTTTGTAGCCATTTGTTACTTAGTTTCTCCAACTTTTGACAAACTCATTGTTAACACCTCAACATAAGAGTGAACCAGCTTTGTAATGCCAAAATGATCATAGCTTCATAGTACTATTTCAAACCACGTTGTTTTGAAGACATGTTGCTACAGCATTAAATCAAAAACTCTATGAACACCACCTAAATATTCCTACTTCATGAGTTTAACCTGCACTGGTGTCACAATGCAGCCCTGGTTTGCCTCAGGATTTGAACGGATGAAAAACCCATACATTAAACTGTACGGGTTGAAATAAGTGACTGAAAAAGACACAGGTCCATGATTCACAATGCATAGCTCACCAAAGACTGGACTGAACTTAAGACAAATGGCCATAGACTGATGTGATGTTCCCATTAACATTTGTGCATTTAAGAGCTTAATATTTAGAGAAAGAAAAGTTTAAGACATTTATATTGTGAATAGTTTAGGGTCAAGAGACAGGTGAATACTGACTTGTTTAGGTGGACACAAGTTAGAGCTGCTATAGCGCCACCTAGAGTCACACAAATGTAAGCTAATACTAATGAAATTGTTTTGAAGACTTGGATCTGATAAATAAAATACAAATTATACTTTGGCAGGACAGTAGCATAAGAGAGTATGTTAAGTATGCTTTGTATAGGGATGAAAAATTATACACAGATAAGGCAGGACACTAAAACCATATACTGGTCGTCATGTTGCTTCATGTTATGACCGACTGCAGCCCCAAACAAGCTACTCGGAGCTACAATACCTAAGATACTGACCGCTGCAGATGCTCTTCTAACTAATCTAATCACCACAATTATCTGCATGGGGAATTTTGCAAACCAAGACAGTGGATAAATAACACAGCAAAGATTATCAAGTTTTAAATAGGTGCAATATAATTGCTTGAATACTCCCAAGTAAAAGCGATCCTCCTCCTTTTGCTAAGTCACTGTATTGTTGCACTACACTTGGCACAGACTACACAAACATGGGTAAAGTGCACAGCTGCATGGAGCCTGGAGCAAAAGCCTACAGTGATTTAATGTCTATGTCAGAGGAGCAAAAACTTCATTCAGCTTCACACAATCAGAGCATCTCAATTTTTTTCAGTCAATGTCTTTAAGCAGTAAAAAACATGAATTAGATCTTATTGCAGGCATTTGAAACTGCTTTAGCAGGTCATTTTCAATCAACCCAGTTCAGCATAACTGCACTTGAAGCTGTCAGTCTCTGCCTGACTTGTATCACATACTAAGGGAAAGACCACTAATAAAATAGATATATTTATATTGAAATCCCATCACTGTTATTTGCACTTTCCCTCTTCTAAATGAGTCACTTGTGCTGTGCCTGTGCAATATGAAAACAAACTCAGAATTGTCCGATTGCCAACTATTAGGACAAAGAAATTTTAAAAAAGTCCATAGTTGAGTTGTTTGAACCCTGGGAATCCTGTTGGAAGAATAATGTTGCTGGAAGTTTAAAAAGTGGAAGAAACAGAAAGCGTCCTGCGTTTTGGACGAAGGGACAGACTGTGGACGGAGGACAGAAGAAGAAGTGCTGAAGCGAGCACAGTCTGTTAAAGTTACAGTCCAGCTGCAGAGACAGAGGCCTCAGAGGAGGCTGCAGCGGAAGAAACTGGTCTTTTTCTGAGGCTCCGAGATCTTCACTCCATGACTGCTGCCCTGGGGAGCGTTACCCTCCTGAAACAAGCAGGACAAAAGTGGGTCAAGACAGAGCAAGTATGTTACCAGTTAATACTCAAATAGGTCACAGAAAAGTGGTGTTTACCAATTTTGAGTCCATTTTTGTTTTGATGTCTCTGGCGAGTGTCAAAAACGCCTGAGGACAATAAAAGAAAAACAGACTGTATTATATTTGCAATTATCTGCAAGTTTTGATTTAAAAACTGTTACGTACATTTTCACATTAATGTTTGCCTTCGCACTGGTCTCCATAAATTTATCCCATATTCTAAAGCAAGCTGAAAAAAGAACAAAACTTTAGCTTACAGAAAGATGTTTTAACATTTTTTACTAAGCAGTGGTTTTTACCTTCTCTCCTCTGTCTTTGGAAACCTGCCGCTTGTCATTAATGTCACACTTGTTTCCAAGAACCATCTTCTCAACATCAGACGATGCATGCTACAAACAAAAGCAAAGACAATGAGAAAACACACACACAAACCTCATTCTGTCAATGAGCTTTGTATCAAACTGTCATACCTCCTCTATGTTCCTTATCCAGTTCTTGATATTTTCAAAAGACTTCTCGTTGGTGATGTCATAGACGAGCATAATGCCCTACAGTAAAAAGTAATTTAATGTAATACAAGTGCTGAACAGTGTTGTCAGGTCTGTGGTTTTCCTGCAGAAGCTTTTTAGCGCTACCACAAGTAAGAAATATTGCCCAAGTGTTTGACCTGAGCAATTTTCTTAGTAAAATGTGTTAATTGGCCATAACCTAGTAAAGTCCTTGCAAATTATCTATCGAGGTTTTCAGTGCACCACAGAGCCTCTGTTTGTACACGTCTATAGGTCTATAACAATGAAGGAGCTATTTTCACAGTTATTTGCTATTTGCCCATGTTCCCGGGTTTGAGATTTTTTTTCAGATGTTCTTGCATACGTCTAGTTATTGAACCTGGCAACCATGGCGCTCAAGCACATTAATCAATTAATTCACTTACCATTGCTCCTCTGTAGTAGGCTGTTGTGATTGTTCGGAAGCGCTCCTGTCCTGCTGTGTCCCTGTAGAACAATAACAAAAACAAACTTGAACTTATTTGAATCTCCAATACATACATTTGTGATGAATAAGTCAAGTAATAGATTAGGGCTGCTACTGACAATTATTTTGGTAATAAGTTATTCTGTTGATGATTATTTTTCAAGTAATCAATTAGTTGTTGACAAATGACATCATTAAAAGTAAATATGTCGGAATTCTCTCACATGACACCTTTTCAGTTTAAGTGTATAGTTATGCAAAAAAATAACATTACAGTGCTAAGATAGCTGACGATTATTTCAATAATTTTGTGAATTGATTAACTTGATGCAGCTGTACAATCGTTTTTAAAAACATGATTATCTATAAAAGCCAAACTAAATAATATCTTTAAAAAGTAAAAAAATATATAGCAAACTAGTTTTTTATTATTGTCCCATGTGCTAGCAGACAATACATGATTTGTCTATGAACATAACTTTTTCTTATTTCAAACAAAGAGCAGTTCTGAAGTAAGTAAACATCAACTTTTGAATGCGGCCTTACCATATCTGTAATTTGATCTTCTTCCCGTCCAGCTCTATCGTCCTAATCTTGAAATCGATGCCTGTGGATGAAGATGCAGTGCTTAGCATTAGCATCACTTAGCATTAGCCTTGTGTCATTGTTACATCCGCTGTTACCGCAGTGAGAAACCAAAGCAGATTACAGTGCCACGAAAACAATAAATCTGCGGATAAAACACTTACACCGCTGCTGCATTACTAAGATAAGCTGCTTAGCCTTAGATCACACTTTCAGTTTTATACTAAGATGTAGAAAAGTCCCGTGGCTAATGCTAAAGCTAGCTGTCAGAGCAGACACGTCACCTTCTTTGCGTCAATAAAAACAAACGATGCGCGTGTGTATTACCACCTTTAACATCATCGCGTAAGTTTTTGGATGTGTCCCGAACATTTTACTATGCAGAGATTGTATTTAAAAAGACTAAAACTGTGATAGCGGATATTAGCCTCGCAGCAAATAGACGATATCCAGTTTCATTTGTAAACAGTCAGACGCGGACACAGTTTGAGCCGATAAAAACTCACCTATTGTGGAGATAAACGTGGAGTTGAACGCGTCTTCTGAAAACCTGAACAGGACGCAGGTTTTACCGACCCCAGAGTCGCCGATTAAGAGTAATTTGAACAAATAATCGTACGTCTTCGCCATACTGGATTGTAATGCGGAAATCCCGCCCGGCGAATATTTCATCGAAGAAGAGAAACAGCCACAATGACGCTCCCCGCTGGATTGGACCGGTACTGCAGCACTTTGTTTCTGTTTTACGTTGAGATTTCATGAATACAGATAAAAAATAATTTAGATAATATCAGTGGATTAATATTCTGTTTGTAAGCGAGAAGAGCTACTGATTCAGTCCCATTGCATGCCCTTATATCTGATTGATATACTATCTTAAATGTTTTTTATTTTAGTTGATATTATTTAGTCTTTATTTGTATTTCTGTGTTATATGTTGCACATTAGCATCATAGCAACTTCGTAGATTGTGAATTTTGTTTGTTCACTGACAATGGCAATAAATATTTTCTGATTCTGATTAACAAAACATCATTATTGCAGCAGGGCATCATAAATACCCATGTCCAGACCAAACTGACCAAAGCATCCAAGTAAGAAAAGAGGTGTAGAGACTGTACCTGACAGATCTATACTCTAGTCTGGCTACATTCTTTGTTCTGAGAATATAAAGGTTGTTTAAAACAACTGAAATTATCTTAAAAGTGTAAATACAATAGTAAATAGTCACTGAGTAGCCAAATTGTAGTCCAGCTGCTGAGCAGATGTTCAGCCTTTTAGTCCAGTGTAATTTTTTATGTTTTTGGATTAAGTGCCTTGTCTCAGATTTCTCCTAACTCAGGTTTTAGGTAAATACGTACATGGGTTTACTAGTGGTATATTGCTAATTACTACAGTTATATTTTCTTATTTTATGGTGGTCAAAGACCAACCAAATCATTCAAAAAAGTAAAAGCTACAAGAGAAAAACACGTTCACTGTTTTAATTACTTTTTCATTTAGAATTATTATAGAATAGAAGTGTCCGTGTACCTCCAGAGAGCTCTGTACCCTTAGTTGAGAAACATTACACAATATTCTCATTATGTTTAGCTTAACACCAGGAATAATGGCCAATTGGACTGATATTTTTGTCATATTCTATTTTCTATAAAGCAGTGATGATTCAAGTGTTTTAATGTCGATTCTGTTAATGTGAAAATATCTGTAATAGGCTACTCTTTGAAACTGTTCTTTAAAATGAATTTGAAACTCGTGAAATAGGCGTTGTAAGCAGTTGTCGATGGATAATTGTCAGTTTTGCAGGTGGCGTGTGCTTACCTCATCGCTCAAAGTCCTAAAGAGAAAGGAATTTGTTCAACCAGGTACACATTAAAGCTCAGCCTTCTTGTTTTTTAGACCTTTTGTGCCCGCATTTGAAAGTAAAAATGACATGAAACAAGTTGAGACGAACGGTATCCTTTATTGTTTGCTGCTGTCAACTGGATCTAGTATAAAATAGGGTCTTAACAGCACTGGAGATGTTTCAAAGTTGGTCCAAAAATAAAGCACAAAGCTAGCTCAGAGCATGTCAGCACAGGTAAGTGAAGAATGAACTTACACAAGGCGTTACTTGCCTAGTACGAAACCGTAAGCAGGTCACAAAGACAGAAAAAACAGCTTATACAATGCAGAATTATCAATATGGCCATCGATTGTGGATTTGCTACTTAAATCTTAGCACAAAAATTGAAGATTTGGACCCAGAAAACCATTTAATACAAAAGGGACATTATTTAAAAACCATAAATATAAAAAAGGAATGTTAGAAGTGTGTTTTTTATAAGGAGAGTAGTGATTTTCCAGTAAAATGCAACAAAATAAAACAAAAAAAGAGAGAGATGATTGATATTAAAAAAAAGTTAATTGTGCAACTTTTTTGGTTGTTTTACAAAGAGCTCAGGTCCTGCAGCATTTGTTCCAGGTGGGAGTTTAGTGCTACTTTCTCCTTTTTCACTTGCTCCAGTTGATCTGCAAAACGTAATAAAAACAATTATACAAAATGCAAAAAGATTAAGTAAATCACAGAAAGTATTGAACTGCAAACATGTTTTCTAACTGGTTTGCTTTTCATTAACAACTTAAATATATGAAAACATCATAACGTTCCAGGGCAATAACGTTTACCACAGATGGAGGGAAGCTAGAATATTTAAATGTTTTTTGTTGTAATGTGAAAAGTTACTGCGTCTTATCACTAATTTAAGTTTATGAAATTATGTTTTAGATATACTGAGGCAGATTGCAATATTATTAATATAGAAAAAAACAGGCACCTTCCCATCATCTGACTTTAAAGGTACACTGTGAAGTACTTTTTGACCAAGCATAGATTTGAATAAAAGCACAGTTTTGTCATTTAGATTATTATTATCTTTTTTTTTCCTTATGAAGTAAAACAAAGCATTTTTTTTAATTGGTTTATTATTGGTTTTGAAGCAGGCTTTTGTTGTTGTTTTTTTTAAACATGAATGCATTGCTCTTAAGCTAGCTTTAGACTTTTGCACAATACTTCAGATTTATTCCATCAGTTGTTTCCATCTCTCCCCTATCTGGTGTGTACCATGTGATTTCCCTGCACCCAATCACATGACTTAGTGTGGCCAATCAGAGCATATTATTACCTGGCAACACAAGGCAGAGGCTAAAGTAAGGAACATGTGAAACAGGTATGTTTAAAGTGCTCTTTTGCCTTATTGACCTCAATTTTATTAGAGCCATTGTTCTATTACAGGTGCACACCACCAGGTCTTTAGTTTGTCGAGAATGAGATCTGATTCTGAGCTACTATGGGGAAATGATGAGATTGTTTGTTGCGCTAACGTTAGCTTAGTCAACCCCATTCACTTTCAATGGGTTGTTAGCACTGGGTTTTAAACACCAGTTTCCTGCAAAGTTTTACATTCAAATGTTTTGATATTTCAAGTGTTTATTGAACTTGTATAAAGATGAACATCCCAATGGGAAGCATTTTAACGCTCTTATTGAGTTGATTTGTAGTGATAATGAAATGAACAGTGCTCTGAGTATTAAGTATGGAGGTCTTTCTGTGCCATTTTTACTGTTGCCTTTTTGTGTATTATTATGATGTTTAATGAATAATGCATACTTACTTACAAATAGTTATTGCACTTTACATTGAGATTTTTTATGTATATCAACATAGTAATATTATGGCTAGGGTGACCAGATGTCCCTATTTACCTGGAACAGTCCCTCTTTTGAGCTCTATGTCCCATGTCCTATCAAAAGTATCCAAAACCATTGATTTGTCCCAGTTTTGCACAAGACATGTCCCAGTTGTCCCAGTTTTAGACCACTTTGATACCCCACACTAGTAAATACAGAAGTATATTGTTGTTTCTTCAGTCAAATATGAGAAAAACACTTGCAGAAGTCTGTCAGATTTACAGTAACTAACAAGTCAGTCATGAAAGAGATGTAAATGAGCTTTGAATTGACCAAATATACAGTCTTTTCACAATTTTATTGTTATTTCCAACCCCCAAATGGGTGTGTGAAAGTTTGTAATTTTGAAAATCTGGTCACCCTAATTATGGCTTGTATTATTATTGACAGTTTGGGGATTTTTTATTGCGTGCAGACTATTTATGGATGCAATTCAGGCAGGTTCTCACTCTTGGACCGGGTAGGCTGCTGACAGTAGCCCTTTTATCTCTTTGCCTCGCAAATCACTTGTTCGATTTACAATACATTTTACCTCTGATTTTTATGGACTCCTAGCACTTTTGCTATGAATTGCACTTTTTGTTTGTGAATGGCTATTTAAATGCTGTATTTTGTCTTATTTGTCCACTAAGTATTTAATATATATCACTACTTTAAAAGCAAAATATCAGCCTCTGTCCAGTCTATCTTAGTTAGTCATTTCTTGCCTTCTGGTTCTAGCCCAACAGTCTACTTTTGCTAGTGTCACAATTAAAATATGTGTTACAATACAATTTACAACAAGTGAAAGGGAAAAGAAAGACAGGGTAAAACCGACAAATAGACTTTATTCAGCTTAAATGCAAAAGGCTCAAGGATGAAGAAAGAGGAAAAGTGCTTTGGGTCATGCAAACAGAAGGTAAAAGTCAAGTTCTGTAAGCAGCAAGACACATGATTCTTTTATGATTTTATTTATAAAGTGTTCATGTCGTTAAGGGCGTTATCGAGCTCCTCGCTGATGGCTTTGTATCTGAGTTTCTGATTGTACAGCTCGTCTGCAGATCAAAGGTCAAAGGACAGAGGAGACCAGGTCAAGAAGATCCCAAAGAGGAAACAAAGGCGAGGAAAAAGGAAAATAATAAGGACATAGTTAGAGATGAGGAGAATGTAAAAAGGGAAGGAGATTTTTACAGTTAAGTTTTAAGATAAGGTAAAAAGACATTGATGTTTGTACCTTCTAAGTCATCAATGGTCTTTTCCAGTTTGGCCACTGTCCTCTCTGCAAATTCTGCACGAGTCTCAGCCTGCGGGAAGAACAAATGTGAAGCACTTTAAACAGCAAAGGTAAAGCACATAATTGAATACATGATTGTGCTAAAGGTGCTTTTGATATACTGTAATCCTAGCTGAGATGATATTTAAATACAGTTGCTAACCAAATATTTTATCAGTTACATTTATTATTTTTGTTACTTATACAAAAAATTGATATAATAAATAGAAGAAATACATGTTTTTAAACTCCTAACTTGTTATCATATTGTATAGTTTATGTTTAAAATTAATGGTATTCTCAGTAGTATAACTGTATGTTTTGTGGCAGATTTTTCTCTCAGTTATGACAAGGCAGACATGTCTTCAATATGTCCAACCAGTGACAAGAGAGACTTAAACAGACTGTGGAGGCTCTTAAACTAATGACAGAAATAAGATGCAAGCAGTAGAATCAGAACTTGCAGCTATCTCTTAAATAGGCTAAAATTTGTAAGTACAAATGTTATAAAAACATCATTAAGTCACCAATAATTTTAAGTCATCAATCAATTATTCACCCTACTGTTATCGCAATGCTGTTTTATATTGTGCTACAAAGTTTTTAGGCTTTACTGAGCCTATTGAACATGTTTTTAGTGGTAGGGGAAACCTGAGCATGTGGAGGAAAACGACATTCAATTCTGCATTGCGAGGCTATGGCTGCCCAAAAGTTAACTCAGGACGTTTTTGTTATGAGAGCAAAGTGTTAACCGCTGTACCACTATGTCAGGTAAGTATTTCTGTTTCACACCTGTCCTGGAATTGAAATCAAATCTGTACACTAAAGCAACAATGACAAATCCACTGGTCATAGCTAGGACTCCTGTAAGTCAGACAATTGCCATGATGCAGGAAGTACTGATTTCATATACAAATACATTCCCATAGGCCTAGGGATTAGTTGGACGAACTAACTTGGTTGCAAATTAGTAAACTTTGTGTTTCCCACTAAAAAGTATATGATAGACGCAGCACTTAGTGGTCTCATTTTATTAATTTTTTTTAACAGAGTACTGTCTGAATTCAATGATAAAAATTTTAGTTCTCATCAGGAGCTGAATGCAGCGCTCTGATTGGCTGTGCTTGGGTGGTCTTCTCCAGTTTCACTTTGCTTGCTTGTAAGAAGTGTTTTTTATGTAAGAATTGCAACCAAAATGAATACATGTCAATATTAACCAGGTGTCAAAAGGTTTAGCAAAAGAAGGCGTCATATTTAAAACGTAAATAGTGTTTGTGGAAATCAGCTACCCCACCTTTAAGGAAGCTGAACTTATATCCATAACACTGTTGTTTTCAGTTTAAAAATCACATGTAAAACTTGGAAAACATTTTAATAACTTTGCAATTTATAAAGTTACATAAAAATATTTTAATTAATTAAATTCTAAGGTCTTATTCTCATTTCTCACCACAGCGCATTGAAGTATTAAAACTTGATTTATTTGTTTTCTTTATATCCTTGTGTAAATTTATATTCCAGAACCAAGTGGAGGATGGTCACTGTTGGGCAGCTATTGTATTTGTAGAAACTATGGAAAGTTACGTCAATTTATCAATGTTTGTTTCTTTTATTAAGCCGAAAAAACAACAAAACATTTCATTCATCTCCAGAAATCCATACTTTATTCAGCAAAACTCACCTCCTTGAGCCGGTCATTCAAAAGTTTAATCTCCTCCTCATATTTGTCCTCCTTCTCAGAATACTGCAAAAGAAAAACAGGTTCAACAAAAATGACCGGCTTAAGCAAACATCAGAGGCAGCCTAAAATAGACAACTATATCATGTATCTTTGTATAACTAATCTCTGTTACAACTGATAAGTAAGAACACCGAGTTTGCTGTGTTAAATGTTATATATAAAAGAACTAGGCCAGTTAACTGCACATGGTTCGTACATATTTTAACTCGAGGATTTCTATGCATTTTTCTAAAACAATACACAACTTTTTCATGATCTTCTATAACCTATTCACACGTGTTTCAATCAAGTTTGATTTTATTAAATCATACAACCTAAATACATAAAATGGAAAATTAAAAGATTTCAAATAGGGCTGAGCAATGGCCAAAACGGTTATCTGCTTTTCAGAAAGTTCCTTCTTCACTGTCAATAGCTATATCCAGCTGTCAAAGGCTGATCAATTTTGCCTGAAACAAGCAACTCAGCTTTTGAAAAAATCCCAAAACTTTAGCCCTTCAATAAACAGAACATTGTTTGTCCCTGCAAATAAAAGTTTCTGACAAAAACTAACAATAAAGATGCTAAAAATCTTTATTTCAATCATAAATAGATATATTTTTGAAATCAAACCTCAAAAAAATGCTAAATTGAATCTTTTATTACTTGAAAGTGCAGCCTAAACAAGTACAACCTTCAAACATATTAAAAAGGAACATTAAAAAAGGAATCCCAAAGTCGCTAATAAAAAGTGGACCTGGCAACTCTGAGGTTGCTAGGAAGTATGTTGGAGAAATAGTCTGTATTTGAACAGAGAGAAATCACAATATTTCACCAAAAAGCAGATTGTCACAGAGATCACAATTCCATTTTTATCACCCAGTCCTAGTTTCAAACCCTTCAGTTACAATATACTGTACTTTAAGTTTTCAGGTTTCAAACAAAAGAACAAAAAGGCAAAAATTTGAATTTTCCATGACTTTTCCAGGTTTTCCCAATATCATCCAGCTGCAGCCAAAAAGGGGTGTTCCAGTGCAAAACGGGAACGCCTCCATTGAAGTTAGCGCTAGACAGCCGGATTTGGAGGGACCGTGATTAAGTTTAGTCAAACGGGTAAGTTTAGGAAAGGGTAAGGAGAATTGGTAAGTTTAGGGAAAGGGTTTGGGTAAAGGTTATTTAAAAATATCACGCTTTCGAGTCTTATGAAGCACACAGGAACGCCCATTGAGGGTGTTCTCGAGCCTAATCAGGAACGCCCTAGCTGCAGTCCGACTCTACTCGGTTTTCAGTGACTGTACAAACCCTGACGAGTGACATTCTGCTGTTCTGCCAAAGACTGAACAATGATTTACAAATGAGCAAAGTACCAGGTTAGATCATAGCTTTATATTTGTGTAACACACTTCTCATAAGTAAACTTCCATATTTGCTTATTTATTATACTATGTCATGTAATGCTACTTTCAAAGATGAATGCACGGCTACTTTGTCAAATAATGTGACAGCTCCACCTCCAGTAGTTTTATTTGCACATTAATTACTTCTTCAAACACTTGCCTTGTCAGACTGAGCCTCTAGAGACTTGAGGTTGTTCGTGACATTCTTCAGCTCCTCCTCCAGATCGGTGCATTTACTGTAAGGGAAAGAAAAAGATGTTATGCTAGCAATAAAGCAATAAAATTAAGTTATGTTCTGATACCAAGTAATATAATGGCATGTAGTGCAGTGTTAATCCAAAACTGTTATTAGAAAGTTTTGTATTAAAATGTGTTGAAACTTCTCCAATATAAATTATTTGTATCTTACTTTTGCTCCACTTTGACATAAACTGATTTAAGCTTTCAATAGCAAGTGCAGATAAACTAAATTGTAAACAATTTATTTTATAAATGACAGAAATTGCTAGTTTATTAATATTTTGCATGAGCCTTATTTTTTTTTTAATGCTTAATCATTGCTAATATTGCCATTGGGTACCACTTTATAATAACTATGCCTTAATTTGCCTGAATAAACCTTGAAAAACACATTATTAAAGTCTTAATTATTCATGAACATGATGAATTAAAGAATGAAAAGGCGTAATAACTACTTAAAAAGAGCTATGGTTCGGGTTTAGGGTTGGAGGCAGGGTTTGGAGTAATGAAGCAGATACTAAGCAATTAATACAATTAAGCATTTGTTCATAATGAATTAGGCCTTTAATAAGGTGTTAATAAGAATTTATTAGGCTTATTTAATGTGTAGTTATTCTAAAGTGTTAACTGTTATTGCTGTGCCCACAAAATCTGAATATTGTAAGATAATATCGATATTATTTTTAATTGAATTGATAGATAGATTTATTTTTGAGATAATCTTATATTATGAAATGTTAAAATTTATAAATTAAATGATTAAAAGATGGACAATGTTATGCATGTTAAGGGCTGTGTATCTGTACTTCTTATAACAGTCACACGTGTGACGAATTGTTCACCACAATGAGTTTTGAAACTTTCAAAAGCCTGAACAAGTTAGGTCACCACATAGAAGCTAACAACAGCTAGCCATGCTAACAATAACACATTTGCTAGGGTTAAAGTTACATTTCCGGTTTGGAGGAATGGTGACTAGTTTAGGGGAATGGGTAAGCTTAGTTAAGTTTAGAAAAAGAACTTGGATAAAGGTTAAGATAAGTAAGATACGTTTAGGGCAGTTTAGCAACAGAAATAAACTCATTACCATGGCAACAAATTCTCCCTCTGGACCTGACTATCTAGCACTAACCATGTCCGCTTCGAAGGGACTGGGATTAAGTTTAGGGAAATGGGTACGTTAAGGAAAAGGGTTTGAGTAAAGGTTAAGAATATAAAAATAACAGTTTTGACCAGTTTAGCACCTAAAATAAACTCATTACCATAGCAACCAGCTCATTTCTGTCCCTTCGGGCCCAACTATCTAACCCTTTGCAAAGTTTCTGGGAACAAAATGCTCTATTAGACCTAGATACACACTGAAAACTAACTTTCCCACGAGTAGATGCTTAGCTGCTGGAGCAAAACTGACTTAAACTTATTTCATTTCAAAAATCGCGTACACGGCCTATAAGATTTTGAGATATCATTGTATTGTCAGTGGATTTATTCTTACAGCTCTGCAATTTCCGCCCTCTCCTCTGCTCGCTCCAGATCTCCCTCCAGGATGACAAGTTTGCGGGCCACCTGAAAGCACGCAAAGGCTATGAATTAGACGCGGGGTTTTTAGATCAGGTATTTAATGATGTTTAATGGGTTCCTGCCTCCTCATATTTGCGGTCGGCCTCCTCTGCGATGTGCTTGGCCTCTTTCAGCTGCATCTCCTGGATTTCCATCTTCTCCTCGTCCTTCATGGCTCTGTTCTCAATCACCTTCATCCCTCTGAAAAAAAAAAAAATACATAAAAAGATTGAGTCAGTAATGCAGGGAAAATAAAACAGGGTCTGTGCACTAGGGCTGTACTAGACCAAAGAAATTCTTGGTCGACTAAAGATATGTCTCGACGACTAAAAACTGGGCGTGGCAAAAGCTCTGCAACTAAAAAGTATTACATGAATTTGACCCATGCTTGAAAAGCTATGGAGTTCATGCAAGAACACCAGTTTATATAAAAATGAATCAGAAACTGTGAATTTATTTCTGTAAGGCAGTTTAGACCAGTGATTTGGTCAAATAACTTAAGCTGATTCACCCGTGTTTGTTGCTGTTCAATATAAATCCTTATAATATAATTGGTTGACTAAGACTCCATCGACCGATTAATCGACTGAGCGTCTAATATGTTAAAAGTACATCTTCCAGTATTAACGTTTGCATAAATTGCTCGGAAATAATATGATTTTTTTTTTTTACTTTGCACCCGCAATTTTGCACCTGGCTTGATAAATCAGACCCTTAGTGCATCATTGATAAAAATATCAAATTTAAGTTCATTACTTTTGACATTTCGATGAATATGTTCCAGTCTTTTTGCCTGGGTTCCAGACCTCACACTTCTGAAATATTTTTAAAAAGACTGTTCTCTGATTGGCAAATTCATCTGTCAATCACATTCGCTGAAACGGGAGCTAAACATGGTGACCAGACGATGTATTCAATATTTGACACCAACATTTTTAGAGGATGTTCTTCTTTGTGTACTCATGTGTTAGTCTCAGTTTGGCCTCAGAACATTAGATTTGTTGTCTGCTTCAAACTGAACTTGTGGCTTTCAATTTAGAATGACATTGCAGTAGTACTGTATATATTATACATTTTATAAAGTGCTATTTTGTATCAACTTTTCTTCTATCAAAAGAACTTTGAAGTCCTTTTGATTTGATTGAAGTAACCGGCTTCTTGTGTCACAGAGAAGAGAATTTTTGTAAAAATTGTCTTCTCTGTGATTGGTCCATTTTAGCTGTCAATCACTCGAAGCAAAGAGTGGATGAGAACAAGAGTCTACATTTGAGCCAAAGCAGTAAATTTTATAATAACTTCACAAAAAAGCATATTTTAATTATAATATCGCTACAGCCCTACTAAAAGGATAGTCTGCATGAATACATTTAGAATTAATTACTTGCAAAATGGACATATGCTTTTTCATAACACATTTATGAGTCTCTTAATATAAAAGTGTTTCATATTTTTCCACCAGTTGATAATGATTAACAGGTGTGCTTCAGCAGAGGAAGTGCCCCAGCCAGTGTACTCCGCTAGAAACTCCAAATCCTCCTGTACCTTTGTTACTCACAGTGAAAGTATGTATCTGAGGGAAAACAAAGGAGAAAAAGCTTTTTGGGAAAATATTTAACTGACCTCTACTGTAACTGAGATTTTTGGGCTGTGACTGCAATTTGAACAGGATTCTATTCAGAGTTCACATGTCCAAAGAAAATGGACAACAAGACTGAATCACACTGGTCACATGTTTGTGCTGATCTAAACTTCAGAATTAGCCACTTTAATGCAGAATGAAGCAGAATATTTCATTGTTTGTGGAAGAAATTGTGGTACGTCAATGGCAGACTCTAGTGATTTATTAATTGTAATTGTTTATTAAATATATATAGCCTTCATATTTTTGCCTGTGAAGTGTGAAACCACATGAAACTCGCCATAGGAAACTTTACTTACAAAATAAAAAATAATACTTCTGCAATACCACAAGCATTAAATCTCCATATATTGTTCAGCAGCTTACTTGGTGGCAACATTTTGACTAATTAATTGAATTTGCTGGCAGTGGATTTTTTGTAGAAATCGTTAGCACAACATGGAAACGATCTTGTTCTCCTGTGTGTCCCTCTACATCCTCTGTGCATCCCTCTCCTCTTCTTTCTGTTTCACGTCTTTCTCTCGTTCGTTTTCATTTGTGTTAATCATTTACGGTTTATTTCTTTGGACAATTTTACAGAAAAAAATAAATAAAACACATTATCCCATTTACATATTACAGTCTAGCTTAATGCTCTTTTATGGTGCTTATAATCTATTACTGTCCCTTTTATAAGGAACTGAAATTGAAAAATTAAGTAGCCTGATTTAGTTCATTACAATAACGGTTCCACAGTTCAACCACTTTACTGCCTCTCTCTCCATCACCAGGGTTTAGTGAGTTTGACAGAAATATTCCATCCACTGTGGCTAGAGCTGTAACTTATAATCACTTTGCTACCCTGCATCTCTATATCAAGGAATAACTAGTGTGATTAGGTTTCTTTCTTAAATGTGAACTTTCAAATTAACCACAAATTGCATAACCTAATGGCATGGTTTCTTGATATTAACATTCTAATGATATTTTTTCAGTTGATTTACATAAATGTTTGACCACCACTGTCAGTTTAGTGAGTGTACTCGAAACTGAAATATGCTTCTACTCTCATCCTTTCTCCTCTCTTGTCCTTCTCTATCCTCTCCTCTGCTCTTTGCACCCCAACTCTCTCTCTCTCCCTTTTACTCTACCATTCTCTTTACCTTTCTCTCCACCTGTCCCGTTCTCCCTCTCTCACCTTTCACTCTCATCCACAGCATCTCTCTTGCTCTCTCTCTACCTCTCTCTCCCCTTCTTTTTCTCTCACTCTCACCTCTCTCTCTTTACCTCCCTCTCCTGTTCTCCTCTCACCACTCGCTCTTGTCCACAGCCTCTCTCTCTTTACCCATCTCTACCGTTCTTCCCCTCTCACCTCTTTACCCCTCTTTCCCATTCACCTCTCATTCTCATCCACAACCTCTCTCTCTCTTTTTACACCTCTCTCTCTTTACTCCCTCTCCCGTTCTATCTTCTCTCACTTCTCTCTCTATTTACCTCCTCTCCTGTTCTCCTCTCTCTCTCTCTCTCTCTCTCTCACTTTATCTCCCACTCTCCCGTTCTCACCTCTCCCTCTCGTCCACAGCCTCTCTCTCTTTAACCCCCCTCTCATTCTCCTCTCTCTCTTTCTCTCTCTTTACCTCCCTCTCTCTCACTCTCTCCCCACTCCCCTCCCTCTCTCACCTCTCGCTCTCGTCCGCAGCCTTCTCGGCCTCCTCCAGCCGCTGCAGCGCTGAGGCCAGTCTCTCCTGAGCGCGGTCCAGCTCCTCCTCCACCAGCTGGATCCTGCGGTTCAGGGCCGCCACCTCTCCCTCGGCCTGAGGGGGTCACACAACAGGGGTCAGAGGTCAGAGGTCAGCAGTAAAACCACACCGGAGCATTGTGTTCGAGGAGGAATCTGGGCACGTTTATTGGAGAGATTCCTGTGGAGTTGTTTGGGCAATTTTGGAGTCTGAAGCGGTTTCCTCAACAATGGAATGTGCATCAACAAGAGATCATGTCGTCATTAGAAGAATCAGATGTTCTCCAAGTTACAAGGTGAAAACTAAATGCTTTTAACTCCATGGAAAAATGTAATATAATTGATTTGATTCTGAGCATTTTGGGGCTTTTTCTGAAGAATTTCGAAACGTTTATATATTTTTTTATGTTTTCACTAGGACTCTGCAATTACTGAGAGACTGAGATTCAGTCATGTCAAAAGGTCAATTATTTGGTTGGAGGTTTAGAATTGAAAGATTGATAACTAAGTCTCATTTAAAAATATTTTGTTTGATTGCATGTTTCTATTGTCTCTGCTGTTCTTAAACTGTGCGTTGCAACACTAAAATTTCCCCATTGTGGGACAAATACAGGATATCTTGTCTTTTCTTATCTTAATGCTTTGTCAGTAGAAACTTGTGGTTTTGGAGCAAAAGCCAAACTTTGAGGTAGAAATTGATATAAATTAAATAACATTTTATATGTTTGTTTAAAATGTTGAGAAAATCATTATTCAAAGACTTTGATAGTTTGATTTTGCTAAGGCAAAACAAGACTGAATTGAAAAACTGAGCTCGACCAGATTCTAGATTTTTCTCAACCCTTGTATTTAATTGGTGGAAAGAAAATTAAATGAACTATAGGTTCCACTGATGCTTAAAACTATTCACATTTTTTGTCTATCAATAAAATACATTTGAAACTATTAGACCTATGTATCTTGAATAGTGCTTCTGTTGAATTATTAATCTGTGTATTTGATTATTATATAGAGCCATTTTAAATTCATATGTTAACTAAAGCATTGTAGTTATGTTAACTTCTTATTCAAATCTGCAGAACCGATAAGATCTGCCTCGTCAATGTAAAATTTAACTGTAACAAGCAGCAGATTTAAAGTAACTAATTTATATTGAGAGTAGCGACATGACCATGTTTTACTCTAAATCTGATTTTTTTTTTGTAATCCCAAGTAAATATATTAAAGTAGGTGGGGTTAGGAGGGAGCACTCAAGCATCAGCTAACGGACAATACAGCATTACTTAAACTTGCATGAAAATTTTACAATATATGTCCTCTTTACCATTTATTTAAAAAAATTGAATTAGCGCTGGGCAGTAGTGAGCACATCTCTGGAACAATTAAAGTTCTTTATTAAATGCAGCTGTTTATTCAAATACAAACACATTTTCCCACCCATTTCTCTGATTGGTCTGTTTTTATCATGTTTTAAGCTGACATTAGCCATTCACAGTGAAATATGAAGTTTCTGAAAAAAGTAAATCATGTTATTTACCTCAAAAATGACAAGATTAGACAATAGACTACAAGAATTGTGTGAAAAAAAATCTAAATCGTTATGACTCCAAGAATATGATATGCCCTAAGTTTAATAGTTTAAGCTACAGACAAACTAAAGACTAAACTATACATCCATTAACATCAACAGTGTGACTTTCCCATCCATTATTATTAATAGCAAACTGGCCACACAATGAGCTCTGGACCTTGCACACTTGAGTAGATTTTCATTATTTGCACAAGGCCATCAGAATAAACAGGAAACCGTGCAATGAGAATGGAAAGACCAAAAAAAAAAGGCTCAACTTTTCCCATTTACTTCATGAATCATAAAACATTTTACAGCTCAGCCAGTTACCTAATGTTAGAAACAGCAATGCAGTCATATATGTTGCATACTGCACAGATGACACAACGGGAATGGCCTTTCTCCCACTTGGGTCGCCGTGGCAACTAATTTTCACCACTCTGGAATGATTTAGAATAGTTTTTAGAAACAGATGTCCTTCCTGATTCTTCTCGTTTTTTGACTGACAAGACCTGCTCATGCTTGTCAGTTTGTAATTGTAAAGTTTTAAATATTAGGAAAGCATTAAAATAAGTCACTTTTATATACGGTACCTTCTTGCAAGTACTTTATGTAATCATAAAAGCTGGTATTCCAATAAAGGATATTGCTACTTTTACTGCAGTTATTAGATGAAGTAGTTTTGTCAAAATTGTAAAAAATCAGACACTAAACTAGTATTACATAAAAGTACTCATTGAACAAGTACTGACGGTACAAAATGTAACTTTTATCAGAGCTAATACAAAACCACAAGACCAACATGAAGAAGTCTTGTATAGTGTTAAAAATGACAGTCTATTGCTATTAATATGGAATCAAATAAGTTTTGAGGTCATTCATTAGCAGCGTCTCTTACTAATTTTTAGAGATACTACGATGGCACAAATCACTTTATTACGAATAAGTATTTATATTACAAATTGTGAAGTATTAATCACATCTGCAGCTTGTATTCAATCGTTGTTAACTATATTTGACTAATAGAGTGACAGTTATGTATTATATGTAAATGTGTATTTACTATTTGGAGAGGATGTTTTTAGACTATGGGAGGAACCATAGCTTCCTCCTTTGATAATGGGAAACACTCCTTTTTCTTTAGTACACTGTCTCTGTCATTACCTTCAAAACAACACCCATGAGCATTTGTGAGACCTTAATACAAAATGTATTCTACTACAAAATTATATTGTAGTCTTTAGTCTTATTTGTAGGGCAGGAAATGGAAATCTAATGATCTCTTGTGTCAAACCTTTTTTAATCTATCAAGGTTCATTTTTCCACACATCATCATCACAGAATCCCCAGAAATCATTTTGCGACACATGGGGGTCCCAACTCCAGGGGTTGAGAACTACTCCTTAATCCTTAAAATAAACGTATTGTGATTTTCCATGTATTTAGGAATACACTACGGCATAAGTACATCAAGAATTCATATTTTGTCCTTGCAAAACACAAAAATTTGTTAAAATTGCTTGGAAAAAGAAACCGGTTCATTGACTTACTGTTCAAAACTACAGATTAAAAATAACTATAGTTTGTTTTCAGAAAGTGTCTACATGTCCATTGTTTTTCTTGAAATACTAATTTTTTAGGTAAACAAGTGAATACAGACAAGTGGGCGGGGATAGGTGGTAGGTGAAGATTTTCTGAGCACTGGAGCATCAGCTGCAGGACAATACAAGATGACTCAAACATGCATGAATACAACTACAACTTTGGGTAAACTAATGATGAGAGATCACTGCTGTGAATTGTTAAAAACTAAGTAGATTTCACATAATAGGTCCCCTTTAATTAATAATGCCTTAATCTGGGTGAAGCTTGTATTACGTTATTATATCTAGTTATGAAATTATAATGTGCTTAGCAAATGTTTGAGTGAAATAGGCTTTGTATGATAATTCATTTTGTAAATAAAAAAAATCCAGAATAACCATTTGATATTAATTGCTTGCACTTGCTGTTATTGTGCCCTGAGGCAATGCTCTTTGGATTTTGCCCCTTTCACTGTCCTCCCACTCACTGAGCTTCTCATATGTCACTGCAGAAACCAAAAGAATGAAAGAAACAATTGAAATAGTTTGGCAAATCATTAAAAGACACGCATAAAATGGAGCCAGTGAGATCAGCATTGGCATGTTAAGCAGCATTTATAGCGTCCACAAACTTTTTTTTTCTCTTCTGACTTTATAGGAGGGGCTGGCTGAGGCTGTGTGGCAAGAGAGATTTGAACTTTCTGAACCGTGATGGGCCACAGCTGGTTTTCAACAAGAATGTAGCAGCAGGGTCACACGATGATGTCTGTGTGAGTGTGTCAGCCCGGTTCCTGTGTGTGCGCGCTGATGATACGTGTCCTCGCTGCTCTGGGCGTGAATGATAAGGAGGTGAAAAAGAGGGGATTGCAAAGAAGAAAAAAAAACACGCGACTTTTGGAGGGAGTGCGAGAAAAAAAAAGTCTTATGTAACTAGTTTTATCCTTTCCAACTTTACGCACGCATTTAACTTCAGGTGATTGTTACAGGTGGTTGGCCCAGAGTTCTTTCTCAAACCGTGTGAGTGCACCAAAGCGGTATTTGAACACACCCTGGTAACTACACCCTTTATAAGCATTTTCAAGTCAACACAAGCAAACAGGAAGTGGTCACAGGCATTTTTACGCACGAGGAAATAATGCAAATCGATTACTACTGTGATAAAAAGCGGTTTTCTTAAGTGATCAATTAGTTACGGCGAGTTAAATCGTTACAAATCTAGGTCAGTGTGGGTCTTGGGAGTAACTTCCTGTTCAGTTCTAGTCCACGTAACATACCCACGTAACGTAAAGGCGTAAAAAAATGCCAGAAAGTTAGCAAACTTTCAAATTACGTGTAACTTTTGTAAATGTAGAGTTTCATTGTGAAGAAGCAGTAGAAATAGTAGATGAAAGAATAAATAACTGATGCTAATGGAGTGGTTTGTGTCAAGAAAAAGGAATGTAGCAAATACACAGTTCAAAGAAACATAGATGAGTGCGTAAAAAAGGACACATTCTCACTTTTTCTCTCTCTTCTCGTTCATTCTGTAGTTCAACCTGGAACTGCTTTGCTCGGTTTTCTGCCTCATCGACGTTGCAGTGCAGGGCATGGAGCTTCTTCCTCACTTCTTCCATCTCTATATAGTTTCCGAAAAGCGCACGGGGAGGAGATGCCGCAGATAAAGAAATTTAGCTTTTTTGGCGACCCTTAAAATTGTAACGGTTTCGCCAAAGAGTTCCCTTGCTTGGCTCCGCGAGAGAACTTTTTTTCTGGGACAGGAAATAGGGACGTGCAGTGTTGGGAGAGAAGAAAAAAAATGGGTTGGGAGTTTTCAGGAAATTTATGTCGAGATCCTCCAATCCTGTGAAGACGAGGGCGCGAGGATGACATCACAGGAGCCGGGAGGGGAAGGCTCAGCGTGCCGCGCAACAAAAGAGGAGTGTTGTAAGAGAGAAATTTGCCTTTGTGGACTTATATGGCAAGTAAGGTGTAGCATTAAGCGGACATGTCAGCTTTGAATCAGAGGAAGAGGCAGAGGCGCTGCTACAGAGTGTGACGGGCTGGTGCTGGTGCCCCCACGAGTCCTGTATCACCATAGGCCTCATGAAATACAGGTGAAAATATATCTGAATAGTTGAACCAGACTTTATTTTATCCCAGAGGTTTTGGTTAATATTTGTGTTTAAGAAGTTTATCTTTGAGTTCCAAGTTTACAATAACAGCAGAAACTGTGAAAAAGCATAACATATGAGACAGTTGGAACTATAAGATAAGTTTGTAAACACAGCTAAAGCTGCTAAATAACAGAAGCAGGTTCATGACTTGTTCAAAACAGCCAAATTCAAGTGCTGCCTCGTCATAGGTTCATTAAAATACGCTGTGGGTTTTAATTGTATATAGCTACTATTATCTTGATATGTGTTATTGACATTCTAGATCATGATGTCACGTCATATCTTGATTTTTAATCTTATTAAGTTCAGGGAGCACTCATCATTACTTGCAGGACAATATGGGATTGTTGTTTGGATAAACCAATGACAAAGGGAAAAACATTTGAAGTTAAAAGGTCATACAATTGATTTTGCTACTTGGTCTATGTACATTAAAGTAGTTCAATATCTTATAGTACCTATTGTAGATAACTTTTAGTTAGTTAGTTGCCTTTTAAAGTAGCTATTGTAATTTCTGCACTATTGAGCGCTCTGATATAAGTTGCACCACAAGATTTAAGTAGAAAAATGATAAAGAACATATATAGGCCGTACTTGTTATAGTAAGTCTTTGAGAATCTCTAATTTTGCTGCAGTGCGTATAAGCCATGTTCAAGCTTGTAAGTAGTGACTTATAGTCAGAAATTACAGTACTTGCATTTATCACTTAGTTAGGCATACTTCTCAAGGGGCCCCTTTTCTTTGAAATGCCCAACAAAAATGGTCTAAATTTCAAACTGAAACTATTTCTAAGCCTTCGGACGGAAGCAAAAGCAATTGGCTGGACTTTTTGTCAAACATTATAGTTCCGCCTCTGATTCTGACTCTAACTATAAATAAGAAAAAGCTTCAGGCAAGTTTAAGTTTTGACCATTCTTGTTAATAGTTATTTTTAAAAATTAGTTTTAGAAACCTGAAATATCTTAGAAATGTTTATTCAGAGTTAATATAAAAAGCACAAACAGATTGATTCAGAAGATTCAGCCTTTTTTTTTAATCTTGAACTTTCCCAGAAGCTTAATAGTTTATTTTTAGCAATTGTTGGACAAAGAGTAATTAATTAGGGACAATTGGGAATATCCACAGATGGTGTATAAAGGGATAAGCTAAGTAGAGACTAGTGTTTCAGTTATAAACAAGTCATGCCTGAAAAGTGATCCACAGTATGTTACCTGCTTCAGCCACTGGCTCCAGCCCACCACAGACAGCCCCCAGTCATTGTGTTTCCTTTATGAATCAGCAGGACTAACATTTCCTTCCTGCAGTTGTACAAAGCATCCACCCTAGTCTGTTCTCCATTGCACCACTGAGTAATATAACTTAATTTATCATTATGTACTAGCTTCACGTATTACAAATCTAAATTATTGTGCCAAAGCTGATTTAAAAAGAAAAAAAAAAACATCCCGACACAGAGCCCAACATGTCTTCAGCATTCATTCTTCAGTAAAATAATTATAAAGTGTTGTTGTTCTTAGGAGTGGTGTATTTACGTATGATTTAAGTTTGCACATTACGTACGAGTTTGTTCTGCTCTTGTCTTTGTGCTTGCTGAGGCAGTTCCCTGTCTGTGTTGCAACATCTGCCGTTCAGCGCTCTCTGACTCATTTGGATATTATCACCACTGCGCATGATTGTGGAGTAATAACAGGAGACAGTTGTACAGTAGCAGGAGCAGCAAATGTGGAGACAGGGAAAATGTAATCCACTTAAATTTGAAACAAGGATGTAAAGTGATAAGCTGCAATTACATTTCACATTTGTCTGATGCAGTTGATAAATAACGATCCCCCAATTATATATATTTTTTTTCATAAAGACCAATGCAGGAACTGGTTGTTTAGAATGTATATATTTTTGGATCAATTTGTTGGCTGGTTTTGATCATTTAGCCTGAAATATATTGTTTAAATTGACTCCAAAGTAGTGTTGTCACAGTAAAATTTCAAACACAATTACACACTAAAAAATAGACTAAAGATGATAATTTTTTTTTTTTTTTACTTTTTAAGTGAAGTTTTATACAATGTAGGCTGTCATCTGCAACATAAAACACAAGCACTTTCTTTGCATTCTGATAAAGCTCAAGATTATTCTAAAACTCATCACTTATTCAATACGTCAGTTTCAATGCCAGTTTTATTTATTTTCTGTTATTTTATGCTTCACAATCTTGTTTTACCACAAATTAGACGCTTTATGTGTGTCTTTTTAACTACCAAGCTATAGCCATAGCATAACATTGGCTTTGCATAGAGCAGTGGTGCCTAAAATGGGGCCTAGTGGCAAAACTTGGTCCTTCAAAGGGTTCAGTTTGGCCCACGAAGAGATGTTGAGATCTGTTAAGAATGTCTGATTACATTTGAAGTCGAAAAGATTGTCACAGTACACCAAATCCGTTTTATTCTGCTCAACATGTTAATAAAATACTATTTAATCTCTCTTTTGCTGCAAAAGATGCAACATAAATTTAGGTTTGGCTCTCGGCATGCTTCAAAATCATCCATATTGGCTCCTCTGCGAAGAAAAGTACTATTTTCTCTGGCCAGCTAAGGAAAAAAGTGTGGCTACCCCTGACCAAGAGAAATACAGTAAGGCCAAAAAAGGTGTTTGAATATTGTTATCAGGATACTGTACTGTAAACTTTATATTTTGGCAGCGTCACCCATATTTTTACATGAAACTTACATTTCAGTTGAAATGTATTTGTTTTAACTTTAATCTTGTAAAAAGTGACCTATTAGGAGTTATGTACGTAATGTAAATAGGATCCATCCTTTGTTAGTTCCAATACCACTTTTGATATTTTTGCTTTAAATATCTGCAGATACCCCAATTTGTGGTGCTATTGAACTGTTATTTATTGTACAAATAACAACTTAACAACTTTGTGTGAATACAGTTTCAAACATTACAAGCTGTTCTTGGTCAATATCTGCAGTAAATACTTTTGTTAGCTCAAACTAATACGCACATCAGACTCTCGGCTTAACTGATCGTCCATCACTTAATGTAATGAGACCTTATAGAGTAGAAAAACATTAGAATAAACTTGTCATAGAAATACAGCTGAATTGTCCAGAGCAGTAGTGTAATAGAAATAGTTTACAGTGTTTTTCAGTGGAGGGCCTTTGTTGGGTGGGCTCTAATAACCCTTTTCAAACAGCCCTGTTGTTGACCCACAATTGCCTGGAATGTAAATTGATTCGGTGCATTCATGACCTGCAGCCATTGGGTGGCGACACATTCCTTTATCGCCCCTTCTCTCTCCACCTCCTTCTTCTTCTGTACGTTTACACAGCAGACCTATGTTTTAAACTGTCCTCCCTTCCTATAGCACAAGTATTTATAAGGTATTTCACAGGGCTAGGTCAATGCAAGGAGGAAACGTGTGGAAAGGAGGCTGTTTTTGTGACTAGATAACATTGTTTACATAGACTCCTATCTAACCTTTCACCTGTGACTTCTAACTCCAGATAGATCCAGATACGTCTGTCTAAATATCTAACCAAAACAAAACAATTTTCACTTTTCCAAAGCAAAATGTCTCACAAAGCACGTTTTGAAATTGGTTCCTTATCCCATAGATCAGCAGCATCACAAAATGTAAGAAATATTTAAGCAGTGACATAACAGTGTGTTGTCCCGGCTTGTCTCACCAACTATGTATCTGCAGTTAAATCTTGCATTACCTTATATCGACTAATTCACCGTGTTTATCTCTACTATTTCAAAATTATAAGTCATAATACCTTTTCTTTTATGATTTCTATGGTTCTTAAAATAAAGCTATCCACATCATTAAAGGGCCGACATGACAAATTTTGCAGCCAGTGTTTTAATGTTGTTTTCACATCAGAAAAGCATTCCTGGACTTGTGCTCAGTTTGATTCAATCAAAAAACACAAATCGTCCATATTCAGGGCATTTCTTCTCTCAAACTGAAAACACCCCATTTCAGCTTGTGATGTCACTAAGTGATAATACAGGAAGTTTATTTTGCCTAACTTTAACTGATGTTTTTTTGTTATTTATTATTTAGTGACTGGTGTTTTACCTCTGTTTGTATCGCTTTAGTCATGACAACAACTAATTGTAAAATGATTATCTTGTTTGATTGCATGTTTCTATTTCCCTGCTGTTCCTGAATTGTGTGGGGAAAATAATAAAGAAAAACTTGTTATTGCTTTATAATATTGACTAGCCTTAAAAAAAGCATAAATAAATACTTAAATAATATGAATAAAAATGAAAATTACTTACTTACTACTAATACATAATGGCATGACAATGTAGAACAGAGCATTTTACTTTTGCAGATGCAACCAGTCGTGAATGAAACATGAACATGAATTTCCAAAGCATTGACAACATTCTCCCACAGCTAAAGCTAATACAGTCCCTTTAACAGTGGCCCTTTGTGTAGGTGGCTGTACACTATAAGACATAACATAACACTATGCAATTACAAGTTCCTGGATTTAAGCCAGAATTGAGGCCAGGCCCTGGGTTGTATAGTCTGAAGCCTATTAGTATGTTCAGTCTTGTTATGACAAAATATGACAGTATTTATGACAGGCAAGTATTTATTCAAGGATTTTACTTTAGCCACAATTAAGCACAGTAGATGGTAGATGGGGTCTTGGCTGATTACTGTTTCTCCTTGTTTAGTCACAAGTCCTCATATAAACTTACTTTTGTTCTGTTTTACTTTTGTCCAGCTTCGAGTTTAGTCCTAATTTCATTATGTGTCAGTGTAATGCAGTTCTTTTAAATATTCTAATTCTAACTGTTTTTAATTAAAGCTGCAACTAAAAATTAGCAATCCGTTCTCTGTGACAGTAGGCCTTTTCCCACTGTAGGAACTTTTTTAGTTCCAGTCCCCATTTTGAATGTGTTCGCACAGAGCAGGAACTATGGACTGGAGCGATACTTTAGGGACTTGTTTAGTTCCTGCTCTGGGGCAGGTACTTTCCACTCAGACCAGAACATTTTTTGATGACACATTTACAACACTAACTTTGTTTGGGAACATAGTTTATATTTTCTAATATTTAGACAAACTTTCCTAATTCCAGAAAAAAATACTTAAGCATTAAATGTAATAGCCCCCAAAAATGTTTAAATTTGTCAATTGTAACAATTATTAGGAATATTAGTGAATAGTTGTGTTTTATTGTTGATTTCAATGGGATTTAGACCCCTCGAAAAAGAGATGGCACATCTCAAGGGGCTTTCTTAATAAATAAATAATAATAATAAAAAAAAGGTTTTGTACATAGATAACATAGTTTTTTGTAAAAGGGGAAAAAACGTTTGCAGTTCTTTTATCCTAACATCAACAAATGACATATTTAAATGTTCCAGATTATACAGATGCTAAACTTTTTAGCCCCACTTTCAGAAACTGTTGCTGTGTGAACACAAACATGAGGCCAAAACAGTTCCTCTGATTAAACAAGGGCTAAAGGAATGTGGGAACTTGGTTCTTAGTACTATCATGTGGAAAAACACCTAATGTAGTTTGTACACCTCTCTTCTCTCCCCTGGACTTGCTTGACAAAAGATTCTGTGATTGTTCTATTATCATATTTTTTATCATTTACTTGAGTTCTAATAAGCTCCTTGACCGGTTTATTTCTCACCAGCTATAATTACTAGAGCGTGCACTGGCTATTCTTTGCCTTTGTCTACTGTAGCATATGTTAAACCAATCTGGGACAAAGCAGGCTGTATTATCTGGCCCCATTCTAAGGCCACAGCATTGATTTCATTAGTCGGGCTGCAGTATAGAGTTCTCTGTTTGCTTAGGCCACATTCCTGAGATTCTTGCGCGGCTGCAGCTCGTCCGCGTTCTGCCTGTGCTTGAGAAAAAACCCACTCAAACATACCCAAAGTCAGCCGCTCCGCTCCCTCTGCGTCACTGTCACGATCATATGTGATTAGTAATATAATTAGACTAAATGAGTAATGCCGATGTCTGTGAGAATGGCTAAGCTTGTTGATTTTTCATTTTCAATATAGAGGTTATTACACAGACGTTGTTTTATTTGAAAATATCTAAACATTCTGACTGAGTAGCAAAAGTATGATACCAGCAGCTGATAAAATGTGTTTCTTGGCTTTTTTTAGACACATTTTTACTTCTACACTGCAAAAAAGGAAATTCTAACTTTGATAAAATGACTAAAAAAGACTAATTTTAAGATTTTTTTGTATAAGACCAATTCTTACTAAGATTATTTGACTTGTTTTAAGATATTCTATCCTGATTTACCTTATCTAGTTTCAAAAGCTTATTTAAGCAAATTTTTGAATTTTTTAAACCATAATTGCTTGAATCAAGAATAGATTTACTTAAAAATCTTCTCAAATTACTTGAAACTAGATTAGTCACATTTTCTTCCTGCACTGGCAGATTATTTCACTTGAAACAAGACATTTTTACCTCAAAGTAAGCAACATTGTGTTATATTTTGAAAGGGCTTTTTTGCAGTGTGGAAGCTTTTCTGTTGTCACGGCAACAGGGCAGACTAGCTAACTTGTTTGCTAATGAACAAACACAAATAATTCACTGAATAAACAGACTAAAAACATCTTTTTCAACCATAGAAATGCAATGAGTTGAACTGTGTGTGATTCTAAAGTCTGTGTCAGTGAGAAATATGAGAGATACAGAGGTGTTGCTGCTGTTTTTCTGCTTCACTGCTACTATTTACCTCATTTTGTTTTTGTATGTCACACTCAAACTCAATATTCAGCAATAGTTGTGGTTGTTTATATTTATTGTGACTGTAGCTGCTTTTCCTTAAGTATTTTGAGTCCCTACTTGTCTCCATTGACTCTCATTAGTTTTTGCCACTCACTGCTGACACTTGAACACTTTTTCTGTCTGGAGAAGATAAATCAGTCCATCCAATGTGCCTGTAGAGCTGGGTAAGTGTGGTTTGAATTGACAAAGCTAACACTTGCCTTCCTTTGGTTAATGCTTGACAGATGGAGTTTCTTGTTTGAACATTGAAGCCGTTTTTTCTCTCAGGCTCAATTACTGGGGCGCTAGAAGTCGATGGGATTTTTCCTGATGATTCTTTAGTTCGATACTTGTTGTGCTCACATTTTAAATTTGAGTGTCTTGAGGCCAGATGGTGGGCAAAAGATCTAACAGAATATTTTGATCTAATGGGTTCTGTTCACGTAACATACAGCATTCACAGGTCATATTACAGTATTTAATGGCTACATATGTTTGGCAGCTAAATAAATATTGTTTAAATGGATTTTCTTTTTGTAGCAATCAAAAGTGGGTCTAGAAATTACCTAAATCAAAAAGTGTGTAACTACATTGTTTTTTGTTAATGTCATGGATTGTCCTGGGATGTAACACCATGTTTTAATATCTGTTTCTTTTGTCATTCAATAAAGCTTTATAATAGCTAACCCTAAATAAAATGCTATTTAATTATTTATGAACAAGTGATGAATTAACTGTTTAAAAATTTGTGGCTACTTGAAGACACTACAGTATACCATAGATCTGCAACCTTTCACAGCAAAAGAGCCATTGCCCTATCAAGCCAAATCGAAGTCTGAAAGAGCCGCAACTGTATTTAGTCCCAGTGACTTTGGGCCTTAGGCAGGGGAACACCCTGGATAGTGGCCAACCGTCACAGGGTACTAGTCAGTTTCGTTTAGCAGTTTTCCGCAATGCTCCTGTGCGTTTTTGGAGAGAGACCTCAGTTATAGCTGTCAATACAGTGATTAAATAATCACTACACATAATGTTATTTAAAATAAACACATAATGTGAATAGAATACAAATAAAGAATGTCTTGAATTTTCTCAATTTTAATCAAATCTCAAAAGGCTGCACTGATGTTTTAAAAGCGCCGCATTTGGCTCTCAGCCTAGGGTACAGAATGTACTATATAATTATATTTATAACATTTTTTTTTTTTTTTAAATAAATATTTAAATCTAAAATCTATAGGTAAAATACAAAAAAAAAAAATTACAGGGCTTACATCTTAAAACTTGGTGCTTGGAGTTTGTGAAAACCAGTGAGTATAATCCTAACTAAATATCAGATATACGGATCAGTGGTGACCCTAAACTGCCCTTAACGCACTAAATGCAATCTAAACTCTGCTTGTGTGAAAGTTGGAACAGTCAACTGTGATAAACAAACGATTAAATGATGAATGATTGTGCGCTGTCCAAGAACAGATCTGATCATAACTGTGCAGTCAAGTTCAAAATCAGCAGGAGTATGACTGTGTGTCTGCTGTCTGCCTTCACAGTCTCCACGTGAATCACAGTCACTAAACAGATCTGTCATTAGTGTGAGAAAGTAATTGTTAATCTCTGTTGACTTATTGAATGACATATTTGTTTTATAGATCATCAGCTGGTTTCTCTGAACAGGCTTTGTAAAAAGTCTACATCTGATAAGAGCAGCTAAAATATGCCAGGAATGAGAAGAGTTCATTACAGATACAGGGTTGTTAATTCTGACTTGGATTAGTTAAATTACGGCTTACTTATTTTACAAACCTATGTTTTCTTAGAGTCTGTCTGTTTTTGCTTAAATGTGTTTTAGTTTGGCTACTCTTTCATTTACAGAGAAATGTATTTAATATTTGAGCTCACAATTTAGCTAATGTCCATTGTGATAAGCTAAAAAACACAGTGATGCATGTGCGGTTTCTTCTTCCAATTTCAGATAAAGATATAATAACTACACCTTACTTAGCATTAGAAAAGACTTACTTATTCATGAACAAATGATCAATTAATGATTAAAAATGGCTTACTTAAGAAGCTACTTAGGGTTGAGGAATATGATTTCGGTAATTAAGTAGTTACTAAGCCTCAATAAACATTTCAGCCATTAATTTGACATTGTTTGCTTAAATAAGTTGCTAATGTATTATTAAGAGTTTATGAATAGTTATTAATGTTACCGATAAAGGTTTCCTATAAAGGCTGTTTTAATCTTATGTCATATAAAAAAATAACAATACCACAGTTTACTTACCAATAGCAAATCTTGCTGGTTTGCTAAACTTTCAGAAATAAATTAGCCAAAACGAAACAACAGCCCTAAACAACCCAAGAAACTGCTGGCTCGTAAATGTATCTATGCTTTTGTTAACACTATTTAGCCATTTAAATCTATATAGATTTATATAATCTATGTAACATTAGGCCAAATGAACATTCTATGTTTGATGTCACATTCTCGAGCTTATGTCTCTGTTTGAAGAAGTGACTGAATATATTACAAAAAACATTTTATTGCAGGTATTTAGTGTTCCGTAAGTAGATAGTCTTCCAACACTGATAATTGTGTGTATAATAAAGACACAGTTTATTTCTTTCTGGAATGTACAAAATGCCTTGTTTTTGTTGATTTCTTGTCTCAGTGCAATACATTGTTACCCAAATGCTACTTAAATGTTCTGTAAATCTGTGTTTATTTCAGATAGTTCTTGGTCATGCGTCTCACTTACATCTGTGGCCTTCTTCTCGGACAGTTCCAGTTTTCCTGAGCGTCCTTCAGAGCCTCGCAAAATTTGTCCAGTTCATCCTCTGTCCCCTTCAGCTTCTTCTGCAGCGCCAACAACTCATCTTCCAGCTGAAACACACGAGAAAACACAGTGAGTAACAGTGTGGAAGCAAAGATATCTCAATTAGACTTCAAACTTGGGTTAAATATGTGATTTATGCTTTTTTAATTGTAGCTAAATTTTGTTCTAGTATATTCTTTTTATAATTCAGACAGGGCTTTTCAACTTTGTTTTCTTCTTCCTCTGGACCTGAGGTGTAAGCAGGACTACCAGGATTACCACTGTTAGCACAATTTGTGTCTGATCAAAGCATTATTATATAGGTTTTAACGCTGTAAAACAACCTGGTGCAATAAAGGTACAGCATACAACTTATTATAAAAGCATGTTTTTCTAGTTTAGATGTCTTTGTGACACTAAATAAAAAAATGTGTGACTTTATTCTGAGCAGCTTTTATGGTCTAAAATGAACTTTTATTTGGCGAAGAGGAGGCCCTCCTTCTGTTGGTTTCCATAGAAATGTTACTCTCATAGCTACGTTTTTTTTTTTTTTTTTTAATTATGGCATAAACATATTTATTCCCAATAAGAATGTCTTAAAGAATGATTTTATATTTTATATTTTTATTGGATTGTGAGTTGATTTTTCACCCTTAGAAAGTTACACGATGCCACTTTAAAATGTGGAAAAATAAAATTAGGATGCCTTGATCCAGCTTTTTCAGTCTGATATCGATCCCAATATTTTGACTTGAAGTATCTGCCAACTCTTTATCAACAATGACAAGACTGAAATGTATTTATTTTTTCATATAAAAACATAATAATTTGGTCATAATGTAATTAACAACAAGTATGTAATCTGAATAAAATGCCCAATATTATGAGACGTTCTGGATCAACACCAGCCTGTAAATTTGTCTTATAATATCAAATATCAAATATCAGCTCCATATTCGATCCCAGTATGGATCGTGCATCCCTAAATAAAATACAAAAGACTTTGTCAACGTTACTCTACTTTGCCTTTGTTTTCAGCCAAAACTAAAGTGTAAACAAAGACTAAGTCAGGTACAAACTAAGTGCAAACTAACCTAAATTGAAAACCAGTAAATAAGAACAAAAAAAATGTTGAAATGTTTTGGGACAGATTTAAATGGTTGGAGGACCTAAGCTGGTCCCTGGGCCTGATGTTGATATGTAGAATGTCATTCTAAAATCTTCATAAAATGCTAAGTTATTAAAGTAGCTTTGTGCATGTGTCAAGTTAAAATGTAGAATAGCCAAAAATATATATAATATTACTTAAAACTACCCAATGTTGATTTAAGGAAGAAATACTTAGCAATAACCAGCAATACTAGCCTCAGTCACTAGCTATAAACATAATAATCTTTTCCCTATTTACTCCAGACTAAATGAAAGCAGAATGTGTGGTCTGTGGCCATATTTGGTAAACAGTTAGAGATGGAGTAAGATACTGTGAAGTTGACATAAATCTGTGGTCCACAAATGAAACCGAAATGGCCTGTCACATCTGAATTCCACAGCTCTGAGACACACACAGCACAGTTGCATAAAAGCTCAGATGATTGAGTAACTTCTGCAGAGTTCTCAGTCTGTCGCTCCCTAGTGGATCACAGAGGTGTAGCAGCCTCACAGTTTCACAAAGAGTCACTTATTTTTCACTTTGCTGCTTTATTCATTTCAGTAGATCACATATAATAAAATATATAATAAAGCAAACGTGATGCAGTTCAATCCAACTTCATTTGTATAACACATTTTACAACGAGCTACAAAAATATATGTATTTATATTAAAAAAAAACGTGTGACAGCAAAAATGGGGGCCTCCAGTATTTATTTACAGTATCTATGTATTGCTTAAAACTTCTATTCTTATTGTGAATATTTTGACAGCTGTGAAATCAATACATTTTCATTTTAATACTGAATGTGCTGTAATGAACTATGTATACATGATTATAGCTGGAAAAGTAGGACCCAGACAGTTTCTTTACAATTGTAGAATAAAATGATAGAAAATTGTATAACAAATGCTATTTGTTTTTTCCAACTATTTAGTAAGAAAACATATGCAGATCAGTGATTTACCTTTATTCATTGTAAAACACAAATTGATCCAAAAGCTTAAAAATAGAAACAGCTATATTGATAGCCCGCTCTTTTAAAATGTGAAGTTACATAGTGAAAGTGAAGAAGCAACAAATTTTAAATAAGTAGTTTATTAATTTGAAAGAGGCTATGGGACAGTTTTGAACCATAAGCTTCACTTTGAGTATTGATCTTTGAAATATAACAAGTAAATATAGACAAGTGGAGGGGATAGGTGGTAGGTGAGAACAGGATTTTCTGACACTGGGTTCCAACTTCAGAACAATACATGATTGCTCCAACATGCATGACTCAATTCGAATATAACTTTGAGTAAACTAATGATGAAGGGAGGCCATTATAACAAGGTTAAAATCTTTGAATATTACATTTTATAGGACCCCTTATGATTGTGCTTCTCTAAGCAAATAATCACTTGGAAAATCCTGATTTTAGTTACAATTTAGTTAAGTATGATTGTGATTTTCTTCTGAATTGAGCAGCCCTAGTTGCCACTCCACAGATCTGACGTCTAACATGGCCTATACCAACATCATCAACCTAAAACCATACTGTGGAACATTCCAGGCAAAGTATTTTCAATTTTATAGAAGCAATTATAACTGGATCCTCTACAGAAAAGTTACATTGCACAACATCATCAAGAACATTTTGAAGAAAACTGGTCACTTACTACAGTGTTTCTCAACCAGGGGTACCAAACATTTGCCGGGGAGTACTTGAGATGATTGCAGATTTAAAAGAAAGGTAGAATTGCAAGTATTGTTGTATAAATAATTTTTCTTTGCAGCACATTTTACATTTACATGAGGCAATTGTTTGACATGGAATCTAATAAAACAATAAAACGCAATGGTTATAAATAAAATACATGAGTAAAGATACAAACACATTACTTAGGCGGTACTCAGGACGAAAAAGGTTGGGAACCACTGACTGACTTGCTTTCTTTAGTTGCAATTCCTTGAGGAAGCCTTTCTGTACTGAATATTTGTGCAATAATACATCTTGAGTGTTTCTGGAGACTTTTACTGGCCTTGCTGCATCTTGCCAAGAATAGCACCGTCTCATTGTGTTGTTGCCAGTTATAAAAATCTTTCAGCCTCCATGTCTCGCCTCTAGAAGTCCATATGTGCTGTGTTACTGAAATCTGTCACTGTTCTGTTCTTTCACAGCGTCCCTTTTGGGTATTTAGACAACAGATACTTTCCACTTGCAGCTTCTTTAGACCTCTGTGGCTCCGTGTCGCCCCTTAATGATGACTCAAACCTCCAAAGTGTTGTGACGGGGTCTGATTACATCTCTGTGAGGTACACTGAACTTTAGACCTCACATTTAAACCTGCTTTGTAATGAAACTGAAGCTCCACTGGTTACTGCTGCATTGATGTTAAAATATATCAGCGATACAGTGATGTTTTGTTGATTTTTTCAAGTCTAAGACAGGGCTATTTAATTGACAGCCCAGGGTCCAAATGTGGCTCTTAGTGATAGCAGTATATTTTGGCCCAACATGAAAAATAGGCCACATATATAGAACAGATCATATCACTGGATAGCAATGTGTCCTGTCTATGCACTGTTATTCTTAGTGCACTATGTTGGCTGTTTTTCAGTAGATACTACACATAATTTGAACCAAATTCTGTCAACAAATTAAATGGGTAAGACCTTATAGTCCTGGTTTAGTCCTGGTTCAAGATGAGGTTTGATTCTAGACTAGATTTAGTTTGCAGCCCGGTCTAGTTCCACTGCTACTCCTATTCAAGTCTGGTTGTTGATTGACATTGGGTATGTTGTGGCTTAGTTGAGTTTATTCTTTTATTTTAAGTAATTTCAGTCAAAAAAGTAGATTTTGAGTAGAACTATTTTACGTTGTTTGAAGGTAGTTAATGAAAAACACATTGCAGCTCACTTTTGTAGTCAGATTACTACGCTTATGCAAATATGGGTCACCGGTAAATGTAACTGAATAGCTCTGGTCTGAGGACAGGCAAATTATCCATTTGCCTTTTTACCGCTTTGACATTTTTGACCAGTGATATCTGATTTTCTAATGTTTCTATTTGTTGACCAACAGCTTTTTTATTGTTGATTTTCTAACATTTCTGTTTGCTAAATCAACAATCTTATGAAGTCCCCAGAGACGACTGATAGTGTGATTTTGTCCTCTTCAAATCAAATTGAGTTGCACTAAAATCTGAATATCAATGGATTTCTAGAGTTAAAATGATTTGAATGAAATAAAACCTCTAGAATCTGAAATAATGGTCAGGAAGAAGTCAATACAATAGTGTCATTTGATTTATTTGATTGATTGATTGATGATTGATTGATTGATTGATTGATTGATTGATTGATTTATTTAGTCTTATGTAGTTGTTAAGTTTATTACAATATTACAGTATCACCTTGACCAAAAAGATTTAGGCAGAAGTAAAACATGGTACTAACTATTGATCAAACTAAAATTTCAAAAACTACAATATGTAAATCGTCGGTTTAAGAAAAATGCCAAGTTTATTGAATCTAAATGGGTTTTATAGGTCTTAATTTTTTCTATGAACAGATCTCTGTTGTGATCATATTTGACAGCAGGAACAACTGAAGTCAGTGATTTCAGACAAGAGAACCTAATGCTGTGTTTCCCAAACTAAGGTACAGGGACCTCGGGGGGTACAGGGCCACTTAACAGGGGGTACAGGGATGATTTACAGATAATAAAATAAAGTAAAAATGGATAGAATTGAAATAATGTACAGTATTTTGGAATGCAAAATAGTATAAAAACAAGAAATAATTGACATGATGACTGACACGATTTAATGAACAGATGTATTTGTCTAATATCCAAGTTTGGAGGTCCTCAGAGTGTCAGACTAATTTTAGGGGCTATGCTGGATTGGGACAAGGCCAGAGTCATAGGCACTGAAAGCAGCAAGTATCATCGCTGTCATTGAGGACAAAAATGTGCTCACCAGACTTTAAATTGAGATGAGGGGGCGTACCGACTTTCTCACACCTGGGATACGTTTCTGAAGAGTTTGCACTTGTAGAGGAACACCACACTTTTGATGAGAGCTAAGCTTGCAGCCAAAACTGTCAAAGCCTGATCGAAATACAGGTCTGTTCATAAGAAACGTACACATAAGGGCATCGATTAGCGTAAGAGTTGTGTATTAGCTTTTACGCCAAATGCCTTTCCTGACACAGCCTCATGACACAGAACGAAAAACATAGTTATACGTTCTTAGATTTTCATCTTTAATATAATTCTAGCTAATTTATTGTAGGAATTACAAAATACAGCAATACCCAGTTGGTTGTCTTTGGCATCTGAACAAAGTGACACTTCACCACCTGCTCTGATTGCTTTGTCTTATGGATTGTGGATTAAAACAGTATTTAGCAGCTAAATGAAGTATGTTTTGAATAACTATACTAACTCAAATAGAATAAAACTGCATAACACATTCAGATGGCAGATTTCCCAAACAAAACATAGTCAGATGAATGTTCTTTTTGGACCACTCTGCATATATTAAAGTGCAATCTTAAATCCTTGTTAACTGCAAACTTGGAACTAACTATAAATGAGCAAGTTGAACTGGAATTTCCAACTTGTAAGTTTTGTTTTTTCGCCTGCTGTTGACTTTATTGTTATGAAATAAGAGTTATAACAACTCAGACTCATGCATTCTTTATACTGTTACTTGAGTCAAAAATTTGCAGCAGTAATTGCATGTTTTAGTTGTGTAACAGTACATTAAAGTGCACTACAGATTACAGAATATTTTCCAGTCTAAACATAGTGAACACATGATTTTCACTAAACCTTTTTGCTTGTTTTTTCTTGTTTGGGTACTTTGAGGAAGTTTATTATTGTCATTTGTCCAGCAAATTTGACATACAGCATGTAGAAGATATTCCACAACTGTTACCTAGCAACCAAATTGCAAGTAAGGACCAAAATCCACATAAATGACACAGATGTTAGGATTTAGCAAATAATAAAACCTTGCAAAACTTAAATTTAGATAAATTATTGTTTTTGATGACATTGTTTTACAACTTAAAATACTTTTTTACTTACTTGTTTTTGTGTGTCAATTTCTTAATGAATTGCTGCTGTAAAAGTATGATAAATGTTTACCACAAAGACACACACCAAACTAAGCCAAAGTAGAAAACTTCAATACTGTATCATTAAAGGTCCCATATAACACAAATTGACTTTTTTTTTTTTTTTTTTTTGAGGTTGTAGTCATGTTAAAATGTTGTTATCTTAGCCAAAACATACTCAGAGTTTTGTCTTGTTTCATTCACAAATGTCTGAGTAATCCTACCTGAAAATGTTTTGTTCTACCTCATGATGTCATTAGTGGTAGTTTTATGGTTTTAGCCTAAATTGAAGAAGTTTACTGGACAATTCTGTGATTATCAAATCACTAAACTGCCTTAAGTTGTAGTAAATTTAATTTGATCTTTTGTTCAGTTGAGATTGCCTCAGAAAATCTTTCTAATTTTGGAGTTGAAAAAAGTTTAAACGAGGCAAAAACAATAGCTGCAGCTTACAATTTAGACAGATAAAAGGCTGAAATTATGAATAGTGAAAGTGAATGAGGTAGAAAAAAAGCACATTTCCAACAAAGAACACTGAATAAACATGAAAGGTGTTTGTATTAAGCAAGTCAGATTGCAAAAAAAAACTTCTTGGTGAGGAAGGACATTGTAACATGGATAAAATTCTGCATAATATTGTCCTTTAAGTACAAGTTTTGCCATTTAAAAGCTAATTCAGACATTCCCTTCATAGCATCCTCTCCCCTGTGTCTTCTTTACACGTTTAAAGTCAGCGTGGATGACCTCCTCCATCTCTTAACACTAAATATAGCAGTTTCTTTCAGTGCACACAGCGTTCACATTAGGCCCCTCATCAGCAGGTGTTGTGCAGTAATAATCCCACACTTCTCCCCAGTGTAGTATCAGTACTTCATATACTTCATCCTCCTCCTCATCCTCATCCTCGGCCGTGCATCAGCTGTTCACCACTACACTCAACATTACCTTCTAGGGGAAATACTTTGGCTCCTTGTACAAACTTTGGCCGGTCGATCGCATTAGTCATTAGAGTAAACCAGACGGGTGAGGCCAGCTTTCTGGATCCAGTTCAGAAATGTTTTGAGAAAGTATTGGACAATATTGATAAACAAAAGTATACAAGCTTTACATTTTATGGGGGAGAAAATGTAGCAAAATCAGGTTGTAGCAGATAAATTGCAAGAATTCAAAGTTATTTCATTGTTTACTGCTTTGCCTAGAATGTTTTCTAGTATTAGCATTAGAATTTATTTCACTCTATGTGCTTTTATTTCCTTAAAAATAACTTGAAAACATTCTTGAAATGTATTATAGTGACTTGACACGCCTCTCAACAGATCTGACTAACAGTGGCTTTTTAACACTTTTTTACACTGTATTTAACTCAATTGTTTGTTTAGTGCTTAGTTATTGTTACGTGTAAATATGATGGTACCACTTTATAATAACTACATATTAACTTGCCTTTGTAAATCATGAATAAAGCATGAATAAAGTCTTAATTTTTTATAACAATTGATGAAATAATGAATGCTAAAGTCTATTAAGGCGTTGTAACTTCTTAACTAAGAAGTTAAGCTTATGATTTAGGATTCTAGGATAGAGTTATTCTAATTAAGTAGTTACTAAGCTTTAGTAAACTTTTGTATCTATTACCTATCTAATGGGACAATTCTTCAAATCTGAAAGTAATGTAACAAAAATGAGTTGTAGGGACTTAAAATTGGTTTAAAAGTTTAAATGAAGCCCATTAAAAAGTGCTATTAAATTGTGCTAAATATATAAGGATTTTTGTTCATCAGAAAGCATTTAAAATACTTTAAAGTCTTCTTAGAATGTTTGATTTGACAGTAACTAAGATGGTTACATCAATTAACTAACCCCTTTCTTCTAAGTATACTACATAAGTTAGTTTATTTTTATGAGAACACAAAGTCCCTTGGTGCCTTAAGGGGTTAATGAATCATTTGTTTATGATGAATTAAGTATTCATTAGGGTTTTATCAGGGGTTTGCTAAGGCTGATTAAGTTGTAGTTATTAAAAAGTGTTGCCTACATAATTAACTGCAATTTTATACTTTTTAAAACACAGCTTGTTTTATAATATCAGATGGTGCATATTGACTAACCAGATGCTCGTCTGCCACAATTTCAGTTTAATATTGTTTCCTCACTGGTTGCAGACACAGTTTCACATTAATGAGTCTATAATACATGTTTTCTATGTAAATGTTTTGCTAACTTGTAAAGAGAATACACAAAGTTGTATTTTACCCATTCACACATGTTCAAAACACACATCTTGTATTAAACTCCGTGCTTAGTTTACAGTATAGTATGTTGCTGAGTAAAACAGTACAATACTAAAACAAGCTGTAAATTTCGATGCTTCCACTTAATGACATCATGGGGTGGAACAGAGCACGTAGAGCTTTAAAGATGTTGTAATGCAAGATTACTCAAATGAAAATGAAAGTAAACACAACTCAATGTGTGTTTTTGGTGAGATAACACAAGTTCAACATAGCTAAAAGTTCACACAAGTTGCTTTTGTGTAATAGAAATCTTTAAAATTATGCTAAATTGACTTTTTGAGTTTGTAATCCTGTTCTAACATTGCTTCTTCATCAAAAACCTGCTGGACTTCTGTCTGTGAGCTACTTTCCTTTCTTCTCTTTCACCTCAGTAAAAACGGTTCTGAATTTCCCAGAGTTGTGATGCCATCTCTGAAATCTTCTGCACTGTTTTTAAGTCTGTAATTAATTTTGAGAAAATCTACAGCTTTATCATATCAGACAAGATTAACTTCTATATAATTTCATTTGGAGCCAGTAAATGAAGCTCCATCTTAATCCTTGAGGTGAGAAAGACATAATTATGTGCTTTATTATACCTTGGTTGTTGTTCTAATGCATAAAGAGCCAAAGTAAAGACTCTTAAGCACATGTTTAAAAGTCTAGAATCCAAATAACACATGCCTTTCAGTCTATTTTGTCTACACTAAGGCATGACAGGTGTTTCTAATGTTCGCTTCTCTAAACAATCTCACCAATGTCTCCAAAAACCTCATCTCTCTTTATACAGTTTATTGACCCGGAGCATAACATTGGCTCTTTGTTTTATTATGAACTTCCTTCCTCTCACCTGTTTGCACTTATCCTCCGCTGCCTTCTGGTCCGTCTCTGCCTGCTCTGCCCGGTCGATGGCATTCTCCTTGTCCAGTTTCAGCATTTGCATCTTCTTCTTGATTGCGTCCATGGTGCCGGCTTATTTTTATTTTTTTCCTACTTTTTTCCAGTTGAAAATTCAAGTTTTTCTGTAGCGGAGAGGAGGAGATGAGAGAGGAGAAGAGGAGCCAAGGATGCAAGACGAGACTGCTTCTGTGTGGTTTGAACTTGAGAGGTCTAGAGCCTGCCCCGCGCGAGTGTTCACCCCTTTTGCCACTCCCCAAATGAGCTACATGAAAGTACACTGCAGTTTGCCCCCCTCCTTGTGCATTGAAAACAGGCAGATAAGTTATTTGAAAGTGTTTTAACATCAGCTACAGAAAGTAAGAATAAACAATGTGAAGGTAATATGGAGGAAATAGGTTTGGGATTAACTGATGCATGTACATAACTAAATAAAGGCAAAGACGAGGTGAATTGAGGCTGAAGAATATATGAAATGTTTTAAGCTAGATAGTGGAGTCCGGAGGTACGGTGATTAAGTAAATAGGTAAGTTCAGCGAAAAAGTTTGGGTAAAAGTTAAGACAAAAAATATAACCGTTTAGGCCAGTTTAGCAACAAAAAATAAACTCATTACCATGGCAACCAGCTTACTTCTTTCCTTCCAGACCGGACTACCTAGCACTAACCTACTGTAAAATGCAGCCAGTCTCAGAAGAAAATGTAGATGTACAATGAAATGTCAAAATTTTAAATAACACGTTTTCACGTCTTTTACGTAAATATGTTACAAAGAGCCAAAATGTAAAATAACCATAAATTTAGGTTAAAGCCATGTGGCGACATTTTCTTTCGGTTTAACCTGCCCCAAGCCCCAATCCTAATCTTACCCATTTTAGTAACTTGAAGCCTAAACGTACCCAAAATTTGTGGTTGATTTACGTTTTGGTTTTTCGTAACATTGATGTAAAAAAAGGCATGGAAACATGTTTATCGCACGTTTTTGACTTTTTCATTGTATATCCATTTTTTGAGAGATTGTGTTGGTGGTAAAATGGGCTAAACCAAGACTATAGACGAGGCAACTCAAGTAAAAGTGCAGTGACTCCAGTAAATGTACTGATGAAACTACTTTGCTTGGATTGGTGCACACAATGTTGTAAATAAGATTTGGTATCAAGATATTTACATTGCATGTTGAAGTCTTTGGCCAAAAGTTCAAGTCAAGTGTCAAGTTAAAAGAGACAAGTTCAGTCCAAGTCTTCTACTTTTAGTTTTCTTTCTTCTTTACAAGTCTCTATATAAAGACGGTGTAATCCCTCATTCGTTCAGGAGTGATCCATAGTAGAAGGCTTCAAAGTTGTCATCTGGACAGTGTTTCGAAGATAAAAACATTTTGTCTCTCATCCGAAAGTGATTAAAATGATGTTCGAATGAGAGTCGAAACATCTTGATCTTCGATGACAACTTTGAAGCCTTTCTACTCTCTATATCAAATTACAAATACATCTTTGCAATTTCATACAGGTTCTTGTTCGATAAAGTCAAATCAAGTCATCTCAAGCCACAGAACTTCCAGAGCTATTCTCAAGGTACCCAAGCTAAGTCTAAATCCATTTTATCAAGTTAAGTCATTAAATAGTGACTCAAGTCTGACATAAGTCCAAATCACATCAAAAAGTACATTTTTTTTGCCATTTGCTGTATGAAAACCGCACTGATAAAAGCTCAAAGCACAACATTCATATATACAATCATAGCCACATTAAAAAGCTGTTTAAGAGAACACAAACCACATAAAATGACTTGTACAAAATCTAAAACACAAGAATGGTATGTAGCTTGAAGTGCGAGTGAATTATAACAAATCTGACTTCAATCTTGTGGTAAACAGAGAAATGTTCAAGTTTGGAGGATTTTAACTTGTTAACTTGGACAAAAAAGAGTAAATTTCCGTTTTATTACAAACAATAAAGTTGTATCTTCAAGATCAAGACTTTATTTTCCATTTGCACACGCACACAAAGTCCATGCACACTGGAATTCTTGTGCAGGGCTCTCAGAATTCGAGTAAAAAATCAAAAGTGCATGAAAAACACTTATCTTTTATCTTGGATTAAACTGAACCAAACTACTTTGAATCCAAAAATAAGGTTGAAATAGATATTANAGGGACCTCGGGGGGTACAGGGCCACTTAACAGGGGGTACAGGGATGATTTACAGATAATAAAATAAAGTAAAAATGGATAGAATTGAAATAATGTACAGTATTTTGGAATGCAAAATAGTATAAAAACAAGAAAATAATTGACATGATGACTGACACGATTTAATGAACAGATGTATTTGTCTAATATCCAAGTTTGGAGGTCCTCAGAGTGTCAGACTAATTTTAGGGGCTATGCTGGATTGGGACAAGGCCAGAGTCATAGGCACTGAAAGCAGCAAGTATCATCGCTGTCATTGAGGACAAAAATGTGCTCACCAGACTTTAAATTGAGATGAGGGGGCGTACCGACTTTCTCACACCTGGGATACGTTTCTGAAGAGTTTGCACTTGTAGAGGAACACCACACTTTTGATGAGAGCTAAGCTTGCAGCCAAAACTGTCAAAGCCTGATCGAAATACAGGTCTGTTCATAAGAAACGTACACATAAGGGCATCGATTAGCGTAAGAGTTGTGTATTAGCTTTTACGCCAAATGCCTTTCCTGACACAGATGACACAGAACAAAACGAACATAGTTATACGTTCTTAGATTTTCATCTTTAATATAATTCTAGCTAATTTATTGTAGGAATTACAAAATACAGCAATACCCAGTTGGTTGTCTTTGGCATCTGAACAAAGTGACACTTCACCACCTGCTCTGATTGCTTTGTCTTATGGATTGTGGATTAAAACAGTATTTAGCAGCTAAATGAAGTATGTTTTGAATAACTACTAACTCAAAATAGAATAAAACTGCATAACACATTCAGATGGCAGATTTCCCAAACAAAACATAGTCAGATGAATGTTCTTTTTGGACCACTCTGCATATATTAAAGTGCAATCTTAAATCCTTGTTAACTGCAAACTTGGAACTAACTATAAATGAGCAAGTTGAACTGGAATTTCCAACTTGTAAGTTTTGTTTTTTCGCCTGCTGTTGACTTATTGTTATGAAATAAGAGTTATAACAACTCAGACTCATGCATTCTTTATACTGTTACTTGAGTCAAAAATTTGCAGCAGTAATTGCATGTTTTTAGTTGTGTAACAGTACATTAAAGTGCACTACAGATTACAGAATATTTTCCAGTCTAAACATAGTGAACACATGATTTTCACTAAACCTTTTTGCTTGTTTTTCTTGTTTGGGTACTTTGAGGAAGTTTATTATTGTCATTTGTCCAGCAAATTTGACATACAGCATGTAGAAGATATTCCACAACTGTTACCTAGCAACCAAATTGCAAGTAAGGACCAAAATCCACATAAATGACACAGATGTTAGGATTTAGCAAATAATAAAACCTTGCAAAACTTAAATTTAGATAAATTATTGTTTTTGATGACATTGTTTTACAACTTAAAATACTTTTTTTACTTACTTTTTTGTGTGTCAATTTCTTAATGAATTGCTGCTGTAAAAGTATGATAAATGTTTACCACAAAGACACACACCAAACTAAGCCAAAGTAGAAAACTTCAATACTGTATCATTAAAGGTCCCATATAACACAAAATTGATTTTTTTTTTTTTTTTTTTTGAGGTTGTAGTCATGTTAAAATGTTGTTATCTTAGCCAAAACATACTCAGAGTTTTGTCTTGTTTCATTCACAAATGTCTGAGTAATCCTACCTGAAAATGTTTTGTTCTACCTCATGATGTCATTAGTGGTAGTTTTATGGTTTTAGCCTAAATTGAAGAAGTTTACTGGACAATTCTGTGATTATCAAATCACTAAACTGCCTTAAGTTGTAGTAAATTTAATTTGATCTTTTGTTCAGTTGAGATTGCTCAGAAAATCTTTCTAATTTTGGAGTTGAAAAAAGTTTAAACGAGGCAAAAACAATAGCTGCAGCTTACAATTTAGACAGATAAAAGGCTGAAATTATGAATAGTGAAAGTGAATGAGGTAGAAAAAAAGCACATTTCCAACAAAGAACACTGAATAAACATGAAAGGTGTTTGTATTAAGCAAGTCAGATTGCAAAAAAAAAGAGGAAAGGACATTGTAACATGGATAAAATTCTGCATAATATTGTCCTTTAAGTACAAGTTTTGCCATTTAAAAGCTAATTCAGACATTCCCTTCATAGCATCCTCTCCCCTGTGTCTTCTTTACACGTTTAAAGTCAGCGTGGATGACCTCCTCCATCTCTTAACACTAAATATAGCAGTTTCTTTCAGTGCACACAGCGTTCACATTAGGCCCCTCATCAGCAGGTGTTGTGCAGTAATAATCCCACACTTCTCCCCAGTGTAGTATCAGTACTTCATATACTTCATCCTCCTCCTCATCCTCATCCTCGGCCGTGCATCAGCTGTTCACCACTACACTCAACATTACCTTCTAGGGGAAATACTTTGGCTCCTTGTACAAACTTTGGCCGGTCGATCGCATTAGTCATTAGAGTAAACCAGACGGGTGAGGCCAGCTTTCTGGATCCAGTTCAGAAATGTTTTGAGAAAGTATTGGACAATAAACAAAAGTATACAAGCTTTACATTTTATGGGGGAGAAAATGTAGCAAAATCAGGTTGTAGCAGATAAATTGCAAGAATTCAAAGTTATTTCATTGTTTACTGCTTTGCCTAGAATGTTTTCTAGTATTAGCATTAGAATTTATTTCACTATATGTGCTTCTATTGCTCAAAAATAACTTGAAATGTATTTAGTAGTAGTGACTTAGTGACTTGACGCGCCTTTCCACAAATCTGACTTTTAATACTCTTTAATATTCATTGACTATTACGGTAACTATTTTTACTTGTTTTTAGTGCTTAAATATTGTTCTACATATTATGATACCACTTTATAATAACTACACCTTAATTTGCCTTTATAAAGCATGAATAAAGCCTTAATTTTTGTGAGCAATTGATGAAATAATGAATGATAAAGTTTATTATGGTTTAACTTCTTAATTAAGGATTAAGGTTACATTTTAGGATTCTGGGATAGTTTTGTAGTAATTAAGTAGTTACTAAGCTTTAGTAAACTTTGTATCTATTAACCCCATGAGGAAGTAGCCTTTTTTCACTAAAACACCTAGATTTTCTTTGGTAAAAAATCAACAACAAAAAACCTAGTGGGACAATTCTTCAAAATCTGAAGTAATGTAACAAAAAAATGAGTTGTAGGGACTTAAAACTGGTTTAAAAAGTTTGAGCCCATTGAAGAGTAGGCCTACTATTAATTTTTATTAAATATTAAGTATTTTTTGTTCATCAGTCAAGTCTTCTTCTTTAAATGTTTGATTTGACAGTAACTAAGATGGTTACATCAGTTAACTAACCCCTTCTTCTAAGTATATGAGTTAGTTTATTTTTATGAGAATACTAAAAAATTAAAAGGTGGAAGGTACCACACAAAGTCCCCTTGCTGCTTTAAGGGGTTAATTAATCATTTGTTTATGATGAATTGAGTAGGTTTATCATGGCTTTGTAGTTATTGAAAAGTGTTACCTGCATAATTAACTGCATTTTTACTTTTTAAAACACAACTTGTTTTATAATATTAGATGAAGCATATTGACTAACCAGATGCTCGTCTGCCACAATTTCAGTTTAATATTGTTTCCTCACTGGTTGCAGACAGAGTTTCACATCAATGTGTCTATAATAGCATTTTCTATGTATGTAAATGTTTTGCTTAATTGTCAAGTGAATATACAAAGTTGTCTTTAACCCATTTACACACAAATCTTTGATTATAGACTGTGCTTGTTTAAATGAAAACATTCAGTTCCATCTTGCCTATCATGTATTAATTATAATTTCAGACTTTTTGTGGCATACTCACTGAACAACACGTACGTAATATGTTGTGAGTAAAACAGTACAATATAAAACAAGCTAAATGTCAATGCTTCCACTTAATGACATCATGGGTAGAACAGAGCACGTAGAGCTTTAAAGATGTTGTAATGCAAGATTACTCAAATGAAAATGAAAGTAAACACAACTCATGTGTGTTTTTGGTGAGATAACAAGTTCAACATAGCTAAAAGTTCACACAAGTTCTTTTGTGTAATAGAAAATCTTTAAAATTATGCTAAATTGACTTTTTGAGTTTGTAATCCTGTTCTAACATTGCTTCTTCATCAAAAACTGCTGGACTTCTGTCTGTGAGCTACTTTCCTTTCTTCTCTTTCACCTCAGTAAAAACGGTTCTGAATTTCCCAGAGTTGTGATGCCATCTCTGAAATCTTCTGCACTGTTTTTAAGTCTGTATAAAGAAAATACAGCTTTATCATATCAGCAGATTAATTCTATATAATTTCATTTGGAGCCAGTAAATGAAGCTCCATCTTAATCCTTGAGGTGAGAAAACATAATTATGTGCTTTATTATACCTTGGTTGTTGTTCTAAAGCATAAAAGCCAAAGTAAAGACTCTTAAGACATGTTTAAAAGTCTAGAATCCAAATAACACATGCCTTTCAGTCTATTTTGTCTACACTAAGACATGACAGGTGTTTCTAATGTTCGCTTCTCTAAACAATCTCACCAATGTCTCCAAAAACCTCATCTTCTTTATACAGTTTATTGACCCGGAGCATAACATTGGCTCTTTGTTTTATTATGAACTTCCTTCCTCTCACCTGTTTGCACTTATCCTCCGCTGCCTTCTGGTCCGTCTCTGCCTGCTCTGCCCGGTCGATGGCATTCTCCTTGTCCAGTTTCAGCATTTGCATCTTCTTCTTGATTGCGTCCATGGTGCCGGCTTATTTTTATTTTTTTCCTACTTTTTTCCAGTTGAAAATTCAAGTTTTTCTGTAGCGGAGAGGAGGAGATGAGAGAGGAGAAGAGGAGCCAAGGATGCAAGACGAGACTGCTTCTGTGTGGTTTGAACTTGAGAGGTCTAGAGCCTGCCCCGCGCGAGTGTTCACCCCTTTTGCCACTCCCCAAATGAGCTACATGAAAGTACACTGCAGTTTGCCCCCTCCTTGTGCATTGAAAACAGGCAGATAAGTTATTTGAAAGTGTTTTAACATCAGCTAAGAAAGTAAGAATAAAACAATGTGAAGGTAATATGGAGGAAATAGGTTTGGGATTAACTGATGCATGTAATAACTAAATAAAGGCAAAGACGAGGTCGAATTGAGGCTGAAGAAATATATGAAATGTTTTAAGCTAGATAGTGGAGTCCGGAGGTACGGTGATTAAGTAAATAGGTAAGTTCAGCGAAAAAGTTTGGGTAAAAGTTAAGACAAAAAATATAACCGTTTAGGCCAGTTTAGCAACAAAAATAAACTCATTACCATGGCAACCAGCTTACTTCTTTCCTTCCAGACCGGACTACTAGCACTAACCTACTGTAAAATGCAGCCCAGTCTCAGAAGAAAATGTAGATGTACAATGAAATGTCAAAAATTTTAAATAACACGTTTTCACGTCTTTTACGTCAATATGTTACAAAGAGCCAAAATGTAAAATAACCATAAATTTAGGTTAAAGCCATGTGGCGACATTTTCTTTCGGTTTAACCTGCCCCAAGCCCCAATCCTAATCTTACCCATTTTAGTAACTTGAAGCCTAAACGTACACCAAAATTTGTGGTTGATTTACGTTTTGGTTTTTCGTAACATTGATGTAAAAAAAAGGCATGGAAACATGTTTATCGCACGTTTTTGACTTTTCATTGTATATCCATTTTTTTGAGAGATGTGTTGGTGGTAAAATGGGCTAAACCAAGACTATAGACGAGGCAACTCAAGTAAAAGTGCAGTGACTCCAGTAAATGTACTGATGAAACTACTTTGCTTGGATTGGTGCACACAATGTTGTAAATAAGATTTGGTATCAAGATATTTACATTGCATGTTTGAAGTCTTTGGCAAGTCAGTCAATGTCAAGTTAAAAAGACAGTTATCCAGTTTTATTTTAGTTTTTTTCTTCTTTACAGTTCTATATAGAGGTGTATCCTCATTCGTTCAGGTGATCATAGTGAAGCTTCAAGTGTCATCTGGACAGTGTTTCGAAGATAAAAAATTTGTCTCTCATCCGAAGTGATTAAAATGATTCGAATGAGAGTCGAAACTGATCTTCGAGACAATTTGAGCTTTCTACTCTCTAATCAATTCAATACATTTGCATTTCAAGGTTCTTGTTCATAAAGTCAAATCAAGTCATCTCAAGCACAGAACTTCCAGAGCTATTCTCAAAGGTACCCAAGCTAAGTCTAAATCCATTTTATCAAGTTAAGTCATTAAATAGTGACTCAAGTCTGACAAGTCATCACATCAAAAAGTAATTTTTTTTGCCATTTGCTGTATGAAAACGCACTGATAAAAGCTCAAAGCACAACATTCATATATACAATCATAGCCACATTAAAAAAGCTGTTTAAGAGACACAACCACATAAAATGACTTGTACAAAATCTAAAAACACAAGAATGGTATGTAGCTTGAAGTGGAGTGAATTATAACAAATCTGACTTCAATCTGTGGTAAACAGAGAAATGTTCGAAGTTTGGAGGATTTTAACTTGTTAACTTGGACAAAAAAAGTAATTTCCGTTTTATTACAAACAATAAAGTTGTATCTTCAAGATCAAGAACTTTATTTTCCATTTGCACACGCACACAAAGTCCATGCACACTGGAATTCTTGTGCAGGGCTCTCAGGAATTCGAGTAAAAAATCAAAAGTGCATGAAAAACACTTATCTTTTATCTTGGGATTAAACTGAACCAAACTACTTTGAATCCAAAAAATGGTCTGAAAATAGATATAAGTGTAGTTCCATAGTTTTAACAACAGAAAAACAGCCTAGACCAAGACTAAGCAAAAAGGAATATTAAAACAAGGATTATACAAAAAATTTAAGTGACTGTGTGAAACTTTTTAGCCAAAAAACTGACTTGGAAGAAAAAGGCAAGTGGAGTAAACATGGATGCTTTGAGTGCATTTGAAACTCCCCAAAGTTGACTATTTTTAGTTCATTTACCAACAATACATCAGCATAAAACTGGGCCTTAAGTTCTATTTTAGCTTTCTATTTTAATGGGATGATACAGATACATTTTCACCTCCAGAAAGCTAAACGGTGCCACTAAAACCAGAACTAACTCATGGCAAAAACTAAACCTTTATAGCTTCTAGACTCATGCATAGCTTTCATGCATTCCACCTCGCTCTGAAAACCAACGTAGTGGATCAACAAAAGCTCTTTCTGGCAATATTTCACTCATATCCTTATTTGGACCCTGGTTTTTGGACAGATAAGAACTGGAAACCCACCCAGACTGTTTCCATTTGTAAGTCGAGATTTGTGCTACAGTATACTATGAGCGTGTCTGTTTTTTCTTTCTTTTTTTTTTTCTCAGGAATGTTCAAATTGATGTTAATACCAGAGTTGGTCAGAGAGGACATAGTTTTCATTCTAGCTGTGAATGAAAAAAGACTTGGAAAATAATCTGAGAGAGGGAGAAAGAGAGAGAGAAGCTAACCACACGACGACTGCAAATTATATGCATCTGTAAATTACCGTTGGTCTATATGGCCTTTATTTAGACCTGTTTTGTGTCATTGGAGAGGCATGCCAGGAAATAGGTTCTTTCTGTGCGATGTAGGATGTAGTGAAAGTGGCTCGTTTTGGGCTTGTCTGAGTTTGTAAAGATTTATATTAAAAAATGAGGAGCAAAGGTGGGTAAAAAGTAAAAAAAGTACTCAAAGCAGCAAGAGATACCCAACCTGGGAAGACGAAGAAGAATATGAAGAAGGAAGAGTAAGAAGAAAAAAGAAAGAACAAAGAAAAGTAATCAGAAGAATAAAGAAGAAGGAAGAAAGGAGGAAGAATGGAAAAGAAGGAAGAAAGAAGGAAGGAAGAGAAAAGACAAAAATAGATAGAAGAAGGGAGAAAGAAAGAAAGACAAAGGAAGAAAAGTGGAAGAAATGAGAAGAGAGAAAGAAAGGAGGAAAAAGGTGAAGGGGAAAGAAAGAAGAAGAAAAAAAGAAGGAAAAGAAGAGGAAGAAGAAAGAAAGAAGAAAGGAAGAAAGAAGAAAGAAAGAAAAAGGAAGAAGGAAGTGGAAAGAAAAAGATAAAAAAGAAGGAAGGAGGAAGAAAGTCAAAGGAGAAAAAGAAGAAAGGAGGAAGAAATGAGAAGAAGAGGAAGAAGGAGGAAAAAGGAGAAGGAAGGAAAAAGGAAGGTGTAAGAAGAAAGAGAGAAGACTAAAGAAGAGGAAGAAGGAAGAGAGGAAAAACGAAAAAGAATGCAGACGAAAATATAAAGGAGAAGGAGAAAAAAAAAGGAAGAAGAAATCATTACTTGAAGCTGATTGATTGATGAGTCACAACAGCATAGTCAGAAAGTCACATTTTTTGCTAACAGACATCTTTCCTTCCACAAATTGTCTTTGTATTCATGACATGTTTATCAAATACCAAAATAGTCTGTGATTCTGCTGAGACATTCCCAAATATGCCTGCATGTTTGTTTGATTTGTTTAGCCCAAACCACAATACTGCTCTGTGATTGGTCCGGACTCACAGTGGCCATCTTTATTTGTGCCAGAGGTTTTTTTCTGATACATTCTCAAGATTTTGGGAATGACACAAAAATTGTGAGAATTCATAGTAGAGCCGGTGTAGAGGTAACTGGAAAGTTTAAGTTACTAAAATGGGGAAGTGTAAAACTGGGGCTTGGGGTAGGTTAAGATTTACCCGTTAAACCCAAAGAAAATGTTGCCACTTGGCATCAATCAAAATTTGTGATTATTTTATGTTTTGGCTTTTCATAACAGATTGAAAAAAGGCCTGAAACGTGCTTAATGTATGTTTTTAACATTTTGTTGTATAGAGGGATTATTTGTTTATCAACCGGCATGCTGCCACGCAGAAGACCTGTCACTGATTGACACAAGCTGTAGCAGCAACACTAGCTAGCGCTGTTGTAATTAACTACAAGAGTTTATCACTGAGCAAAACAAAAGTTATGCTGCTAATTCAACATTTGTGAATGAAATTAGACCTACACTTACACTCATTCAGCTGAGTGAAAAAACGTCAAGAAAAAACACTGTGTCAAGCTTCAGGAGCCAGACGTGAGTCAGACCAGTCCAGACCTGATCGAAACAGCTGCTCTCGTCACGTTTTCTAGTTTTAATCAATACAATTTCCCCAGCTAAGCAGATGGACAGTGTCTCTTTCTGCATGGAGCATGCACAGTAGAGCAGAAAGCCACATCAATCGAAAATCCTTCTATATCTTAGTTTTCTCGCAGACTGGGCTGCAACATTATTGTAGCTATACCGGCTTGTCAAAGTCACATCTTGGTCAGTACTTGATGGGAGACCGCTGGAACGCCAGTTGTCACAGTGGGATGACATGAGTGGACTGTCTTCGTGTCTTTGGGCAAGGCATTTAATCCACCTTACATAAATTTTTTTTTTTTACTATGTGTGAGGAATCTTTGATTGTAAAGAGCTTTGAGTACCTTGAAAGATGGAAAAGGGCTATATAAATTGAAACAATTTACCATCATCATCATGAGAAGTGTATGAACATAGTAGAGCACAGTAATGCATGCTGTAAAAAGAGGAATATAATCGTATAACTGTATATCTGTATTTTGGGGCACGGAGGTTAAGATTTCAACATCATGTCAAGAAGCTCAACCTGGTTTTATCCAGTAAATAGAAATCTAAACTTACTGGATCAGAAGTAATCCTCCATCTGTGACACTTTGTTTAATCAATTGGCAGATAAAACACTTTTTACCTGCAAATAAGTCTTTCAAACAGCACAATTTTACCACATAAAACATAAAATACATGCCATTTTCTCTACTCAAATAGGAAAAATGTGCACTGGCATATTTTTGTTGGCATCAGCACATTAAAATGAGAGAAGTTTCCTAGTTTTATGTTCAGCTCAACTTGACGTCATGCGCTGATAAGAAACCTGACCCTGGACCATATTTGGATTTACAGCAGCAGCACTTTGTTTCAGTGACACAATGTTCAGTGCTTTTGGTGAGACCGTAAAGGAATTTGGTGGTAATTAAAAACATTTGATTTTGTTTTTGTTCTTCTGTGAGTAACTGACTGGTCTGACTGTATCTCCCGAGGAAAGAACATGGTGAACATCTGCACAGTAACATGTCCAAAAAAGTTTACTCACATCAAACAGGCAAATAGATAAGTGTCCCAGAGCATCTCTTGTACTTAGACCCTCCTTCTTGCCAAGGAAAAAAACATCAAAATCTCAGTGGGAAAAATGAAAACCTCAGGGAGAACTACAGTGAAAGAGAAATCTACTGCCACAAACAAGCTCTGTTCAATCTATTAATTCTTCTATCAATCTATATCTAAATAGACAGAAAAGTAGTATGCAATTAATACAAAAAGTCCCTAGAAACAAAAAAGTTCTACCACCTTTTTTTTACGTCAATAGGGCACATTTTCATTGAGTTACGAGCACAAACAGCGGATGAACTTATTTTTTTCATTTATTCAAACACACTAATAATTTGGGCCTATACAGAATTACATTCAGAAAGAAAATGTATTAAAAATATAAGGTGGTGGTGGAGGCAAGGATAGGGCTGGGGTCCATATGAAATCTTGCCTATGATGTCAAAAGGGCTAGGGCGTCAGTGATTATGTTATGATTAGTTGACCAGTAAAATATGTTTTTGCTGCATACCAAGATGTTTTAAACACATTAAGCAAATGAAAAGTGTAATTTTTAATTGTAGCTGAAGAGTTCTTGAGAAAAGGAAAAAGCGTTTATTATTTTTTCGCATTTTGATTTAATAATACCACTGTCTTCATTGCATAAAGTGTTTTCTGAAGTGTTTTAGAGCTTAAAGTTGGGGTAGCTAACTTTTTTAGTTGTAAATTTTTAAAAATTTGTGCTTTCCACTAAAAAGTATATAGTAAATACAGCACTTTGTGAAAAAATTAGACCACTGAGTGCTGTCTGAACTGAATAATAAAGAATTTCAGTTCTAATCAGGAGCGAATGCTGTGCTCTGATTGGCTGAGCTTGGGTGGTTCCTCCAGTTTCACTTTGTTGTTTGTAAAAAGAAGTTTATAAGCCATAAATACACCAAAGTGAATACATGTTGATATCATTTATGTGTCGAAGGATTTATGAGAGGAAGTAGTCAGATTTGCAACCTAAATTGTGTTTGCAGTGTGAAAATCAACTACTCCACCTTTAAGCTTTTCAGATATACGGATGTCAAACTACACAACACACATACATACATTTATTTTTTTAACTATCAAATTGTCCACATCATTGACTAATTGTGGCATAAAGATACATGTAGTAGCAGTGTAGATAATTATTGACTAATGAATAAAGTAGTTGTGTACACAGTGTTGAGAGTGAACTGGAAACACATTCAAAAATTGGCCTAAAACAATTTCCAATTGACAAAATTCAACCTTATGTTGCATTTGTTCCAGCTGCTGTGTTGTAGAAATAGTTTAAATAGCCTTTATCTGATTCTCCAAATTACAAATGCAGATATATTTAACTTTGGCAATGCATCCATTTAAAACACATAATAAAGTAACAAACTGAGTCAAGTGTTGAGTGAGAGAAATGAGACTCCTCCCACAGGAAACAGAGCCGTACTCCTCTTGTCCTTATATGGTCATAACTCCCCCAAAAGCCACAGCAGCACTGCCTCGGGAGCACAGTCGATGTCTAAGTATAAATCTCAACGCCATGGGAACCAGCCAGCCCGATTAGAGCGTGCCGTGAAGGAGCAGGAAATCACCAACTGGTTAAATACAGGGGTTAAGTGCTTCATGTCAAGATTAAATGACTGTAACTTTGCCTTTACTCAGTGGGAGCCGATTGGAGGCATATGTGTTATTAACTATTTTAAAAATCCTGGGGCAAAAATGTGTCAGTAAAAGTATAGTGGGAGCATCTTTCTTTATTTAACCCTTGTTTACGCAGGAGGATTGACTTGTGAGTTAGGGCAGGGCAAACCAGAGAAAGATTAAAAGATTGTCTCTAGTAAAATTGTCAGTGGAAATTTATTGAGAATTTGAACTAAGATGATCCTCTATCAGTAAAAATGTAGAAGAAAAATGTTTTTGTTTTTTCTTAAATGTCGCCAAAAAAAGTATTGTTTATGTTATAGACAAAGATAGGTTACATTGTAGTTATATTATTCAGTTTCAGTTACACTATTGGAATGATTTGTACTTTTAAAGAGAACCGATTGCAATTTCTTTGTATTTAGGACTAAACCATAGTAAATGAAGATCAGTAATTAACATTTAGTTTTTTTGTAAAACAGAATTAATGCAAAACTGCTTAGAAAAAGGTCCATTGACTTCCTGTTGTACAGTGGCTATGTGACTATTTTGAACTTTGCATGATTAACTATGAATCTAAATTTTTTTGAATAATAACTTAAAGGGAACCCTGGTTATGAAGACAAATATGGCTAAAACACTAGTACTGGTCAAGCTTTTAAAATAAATTACAAACAAATATATAACTGCTTAAAATTTTTTATAAAATTGTCATTTTTTTTAAGTTGTTTTCAAGCCACTGGGAGCCGCCATTTTGGTTGATGACATAAAATAGTGATTCCATGGTTACTCCCACATGTCATCTGTGAATAGAAAAACACCACTGACAGTGTCCAGTTCTTGCCTCTTCCTCTTGATTATCTTCAGTCTCACTAAATTCCACATAATCGTTCTGTATTTGGCTTTGCTCTGGCTCAAACTGACAAGGTTTAACCCAGGAATTCATGTTGCTTAGTTACCTGCTACTGCCTGTTACCTTGACAACACTATTTTATGTCATAACCGCAGCAAAATGGCAGCCTCCATGTCATTTCTTCATAACACTATTTTAATAAAACTACAAATACTTCCAAGTATTTGTCTGTATTTATATAAGTGATGATATTATAAGTGTTTTAGGGTAAACATGTGATTATATCCAGGGTTCGCTTTAAATACAGACAAGTGGGCAGGGATAGGTGGTAGGTGAGGACAGGGCTTTTCTCGGCTGCAGAGTACAAGCAGCTGCTATGAGAGAAGGCAGTTATAACAAAGTTATAGTAATAATTCTCTTACGTTTTGCTTCCTCTTTCTACTTCTAGAGAATTTAAATGACAAAACAAAATATAGATAAAAGTATTGCAGATACATACTAGCCTGGTGCTATTCAGATTTGGGAAGCAAAAAAGCAGCTAAATTTTGGTAAATTTAAAAGCTTATATGATACATGCAAGGATTTAAAACACATTTTGAATTGCTGGGATTTCATCAGACACGTTTTTTTGTTTGTTTTGAGAGACCAAAAATGTGTATTGACAAAAAGAAAAAAAAAAAACATCCAAAGAAAATACATGCCATTGTGTAAGTCTGTTTTGGGGATAAAAGTCACATGGTGCGTCTTTCTGAAATAACCAAGCTCTGTATTTGTGTCACATTGCAGGAAGATTTGGAAACATGCCATTGAGTGAGTTTATTTTTGCATAAAAAATGTCTTAATACTTCACAGAAGTTGATGAATTTGTATTCTGTAAAATTGCTTATTTTTTCCAGTGAAAGTGAAAGACTCAAAACACAAAGTCGACTTGTGTGCACTTGGAATGTGCTGACAGTCAAGATACCTTCACTATTGGGAGTGAGCGTTCCCTGAAGAGTCCCAAGTGCATCAATTCACATTTTTCTCTTTCATCTCAGAGCTTAAGTCAAACACCTGTGCCTCTGTCCATGACAGATTTGTGACCCTCTGCTGGCAGGCTAAGAAGTATACTTTGTCCCAAGATGCTGAATTACCACAGCTTTCTTTTTCTCTGTGAGGATGTATCTGTAAGACTTATCTCAATAAACACTTGGCAAATAATGACGGGTTTTAGATGAAACACAGAAGCAAGAGTGGTGATATCAGACTGTCACATTATAAAAAAAGAACAAATTGAACTAACTGTCATGACACAATGACAAAAAACGTTAATTGATGCTCAAGATAAAAATTAACGACAGGAATCCCTTTATTAGTTTTTATAATAACATTTTGTGTGAGTATTGAGAATATAAATATACTGTGTTTACATCCTCCAGCAAAGCCCTGTGTGTTACTATTACACTGGTGAAAAGTAGCATGTGTTAGGGTTGGATTAAGTTATTTTTATACTAAGCCTTTGCTCCCCTGATAATTACCTTTGTGGATTATGATATTGTAGACCCCAGAGTGTTTATGTGGTTATATTTAACTGTAGAAGGCCCTTTAAAAATGAAAAGGGTTTTCTTATTATGCTAATGTAATCTGTGTACAGAAGGTGATGACTCTGTATTTAGTAAAAAAAAAAAATAATAATAAAAGAAGGAAAGAAAAAATGAAAGAAAAAACAACAAACGACAAAATGGTAATGTTTGTGGGTTTAACAGTTCATATTGTGTTTTATTCATTTATTCATTTTCTACCGCTTGTTCTTGTTAGTAGTCGCAGGTGACCTGAGCCTATCCAAGTGACTTTGGGCCTTAGGCGGGGAACACCCTGGACAGTGGACAACCCATCTCAGGGATACAGACAGACAATTATTCACTCTGTCATTCATTCAAAGGGGAAATTTACAATGACGCCCACTTAACCTAAGCATGCATGTTTTTGGAGATGGGAGTAAACCGGAGTACCCACCAAGAGAGACTGTGAGATGTTGATGTGGTCCGACCTTGGAGTCGAACCCACTATCTCCTTATTGGGAAGCCAGAGCTCTAACCACTCTGCTAATATGCACCCCTACACAGTTTTATTTAGGTTCTTAACAGGCTGTATGCCACATTTTAATACTGACTTGTCTTCTCTAATATCATGAACACTGCAGATTTAGCAGTGGCACGTCATCACATATGTACTGTACCTGTCAGTATCACCGTCAGGACCATAGTGAAAACCCACACTTGTTGCAGTTCTCCTCCTCTCCACCTGAGGGCGCTGTACAGGCCCCGTGCGGCTGTGTGTAAAGCACGGGAAGGGTTGTTGCTTTTCTTTCCATTAATCTGACCAGTTTTATGATGTCTGATCGTTTTATGTCACTTTGAGGCTCAGTATTAACATCTATCAAAGCGAGCTCAGCTCGTATTTATTAGGTCAAGATGTCAGCCAGCGCTGTTTATGTCTTGGATCTAAAAGGAAAGGTAAGATAACGGGACAGCTGCTATGATGCTAGCGTTAGCCTGTGGCTAACAGCGGCTAACACATTCACACAGGGATTATCATTATGATGTGGCTGTGACAGGAATTTAACAATGACCCAGAAAGCTATGATGTGGTAGTATTTTATGCACTGTGAACCGCAGTAATTTCAACATATAGAGGTGGTTTTGTAATGACTAAACCAGAAGTATTGAGCAAAGAGGAATATGTTTGACATTCATTCTGTCGCCTTCTGTTATCAACATGTTTTCTGATTCATATTGCTTCTAATGAAGATTACTTTCACTTGAGTGACATTACTAATGAGCTGATAGATGTGTGGCTTCAGACCAGTGTCGCTGTCACAGGTGTATCAGTGATACACTTCTCAAATAACTGAAATGAGACTGTGGACACTTCTCACATCCTCTCACTCATAAGGCAGACTTTTGCAGAATCCTATTTTTAAACGGCTGCTATGAACGTACATTTCAAAATACAACTGTTAGTTCATTAATTTGTGATGAATTAGCCACTGTTCAATCCTTCAAAACATCCTATATCATATTTTCTCCTTGTTGCAGGTGTTGGTGTGCAGAAACTACCGCGGTGATGTGGACATGTCAGAGATTGAGCACTTCATGACCCTCCTGATGGACAAAGAGGAGGAGGGAACGCTTTCCCCAATCCTCGCTCATGGAGGAGTCCGCTTCATGTGGATCAAACACAATAACCTCTACTGTATCCTTCTATTAAAGTATAATGTAATAACAATCTAATCACTGAACTATGTATTAAGCTAGATCCATCTTATTTCTACATTTACTTGATCAACCTTAACCATCTTCTCCAGTGGTCGCAACCTCAAAGAAAAATGCTAGTGTTTCGTTGGTGTTCTCATTTTTGTACAAAATTGTTCAAGTATGTGTGCTCAGAACATTTTGTTGTCTAAGGTGTTTGGTATGTGACAATGACACTTGTTCCTCTATTTAGGTTTTCTCAGAGTATTTCAAAGAACTGGAGGAAGAGAGCATCAGAGATAACTTTGTCATCATTTACGAGCTCATGGATGAACTGATGGACTTCGGTTACCCACAAACCACTGATAGCAAGATTCTCCAAGAGTGAGTCAATTGCACAAGACAAAATGCATAAAATGTCATAGTAAACTCCAACTAAATTATGATTAAAAACAGTTACTCAATAGAGAGATTAGGACTTGTTCATTCCTAACTATCAGTTTATGGGACACTGTTTGATTTTAGTTACTGAACAGAGGTGGATAGTAATCAATAGTAATCAGTTGCATTAATTCATTTACATTTACTTAAGTAACTTCTTCATAAAATGTACTTCTCAGAACGCTTTTTTGAAAAACATACTACTACTAGAGTAATGTTTAGTTGAAAATAGCACTACTCGAACTTAAAATAAAAGTCTGGTTATTCTTCTATTTGTCAAACGCTTTATGTTGGCAATAAGAAATAATTTTGTTCATGTTTAATGGGCTGCTCATTAAAAAGAACATATGCTATGTCCTTGTTCTTCCAGTTACAACAGTTAATCATAAAATGACTCCGCCAACTTACTTGAGTAATCATTTTGCAAAATATATTGTTAATCTGACATTTTTACTTTTTTTCTTTTACATTATTTTTAAGTTACTTCACACTGACGTAGGTACACATTTTGGCTCTGCTTAGGAGTTTATATTTGTGATTAATCAGTTTAAACAGGAATGTTCAAACTCCGGCCCGGGGGCCGAATACGGCCTTTGATTAATTTTTGTTGGCCCTCACACTCCCTGCTAAATTGGCTCAATTTACAAAAAAAGTATAAATTTTCCTGAAAACTTTTAACAGATGCTAGTATAATTGAAATAACAGATATTTAATGTTAATAACTTAAATGTAATGTAAAAAATGCAACTTTTTGAATGATTGACTTTGCTGTCCTCCAATCCATTATGCTTTAAAATTACGACCCTCTGTGGAAAAAGTTGGGACACTTCTGAGTTAGAGGAATAAAGTAACAATATGATTTCTATTTTGTTTGATCATTAATAACACAGAGATGAAGCTCGACATAACAGTAAATACCAAATATTTTGCATTTTTATTTATTACATCCAAAAAAGTAGTCATTTATTTGCAAACAAAAAAAGTGTAATATTAGGCGTTTTCCCACATGAAAGTACCAAGAACTAGTCCCCACATTCCTCCAGTCCCTGTTTAGTCAGGGGAACTACCCTGTCCCCATGTTTGTGTTCACACAGCAGCAGTTTCTGAAAGTGGGTCTAACTAACTTTAGCATTAGCATCTGTAAAGTCTGGAACATTTAAATAAGAATAAGTGGTGTTAGGAAAACAAAAGTTGTCTTTGTTTGATTCCACATAAAACTATAATGTGCAAAACTTAAAACATCACTGGAATTAATAATAAAACAAAATTATTCACTGTAATTCCTAATAATAGTATTATAGGCTACAATTTACAAATTAAATAAATACATTTTGGGAGTTACTGCCTTTAAATATTTTTTCTTAAGGAGAAGGAAAGTTTATCTAAATGTGAGAATGTGTAAAACATGTTTAAAAACAAAGTTAGCATTGTAAATGTGCTTGTGTCACCAAAAGGTTCCAGGTCTGACTGGAAAGTACCTGCCCCAGAGCAGGAGCTAAAAAAGTCCCTAAAATGTGGCCCCAGTCCATAGTTCCTGCTCTGTGTGAATGCTCCCAAAATGGGGACAAGAACTAAAAAAGTACTAGGAACTGGAAAAAGTTCCTACAGTGGGAAAAGGCCTATAATGTTTTCAAAGTTCTTTTAAAACATTCTCTAAAAAGTTGTATGAAGGACAAAAGCCTAAATCTGCAATACATTCAAAAGAGCATGGTCTCTTGATTTGTCGAAATAGTGAACAAAATTACATCACCATGGAAACCAAAAAAAAGTTACGCAGTGCTCTTTTAACATGCCCTTTTCCTGGTAATGTGTCGCTATAATATTTTTGTAGGAGTATATTATGAAAAGCTGTCTCTATTTGAACTTCCTCGGCTGTTACCTAGACAACACAGACAACACAGTATTTCCGTAACTGTGGGAGACTCTTTGAGGTTTTTTAGGGGGAGGAATGCAGACATACCCTAAATTATCGTTTGTTAATGTTTACATGTTTTTGTTTGTCAGATACATAACACAAGAGGGCCACAAGCTGGACACTGGCGCCCCCCGTCCCCCGGCAACAGTAACCAACGCTGTGTCCTGGAGGTCAGAGGGCATCAAGTACAGGAAGAACGAGGTCTTCCTGGACGTCATTGAGTCAGTCAACCTCCTGGTACGAAGCAGCGGTTTGTTTTGGTCTCTTACACACACACACTGACATAGTATCTGCTTGTAAACTTCCTCTTTCCTCTGTTACACTCCACAGTCCGAGTCCACAGGATTTCTAAACATTTCAATGTGTAATTTTATGAGATTTGAGAGATTGTGCATAAGTCATGGATCTCAAACCTTCCAGTAGCTCTCCACTATCTTTAAAGTAGCTCCTCAAATTTTGGAAGCACACATAGGCCTGATTTATCAAGCCAGCGGCTAAATTGCTGGTGCAAAATAAAAAAAAAATCATGTTATTATTGGAAAATGTACATAACATAACATATTACACAAAACAGATATGCACCACTTCAAAAAAGAAAAATGTCAGCTACGCCAGATTTTTTGTTTGCACATGAGCAAATGCTTGATAAATCTGGCCCAGATTACGCATTTAGAGTCAAATTGTAAATTGTGACTAGAGCTGGACGATATATAGAATTTTACATATTATGGAGAATGTGGTTTTAAAATATGCAAACATTGAACATCGAGTGTATAGTTTATAGTAAGAAAAATGCTTCAAAAGAGCTGTTTGTAAATACAAAGAAAAAATTGTTGTAAACTCTCAAATAACTATAGAAAGCCAATTTTGTGCTCATTGTTATACACAGATTGTGTCTTGAGTCATTTAGTCAATAACTTAGTGGTGTTTAAAGGGAGCATTTTTTCTGTCTACATAGTGATTATTATGAATATTTGGTCAAATAATTAAGGTATTACTAGTTTTGAAACAAGACATATCCTTTTTTAGTTGACTAATCCATCAGTAGAACTTGTTTTATGTCCAGCACAGTCATTTTTGATAAATAAACCGTAACTATTATAATTAAAGACACGTTTGAACATTTTTTGTTGGACTGATCTAATATCATAATGGAGATGTGCCAAAAAATTAACGCAACATCCATTTTTGTCAATATTGCCCAGCCCCATGTGACTGTCAATATCTAACTGTGTGCACTAATAAACAAACAGTGGCCAGTGTTTCATATAGACGCCTCACTGTGACCCATACAAGCACAATTTTTATTTCATTTTTTTGTGATTGCCTAAGACTGACACTGACACTTTTGTTTTGTAAACGTAGTACTTCGAGGAAAACAGTTGGAGACGCTTGTCATATGTAATGTAAACATTTAATTGTGTACAGATAAACAAAGAAATCAGAGATGAAGCTCAATTGTCAAGCAATACAAAGTGAATTACAAAGTGAATTTTTATCCTCCGAGCCCAGACACATTGTACACCGGGTTAGGGTTAGCTTTACATTAAATTTGTGCAAAAAAATAATATATATATATATTAAGACAAAAGCACAGCAGAAGGTAACTAGCTTTTCCAAACAAACACATTTCAAAATTGTAAGTCAGCGCAATCTATTAAAAAAACATAGCATTTTATAAAGTTTTAGAAGCAGGTTTAACTGTCACAATCCACAAATGTCTTTAGGAAAAAAAATACAAGGTTTGCATGATTAAAACAATCTTCAAACCAACAAAAGCTGTGTTACAGACAAGAAAATAGCACAGCGTTTTTATACTTTAGATTCAGCCTCATTCAGGGGGCATAGATTATATTTAACCCTCCAAACATGAAGAAATACAGTAGTTTTACTTACTCTGACCACTTTTGATTGCTCACAGAAGAGGATGTTTAGTTTTTTCTCCTAGCTGTATATGCTTTCTTAGTAGATGTCTTTTCTTCATTTAAAATATCTAAAATCTTGGTTCTATTAACTTACTCAACAATGTTTTTAGTCAAAGATGCTTTGCCTGTAATCCGTTTGAATAGAAAGCCGGCCTCCAGAAGCAACTGATCACGTAAACACAATCCAATGACGGAAATTAACGTCACATCCTATTCAAATAGATGCAGATTATACACAGTTATATTTACACAGTCTTTGTTAAGCTTGATTATGTGTCTTGTTTTTTTTTCCAGGTCAGTGCCAATGGTAACGTCCTCCGCAGTGAAATCGTGGGCTCCATAAAGATGCGCGTGTTCCTGTCTGGGATGCCTGAGTTACGGCTGGGCCTTAACGACAAAGTGCTATTTGAAAACACTGGACGTGAGTTTCCCTGCAAACACACAGGAGGAGGTTTTAGCAGCGACCTGAGTGACTGTGGTTATTTAGGAAGTGTGTGTGAAAGAGGCTCGAGACGCCTGGCTCCAGTTCCCCCAAAATATTATTCTAGAAACGACAATAACGCAGTGTTTTTCAGATGTTTAAGTTATAACATGTGCACTTTTTTGTTGAGTGAGTGTTAATATGGGAGCTCACAGCAAGACAGTATAAGACATTTCTGGTCAGATTGCTTTATTGCTTTAATAAGATTTCAAATTAGATCAACAATATTGTCCACTCTGCACTTAAAGATGTATTAATACTTCTTTGAAACCACTTGAAAAGAAATCACCATATCAAGGACATTTGTGAACAGGTTTATACGTTACGGTCAATAATTACGATTACTTGATTACACAATTCTTGTAAACAATTACACCAATAATCGTAATTGAAATTCGATTAATTGCACTGCCCTTATCTATTGGCTCCCATAAAAAAATTCCAGGACTCTCAAGCTCGCCTTTTCTTCTAAAATGTAACTCTAACAAGCAGCAGATTTTAAATTACTTAGAGGGATTATTTGTTCATCAACAGGGGCATGCATGCGCAACCGAAATGCAGAAAGAGCTGGGCTGATTAACACAAGCTGTAGCAGCAACACTAGCTAGCGCTGTTGTCAGCAAAAACAAAAGATGCTGCTAATTCAACATTTGTGAATGAAATTCGACCCTACGATCCATACATAGTATTACACGCTAGTGAGTGAAAAAACGGCAAGAAAATCACGGTTTCAAGCTTCAGGAGCCAGACGTCCATCATACTGGTTCAGACCAGATCCAAAACAGCTAGCTCTCATTCCGTTGTGTTGTTTTAATGAAAGAAGTTTCCCCAGCCAACTAGACGGACAGCATCTTGTTCTGCTGCGACATGCGCAGTAGATCGAAAAGTGACGTTGACCGATAATTCCTCTATTATTTAGTTAGTAAAGGGATTTAAGACAATTTCGAACATTGCATTCTTTATTCAGAATCATATTTCAGTGTTTCCCATTAATAGAAGAGACTGAGGCGGCCCCTATAGTCTAATTTTTGCCCCCATAGTCTAAACATAAGATGAACAATTTATTGTTAGTTCAAATGACAGTTTATGGCTGTGGGATTATCATATACATTTAAAAGTAGCCATTTTGATTTTGTAATCAGTGCTTTCTCCATATCTAGAAGCAATCAATTTCATTAGACCCCCTAAAAATATACAAAATAAAATTAATGAAATACAGATTTTGCCACCATAGTCTCAGTATAATTCTGTGGGAAACACTGAGATTTTTTTAGTGATCACAAGTACAGATACAGAGAAGTGGGGATATATGTTTGCCGGACAATGTAAGATTACTCAAAACATGCTTGAATCATTCCAAATACAACTCTGAGTAAAAAACAAGAAGAGTAATCTTGAGTAAACTTTTGAGTGATCCCCTTTAATGTTTACCTTTCATTGTGTATTCTGCATGTTATGTATTTCATTTACTCATCTGTTGTAGCTGACATTAGAAGCACGTCTTAAATAACTTTTGCTGTCATGTTTGTGTTCAGGAGGGAAGAGTAAGTCTGTGGAGCTGGAGGATGTGAAGTTTCATCAGTGCGTTCGACTGTCGCGTTTTGAGAACGATCGCACCATCTCCTTCATCCCTCCAGACGGAGAGTTTGAGCTCATGTCCTACCGACTCAACACACACGTGAGTCCACTTTTATTCTTTTCTGTGCCTTCCTCAAAATGACAAAATTAAAGAAATGGGAACTAAGATCATTTTTAAGGCTCTTCTTCTGCTGCTTTGACAGAGATCAGTATTTGTGGTTGCGCCAGGATATCCCACTTTGTGACTAAGATTCTAAAATTTCAGACATGTGACTCACTTCAAGTACTTTTCAACTTGTTAGCATTTTGACTTTTTTCTTTACCAGTGCAAAAAAACATCAAAGCAATATTGTTAAAAATCTTGGTTTTGTTTTTAAAAGGGTTTTCTCTAAAGGCAGGTTAGGTGCAAACACAATTTAGGTTTTAAATCTGCCAACTTCTCATAAATCCTTCGACACATTGTTCATATCGACATGTATTCATTTTTGGTTGCAATTATGGTTTATAGACAAACAACAAAGTGAAACTGGAGAAAATCACACAAGCACTGCCAATCAGAGCGCTGCATTTGGCTCCTGATGAGAACTGAAAAATTAAAGAGTCATACTAGTGACTTTCCACTAGGGGTGTAACGGTATACATGGTCGTAGTGAATCGTTTCGGTACAGCACGTTCGGTTCGGTGCACGTGTGTACCGTTTCAATACTATTTTATGTAAATAAATGTGTTTTTGCGCGACCGGGGCGGAACTGTTCACGCACGGCATGTTTCTACACGGACAGTATTAAGTGATGCAGCGCTAGCTTATATTTTGTGTTTTTTTTAAACGTCTTCCTTGGACTTTTATTCATCCGCGCTGCTTACTTGATGCCAAGTGAATACTTCTGATGGATTTACATGTCTCCGCGCTCGTTAACACTTCAGAATCATCGCGGGACAAAGACGAACATTTGAACTCACCGCTACCGCCGCGTCCCAGTCACCTGTAGCACACGCAGTCACAACTACAAGGCTTTCTGTGAGTAAAATCCTGCACAAACACCGCTCCTTGTGAAAAAAGTCCATCGCCACATTCACATGTCCGCTCGATAGATATGTGTTGATCAAAAAGGACTGTCTCAATGGCTCCAAAAAACTTAAGCTGCTTCAATGAGCTTCCTCTTGATTCAGCGCCACACTGCACCACGTCACAAGCCACTGTTCAGCAACATTAGAATCACGCACTGAGCAAATACAAGCAAAAATAAATAAATTAAATTAAATAAAAATAAATAAATACAAAAAAATACAGATTTAGTGAGTTTTTTAATATAAATAAATAAATACAAGCTCAATCTAAATAGATTTTGTTTCTTTGAGATATTCCTGCTGCAGGGTATCAGCGTTAAATTAATATTAATAGAATATTGTTGCTTTTACAGTGAAATGTACAAATATTGTTTTCTTTTTAAACATAAAACCTGAACTGAAAGTGTACCGAAAAATACCGAACCGACAACTGTGAAAACTGAAAACCGAACCGAATATGATTTTAGCGTACCGTTACACCCCTACTTTCCACAGCTGCATATAGACCTCAAGCCACATGTTATGTACCTCTGCTCTAAGAAAATAATAGTCTGAATAGTTTGAAATAAAATTCAAATAATCATGATTATAGTTTTTTCTTTTATCAAGCAGCCTTAATATAAAATCTGTCATTTTTGAACCATGATCATAAATCTTTTGTCACATTGCTTAATTTTTTGAATTAACAAAAGAAATTTTTTAGCTATAGCCCCATCAAAGCAGTTACTATTAGGAATGTTTCACTTAGGTCATGATTCGATTCAATTTTGGATTTGGTTTGATCTGGTTAGTTTATCTATATTAACTAGGGATGGAAAATTGAAAAATCAATCCAAGTATGCAGCAATTGAATCGAAAGGCCAGAATTGATCAGTTTTGCTCACGTAGCCACTGACTTAAACACACAGCCTGTAGTTGTATAACACACACAATAACAGTCAAGAATAGTCACAATATTTGAAGAAACAAAGTATGAACTTGTGAAAGACCAGACAGAATGTGCTTAATTATGTTGCGTTAACAACTGATTGTGGACGGACCTCTAAATGGTAAATGGTCTATTTATATATAAAAAGTTAATATAAACTTACAACATTGAACAACATTGAACAAAATCAAACAAAATTGAAAATTGTGGCTGCAAAATTAAAAACTGAATCAAATTGTGACTTAAGTGAATCATTCCATCCCGAATATTAACTTTTTTTTTTTTTTTTTTTACCTTAAAACATAAATCACAAATAATTAAATTTAAACCAGAGCCACTGCTGTTAGTGCTTAGAACTTTTTTTTATGAACTTAAGAACAGTAAACAAGGAGGTCCACTCATCATTTGTTATTAACGCAGCATAATAAAGCACATTCAGTCAGGTCTTGAACAAGTTCACACTTCGTTTCTTCATACATCCTGGTTATTATTGAAATATTATTATTTGCATTAAACAATAATAGTGTGTGTGTGTGTGTAGGTCAGAGACGGCACATGTTTTTTATCACATGAGCAAAACTGATCAATTCTGGCCTTTTGATTCGATCGCTGCATATTTAACGATACAATAAGATAAATACAAAACCAGATAATTATGAAATATTTACACTACTGTGTAACATATCAGATATAACAATAATATTCTGATAACATTGAATCTAACCCTTGTGACAATCTGCTTTTTGAATGAAATTATATAATTCTTTATTTTATTCAGTGTCTGTTTTTTTATCCGCCTAATTCTCTTATTGGTGAGTCTTTGTCCAGGCCAAAGTGTGTGATCTCTTGATTTAACCAATCACAGTGAAGTGTGAACATTCTGACAAAGCAGATTTTCCTCAAAAGCAGTAGGAATATAAACAATGTTTCTGAATCTTGATAAAAACCTAAATTCGCACTGGCTCCAAGAAAATTGTGATATTAATCTGTTGCCATTTAAACCACATTTTTTGACAATAACAAAAGTGAAACAAAGAAATATTAAACAGAACGACAAGAGCAAAGGTTAATGTAGGTTATTAAAGTTTAAACTGATATTGTTACTGTAAGTATTTCATCACGATTACCAGTAAGTCAGAGGAAATTAAGGGAAGTGTGTATTATTACTTCCTTATAATTCCCAGTCTTTGTTTATTATTTATCCTTCCAAGTGAGAGCCGCGTCATCTTTGATTGGAAAAAGACTTAAGACACGATGTCCGAGTACAAGTCTGTGAGCTGGCCTATTGTTTGAAGCCTTTTCTATTTATGGCTCTGAGTGAATACAAATGGCCTTTCCTATTGTTTGAGTTACCAAAAGGAATTTCCTTGTACCGAAATCAAGTTCTTATTGTGTAATAATAAACTCATTTACAAAGATGTAGTTAGTTAGCTCTTTTGTTTTAGTAAATGGATATACTGTAGCAGTATAAGTTTACTTTGTATTGCTGCCAGTACATTTAGTAAACATTGCGCTGCAAATGGAGGTTTTACAACTCAGGCAACATGATTCTGCTGTTAAATAATTTTTAGTAGTTTTCTGTTTTGCAATTATTATTATTTTAATTGTTTAGTCGACTATCATTTTCTAAAGGCTCCGTTCACTTTTTTGTTGCACTGTCCAGTGCTTCATCAAGTTAATTGAATAACTCAAATTGATTTCTCCAATAATTGTCAACTACTTGAGTAAAAAGTTATCTTACTCGAAACAGCAGTGTTTGTTTTAGGTTTATGAGCTTAGCAGGGCTGCTTGAGTCATGTAAAATATTGACCTGCATATTGCAGATTTTTTTTTTATTGGTAGTAGTTATAGAATTTTTATGCCAATTAAAGCAGTTAAACTGCTTTAAATGATCTTATGATGATATTTTAGGACAATCTAAACTTCTAAATTTTTTAGAAAACCTGTCAATTGCTGAGAAAAGGAATCAAAAGAAAAGTAATGACTTCAACATGACTCTAAACATTATTCTGAAAAAGTATTTTTAATAGGAAAAATTAGTTTTACTGCAAATAGTAATAATACATTTAAAATGTTGTGAAAGAAGAACATGTTATCTTGAATTTAGCAGATTTCACTTGTTAAGTGAATATATCTACAAATGGAATAAGATTTTTTGCAATTAAAAGACGAAAACACATCTTGTTGGTAAAATAATAGTTGAATAGGGTGATCAGACGTCCCTATTTATCTAGGACAGTCCCTATTTCGAGTCCTGAGTCCCATGTCCTCAACAAATGTTGCCAAATCCACTTATTTATCCCTGTTTTACTCAAGACCCAGTTGTCCTGATTTTTGACTACTCTGACATTTTCTGACGCAGGAAAAATGCACCATTTTGCCCTCACAAAACTTACAGAGAATATAGTGCAAAAAAGATACTTATTTACTATTTTCACTGAATGTTAATTACCCGCCGCAAAAACTTGAGCGTGTCCCAGTTTTTCATTTTGAAAATGTGGTCATCCTAAACTTGAAGAAAATAAATTAACAAAAGCTACATAGTATATACTGAATTTAAGAATTTGTGATTTGTCTAAAAATGTCATAAAACCTCTCATTGATCAGGCTTTTGCGACACACTCATCTAATCGATTAAATTGGAAAATATAATAAAACTAAATAATCGAAAAACAGCTGCTTTGTTCAGTTCACTGTAAACTGTTGCTGTAGTTGTAATACTTGTGCTGGTCACTAGATGGCGACTTCTCCACACAACAAGATCACTTTATCTCCAAACCCACATGTGTTGTTTCTTTTGTCTCTTTCAGGTGAAGCCTTTGATCTGGATCGAGTCTGTCATCGAGAAGCATTCCCACAGTCGCATCGAGTACATGATCAAGGTTTGGACACACCTCTGATGAGCTCCAATCACATTTAAGCTTGTTTCTTATGTAAGCAAGAGCTGGTTATGCTAAGAAGTTTACTAACGAAGGGTGTGTCGCACGTTCATCGTTACAATAGGCAGCTTCATAATGATTTAGCAGAGCCTTCTTGTTCTCGTTCACGTGTAAACTCCACCTTGTTTGTAGAAGCCTGGCAGAGCTGTTCAGAAGTTTAACAATGAGACCGCAGTACATTAGGAGATCAACTGTACTTTTACTTTTATTTGTTTAATGATAGACTTATTTGTTTAGCATAATTATTAGTAGCGCTGTTTTAATTGTAATCGTCTGCTGGATAGAGCAATGTACTCATTAGGTGTACAGTATAAGCTTTAAATACACACGGGTCTGTCTGAACACTTAATAGATATAATTATAAAGCTTGCACCTTAATGTATGAGGTTTTATAAGGACCTTAAGTCTGAAATAAAGTTTGATTGATTGATTATGAGGGAAAAATAGAAGTTCAATATAAAGTTTTCTGAATTCAACAAAATTAAAAGCAGTTGTTTTTGAAATTTTACACCACGTAACCTGAAAGAAATATTTCACTTTCCAAGTAGCAGGTCAAAGCCAAGACTATTTCAAATCTAATTAGTTCTGTGCACAAAACATCAGTTGGCTTGTTTATATTTAAAAGTACTAACATTTTACCAACAAGTTAACTTCCTGTTCATAAAATTTCTATAAAGTTTTCACTACTTCAGTCTAAAATGAAAAAATATATACAATAAGATCAGGAAGTGAACAGTGATTTGTGTTTGGTTTTCTCTGACATGTTCAAGACTCTACAAATCAAGAGAATACTTCACCAAAAGTATGTATTTGTCTGTCTCCGCTATTTCTAAAGCTTGACATTCAATAACTAGTTTCTAAGCACAGGGTGAATTCAAGGTAGACCAATTTTTCAGAAGAAATACCAATAAAGGTTTAGCTGGAGGGTAAAAAAAGGTGACTTGTGTACCCTAAAGGAAGTAAAAGCTGTAAGAGTTTGATATGTGTGGTTATATATATGTGGTTAGTTCATTTTTCTCTACCCTATGATAAAAACAATGCTAAAGATAAAAAGATTGTTGAAACCCTCTTATTTTCTGTCAAATCAACCATTCTGAGATGAATGAAAGAGTCAATCTATACTCTAAGACTACAAATTAGAAAAATACACCAAAAAATTTAATAAAATGGTATAGGATTTTTAATAAACTTTGCGAAAACATTTTAAGTTGCAGAGCAATTGTCAAAACCCAACAGATACCAAATCTAGTGTTGATCAGACCCAGGACACTAGCTAAACAACTTTAAAATCCGTTGTTGTTTTGTGCAGAGATTCTTCTGTCTTAACACTAAAGTCAATCAGTCATCAGCGGCTAAAACTACAAAGCCTCAGCTTCACAAAGAGTCCAGTCCGACATAGTTGCTAAGAACTTTCCAATGTGATGTCATATTTTATAATCTGGAAGTAACGTTTTAGTTAATTTATATATTTTTTGTTGCTGTAAATAAATAAATAAGATGGTTAACCTTTTAGACGCCAAGATTGTTCATTTGAAATCCAGTCCAGCAAATAGAGACTATAAACTTAATCCTGGAGCATCCAAACTGATATCTCTCAGTCTTTTTTTATTCAACCACAGTATTAGCCTTGAATCGTGACTTTTTCCTGAAACTTATCAGAATTTAAGAATGTGGAGTCTAGAGAAGTAGAGCCTTAAAATGACTTACTTTGGCATCTAAAGGGTTAATTGTGATAGTATTTGAAAACATTTTTAGGATAATCTTCTTGGTGAAATGAGTTGTGCAATCTGTTATGGCCACTTTAAAGTTGCACTCTGTAACTTTCTGGTGTTTGTATTGTCACATTGTAATCTTCCACAGCTAAACTTGTTATGTCTCAGATATTTGACATTTTTATTGCTCTAAAATACCTTGCATTCAAACTTGTGACTTGGCCGAGTGGCGTCACCATGGAGATTATATCAAAAGTCATACTCTGGAGCATTCTAGACAAAGCAATAACATCTCTATGGAGACGAGCACTCTCTATTGGAAAAATGACACAGTGCACCTTTCACTGATGCCTGACTCTGAGCTGCTCTTCGTGTGACTTTTTCCCAGGCCAAGAGTCAGTTTAAGAGGCGTTCCACTGCCAACAACGTGGAGATCCACATTCCTGTGCCAACGGACGCAGACTCACCCAAATTCAAGACAACCGTGGGCAGCGTCAAGTGGGTGCCCGAGAACAGCGAGATCGTCTGGTCAATCAAGTCGTTCCCCGTGAGCAGAACAACACTGACTCATAATTGCACCATAATACCTTTGTACAAATGTTAGACACAATAGAAAATACAAGCTGCTGTTGTTTTAACTCAAGTGGAGCTTTGAATCGGTCTGGGGTGTGGACATAGTTTGGATTTGTCATTGAAGTTTGTAAATATTGTAGTTTGTCATGGGAAGATGTTCGGCAGGTTTATAAAATGTGCAGTTTTAGAATGCATTTCTTTTATTTATTAATTTGCCTAATAAGTTCTGTTCACCTGCCATCACACATCAGTGTAATTTTCTTACACTACATAGACTACGACTGTGCAAGTTATCCAAAAGTGAATATATTTTATTTATTACAATTTTGGGGGCGTAAAAGCCACTGCATCTACTGAAAAAAAAACAACAACATTGATTACAATTAAAATATAATTTCTTTTATATGTTGATTACAATGCTACTATTACAAAGTATATTTGTTTAGCCATCAGTTTATTGTCAGGTGTTTTTTTGTTTATGGGACAAAAACTAGACTATGGGAGGCCTCTATAGTCTCCTACATTAACACTGGAGCATTCTACAGATGAATTAAGTTTACTATAGGTGGTAGGTTACTAAGATTAATCTTGTTTCAAATGTCTTCTTTTGAAAGTTTTTAATGCAAAAGATAAATGTCAGGATACATTGGATACATAAACTTATTAAAAATTTTACACTTATGAACCCGGACTGCTGCTTTAAGGCTGAAACTACTGAAAAACGACTTTTACTTGTATTAAAAGCAGTGTGAAATATTATCTACATAATCAAAGTTACATTCTTAGCATTGATTTTAAGGAGGGCTGTACTGAAAAACATCCTGAAAACATTTTACAAATAGTTTTTCTGCATGTATCGGAATATGTGTATTATCGAGACCCTTGTATTGGGATACGTATTGTATTGGAGGCTCTTGGGAATGCCCAGTCCTAGTAAATGTAGACTGTGTTCAGGAATCATGGTAAACTTCAAATGGTGACCTGAGGCCAAGAGAATATATTTATATATGTCTAATAAGGGAATAAATACTGGTCATTATAGAAAGGTCTAATGGATCTGTGAAATCCTTGTTACATGTTCATTTTTTTTTCCATCAGGGTGGAAAGAGTATTTGATGCGAGCCCACTTTGGCCTGCCCAGTGTGGAGGCTGAGGACAAAGAGGGCAAACCACCGATCAGTGTCAAGTTTGAGATCCCCTACTTCACCACCTCTGGCATCCAGGTACGTCCTCATCCATATGACAAACAATACGTATATCTCGAAACCACTTCAAAGACATCACTTGATCTTTGAAAAACTGTATTTGCTCTGCTCTGTGGTGTTAAAAGTAACTAGTTTTTAGTATGATCTTTAGCTTTTAGCTCATAAAGAAAGTAGGCTGGCACAATTTCTGAAATAATGTGACTATACTGACTATTCATTCATTCATTATTTTCTACCGCTTAATCCGTTAGGGGTCGCGGGTGACTGGAGCCTATCCAGTGACTTTGGGCCACTGGATAGCCAAAGTCACAGATATACTGATATCAAATCGTTAATATTAAAAATAATTATATAAATGCATCACAAAACTTTATTTCATCTGACAGAAATGAGCTTTTTTCTGAAATATGACAGTATCTGGTTTCAGTTTCATCTCCATCCATATCGCCACCCACAAAATCATCTTGTTTTGGCTTTGATACACATCTTAATTTCATTGTTATTGCGACTTTACTTTGGTCTGAATCTGGCAAATTCGACTCTTTTGCTATTAAAGCTTGCAGACCCCCGAACTGTAGCATGCATTTATGGAGAAAGGTGAAATTTGAATCAGAAAATAACATTTGCAAGACAAATTTTACTGCAATACATATTAGCAAGTGTGTGACTGTTCTGAATATAACTAATATAACTTTAGAAAATGGTGTAAAAGCTCACAAATAATTAAGGTTTATTATTGAAAAGGTGTTCAAAGCCTGCACGTACCATCACTTTTGTGTTAAGGTTAAACAAGGTAACGTGTACCAAGTCAAAGTCTGACTTCTTTCCAAATCAAATAGTTTAGATAATTGTGGTTTGAATCTTGCCGTCTTTGATTTAGAGCTCATGGCTTCGCTGTCAGATGTTGTCATGAGCGCTTTGTCCACAACAGGAATTTAAACTATTCAGACAAGCTCCGTTTTTGGCCGAAGGGGGCAGCAACGGTTCACTGTAATGTCGAGAACAAGCTGGAAGTGCTCAGAGTACATTAGGAAAGTTGAGGGGGAAGAAAAAATAGAACTTGTAAACATTTTTTATTCTGTTTGGGAAAATTTATGGCATGCCTCAAAACATGAAGACATAATCCGTAAGAAAAAGTAGGTGTGGGGAGTTTGTAAACAACAGCTGTGATCCATTTAAATATTTATTCAACTATATTTTATCTTAACACACAATGCACAATATACTGTAATTCAATTTTTAGCAAAACAAATGGAACATAATGTGACAGAGAGAAAACAATAACAATCTTGTATAAATATAAATCACTGTCATATGCTTATGAAACAGAAAATAAATCAAGATTATTGTACAAATCTTGAGTAGTATTATTCTAAAGCTTTTTATGTGGACCTTTTTTTGTAAAAGTTAAGCATTGATTAATTACTCTGCTAATTATGATTGAAAGTAAGTCATAATCTAGCCTAAAAGTTGTTTCGGTACATAGTTGATCAAGGAAACTCTTCACTGAAACATATTTTGACAATTTATTAGTTAACTACAGTATAAAGGGGATGTGGCAGGAACCCTCAAAGTTATTAGTTTTTTGTTGGTCTGACCATCAGACATAACAGGCCTTTTTCACACTTTTTCACACTGCTGCTTGGCTATGAATATAGTTGTTTCCGGTCAGTTAATTCCCTAGAGAGGCTAGGTCAAATGTTGTAAACTAATCAAAAATTTAACTAACACAAAGCGGACAACAAGTTACAGCCAGAAAATCTTTGTAGCAAGTGCAGAGCTTCACATACGAGGTCAAAAGGTTCTACAAAAGCACTCCACCTAAGATGCAATGTATTATCAATTGTCTGCTTTGTATTTACGCAAAATTATTTGTTAGGATTTAGCACTGCGCCAAAATTACACACTTTTATAAACACATGGGCTTCCCTGGTGAAGTATTTACCTCGTATGTGAAGCTCTGAACTGGCTGCCAGTGATAATCTAGTTGAAATCTACTCTTTGCTTTGAGTGTTTTAAATATTAATTAATTTTAGCCGCAGCGTGAATAGGGCCTATAGATTTAGCATTGAGATCTTCTGCACTGTAATAGTGTATTAGATCTATACAGCGCTTTTCATGACACACAAAGTCGCTTCATTTTTTTTTTTTTGCATTATTCATTTTCCCCATACTTGATATTGTAGTAATGTAGCAAGGCTTTAATTTAGCATCATTGCCTCTCTGACCACAACCAACCATTAATTCCTGGAAGTTATTTTAGGTTTAAACATGAGATGGCAAATGTATTTGAGCATCATTATTTAAAAAACACAAAAATTACAACATTGTACATGATATGCGTCTTTAAAGCAACTGCGGCTCAAAGTTTTATTGAACTTGTATTGACCATGTAGCAACTTCTATGCACAGCCATTGACACTGTTGAGAAATGCGCACAAATATTACCGGAGACATCTGTGGTGTGGAAAATTGCATAAACAAGAGCTCATCATTTGGTCTTTGCCTTCGTGTTAATCACAGTAATTCACAGCCTCAGTAAGCACACTACAGCGAGTCGACGGCTTCAGTTCCCATGACACACTTTAGACAAGCTAATGTTTTCTCCTTGAATGAAATTTGCTGACCACATACTTTAGCGTAGCACTGGCTGTATAATTACACTTGTTCTGTCATTATACGTGTAGCAACTTTGCGCACCACACGATGAACGTAAAATGAACTTTTGCTATCTGCAACAATGACGATTTTCTTGGAGAATTTACTTTTTGTAGGAGAGGCACAAGTTAAAAAAATGCTGGCAGGTCTATACGCTAGCTTCAGGGTTTTAAAACGTTTTGAAAGATGCTAGGTGGGCAACAATAGCTTGTAGCATGCTGTTAGCATCAGTACTTTTTGTTTTTTGCTAAATCTGTCTATAGTTTGTAAATACTATCAAATCAGGCAGTGAGTTGTGGCTAGATGGGATTTTTTTGTATTTATTATATTTAAAAAAACTTTACATAAGCTGAATACTTCACCAAAAGACACTCTTTATAAAGTTGCATGTGTAATGCTAATTCTGTTATTGAGGCTTTTGGTTTAAAATAATTACAAACTAATGTGACCTAATTTATCTTCACATAAAATATTGAAACTAAAATTATATTCACATAAAACACTTTTTTTTAAATGTGGTTGTTTATTCTTCTTTTAGTGAAACATTAGCATTAGCTTTTTGAGACACATCAAGCTAGCTAGAGTGCTGTAGTCTATAAAACCTTCTCATAGTAAGTTCTAGTAGTTGTATTTGTTGTAGCAGTGTTCTTTTAGTCAGAATGCAACCTTTTTATTTCATTATTTTTTATTTCACTTGCATTCATAGATACTTTTACAACAGTCATTTCTACAGCCTTAAAATTCCAATAATTTAAACTACAAAACTAAACTAACAAACTCTTAAAACCAGCTTTGTTAAACTAACTTTTAAAACCAGTCATATAGATGTTTAGCCTTTTACTTTGTCACCACTCAGACAAAATAATGATATAAGCATTTCATTATTATGACTCAGCCAATGCAATCACTACACCTCAAACTCTGTGTAACTCGATAAAGCAACTTTGGTTTCAACTGAACAATAAATAAAGCTTTGCATGGCTAAGATAATGCTAATGTGTTTGTTCCAGCACATTAACAAGCAATGTTTTAGGTTACGTATATTGTATATGTTGCTTAAGTTAAGTTATAAATAAATAAAAAAAATTTGTGTATTAAAAAGGTTTCATTTTGACTTGACTAAACTTGGAGCTTCCCCGGTTAAAGCTTATGTAATGTAAGCTAGCGTTGCGTGGCCTAGTTAAAAAGCATGATGTTCACTTTTTGTTGGGTCAATGAAGAGATATTACATTACCACCTGTGTAAGAAAAAAAAGGAACAGCAACACAATGCTTTCAATAAAAAACCTTTATGGGTCATTTAGCTCAAATAGCAAAGAGGAAAATGGAATAAGTCAACTCGTATTCCTTGGCTACGCTGTCTTAATGCACTCATAAAAGTAGATTACTTTATCTGGCTGTTTTACATGCATCTTGTGAAAGTTTTTATTGTTTTATCACTAAGGACTGTATGTAAATATTTGTTAGTCCCACGATAATAGTGGTAGGGAATCATTTATCAAGTATTTACTCTTTGAGTATCTTTTGAGAAATATGTTATAGTTATAGTAGTATACTGATAAGTCACAAACATTTGCCTTGTGTTTCAACTCGATTTAGGTTTCAAATCTGACAAAATCTTCTCATAAATCTTTCAACACATGATTAATATTGACATATTAATTTTGGTTGCAATTATGGCTTATAAACTTCTTTTAGCAAACCGCAGTAAAACTGTATAGGACTGCCCAAGCACAGCGAATCAGAACGCAGCATTCGGCTCCTGATTGGAACTTAAATGATTTATTATTCAATTTAGATAGCAGTCTAATTTTTTTTTTACAAAGTAAAAAAGTTAGTTACCCCAACTTAACTGAATTAGTATATATCCATATTTTAACACTTTTGAACGAAAGGACACATTTTATGCAAAAATACATGTTCAAGCATTGCTTCATCATCGACAAAACACAGCTGTACAATGTCTGTGAGATACTATTATTTTTTCTCAGAGCCTCATAAAACACTTTTTTAAATGTCCTAGTTTAGTAGATCTTTGATATTTTCTGAACTGTTCAATATCAGTAAATCAATCATTGTTTTGAGTCTTTCTTCTGTGTAATTTTGTTAATTATGTGAACCCTGTAGTATAGAATTCCGAACCTGATCTAAAATGTGTGACTTGAAGTAACTTTTAACATTAACTATTCTTTTTTTCATGAATCTATGTAATCTGAACAGCTTTTTCCACATTTCCTTTAGTAATCAAGTGAATTTGATTAAGACTTTTCAACGCCCATGTGGAAATGACAACCACACTGCTTTATTATCTTGTTTGTTTGTATTGTTTTTGTTTAGTGATTAATTTGTAGTCATATAAAATCTTTTAAAATATGAAAATATGAAGAAACAATAAAATCAGCTCCATATTATTGACAGAGCTTAGAGCAATCTATGTCAGTCATGAGAAGAAGTTTTATTTCCTAAAGATACAAATAATGCTATTACGTACAAACCAATTCACTATTTTGCTTACTAAACACATGCTGACTTTAGAACTACAATATCTTTAGCTTGTCTCATTAAAAACGTTGAACACATATGGATTTCTCCTTCTTGGCTCTTACGCACATTGAATCCGTGCAACCTCTTCATTGGGACCTAACAAGCATTTCCTCATTAAATTCTTACGTCAAAACATCAACTATTTGTCTTATTACAGGCTCGACTCAGACCAGCTTTTAACACCGTGTGAGAGAGCGGTCCGTGTTGTTTAATTAGACGCGTGTAAATATCAAAGCATGAGAAAGTTGCTCTTAACTTGAACCACTAAGTGCAGAGGAGAGAGATGTGAAGTGCGTGTGATGCAAGAAACTGCACCCTGTAATTTAACGCGTAAAACAGCTCTTTGGACATCCACATTATTCTCTGTAGTGTGTCAGCATTGTAAGAAAATTATGTATGAGAACAACAATATATCTAAACTAAATTAGAGGTGTGCAATATATCGAATTATAGATAATATTGTGATTTTTTTTTTTTGATAGGGACAGCACATATTAATGAACATATGTAAAATAATATGTAAATATGTCAGATTATCGCAAAAATGCCAATTTCCATCTGTTGTCCCTAAGCAGGTCAAAGAAAACATTACAATACATAAGAGACAGAACAAAGCAATGTTGTCTTGAAGATATGCAAAAATGGAATATCCAGTATATTGTTGTTTGGTTGTTTAAAAAAATGACAAAATAGGAAAACTACATTGTAAATGTTCAAATAAAGTTAGATGATGATATTTTAGTCAATTAATCAGTCATTGGTCCTTTAGTTGACCAAATATTTTATCAGTTAAGAAGCACATTTCAAATTTATTCTGAATTTTTTACATTAAAATTTCAGATATTTGGTCTGTTCATTGAGACACTGAGGCTAGTTTTAGTCAACCCAGCAAGCCCACTTTTTCTGATCATTAACTTTAAGTACATTCGTTTAAACACATGCTTGATGCTTCATTTGAAATGATATCGTCTAAATATCGTAATTAGGGCTGCAACAAGTTAATCGATTAATTGCAACTAATCGATTATTCCAATAATCGTCAATTAATTTAGTAATCGAATAATCGTTACATGGTCTTTATTTAGGTTAGATATTTTGGAAGCTAAGAAAAACATTAGACTTAACAGCAATAATGATAAGCAATGAGTAGTTTTTCTGTAGTTTGCCTCTAAATCTCCAACTCCAAAATGTCCTTACACTGGAAAAACCTACCTAAATAAACAAACCTAAATAAGCTAAAAAAAAAAAAAAAATGCTTGAATTAAGCTCAGTTTATTTGGTTTTAGGTATAGTTTGACAAAAGGTTTAATTTGTATCGGTGACATTTTTTTTGGGAAAAACGTGCATCTTGAATGACCTTAACTCTCAAAAGATTTGAGCTGTAACTTAGTTTAGTGGTGATACCTGTTTGTTTCTATGGTGATGAAGAAAAACAGAAATGTCATTCTGTGTGACATTAAACAACAAATTAATACTGTTTTCTTATCAAGCAGGTGACGGACTCTACTTTCTGCTCTAGAAAAGTTACACAGTGTACCTTGAAATATAAAAGCTAATGCATTATTTTATTTTTAAGAACATTGAAACCATGTGAACGCCGTTTGGATTTAAAAAGCTAGTTTTAAATTTTATTACATTATTGTCACATAATTTAGTATTTTAAATAAAATGTATAACACAAAAAGACATGAGAGAAAGAGGAAGTTTGAAGACTCAAACAAAGTAGGAATTGCATCAAAATTACACTTCAGTTAACTAATGTTTGGTCAAATAGTGTAAATTTTGCATATTTGCCAGCCTTGTAAATTGAGTAATCTTTGTCAAATAGCCTATGCTCTTACAAGAATAATTCCTATTCACGTCAGCAATTAGAAAAATTACAGTATAAGACACATTCCTAGTCTTCGTAACAAAATGTACAATATAGTTTTATGCAACCCAACATTGTCCGCGTCCCTTTTCACACCTTACTATATCTTTTGAGAATTTCTGCAAACTCTGACTTTAGGAGCTCATAAACATGCTGGTAGTTGTGGTTTTAAGTCTTGATAACAGCAGACCACACATGTAGGCTGTACTTAACCAAAAATGATACAACAAACATCCTCTTTCCCCTTCTCATCTCAAAACCCATAATGATATTCTGTGTCGGAGGAGTTTCTGCTGACTCGCGTAGCCTCGGTCAGATCGGCGACTGTGTGTTTGGAGTTTGAAATGCTGATCCCAGAGTCTGCAGTTTGTCGTCATGTGTCTGAGGCGCTCTCTCCGTCTCCCTGACCTCACTGTGAGAGCGAGAGAGAGAGAGGCTAATGACAAGGCAGAGGCGCAGGACTGGACCCAAGATCTGAAGTGGTGTCCCGCTGCGTGGGTCTCACAGCAGGAAGCAGGGCAGTAGAGACAGGAGAAAGAGCAGGACAGTGGTGTTGACAAAAATTAAAACTTTAAATCTAAAGGTAACTGTGATTGAATAATTATTATTTCAAATCAATTTACTTTTGTACAGCCCAAAATCACAACAACAGTCGTCTCTGTGGACTTCCCAAGGTTAAAAGTAATTGGTTAGCAAACATTAATAGTAGAAACGAGAACAAAACGATATACATTCAATAAAAAAATAACACTTAAACACTATGTAAGAACCTGACTAGAACTGTGGTTTAACCCCGGGCTCACACTACATCCAGTCCAACTCCGGTGCAGTCACCGGAGTCTTTACTTAACTTGAAAAGTCCGAGAGTGGCTCACACGACGTACAGTCTAGTCCGGTGTCTCCGGTACGGCCAATCCGGCGCTCCGAATCCGTTTCGTTTGTTTCAAATTTTGGCCGGACGCCGGAGCGCACCGGAGCCCTTTTTGATGAAGTTGTGAAAACAAGACACGATAAACAGGAAACCAAGCGAGCGTGGGTGAAGTGAATCCGGTAGTTTTCAAAATAAAATCTTTACGTTACCGCTAATAATACAAAACACGACATTTACACGTTTACGTAACACATAAAATGTAAATAAACCTCCGTACTCACCCATTGTGCGGCGAAAAATCCCAACAGAAAATCAACTAACGTGAAACAAGCCCAAAACTTGGCGCGTGCTCTTTGTTTACATACATGTGTTCAGCGAAAGAGAGAGAGAGAGAGAGAAAAGTGCTCACGGTCGTGTAATCTCCCACGTTGAGCGTGAACCTCCGTGAGTTCGGGGTCTCGCGAGGTCGGCAGCAGAGCCTGTGGCTGTAGCAGGACAGCAGACCACCGTAGCTAATGTGAGTCACCCACCGTAGCTAGACCGGTCCGGTGACTGCACCGGAGTTGGACTGGAGGCAGTGTGAGCCCGGGGTTAGAGTCTAGTCCTAACTGGCCTGACCATAGGCAATTTCAAAGTTGTGTGAAAAGGAACGAGGTATCTTATGGGTTAGTGATCATCTGTAGAAACAAAACTAAATCAGAAAAAACAAAGGCTGAAAAAAAACAATTTTAGGTCAAAAATAGTATTCAGGTGTGAAAACTCCAAGGCAATAAATCAGCTACTTTAAAACTAACCTAGACTACTAAACTATTTGCATCATGCAAATAGTTTGTCGCTGAGGTTACTTGTTTGTTTATACACTGATTCAATATTCTTTTTGCTCAAAAATCCGTCTTAAAAGAGTTTGGGTGTTATGGAATGCATTGTTTTGTGCTGAATGTATTTAATAAAGTATTTTAAAAAAAACAATACGAAGAATCATAAGTCACAATACAAACAAATAATAACAACATAAGTAATCACCACAAAATAATCTACCTTGGATGCAGGAGCCTCTTCCTGATTCAGTTTTCTTCAACCCAGCAGGAGACCAGTCCATGTTTAGTCCTGACACTGGCACCAGCAGTAGACTGGTCCATGTTTAGTCCTGACTCTGGCACCAGCAGTAGACTGGTCCATGTTTAGTCCTGACTCTGGCACCAGCAGAAGACTAGTCTATGTTTAGTCATGACTCTGGCACCAGCAGGAGTCTAGACCATGTTTAGTCCTGACTCTGGCACCAGCAGGAGACTAGTCCATGTTTAGTCCTGACTCTGGCACCAGCATAGACTGGTCCATGTTTAGTCCTGACTCTGGCACCAGCAGGAGACTAGTCCATGTTTAGCCCTGACTCTGGCACCAGCAGTAGACTAGTCCATGTTTAGTCCTGACTCTGGCACCAGCAGGAGATTAGTCTATGTTTAGTCCTGACTCCGGCACCAGCAATAGACTGGTCCATGTTTAGTCCTGACTCCGGCACCAGCAGTAGACTGGTCCATGTATAGTCCTGACTCTGGCACCAGCAGGAGACTAGTCCATGTTTAGTCCTGACTCTGGCACCAGCAATAGACTGGTCCATGTTTAGTCCTGACTCTGGCACCAGCAGGAGACTAGTCCATGTTTAGCCCTGACTCTGGCACCAGCAGAAGACTAGTCCATCTTTAGTCCTGACTCTGGCACCAGCAGGAGATTAGTCTATGTTTAGTCCTGACTCCGGCACCAGCAATAGACTGGTCCATGTTTAGTCCTGACTCCGGCACCAGCAGTAGATTGGTCCATGTATAGTCCTGACTCTGGCACCAGCAGGAGGCCGGTCCCTAAGGTCTTCAGAGACTGAGATTATTTACAGTATATGGCACTAAAAGGAGTTGTACTACTGAGATGATGTAGTGCTAGGTTGTGGAGACCTGTATTCAAGCAAGGCTGATTTAAATACTTTTCTCTGAGACACAGAACTTTTTGGCATCCAGAAATCATACATAAGCAAAAAGGGGGAAAAAAAAAAATCATTTAAGCATTTTTGTAGTAGACTTCTATAAGGGTTATACCGTACCCACACAATCTGAGTGTGCACATTTGGGTGAGATGTGAGAAACATCTTGTAACTCTAGACTGACTGGCACCACGAGCATGTGCATTCACTGTGTCATACTATTTTTAGATTGATTTCTCGTCATGCTGTTGAAATATCGGTTATCACTTGTGAAAGTGGTCTTAGATAATGCTGATGTGTACTTTTTGTCTTCTCGTTGGCCCAGAGAAAGTCCATTTAAATGGCCTACATGTGTGTGCCTTGAAAGCTGTGACCACTTCCTCTTTTTACAGTGACTAATTCTACTACTTCCTCACATATTGTACTCAAGATATTGGCACCTGTTTCTACACAGACACAGCCAGTTCCCACAGAAATGCATTGGGACATCGTTGACTGGAGGCTTGTTTCAACATTCACATCAGTTTATATAAAAATAGATCACTTTTGATAACTTTTTAAATTTCTTTTCAGTATTATTTTAGTCAAGATATATTTGGGTCTCAATATTTATCTTTTATATATTTAATTAATGTATTTTTTGTAGTGTATGAATTTAAATTTGTATTACGTGTTAGATATTTGATTTCAGCTCATAAATGAAACTAATTTCATTACCTGCTGCTATAAACTAGTTCAGAAATGCGAGCAAAAGTCACATTTAAGTTTTCAGCCTTTACACAGTTTTTTTGATTCCTGTTCTAGCAAAAAACAATGCACTTTTGCCATAATTCTGTATGTGTTTGGTGACTCCATGACTGGTGTAATTGTTGACTAAATGCTATGTTGGAACTCCTTGTAATGACAAAAATAGCAGCAGCGTCCACAGTAAAACAATGCCCAAACAAAGCCCAATGGAAAGTGCACGAAGGGCATTTTTTGTTCATCGCTGACTCCATCCCTGAAGTCTATTCTTTTCCAATTGTTTGGTCTGTAATAATACTGTACTGTACTTTTGCATCACTGTTGTAGTGTGAGGTCATGTGGAGATTCATTAAAAAGGTATTTTGTTGAATTGAATAGATTTTATTCTTTAAACTTCTCTTCAGTTGACAAATTGAATGTCAATGTCAATGTCAATGTCAACTTTATTTGTATAGCACATTACAACAACAGGGATACCCAAAGTGCTTCACATGCACAATAACAAAACATACACAAAACAGATAAAGAACAATTAAAAGTACACTAGTAAAAATAGAACAAAATATATACAGTAAGGTGCCTCAGCTCAGCTTGTGTTAAAAGTCCTGTATTGAAGTGAATGTTTTTAATAGTGAGTTTTTATTTGCAAATCGACTTCTGCTGCTTACATATCCAAAGCTCAAAATGCTCTGTTCCACCTTGTGATGTCATTAAGCTGTACTTTTGATGCAAACAGCAATGGTGGTCTTAATTGACTTAACCTACTTTGTATTTCACTGTAAACTAACATTGAGTTTTGGGATTTTTTTACAAGGAAGTTATTTTCACCTTTTATTTGGTTTAGATTGCAACAAAATTCTCAAAAATATGTTGCATTGAGCTGTGAAACCCTTTAAACGAGGCTAAAACAACAGCTGTAGATACAAAATTAGGTAAATTCGAGACTGAAATGATTCTGTGATTCCTTGTAAAGGCGTGTGGAGTTTAAAACACATGGGAATCTTTTTGTAATACTTCTTAACTATATCACACAGTAGAGCAGAATGTTTTCAACTTGAGAGAAGAAGAAAAAAAGCAAGAGTTGCGTCTTAAATGTGTGAATGAAACTCAAAACTCAACCACGTTAAGAGATGAGGAAACAACATCAAAATATGAATAAAATTTTGCATTATATAGACCACATTTTTGTCTGCTCCAATAAGAAATCGTATTTATTTACCTGTGTGACTATCTCAAAGACTAAGTATTAAAGCTGGTCTGAATTTGGGCTGTGTTGAGCCAAAAAAGTTGACTTTTTGATGTAAGAATGAACATTTCATTTAAGTAAATCTTTGGCAATTTTGTCCATCTTTTATATAAGCTGATAGACTAACCAAAAAGACTATACTTATCAGCAAATAATGTGAAATTGTCTAAACATTTTGATGTTACTCAAGCTTAAAGTGGAGTGACTAACTTTTTTAGTTGTAAATTTGTGATCTTTTTGATTTCCACTTAAAAGTACATGAGAAATTCAGCACTTTGTGAAAAAATTAGACCACACTGAGTACTGTCTGACTGAATAATAAAGAATTTAGGTTCTAATCAGGAGCAGAATGCAGCTCTCTGATTGGCTGTGCTTGGGGTGTTCTCTCCAGTTTCACATTGTTGTTTGTAAAAAGACGTTTATTGAGCATAATTTCAACCAAAATGAATACATGTTGATGATATTAACCAAGTGTCAAAGAATTTAGAAAAGCAAGTAGTCAGATTTAAAACCTAAATTGTGTTTCAGCTATACTCCATATTTAATCAGATTGTTTCTGTGTTTTTTCTATCCTGCAGGTGCGTTACCTGAAGATCATTGAGAAGAGCGGGTACCAGGCTTTACCGTGGGTGCGCTACATCACTCAGAACGGAGGTGAGCCCGAGGGTCAAATTTTTACACACAAACGGGGCATGCCCATATGTGCAGCTCCACTTAGGCAACTATTGAGCAACGCTGTGCAACGTGGTGGGAACTTTGGTTTAAAAAAAAAGACATCCAGTTTTGAACATGAGGCAACGCGGCCACGGCTTGAGAAATATGAGAAAGTGAACTCATTTTGGCTCTATTTTGATTTTTTTCTTTTCCTCAAAGATTACCGTATTGCACATGCTGGCCTATTCGCTAATGTTGCCACTAATTGCCAAACATCCTGCCCTCATTTCCTTCGACTTTTCATTCCTTTTTGGGTGGAAACATCAGCTGCTGCCCACGCTTTATGTTTCTCTCCAAATCGTTTTATTTAACTTGTGCATTTGATTAACCCGCGTTCATTCCTCCGCAGATTATCAGCTCCGGACCCAGTAGGCTGTGCTGGACAACGACAGGTGGACCTCCAGAAGAAGGGGCGGAGTCTAGTTTGCTAATTCTCTTTTCAAAGGCAGATCGGCGCTCCTTCGTATTCAACATTTTTTTCTATTTCACTCGAGATATTTCCATTTCTGATCAATGCAAGTGTTAAAAAAGGCCTTTGATTCAGCTGCCTCGCAAAAAAGACAAGGCCAAAACTGGAGAAATGTTTACATCCAATTCATAGTGACACTATGTAGCATTTCTGTTTGGTTTGACACCTGCTTGTCTCCATGGAGATGTTACACCTTTGCCTAGAATGTTCTAAAGTATGGCTTTAAAGGATCTGTACTTGACTTTTCTCACCTTATAAACTGTAATAGCAGTCATATGTTTCCTAACACAATCTGAGCCTACAAAATATTCATTCTTGATAGTTAAGATGCAACTTTCAGAAGCCCGAGCGAAATCTGCCGTCATAGCAACGCAAACTAAAGCTGTAAAATATGCTAATGATGTGATATTTCAGTTGAACTTGAACTTTAAAAATCCCACTTAAAAGTGATCCAACTAAAGGAACTTCTATGTAAACAATGCTGCTATTGCTAACTTGTATGCTAAACAAAAGTAATATTGAATCTAACCTATATCTTTTGCATCAGTTCCTTCTCAGATTCACTTTTTGCGGTAATAAGCTCTGTGCATGAGATGTCAGTTGGCTTGTTTAGATGCAACTTGTCATATTTGGGGGGCTGAGGGGGAAAGTCATGCTTGTAAAGGCTTGAGAAGCTAAACTTTTTGCCTCTTTTAAGACATTTTCTTGCAAATTAAGTGCATTTTTAACACAAATAATTCAAGTCGAGTCACAACAGAGTTGAAATTGAAGTTGCTGATGTGGCATTATGTCAGAAAAGTAATTAGAAAGGTATCGTTTGCATTGTTAGATACATTTACATAGTTGGATCACTTTATTCATCCCCATGACTGTGTATCCATATTTGATACTATATATTCCTTAAATCCACATTTTGCTGTTGTAATTGTTGAGCAGTGAGTGATAAAGCTGTTGTTCTGATACACTCTCCATGTTAAGTTTCTCCCACGGAGGTTCGTTTGTAGGTGTGGCCTTTGATGCCGACTTTATGTGAGTTACATATTCAAAATTGCCAGCCAGTGAAAATTGTTAGACTTTAATCTTTTAAAAAAATAGGAATACCTCATGAATGAACCCAGTGTGTTTTAGAAAGAGTTGTGTTTGTCTTAATGTTAACGCTAACAGGAAACACTCATAAGTACATAAATTAAGCCATTTTGAATACAAACAAGCCAACTGACATCCTGTGTACAGAGCCTATTGTTGATCTTTCATGTAAAGTAGGAGTCCCTCAACCAGCTCCCAGTTCACAAGTAGAATATACCAGTTCAAGTGGAGCTACATATTTTCAAGTAGAATGTGTCAAAAATCCACCTTGAACGCACTATCACAGTATACTTCCTGTACTGGGTCAAAACTAGTTGCAAGTTATTTAAAAATGTGTATAGCTATTTGAATCTTATCAAGCGTTACACATTTCCAAAGATTTTGAACAATAAACCACTGTAAGTTCATACCTGTAAGATACAAAGCCATACTGTGAAACATTCTTGGCAAAGCAATAAACAAGCAGAAGAGTGACCTTTACTAGAAAAGTTCCATAGTGCACCTTTAACATCACGAATTGTACACAATCAATGAGATTATTGCAATTCTTCTCGCGATACTGTAACCGTCAATGCTCGTCAGTTTTTTCTAAAGAAGCTGTTTTGCTCTGGCGTCATTTCACTTTAGAGTCGACGATTATTATTTGTATATATTGTTACATGTAATAAGTCAGTGTTATTGGTTACACAACAATGTATTAAAAAGAGAATGCCAATGATACTTGCCAAGCCTCGAAGCGACCGCTGTTGATTTGATCCATGTGATGCTCATGCGCTTTGCAGATTCAGTTTAATGTGAGAGGTGTGGTACGGTTTGGGTCAATAATGTGGTGCATAAATTAAAATCATCTGGATATTTAGCGATGTAAAAGACAAGGCATTTCAGTGTAGCAACGTTCCATCTTCATTTCAATACTGAGATTTAGGCAAATTTTGGTACCACAATGACAATAAAACATCAGTGTTTCTTGTTAGTAAAGGAGAATATGGTGGTCTCCATAGTCCTAAAACAAGCTGACAAGTAATTTGTAATGCAATTGATATTTTATGGCTGTGATTATGTCCTAAACTAATAGGATTACCTTTTTGTTCTATAATCTGTGCCTTTTTGTATTAGTAGAGGCAATGCATATCAGTATATCACAAATGATACAAAATAAAATTGAGTAATTTTTCTATACCATTAGGTCTTAGGATTCAGTCATACTTAAGGTCTTGTTTTCATGACTGATTTTTCTGCACCTCTTTATAGAAAATATCTGGACATACGTAGATTTATTCGACAGACTTAGTGACCATTTACTGCTGTTTAATTAAACATAAGAAAGTATTTTTGCACTGAAAAGTTTTTTAGGGCTCCAACTAACAAATTTCTCTAATTCTTTAACATTTGTAAATTTATTCTGGCAACCTGCAGTAGTGAATTTTACACACAAGCTACAATCTAACACCTTCGCGATGGCTCTATTTTTTTTTAATTTGTGTTTAAGTTTTGGATAAAACCTTTTATAAAACTTGGATCTGAAATAGCATATAATGTTAAAAGTCCTACATTATGCAAAGTTGACTCCAGTGAGCTTTTAACTATCATAGAATTCTGTTTCTTCATCCAAAACAAACCCAAAGTTCTGTCTGTCATTCTCAAATGTTTGCTTCAATCCACCTTGTGATGTCATTACGTGCATTTTTTACATTAACAGCTGTTTTAGCCTTCATTGAATTGACTTATGCTACAAAACACTAAAATAAGAGTTGTTGCCTTTGGTGTTTTGTAAAACTGGTTTCTTGCTTGTTCATTTGCGATTACTGCATTGCATTGAGCATCATGCTGTTTAAACCAGGCTAAAACATTAGCTATAGTTGCAAAGTTGGACAATTTCAAGTCTGAAATTATCCTAATGATTTTTGTGAAGTTGTTTGGATCTTAAAAACACAGTAGAGCACTTTTGTGGTACCTTTTAATGACATCACAAGGTGGAACAGCATGCTTTCAGAAGAATACAGTTTATATAATTGGCAAGATTTGTTTTTAACGTGTGTAAAAGGAAGAAAACTAAATTAAGCTGTGTTTTTGATGAGAAAATATAACAGGAAAAAATCTCAATGCATCCTCTAAATTAATGTGACAGAATCATGTTTCTTGAAAGCTGCAAATTTGATAAAGACCAAAATATAAACATTGTGGAGTGTTAGTTCTCCTGCATATTTGTGCGCAGTATTATTTTGTGTTACATTCTTTGTTTACACCCTGATTAAAAGAATACCTCATAGATTTGATCACACCATAAAAAGTATTAAAGACAGTGCATTTTTGGGCCTCTTTGTGTCTGTGGAAAGTTCCCGTCCTGACCGACCCGTACCATGCCTCTCCAGTGGAAACTTCAGTAAACAACAGTGGCACTTGTTGTAAATTTCTGTTTTCCAGTCCTACACCTGTTTCCCGCTCCTCCCCCCACCGTCTGTAACCTCACTATTTCAAATCATTAAAGTCTATTTAGAAAGCTTTCCACAGCGTCTGCGTCATTTCGCGCTGATGTCAGAACAGTCTTCACACCGACCTGCCACACGGTCACGTGACGCTTTCCAAAATAAAATCTGGAGGGAAAATTACTACAGAGAGAAAGTGAGTGGTGCTTCCTAAAAAGTGACACGGTGAAGTCACTGTAGATATTTATAGCCCTAATGTTGCTTCATAGTTGAAGTTTAAAATGCAAATTTCTTCTGTTTTGTGTCACTTTGGTGTCTATGTTTTCAATAATTCACACAATTTAATCTTGTTGCAACATTCTTTCCTTGTTTAAGTATATAATAATTTGTTTTAACAGTCTGATTCTGAAGTGTATTAAGGTCAAGGTACATGTCATTGTCTCCATAGGGAATTATTTGTTTCAATCAGCGTTTGCTAGCATTAGTTTTAGTATTTATTCCCTTTTTCCAATTACACTTTAAACATTTTTTTAAATGTTGCATGTTAAAAATGTGTTCAGTAAATGAAGTCAACAGGAAAAAAATATTATTTTGGATTGGCACATCCCTTACTTTTAGAAAGTTGTAGCACTTTTCACAGTTTTCATAGTTCATCATTTCAAGCTTTCTGGAGTTTAAAATCACATACTGTAATTGAAATGGAAACATGCCTCTTAATCATGAATTTGCCTGTTCGCCTTAAGTTAGATAGGATATTTTTATGGGACTTGATTAGTGGCGTTTGGTTTTGTTTGTAATTCTTTGTGACATTCTTCATGGACAAACTGAGATAATGTTTGGTAAATTCATTCTGTCTACTTTGATTACATGTGCATGATTTTTTTCTGGTAAGACAGTTGTAATAAGCTTCAAGCTTGTACCTGACAGTTTCGACAGTAGGACTCTGACGAAGGTGGAATTCCTGCCACTGAAACTGTCTGGTATGAGTTTATAGCTTTATCAGAAAAAAAATCATATGCATACTGTAGATCAGTTTTCTTACCAAACTAACAACATTTTCATAAATAAAAGTGGAAAGAGGGCCTCCTCCAAGCCTCAGGGAGTTACTTTATGAAGGTTGCAAGGCTCACATTTTTATTTAGTTTGCTTTTTTTTTTTTTTTATGTACATTGGGCCTGTCAGCTATCGCAGAATATGTTGTAGTATTGCTGAATATGTTTCACCCTAACATGCATAAACATTTGTAGATGATAAAATATAAGTAATTGACAAAATAAATCTAAAACAGGAACAATATTGTTAACTGCAGATAAATAAACAGCAGTTGGTTAGGATTGGTCTGTACAATCTACTATTATCATTTAACCTCAGAAATTATTGTCATCTCTCATTTATCGAACAATCAGCTGATTTAAATACTGTGATAGGTCATGTTGTTGTCAAAACATGCAGTTTCGTATTTATTTGGAAACCATATTAAAAGTCATCAAAATGCTTCATATTCAATCAAATCTTCTGACATTCTTTGCTCTTCCCTCGGATTACGCCATGTGGCCTGCTCCACGCCCCTGGCCTGCACAGTTCTTTCCACCTCCCTCGTCATCATCACTGCACCTCTTTCTCTCTCTTCCAAATAATCCGTGATGTCATGAGAGCCTCCATAAACACGTGAAGGACATGACTCAAAAACGCTGCTTGCTCTCCCATTTCTTCTGTACTTTTTGGGATAGTCCGTCCGGGCGCAGTCCAAGGCCTCTGCAGTGGTCCTAAATGAAGTCATCCGAGCTTGTTAGTGGACTGTTGGACCCCGGTGACTCATTATGAACAGGTGCTCTGAGCTGGTTTTGCTCTCGTCACTCGATTGTGTAAAACCGCAGTAGATTTTGACTTCTTCACACTCTCACTGAGACACCTGTTTTTGGTTGGGTGAACGCAGCAGGTGTGTGAACTGAATGAGTCAAATGATTCCTACAACAAAATGTTACTGGCCTACGAGGGATAGTGAAGTCAGTATTTTTCAGATTTTGGATTGATTCTCCTTCATTATTATGCAGTTTGCTGCAGTGTTAATGACGCGGTGCTGTGTCCACCAGCTTGTTTCCATTACTTTGCATGGAACATGACATTAATCAGAATCAGAAAATTTTATTGTCATAGTCAGTGAACAGAACTGACAAACAAGGTACTTGCTTCGATGATCATGTGCAAAAGAACACTGATGAGAATAATAAACAAATACATTTCAATAATTATAAGGGCATGCATAAAAAGAAGAATTAAATATAGCCTAGAGCGCTGCACCTGTGACTAAATTTGCAGCGGTCGCCATTACTACAGTGAAGGAACCTTTGAATCTATTAGAAAGAAGCTTGAAATTTAGCTTTTGTAGTTTGTCTTTGTCATTCTATTAGGTCGTAACTAAAATACAGCTAAAAAATAAGTAAAATTAAACATTGGTGGACACTTTGTGGCTCGACTTTGTTTTGTGGCCCAATTTATGCTATCTAAACATAAGTGTAGAAAGCATAAATCAGGCTCTGAATATGCCATTTTGGGACATTTTATTCACTTTCCACTTTAATCTTCCAGAGTTTTATGTATTTATTTCTTTTTTGGTACTTTTGCTTTGCATTTCATGTTCGGAAGAGCGAGTGGCGGCGCACAAAAGGTGCAGCGGCCCGGAGGCTCACTCCAAATGTGATTTTGTGTGACACTGACAATAAATCTTTCTCACCTCTACTGTAGTTGATGCAGCTTTTTTGTCAAAGTGGCAGTTTGTCAGCCAACGGCCTGACTTTCTTCTGTCTTTGATCATTTGTAAATCCCAGTGTGCAAAGCCAATTCATAATCTGTGAAACGCTAATAAAGTTTGATAATTCTGGTCAATTCTGAAGTTCATGCTGGGATAATGATTAGCTTGACTAATAAAGGGACAAGTGATATAGTGGCAGGTGTAAAGTGAGCAACACAGTCTATCAAGAACGTATACAGTACAACGAAATGTCAAAAACGTATATTAAGCACGTTCTCACGCCTTTGTATGTCAATATGTTACGAAAAGTCAAATCATAAAATAACCCCGAATTTTTGTTGAGCCACATGGCGACATTTTCCTTGGGTTTAACAAGTAAGTTTGGGCTTCAAGTTACTAAAATGGGTAAGTTTAGGGCTGAGGCTTGAGGTAGGTTAAGATTTTCTCATTAACCCAAACAAAAAGTGCCATTGCTTCAAACAAATGTGCTTATCGTACGTTTTTGACAATTCATTTTATACAAGTTTTTTCAGAGACTCGGCTGAAAGTGAGTGCAAGAATCCAACATCCAACAACAGAAGAAAATGAAGGGTCTAGACCAGACCTACAACTTAAGGCCCAGGTCCCAATTTGGTCCTCTGAAAATCTAATTCGGCCCTGCATATTCCAAAATATAAGTTTTGTTTTGTTTTTGTTTTTTTGCCCCTTGTTTGCCAAAGTAATTCTGGGTTAACATACCTTAGACTTGATCATGATAGGTCCTATTTCAGCCCTGGTTTAATTCTGCTGCAGACATAGTTTGGTTCTAGTTTAGACATGGGTTATTGATGGACTAATCCAGGTTCAGATTTGGTTAGTCTAGTTCTTGCTTAATTGTGTTTCAGTGCTGGTTTTGGACATTTTGTAGAAAATGTAACAGCAGTAGTTATCATGATTACTGAAACCGGTCTAGAGCTGTTGATATTTGACCCCAGACCTCGTATTGTGCGACTTCCCGGCCCAGAAGTCACAGTCCTCAGGAAAATTAGGTTGAATATTCCTGTTCTAGACTGTTCGTAGCCTCAACTGACTCAAATAGTTCATGTCCACAGAGAGAAGGGTCAGCTGCTATTCGACCTGCACACTGACCTGCCATTTTTCAGGTTCAGAGGTCCTGAAGATGCACAGGTCCCGGAGATGAGAGACAGCAGCCAATCACGGACTACCACCTGTAAACTGACCACTGAAATTAGTTTTAACACATTATCTAAAACCTGTTTGCCTTGGATCAATACATCAACAAATGGATAAAGGTTAGTCAGCATATTTAATAATGATCAAACTTTCATTTTCTGTGAGTCTGCTGGCACATTAGATAATTGTGCGATAACTGTGCGTGTTTTAAGTTGATGTAAGAAAGTGCAGACACATCCCAGTGATTCATTTTACTGAGAAACGCTGCAGCCTTGTGATTCCTGCTGACATAAAGTGCAGTTTGTTATTATTAGAGAAACACTCGCTGGCTGTCCATACTCAAACTTCACCTAAAAATGTGCTGATAATTATCTTCTATTCAGAACAACTTACCTTTTGCTATAGATTCTTTTTTTTTTAATGTAGGGGTTTTACAGACAGCCCTGCATGTTAATAGGCAGGTGAAGAGGCTTTCCCTTTCACCTGCCTCTAACCCCAAGAGTCGCCCAAGTTACATAAACACAGCTCCAGATAGAGATCTTAAGCTGGTGTTTTCCTCCTGAGCACAAATGGAAAAGTTTAAGGCTGATCTGCAGAAACACTATCTACAGATAATGTCATATTTCTGTGGATTGGAGTCGATCTGGGCTTTCAAACTATTTTGTCTTGAGTTTAGATGCTATCTGTGCGCGCTCAGCTAGCATGAGACGGCTTTGCGTTGAGGTGAATGACAGGTATGAGGCTTGTCATAATAATAGGCACTGAAAAGAGACTATTATCTGATTTGGACAGTGACATTCTACAATAAATGTGCTTTGACAGGCAAATCTTTTTCAATGAATCCTGTCATTGAGAAAATCGTTCAACTACCTAGAATTAATTAAAGGAGCACAATAGCTTTTCTGGTAAAAACTCTTCCACCTCCTGCTTTATTACAAAGACATTTCTCCACAGATGTGATTTTTATCTCCACATGCTTGTCTCCATGGAGATACTGTAGCTAAGTTTAAAGCCGTATTGTGTAGCATTCTCAAGGAAAATCAGTCTCATCTTCATGCAGATGCTCCAGCTAAATTCTAGCGTAGTTCTTCTTTCAAAATGCAACATGCACTTGGTGAGATTATTTATTACATTTCGAATTGCAAATGTGTAAACATTTTAGGTAAAGGAAAGTAAAAATATTTGCAGTTTGTTTATTTGTATATGCATTCAATTTTTTTTTTATGTTTTTATTTGTTATTTATAACACAAATTGCTAATTTAAAAATACATTTGGCTGTTAACATTTTGTATTGTTTTAATTTGTGTCAAAAGTCTAAAACTTGTTTACAGTTGAGATTGACAGCCTCCATGTAAAACAATCCATTTTGAAGGATTGTGTCCAATAGTGGTGCTCAGCAAAATCTCTAGAATAAGATGAAAAACATTTCTTTGGCTAAAGATGACTGGCTTTGTTGTGAAAGAGTGATTTAGTCTTTTCATTCATTCATTTTCTACCGCTTATCCCGTTAGGGGTCGCGGGTGACTGGAGCCTATCCCAGTGACTTTGGGCCTTAGGCGGGGAAACACCCTGGACAGTGGCCAACTTGCCGCAGGGTTAGACAGACAAACATTCACTCTCTCATTCACTCACTAAGGGAAATTTACAGTGATGCCCAATTAACCTAAACATACATGTTTTTGGCGGAGGGAGGAAACCGGAGTACCCGGAGAAAACCCACGGTGACACGGGGAGAACATGCAAACTCCACCCAGAGAGATCGTGAGATGTTGATATGGTCCGACCCGGGAGTCGAACCCACGACCTCCTTATTGGGAAGCCAGAGCTCTAACCACTTGGCTACCGTGCATTTACCATGATTTAGTCTTTTCCATCAAAAGGAGCACTTTGTGAAAACAATAAAATGCTTTACACTGTCTGAATCTCATGATAAAAAATTCAAGAAAAGAGTTTGTGAAAGCTAGAGACAAGTTAGATAGATTTGAATATCTATATTTCTGATGTATTTGCATGAAAAGTAGGCAGATGTAACCAGTGTTAAAGCTCTCATTTTAACTTAATTTAGCGTAATAGTCTTTGTGGTTGAAAGTTTAAGCAGAAACATTTGAAATTATGAAGAAAAAATATTAAAATTACACAAATTAAGTTGAGTTCTCCACATAAATGTCATCAAAAAGCATCAAAATTCAAAGACAGTTTACACAACAACAGTTTTCAGAGAGTTTAGGCAATTATGTTAGTAAGTGTTAATATGCTCCTGAATACAATATAGTTGCTAGGCCTCTAAGTACTCTATCCAAATTAGGTGAAAACAAGCAAAGCGTTTAATGCAATTGCAAATATAGATATGATTTACTGACAACTGTGTTCTTACCTGTTAATACACTTTATGATTGAATTAGACTACGTTACTCTTCACAGCAGAAGGTCTTATAATCAGCACTTATGAAAATCATAAAATATAGCATCTCTGGTGTAGTAACTGCGCTGGGGTTCTTGTTGGCAGGAGATGGCAGTGAAACATTTGGCAGCAGATGAGATGGTTTCATTCATAAACTGGCTCTGGCCTCGGCGGAGTGGACAGATTATTTACACAGAATGTTTACGCACACGACTCGACTCACATCTCTGTGTCTCATGTTCATAAATATTTAAAACATCTCCACTTATCCGATGTGGGTCTGCACTGTCTACAAACACATAAAGTCTGATTAGAAACGAGGCAAGAAAATGTGTGTTATTTTCTATTTACAAACGTGTAGTTGCTGTTCTATTGCTGGTATTACTTTTACTAATGTGCACTACCTAACGTTTCTGGTAAGAGTCCACTAACAGTCTTGATGAAGTGATGACTTCTTTGGCTTGATGTCCAACAAATCAAAGTGAAAGGCAGCTAAATCAAATCTGTGGAGAGGTGATAGAAAAAACATGCTTTTCAGATTGATTTTTACAAAATATACAGTATAACCTAAGAATAAATGATTTAGAATTTGTAGGACATCTAATATTTAAAAATCAAACAGCAAAGAAATAATTGTGGCAGAAAAGATTAAATCAAATCATTAAACTATTGTCAAAATTAAGTGTTTTGATACTCAAGTACTGTTACAGTAAAATATGTTTCTCAAGTAAAAGGTAAAAGTGAAACTTAAAAAAATGTCTGAAAGTCTTGTTTAACGTAAAAAAAAAAATAAATAAATAAATTTTAAAAAATGAAGATTTAACAACGGACAATTGATGGCAAGAAAAAAATGCAACACTGCGTTTACATAAATTAATAGGAAGACAGATTATAGTCTAATTAGAACTAAATTTGTCTGTCGTTTAAGTTGATTGTTCATTATTTGCATTACAGTGGAATCCTATGCCCCAGAAACAATAAAAAAGTGTAAAGCACAAATGGAGGTCACATCAGGAATTAAATTAGAGCTCCAGCAGCAAAGGATATTTCACAGGCTAAATCATCAAATCAGTGTTGTCTGAAATGCTGATGTAAGGCCTAGTTATGTGTTATACTGTAGTCTCAAACTGGCGGCCCAGGAGCCAAATGGGGCCCTCCAGATGATTTCATGTGGCCGCCTGGGATGATTAGTAGTATTATACATATCATTGTGATGTGACTATATTCTATATATTCTAAAATGCGCTAGAAAACAGGGAATTACAATTTTCTAGACCAGAACAGTTGGCAGAACTTTAGCACTTTGTCAATGGAGACAAATGAGTAAGTAAGAAAGAAAGAAAGTAAGAAAAAGAGGTAAAGGTAAGGTAAGGTAAGGTTTATTAAGGACAATGTACAATTACATATATAGCCCAAAGGCAGAGATGCTTGTACCAGATTGTAGCTTACAGCTAATTTCCATCTGTAGTACTGGGGAGGGGAGGCACATTGGACATGTTTTTAGTTGTAGGAGGAAACCGGAGCACCGGAGGAAACCTACGCAGACACGGGGAGAACATGCAAACTCCACATAGAAAGGCCCAGGCGGCCTGGGAGTCGAACCCAGGACCTTCTTGCTATGAGGCCAGAGTGCTAACCGCTGCGCCACCGAGAAATTCAATCGACAACAACTCTGCAGAACACTGGGTTTATGAAAGCAAAAAAGCAGATCAACAGTGGCAGAAAAGCAGATAAACAGAAAGATTCTCTCACATTTATCACAGACTTTAGAATCACAAACAGTTGAAGTAATTACCTTTTTCTTCCTAAAAAAGTATGTTCTTGAGCCTTTTTGATGAGGATAAGTTGTAGTTCTGCAGTTAAAATGACACAAATCTCCAACTGCCATTAGTAAACAAGTTAGTGAAGCACTACACTGTTGCCACGACAACAGAAATAATTGTTAGTTTGCATTTCGCCACATAAAAAAAAAATATATATATATGTAGGCCTATCTATTGTATAAAGGTACATTTCAAGTTTGCCTCAGTCAGAATAGTTTAGGAGTATTTTTCAAGTAAAATAATTGTCCGTGCATAATTTCTATAAACAGAAGAGTTGACTTTTACTTTACATTTATAATCCAAATTTTTTAATGAGTCACAAACAGCAAATGCAAGTTACATTTAGAAACCTTTGCGTAACTTGTAATCTAGATTTGAAAAGTTGCTAAATATATCAAAGACACACATGTTTGTCTTAATCTTAAAGCCCGTGTTGTTATCTGAAAAAGTACTTTTTAATAAGTGGTGCAAAAGTTAAACACAGATTGCTCTTTGTATCTTTTTATTTACATTCTTAAGTCACTGGAGCTGATGTGAACCTTTGGACTTCCGGTCGTCTTGGTGACTTATTGTACTTTTCCAGTAAATCTTTAACACAGGTTTAACTTCTTCTTCTCACGGAGTTATGCCGTTGTCATGGTGACTTCTGACTTTTTTTTTTTTTTTTACCACTCACTGATACCTGGTCATAACCGTAGCTATTATTGTCAATGGAAAATATCTATGGTTACTCAACGGCGATGAAGCAACAAGTGTGCGTAAAGTGTGTGTGTGCGCGTGGTTAGGACTTCAAACGCGCAGGTCGAAACAGGCGCGGCGCCATGACGGAGGAATCCTGTGTGTACAAACGGAAACCCCGTCTCCTAGCAACCGGGGAATCCTCCTCAGTCACCAGGTCATTCCCCGGGAGAGAGAGAGAGAGAGAGAGGCAAAGTGGAGGAGGTTAATGAGGTTACAAAAGAGATGCATGACATAAGAAATACAGTAAAGGTCTGCGTCAACTCAGAGAGAAAGAAAAGTGGACAGTCGCTGATTGATTTGGCCGTTTGCTGTTGCGTAACAGAATTCCTGGGTTTCATATGACATAATTCTGTTCAGGCTTTTAGCTTTCTGGTGTATGCAGCATTTTGATGAGTTTTCTCGCTCTAAAGATAATACATTTTGTGTTAAAGGTGCTCTGTTTACCTTTTTGACCTAATAAAATTTAATTTAGATTTCTTTGTACCACTACATAAAAAATAAAAACTCTGTGTTTTTACTTTGAGCAGGCTGTTACGGCCACAAAATGGCCCATTGCCTCCTCTTGTATGTTTTCGTGGTTCATTTAGCTGTATTTTTTCACATTATGGCATACATTGTATTTATCTCCATTCAGAATGTATCACTCGCTACTGAATTTATTGTGAAAAACACACTTTGGTCTTTTGGTGAAGTTTTCTCCTAGTTTGTAAAGTATTTGTCACTGTTCACTGCCGGATCTTATTGTATTTATTTATTTATTTTCATTATTTTTTCATTTTATTCTGATGCAGTAAAAATCTCATAGAAATGAACTAAATAGGAAATGAACATGCCAGCAAGATGTTAGGATTTGTGAAAATAAACAAGCCAACTGACGCTCTGTGCACAGAGTCAATTATGAAGATGACTTTTCATTCTCAGAAATTTACACGACTGTACAATGTGGTTGCTAGTCAATAGTTTCGTACTTTTTGCAGGTGATTATATCATAAAATAGATAATTAATTATTCTGTCTTTTATTTTTAATATACATGATGTAGGGGAGTATAAAGGGTTGGTGAAAACAGGAATTTTCAAAGCACTTGAGCCTTAAATGCAGGACATCACAGGAAAACTCAAACATGAAGAAATCAAAATACATCTTTGAGTAAACTAATGAGGAGACACTTGTTAACTTACTAACTAAAGTTTATGCACCAGCAGTGTCCCAATTCTTCATCATTCTAAAACATATTGTTTGTTAAAACTGCAGAAGAGTGTTGAGTACAGAAGTATCTTGGACCTAAATCCCTTATCTATGACAAATCCATCAAAAACAGAGAAAGAAACAAAGAAAATGCTTTCTAAATTGTAGACCTCAAGATATTGGTTAATTCAATTTAATTGAAATGTTTTGTGTAAAATAAAATGAAAGTACAAAGAACCAAGCAAGTATAAGTAAATACACAAAGGAGTAAAGACATAAAATACAAAGATATGTCTAAATGTCAGACATTGGTTTTCAATCAAGATTTAAGCTGAATTACAGACTGAAAGGATCTGCAGAGTTTTGATCTGTGTCAAAAATAAATCTGTTTTATTCTGCACAAATGTTATAGACCAACTAAGCTAAACACATATTTTTGACTAGTTTTACTACATTAAAACTACTTTTACATAAAGATGTTTATATTTCTGCTCCATATTTGTAATCAGTTTGCTGAGAGATTGTTTGCCTCATAGTAAATATGACAAGGACTATAAACTTGCATCTCTATTAATGCCACGTCACACTGGTATTAATCATGTAAAAGTTGCATAAAAAGTGCTGTATAATATAATGTAAGCAGTTTTATTGCACAATAAAAAAATGAAGTCAAAGGCCTGTATAATCAGAGTACTCTGAGCTCCAGTTAAGAAACACAAACCTGCATGAGTCACTTTAAAACAGAGAAAAGGAGAGGGACGTCCTCCTCAAACCTGAAACACAGGTTAAAGAGAGAGAGAGAGGGGTTGGGCAAAAGAGAGAGGGGTGAGAGAGAGGGAGGGAAGAAGAGGAGAGAGAGAGAGAGAGAAGAGAATAGGGGAGAAGAGGAAGACAGAGAGGGTGAGCAAAAAGAGAGGATAGAATGAGAGGAAGAAATACAGACAGAGAGGGGAGAGAGAGAAGAGAGAAAGAGAGGGGAGAAGAGAAAGAGAGAGGGGAGAAGAGAGAGAGGAGAAGACGAAGAAAGAGGGGGAGAGGGGAGAGAGAAAGGGTGAGAGAAATACAGACAGAAAGTGGGGAGAGAGAGAAGAGAGAGGAAGAGAGATTGGAGACAGGAGAGAGGGAAGAGAGAGGGGAGAGAGAGGAGAGAGGGGGAGAGAAAGAGATAGGAGAGAGAAAAAGAGTGAGAGAGAAAGATACAGACAGAGAGAGAGGGGAGTGAGAGAAAGGAAAAAAGAGGGGAGAGAAAGAGCGGAAGAGGGAGATACAGACAGTGGGGAGAGAAGAGGGTAGACAGAGAGAGAGGAAGAGAGAGAGCGAGGGAAGAAAGAGAGAGAGGGGGTATAGAGGAGTGGAGTGAGAGAATGGAGAGAGAATAGGAAAAAGGTGAGAGAAAAAAGAGAGAGATATAGACAGAGAGAAAGAAGAAAGAGAGAGAGATTAGAGGAGGACAGAGAGGGAGAGAAATGAAGGAGGAGAGAGAAAGAGAGGGAGAGGGGGGAGAAAGAGTAAGTAGAGCTAGAGAACGAATGAAAATGCAAACGAGAGGAGGATAGAGAAGAGATGGAACAGAGAAAGAGAAATAGAGGGAGAGAAAAAATAAAAGGGGAGAGAAAGAAAGATACAGAGAGAGGGAGAAAGAGAAAAGAGGAAAGAGAGGGAGGGAAAGAGGGGGTTTAGAGAGGGACAGAGAAGGAGAGGGAGGGATTAGAGAGAGAAAAAATGTAGAAGAGAGAAGGGAAAGGGTGAGAGAAATAGCAAAGAGTTGACACAGAGAGAGGAAAAGAAAAATGGAGAGAAGAAGAAAAAGAGAGAGGGGGATAGAGAGAGAGAGAAGGAGAGGGAGGTCACAGTGTGTGGTCTTGTCCGAGGGCCGTCCTGCAGCGTGGGGAAGTTTCCGAGCCCCTGAGTAGACTGTAGAACAATATTAGTTTAACGAGCGTTTAGCTGAGTGTTCAAGCCGCGGCCTTGGAGCAGCTCTGAGTCTGAGGACCTCACATCTACACACACTCTGTCATAAACCCCGCTGGCTGCTACGTTACTGTAATACATGACTCTGACGGCAGCTGCACGCGTCATTGCACAGGTCAAAGGTCAGGGATCAGGTTCGAGGTGTCACAATAAAGTGCCATGTCAGTGACCCATTTGGCACAGTGTTTTCAGAGTTTACATGACTAATACTTTTACACAAGGTTTTGAAGTTGCTGTGAATTTTTGTGGAGGTGGTAAGTGTTGATGTTCATTACTCAAGTAAAAACTGTAAAAAAAAAAAAAAAAAAGAAAGTAAACATGCGTTGGTGTGAGAGTTGGGCTAGTTATAAATAATCTGTCTTTAATCAAATGATGAATTCATAATTGTTAAAAGGCAACACAGCAGCTTATTGTTTGTGGACTTATAAAGTAATTAACCTGTTTTAAAAATGTAGGGAGTAGAAAGTCCAGATGATGAAAAATGTAAGAAACAAAACTAAAATTTGGCCAGATTTTAGATACACTACAGACACAACTTAAATGCTAAATGGTCTTTAGTTATATTGCGCTTTTTCACATTTCGCACTCAAAGCACTTGAGTGCCTAGAAATGAGTTATGGAGCATGTCTTCAACATTACCACAGTACCACATTTCTGGAAAACCTCCTGCATGGACCTGTGCCTAAGGCACTGTATGCTAAAGACCTCAACAGCTTCAGGCCTCATCTGATGAAGACACTGAGACTGGTCCTGGGCCACCTTCGCTCCACCGTGAGCTCAGCGTTAGAGCTGCTGTAGTTTGCTTATTGACCTGGCATTAGAGCGGAGGACACCATCATCTTCCTGCTGCATCGCTCACTGTCTCACCTGGAGAAGCCAGGCTGCGCTGTGAGGATTCTATTTTTTGACTTCTCCAACGCCTTCAACACCATCCAACCCCTGCTCCTGAGAGACAAGCTAGAGACAGCCGGAGTGGACTGTGACCTGGCGTACTTGGACTACCTCACAAACAGGCCACAGTTTGTGAGAGCCCGAGACTGTGTGTCTGACCTGGGCCACAGGGCATCGTCCTTGCGCCTTTCTCTTCACCCTCTACACTGCAGACTTCAGACACAACACGGACAGCTGCGTCCTGCAGAAGTTCACTGACGACTCTGCTATCATCGGACTCATCACGTATGACGACGACGATGCAGAGTACAGAGGACTAACGCAGGACTTTGTGGACTGGTGTCAGCAGAACCACCCTCTCATCAACGCTGTGATGATCAAGGAGATAGTGATGGACTTAATACCACTCCATTGCCCCCCCACCAGTGAACATCCAGGGAAGGAACATTAAGAGATTGGTCTGAGGTTGCAAAAATGGTTAAGTTTAAGTCTGAGGCTTGGAGTTGGTTAAGGTTTTAGGATCTTGTCAATATTCATGAATAATAACAAAACTTTACATTCACCATAGAAAAGAACAAAGACAGAAATGCGTGAAAGACACACTCAAAAAATAGAAATTGCGTTTATATGACCCGCTGTTTCAAATTGCGGGGTACTGACACGCTTATCTGTGAGAACAGACTGGAAATTATAGTAAAAATATGAATCAGAGGTGAATGAACTCTGACCTCATTTTCAATAGTCTAATTAATGGTCATGAACAAAAGCCTTTATTGTTTCCGCGCATCCTGAACCTTATCATTATCATATCACAAACTCACTTTATAGTTTCCTGACGATGATGACGCTTGTTTGATTGCGTAGTGTCACTGGGGGATTGGGTTTCACATTACACCACAGATGGAGACATTATCGTAATTTCTGATTTATAACTTTTTTCACAAGCTTTGAAAAGGCTTATTAACAAGTGTGACCAGTACATGTACATTTTTTCTCTTTGTAAATCTAGTTGGTGTGGCTTATATTCAGGTGCTCAATAGCAAGAACATGACGGTATTTTCTGTTCTTGTGTATTGTAGCCTAGGTAAGATGAGATAAGATATCATTTATATCCCACAATGTGTAAATTCAAGTGTTGCAAGGCACAGTTCAAGGATTAAAAAGTTTTTGAACTATGTCACTTTTAAAACTCGATATATGCACATAATTAGTAGGTAATTGTATTAACATTTCTGAACATTTTACAGTATCTAAGGGTGCACTGTGTAGCTGTTTGACAGAAAATAGACTTGAATAAAAGTCTTTGTTGCACTAAATAAATCATAAAAATCTGTATCTTTAAATTGAATTGAATTTAAATTTCTTTTTCTGCTGAATTGTGTAGTTGACTTCTTGCCTCCAGAAAGTTACACAGGGCACCTTTAAGTTAAAATTGCACATAATAAGCAGACATTGATCTTGCCTTCCAAGAAAGTTAAGATTACAGTCAACTAAATGGAAATTTATCTTGCATTGGACCCATCTTTTGACACTCTCAAGTCAAATATTTCAAGAATCTCCAAACCAATCTAAAATACAAAGTTAGGGTTCTTGGGCAAGACACTGAAACGCATTTTCTACCGTCATTTTGTGACTTTAAAACCTTACGTTTTTCACAAGCTTAAAACTCTGCGGCTTATACAGTGATGCTGCTACATTATATATATATATATATATATATATATATATATATTATATATATATATATATATATATATATATATAATATATATATATATATATATATATATATATATATATATATATATATATATATATATATATATTCTCATTGACTATAAAGGAGTTATTCAAGTACGCTCGAAAGTGTAAAAATGTGTGTGAATTTTGGCCATGTGGTTCATAAGCCTTGATGCAGATGTGTTTGTGTGAGGAAAAGCATAATAATGTCCCTAAAAAGCTCCATGCTGATGTGTTGTTTGTTTCTACTGCCAGCTTTTAAAACCCTATTACGAGCAGAATTCCCTCAGAGTGGTCTGAGCTGACAGAGAACATGTCAAACTTTGTGTCAGGTTTTGTCACTCACTGTTAACTTAATCTAAAACAAGCCGTGGCACTTAACGCTCTGAGCTTACTGTTACCAGTATATGGAACTTTAAACGTGGGTGTGTTTATGTACAGAAAACTGAATACTTCAGGTTTTAAAATGTATTTTGTGATGTACTGCGTTACTTAGACATAGTATATTGTATAACAAATACTTAGAACACAATTGCATTAGATTTATTAAAAAAAAAATCATGTATGACTCAAACAACTTTCATTTTTTTCTGAAATTTTTGCACTATTTCTGATAAGTTTAAACCCTAAATTTAGTCTTGAATTTACAAAATGTCTTCATCAGTCTTAAAACCAAGTACAAGAATTCAGAATTTTGATACATATATTAGTTAGTTAAAAAAAAAAAAAATTATCCAGTTGTAAAAATGTGACTCTGTTTTCTCAAAATCTGTCTTTCTCCACATTATTTGTTTTGTGTCAAGACATTTTGATTGCTTTTTGTGTTTGAGAGCTCATTCCTTCTGGGACAGTAAAAAAATGTTTAAAGGGCCAGTATAACACATTTTGTTTTTCTATAATAATGTCCTCATATAAAACATAAGTAGATTTGTTTTTTGAAACATTCACACATTTTAACCACGAATCCTGCATTTCTAGGCTTATTTTTCTCTTTCACTTCTTTCTGTCTCCACACTGCTTCACTAGAAGAATCTGAACACACAGTTTCACCTTTAATTTGTCCAATGTTAAAGAAGACCTATTGTGATTTTTCTGCAATAGGTCTCCTTAAAAAAATAAACTTATCTAAAAGTTATCTAAAATGGCTTAGCAATAGAAACAGGTCCACTGACTTCCTGTTCAAAACTGCAGAACTGTTAAGCTCCACCTCATTCCATGGAAACCTTAGCTATATTTTTCACATTATTTAAAACGTATTTATTTTTTAATTCAGAACAATCGAAAATATGGGATTAACTTTCTATTCTTACTGATTGTGTAGTTGAGTTTCCGCCTCCAGAAAATTACACAGTGCATCATTAAATTATATCAGATTTTTAGAGAATAAAAAGGTTCAGTTGACTTTAAAATGTGACTTAATGACATCACTAGATGAACCAGAGCATTTTGAAATCTTTGTAATTAAAATGTGTAACTAAAATTAAGTTAAGATCATTATATTTAAGATTTTATTAAACAATTTACAAATTTCATCTCAGTTTGGCCATTTATTAGAAATAAAAATGATTTTGACATCACACTAGCGACCATGAAACTTCTCTAATGTAACAGACTTTTTAAACTAGAGACATAAAAATACACTAGAGCACACCCACTGTGTTAAATTAATTTTGACAGGCTCATAAAAATATGTTTTTGTCAAGAAAATGTGAAATGTCCTTGTTTTCCTAGTGTGATGTCATCAGTTTAGCCCTCTGCTCTACTTCCTGTTTTTCCCCCAACATAATTTCAACCTTTTCTTCACAAACATGCACTTGATTAAACTAAAACTACCATTTATATTTACAACAGGTGATAATCTGTCAAAATAAGCTAAAATTACAAAATCGTAAAAACTTGTCATACACACTTTAAACAGACTAAATCTCACATTAGTCAGGCCCCTTTAATCTTAAACTTGAGCCGTTTTTCCTCTTGACTTTTCCTCCTTCTCTGCGGCGTTGACATCACATTAACACGCTCTCTTTGCTCTGCCTGACCGACTACTTCAGCTGCCAGAGGTTAACACGTTGCCGGGGCCAACAGGTCAAAGGTCGCGGCACCATAAACGTCTGGCGCTGCTCCTGATTTACTTCCTGTGAACGGCGGTGTTGTGGTTTTTGTGTTGCCATGGCAGCTGACTCAGAGGAGGACACGGTATTATTATGGGCTGTTGGATTAATGATGAATGAAGTGATGACGTGATTAAAGACACAGGAAGCCGGTTAATCATTTGTGAAGTCTGAATGCCGCTGGACTGTAAAAATGATTTCAATTTCATGAATCATGGTATCTATATTACTAAATACAGTCTGAAAAAAATGTGTGCAATGCTTGTTGTTTTTCTCTAAATTGTGTAAAGATAAATTTAGACTTTTACAGACCTTTACAGTAGTTTTTATTAATATTTTTTATTGACTTGTACTTCTCTGAGTAGTTTTCAGATTACATTAACTAATGAAATATACAGAAGAAAGAAAAAAATTAACCAGTAAGACCCAGTTACTAGAACTAACAGTGACATTACTAGTATTACTCTGGTACTTACTGCGTACTTCACTTACCTTTTTGGTGGACTGTACCAGCAGTTACTGTACATACATGTAGTTACTGTGGTACTTACTGTGGTACTACACTAGTATCTACGTGGTACTTTGAGTGGTACTTGTACCAGCAGTTACTGGTACATACCACTGGTAGTTACTGGTACTTACTGTGGTACTTACTGTCCCGCGAGTTACTTTAACACTGGTCTACCTTGTACAAGTGGTACTTTGTGGTACTTTGTATAATTACACCATCAGTATTGGCATGCTGGTATGGTCGTGGCCATACTAGCATCCCAAAGCCTGATCCCGTCAGATTCAGAAGCTAAGCAGGGTGGGGCCTGGGCAGTACTCGGATGGGAGACCACAGAAGAACCTCAGGTGCCACAGTGGGGCAACTTCAGTGGTACTTACTACAGTAGTTGACAGTCAACTACTGTAGTAAGTACCACTGAAGTACCAGTATGTGTCACTTTAGAACAGGTCCCCATTGTTACTAGTACTTAATTGTCAACTACTGTAGTAAGTACCACTGAAGTACCAGTATGTGTCACTTTAGAACAGGTCCCATTGTTACTAGTACTTAACTGTCAACTACTGTAGTAAGTACCACTGAAGTACCAGTATGTGTCACTTTAGAACAGGTCCCGTTGTTACTAGTAGTTGACGGTCAACTACTGTAGTAAGTACCACTGAAGTACCAGTATGTGTCACTTTAGAACAGGTCCCGTTGTTACTAGTAGTTGACGGTCAACTACTGTAGTAAGTACCACTCAAGTACCAGTATGTGTCACTTTAGAACAGGTCCCATTGTTACTAGTAGTTGACGGTCAACTACTGTAGTAAGTACCACTCAAGTACCAGTATGTGTCACTTTAGAACAGGTCCATTGTTACTAGTAGTTGACGGTCAACTACTGTAGTAAGTACCACTCAAGTACCAGTATGTGTCACTTTAGAACAGGTCCCATTGTTACTAGTAGTTGACTGTCAACTACTGTATTAAGTACCATTGTAGTACCACTATTTACCATTATGTATCATGGTATTTATCAATAAATGTTGGAACTAAGATTGTTGTAAATTGTTTTCTGTTGTTTTGTTTACTGAAACAAATAATTACTTTGGTATTTGTCAATACCCAATATTGTTGTGACATAAATAAGACAGTGGTGCTTTTTTAACATTTGCATTTTGTTGTTATTCATAATTTATAAGCTCTACTTTTTATATTACCACCACTGAAACATATGTGTGTGCCACAAATTATTAAAAGTGGTAAGTGTACTAATAGTTACCACTGTAAGTACCAGTCACTACTGACACAAGTACCACCTTAAGTACCAGTGTAAGTACTACAGTAAGTACCACAGTAAGTACCAGTAACTATCAGTGTTATGTACCAGTAACTGCTGGTACAAGTACCACTATAGTTACCAGTGTAAGTACCAGTGTAAGTACCGCAGTAAGTACCACAGTAACTACCAGTGGTATGTACCAGTAACTGCTGGTACAAGTACCACTCAAAGTACCACTGTAGGTACCAGTGTAAGTACCACAGTAAGTATCAGTAACTACCAGTGGTATGTACCAGTAACTGCTGGTGCAATACCACTGTAGGTACCAGTGTAATACCAGTGTAAATACCACAGTAAGTACCAGTGGTATGTACCAGTAACTGCTGTACAAGTACCACTCAAAGTACCACTCTAGTACCAGTGTAAGTACCACAGTAAGTACCAGAGTAAGTACTAGTAAGTGTCACTGTTAGTTACTAGTAACTGACACGGTACTTAACTGGTAGGTACCGTGGAGGTCTTTTAAAGTGCTACCAAAAATTCTATAGTTAAATAAAGTTTTTCCCTAAAACTAAACGACAAATATGATGTATTGTTTGCATTGTTCTTATCTTTTAAACACGGGCTGGAGGACAGTTACTTTGGCACTTTACATACTGTACATACAGTATGTCCATATTTATCTTGTTTTACAATACAATTGTATGCAATTGTTTTATAGTCATATCTCAACAATATAAGCCTGGCACTGCTGACAGGTCAGCGGGGAAGGGGCTGTGTTGTGCCACGCTGCAGTGTATTGTGGGACTTGTAGTTCAACTTGTTATGTGCTTTAATAGGTGGGCCACTATCAATGGTAATCAGAAATGATCCTGGAGGCCGCATGAAATCATCTTCTGGCCCGCATTTGGCCCCTTGGCCACTAGTTTGACACGCCTGCTTTTTTATTTTATTTTCTGAGGCTCAAAAGGTAAAGAATTGTATCTCACAGTCCGTTGCACAGTCAGAATTCAATTGTGTTTGAGCAGAACTCAAAAAGTGTCAATTTTGCCTAAAATGTGTTCTTAAGTCGCAAACATTTTGTATTGACAATGATAAATTATTTGAACAGATGTTTTTCTTGTATACTGTTCCTCATATAAAATGTATTTTGTTCTCGTATTGGCCTTTCCTTTTAAAATGTTTTATATTTGTCATTACATAAACTTAAAATTATGTTTAAACTGCACTCGTTTACACCAAAATTTATTATGTAAATTTTTATAATTTTATTTATTTATAATGCACTTTGTTACTAAACCAGACCGCTGTGCACTGTGAATATAATAATACAGTCTTTTTTATTTCTCACTGACAGCCGAAAGCAGAGCTCTGATTGGCTGAATGCATGTGACTTTTTATCATGTGCCATAGAATTTGTGAGAACAAGGCAACAAATGGACAGATTTAAACACTTACATCCTTTTTGCAACTTCAAAAGAAAAGATTATAGAATGTTGCATGGTATGGTCTTAAACTTTGATATCTCCATAGAAACCAGCAAGTTAAAAATCAGATCTGTGGTGCCTGCTCACCACTTAATGATGTTTCTAATGTATTTTTGAGCAATAAAAACACCCATAGAGAAATACATTCTAGATATATATACATAAAAAAAAAATAAAAAAAGGAAGAAAAAACAAAAAAAAAACAATAAAAATAAAAAAAAAAAAAAAATAAAAGATACATAAACAAACTATTATTACATAAATGCTATGCACAGTGCAGGATATGACAGGATAAATAGATAAAGTGGTATCAGTATATAGTATCTAGTATTATTATGTACAATATATGACTATGATTATGTACAACTGCAGCAGATGAACAGAATAAATAACCAGTAATAAATATGAGGTATAAGTATGACGATGTTTATGTACAGAGCAGCATTTAAGGAAGTGTAAATAGAGGTGAATAAATAATAGCAGATAAAGTGACATGAGTGAGTTGTACCAGAGATGTTTCCATGGTAACACAGTATCGCACAAGATTAAATGTGATGATGTCCAGAGTTAACAGTGTTCGTTGTACAGTCTGACAGCAGCAGGAAGGAAGGACCTGCGGAACCGTTCCTTCACACAGCGAGGGTGAATCAGTCTGTCACTGAAGCTGCTCTCCAGAGCAGACAGGGCGTCCTGCAGGGGGTGAGACTCATGGTCCAGCATAGATGTGAATCTAGCCAGGACCCTCCTGTCCCCCACCTCCCGCACTGAGTCCAGAGGACAGCCCAGGACGGAGCTGGACTTCGATGACCTTGTAGCCTTCCTCTCTCTTGATCTTGCTCCAGCAGACCACGTACAGATGCGATGCCACCCTAGATTAGACGAAGCAAAATACATGGTCAGAGGGCAGAGTGTAATGTAGAAAGTTATGTAGTGCACCTTTAAGCAAATTAGTATTACACAAAAACGCTGGAAAGTTCCAAAAACTTTGCATCGGAAAAGTACAATAAAATAAATGATTACAGTAAGTCCATGCCCTCTCTATAAGCCAATGTATACTGAATGTACACTGATATATTTTCATAACCCAGAATAAACTTGCATACAGTCTGGAGAAAGTGCCGAGTGGACATTTTTAGTAACATTACATTAAATTCTGACACTTTCTCACAGTCGTATTGGTCTGGACACAGCTGCTTGTGCTTTATGGGCTCTCTGTATATTTTCAGGGTCACATGTCTTCTGCTAATAGACAGTGGACATGTACAACCTCAGACGGGACAGAAATACTCCATACAGTGCTGTGTCTCCCATTTATTTATTTTCAGATGTGTGCTGCTGCCGCTGTTCCATGGAGACTTCACCAAACACGCAGCAGACTGAGGAAATATATCTTCCGTTAGCTTCAGCCACTGTTCGGACAAGAGTTACGGCCGCTCAAATGTGCCACTGGACAACTGGGGATTTCATAAGACAAGTTAATGTTACAGAAGCTCTATTGTCTGACTGTGAAACCACTGAATTAGGTTTAGAAATGTACTCAGTTAAATGCTCAGGTATCTACATGTATTTTTACTTGAGTCAAATTTTTGTAGAGAATGTATTACTTTGACATTTGAAAGACAATGCTATACTTTGTACTTTTCCTTCTGCACAGATTGTAGATTCAGTGTCACTTGGGTCTTAGCTTTAATTGATCTAAATTATTAACAATATCTGTTTAACAAAGTTGGAATTGTTGTCATAAAAATTAAATTTCAATTACCATTAGTAAGTATGTTTTTGCATTCCTCATACTCTTTAAACATGCCCCTGATTGCCCTTTGATGTCTTGTTTTAACAAAACACACATGAAAGTCAAGGAATTGTTTTAGAGCTCCATCTACTAACTACAAAGAAAATAAGAAAGTGGAAATAATCACACTGATCTTGCCAGATATGCTATTGTTGCAGAACAGGAGTCTAGATGATATAAGGACTAAAGATCTCATACTTTTGAAATCACAAATCTGGGACATTCAGAACAGTGTTTTCTGAGACTTAGAGGGAAAAGAATAGTATCTTACAATCAGAACTGAACATTCGTGAACTTTTCTAGTTTTCAAAAATATTTAAGCAAATAAAACCAAAACAATGTTTGTAGCTTGTCTTTAGAAGAAGCTGGATGTATTTTATTATTTTAAATGCTAATGTTTTCATTCACAATACCAAACAAATAAAGTATTTTCTACAAAAACAACAACAACAACAACAAACTGTGCAAATTTGGCTTAGGAACAAATTTGACTAAAATGTTCATTTACCAGAGCGCGTGTCAAACACAAGGCGCGAGGGGCAAATGCGGCCCTCCACATACTTTTCTGTGGCCGCCAGGTCTCATAAGGTTTACTTTATTCTTATATTAGTGCCAGAAGTAATCTGAGTGTCTTAAACTAATTAAGTGATTTGTCTCAAAACTTAAAGAGTAAGTTATTTTTCAGAGTCATGAAGATGTATATTCAGTAATTGTAACTTATTCAAAGTCAAATACAGAGGCTTTTATCGTAGTATTTAAAAGATTAGCCATGTTCATTTTAGTTACAACTTTAAGGACAACAACAATGCAAATGTGTCCTTTGTCAAAGTGAGCTTTACACTCCTGTACTGTACAAAGTAATGCTTGATCAAGTGTATCAGTATTTTTACTCAACTGATGAAAAGCAAAGCATTTGGACCATCTCTGCACCTAATGATTTAGTTAATTCTCTGATTTGCATTTTACTCCAGACAACGCACAAATGCCACGACATGTTCCACACTTTTAAAGGATTACGTGGGACACTTGACATGATCACTCTGTCCTTAGGCTACTAGGCTGTTTTAAAAGCTCGGCAAAATAAATGTCTTAACCAACTGAATATCAACAACAATTACATATTTTACACTATAAGAGGTTATGCACAGACATTTTTTATTTGAAAATGCTCTTCAACATTCTGACTGAGTGGCAATGATTTGTAACACAACAGAAAAAAGGTACTTTTTTCTGTTTATGGCTTATTTTTTTTTTTATTTTTTTAGACAAAGTACCTGTGGTAAAATGGGAACTGACAGGAGTTATCTGTTGTTGTGGCAAAAGTGCAGATCTTCACTAGCTTGTTTGCTAAGGTCAGTTGGAGATTTAGAACATTTTAGCAGCAGCACTGCAAATAATGTCTTCATCAAACTGACTTAAAAACAGAAGAAAAAGTGAGTTGAACTGTGTGTGATCCCAATGTGATAGATGTGAGTGAAGCTAAGGTCTTGTTGTTTATCTGCTTTTCTACCAGTATATGCCTAATTTTCTCTACTTACATGTCTTGCCACTCAGTGCTTACATTCAGAATGCTCTTTTCTCTATTGTGAATATTGACATATGTTTGTTTTGGTTTGGACAGTGCATGTAAATGAGTAGATGCCATTGTCCACCATCAATCCAGTTCTGTACATGGACAAAATGCACCACTAGTCCCTGTTGTTCCACTGATGTCAGACAAGATCTCAAGTATTGCTTCTCATTTCATTGTATGTCTTAGACAAATGAGAAAGCCTCTTCTGTGTGAGAGCGGGGTATAGTTAGCTGTAGCTGCTATAGCCAGAGGCAGAGGTCTTTTGTTGTGACACAAAAGTCAAATCTGAGCTGTGTCTTTGAGAGGAAACAGACACCTGGGGCTTCAAAGACTTAAAGACTCTCAGTAAACTGTCTACAAAGAACAGGTGCAGAAGGACTGACTGCAGTACTAAGCTGCAAGCATCATAACACTATGTATCTGAATGTTAGATGTTGCTATTATAAATACTTACAAAATGGTTAATAATATAACACAAGTCTTAGCAATACTTCATCGTCTGTCAATTTCACAGTTTTTGTCATTGATAGATCTCTGAAATCTCCTATACAGTTTTTGGTCAATAAGTCTTAAGCATTGTTTTACAGCATTAGCATATATTGCAAAATTAATTTGATTATTTCCCCTATGTAATCTTTTTTGCAGTCAGTAAATGGAGCTAACACGAAGTATGACTGTCATGTTTTCTTAATTACCTTTTTAAAGTTCTTATTTATAAGAATTCAAACTAAATGTCTCTCGAGCATGTTTAAAAGACAGAATATTAGATAGTCAGTCAATCTACTTATACTGCTATAACTATAGATGTACTGTGGGAGTCACTGAAATATGCAAAAATAATTTCTTCATCCCAAAACCACAGGTGGACAATAAAAACCGTATGAAACTCTATTACTGTGACCACAGGGAAAGACAAAAATACAGTCTGTTCAGTCAGTTGTTGACTGAACAGACTGTATGACTTGAATAAAGCAGATTAATCTTAAAAGACTAATTTCAGATTTTTTTGACTTGTTTTAAGATGTTCTTTCCTGATTTACCTAATCTAAGATATCAAACTTATTTTAAGCAAATTTGTATCTTTTTTAAATCATAATTGCTTGAATCAACAATAGATTTGCTTAAAAATGTGTCAAGAGTCAATAAAACTAGCATTTTCTGCTCAAAACAACTAGATTAGTCAAATTTTCTTACTGCACTGGCAGATTATTTCACTTGAAATACGACATTTTTACCTCAAAATAAGCAACATTTTATGAAAGGGCTTTTTTGCAGTGTCCTGAAATGAGCCTGTATTTTTTACAATATACTTTAATCTCTGTTTTTTATATGACTTGACAAAGTGAGTTATGGGGTTTGAATTTTATTTATTCATTTATTGATTTTTTTTACATTGTGACATCAATTATGTTTAATTCTCTAATCACTTACTCCAAATATTAACATTACACAAACTTTATACATTCTGTGCTGCTGGTCTATGGTTTTTAATATTTATATTAATATAGCTTAAAGTAAATGTACACATTATTGCATCTTATCTGGTACAACTATTGCAAAAGCTCGACTATATCGTACTCTGTTGCTGCAGTGCAAGTATCCGAGTACTTTCCACCTCTCTACAAAATCAAATGCACATGTTGTTGCCGAAACACCTTGCACTTTCCTAATGACAATCCCAGCTCTACAGCGGAGAGGAAAAACCACTGTTTCCTACGTCCTTCAGACTATTTTAACCCACATCTGTGCTTTATCTCACCGCACAAACTTCTCCATAAAGCCCTTCATTCACTGTGATTGTCCACCAGTGTGCTCCTTCTTGGTTTCTCCACTGCTATTGAAAATATTTGCGTTTTTCCTGCTCTGGACATTTGATAGCCCCTTGGACCTCCTCCGGCATACTTTTCTGTGTGTTTTAACGCCAGCTCACGAAAAAAAACTGTCCGTATTTTAGCACAAGTGCATGGCAACTGCTGCAAAACAAAGAAGCACACGAGGAATTCTTTTGGCCGACCACTTTTTGAATTACTGATCATGTAAAAAGCCACAGTGGCCCGGCAGATTGCAAACACCAGCGCATGCAAACCAGGGCTGGAAATAGGTCCGTCTATTTCGGTTGGGAACATGTGTTAGACATCAGCCTTTCTCTCTCTCTCTCCTCTTTGGACCATTTGGTGGAGAGATTTCATTGTCCAATTACGGTAGACAGATGCACGACAATAGAGCAATGTCCAAAGGAAGGAAAATCTGAGAGAGAGAGCTGTAGAGGCTGAGTAGACGTGTCTTATTTTGTATTCCAAGAGTGCATGTTTAGAATAGTTAGTCAATATCTTCACATAACTTCCAGCTCTAATTTGTAGATATAGAAAATTGCGATGCTTGGACAAATGTTAAAATGTTTAGTCCGCTGTGACTTAAGTTTTTCGTTGTTTGATTTTTAATTCTAAACCCTTAAGCATCACTCAGCATCACATGTAGAACTTAGAATGTTAACTCATTCTAAAGAGCATCTGTTTTCTTGTATTTTTTTTTTTTTTTTGTGGGGGACAGCACTCTCATACAGCAAAAGGTTGCATGATCAACTCCTGAACTGGGCTTTTCTATGTAGAGTTTGCATATTTCTCTGAATGGGTCTCCTCTGGGTGTCCAATTTCCCATGTTGACCTATAAACATTCAAGATTACAATAACAAAATGACACGAGGCTTAGCAGTTAGCAAGAAGATCTGGCTCAATTCTCCAGGGAATCTGGAGTCTTTCCTCCACCACTAAAACTGTGTCCATTAATGCCTCCCCTGTCCCCTCCACCAGGACTCCCCTGCAAAAGAAATGCTGAATCTCAGTGGGACTTTCCTTTTCTAAATAAAGAAAATTCAGACAACTTTCGAGGCAAAATTAAAGTACACTTTAGGCACACTTTATTGTCTTTTAGGGAACTTTATCCTTTGCATTTGACTCTTACTTCAATCAATGCCTCTGGGGTAATGTACTGGTACTCAAGGTCGCTTTTTAAGGTCTCTGACTCATGCACATGATCTCAAGGGTGCTTGGAATCGCATCGGTCTTGTCTTGGACGCAGGCTTGTCTTAGACTCGGTCCTGCACAGTAAGATCAAGTAGACTCTGATAATTGTATAAAGTTACAAAGGTGGTCTTCATTTGTCTCGATGGACTGCGGTCTTGGTCTCAACCTAAAAAAGTCACGGTCTTGCCTTGGTCTTGGCCCTCAGTGGTCTTGATCTCATCTCGGTCTTGGACCTCTGTAGTCCAAGAAAGGTCTTGGTCTCGATGACTGCAGTCTTGACTACCACAATACTCTGGGGCGTCTCCTCAGCAGCAGTGAGCTAAACTGTGCAGAACACAAGGACACATATTCACATCTTCATGTTAGACTTGTTCAGGACTACTGCAGCTGAAGGAAACATGCAAACTCAACACAAAAAGGTCTGGGCTGCTTTGAAGCCAACTTGCAACCTTTTGCTGTGTGATGCTGCATGTACTGTATTTACCTTGACACGTTTCAACCTTATTTTCAGAATTGTCACAGGTTCTGGTCGTGACGTGTAGCTTATCAGTTCTTGTTTTTACTGGGAGACGTGGCTAATCTGATGCTCATGACAACTCATGCTGTTGCCTGGTGGTTCTTCGAGAAAGGTGTCATAGGTGAGCTTCCTGATCTTGCATTTGAACAAGTTCAAAGTTCATTTACTCCAAATGAAGACAAGATGAACATCACAAAAGTAACATGCAAGAAGTAAATATCTTCCAGTATTGACCAACCAATACTATTGGAGGATGGGTCAGACACATAAGGCAATTTTCTCTACAGAAAAACAGCTACCAATCTTATTGGTAAACTTATTCATTGTCCAGCCGTCAGCCATCACCTCAGTGTCCTCAATACCCTGCTTCACACTATCAAAAATTTCTAATCCCAAATAAATATCTCATTCATCACATGTCTTTCTAATGCCAAATCATTCAACAACCAATCAATGTTTTTGGTACACCGTGTTCTAGAACATCACCACAACAAATATCAGAGCCATGTTCAACCGTCAAAGTGATCAGGAACAGATATCTCATAAAAAGATTTGTAGTGACAGCCTAGTCAGAAAAACTTGTATGAACAACCCGAGCTGCCAAAACAATTACTGTCAGAGCACTATAACCCCGGCAGAGCTCCTTCACAGCCTCTGGTAAAATATTTTGGAGTTCACAGGTGCAGTGACGAGTGCACAGTCACTGGGACAAGACACGGAAGACCACAGGTTTGGAACTGGTTAGAGCAGAATGGAGGTTTGGCTGCAGGTGGACGAGCCACTTCTCTGGAAAGGCATCTGGTATCTTGTTCCCACAGAATGTGATTAAACTGTGCCCACGAAGATTCCACAGAATGATATTATATAATTATTAATTATTCGCTTGCAGGTGATTACATTGATGAAGTTGCCCTCAACCACCAAACTTGCGTAGCACAACTTTAAAGTTAAACCTTAATTCATTTTCTTCTGGTTGTTTTCGTTAGTGATCATGGATGACTGGAGCCGGTGACCAGTATACCAGTGACTTTGGGTCTTAGGCGAGCGAACACAATGGACAACTCATCGCAGGGTTAACACACTACAAACTAATTCATTCACCAGGGTAATTTACAGTGATCCACAATTAACCTATGCTGCTAAACTACAAATATTTGTATTCTTTTATGCTTTTTTATTTTTGTGTAAACACATTGGGTGCTTGTGGATGTAGTAAAGTGCTAGATAAATAAAGCTGATATTAATGCTTGTTTTTGGAGATGGGAGAAAACCAAAGTACCTGGAGAGAACTATGCAAACTGTACAGATCGGAAGATATATATATCTTACAATACAAACATATTTTTCTAAACAAAAGAAAGAAGCTTTAAGGTAGACTTTGCAGTAATCAAATAGGGACATTGTTCTTTGCAATTGATCTATTCTTCAAAGTATAAACTCATTCAAGAGTGCCAGGCATCCAGCTTTGTTGGTCGATGTGAATGGGTTTTGAAAATCTTGATCACAGTTCTGCTAGTTTTTCACCAGCACTAGTAATTTGACAAAGCATCTATTTGGGTGAAAATGAGTTTGTATTGTCTCGTCTAATGTCAAATAATAGAGCATTTTGTAGCCTAAAATCCAGAAAGTGCGTTTGTTAATCCCTCAAATTTAAATCAATCATGCTAGTTATTAGCTTGACTGTATTTCAGAAGTTTTTTTCTGCCAGTAATAGTTTAAAATGTTTTCTGTTAGTTGTAGCCCAAAACGGCTAATCGTATGAGTAAATAAAAATCTATTTCCACGGTCACAAAAAAAATCTAACTTTACCCTTGACCTTGATTTTTTTTTCTGCTCTAAGCTGTTTGCTAAAGTATATTAGCAGTTAAATAGTGTGTTGTCATAAACATGGAGCTCATGTGTAACTCAAAATATACATGTTTAAGAATCAAAGATAAGTGAGCAAACCATGTGTCTGTTGTAAAAAGTGGAATGGTAAATCACTTGTTAATAGACCGATCCCGAGTCTTTCAATCCAGTCTTCAGTCCATTTATCTCTTCATCATCAGTAAGTGTCTTAATTGCATTATTTTGGTGTGGTGTCCTTGTTAGTGAAAGTATAATTGATCTTCAGTTTAAGACGGGTCACATCATACAGAGAACGCAATAGTCTTCTGGGACAATGAATGAAGTATGTTTTCCTTTACGCACACGTTCGCCTACACCATAGCACTTTCCAGACTAACTTAAGTCTTTCAAATAATGGCTCTATTAAGACAGCACTTATGATTCAGCTGAGAAAATAATATCATAGCCCAAAAGAGATGTCTTATGAAACAAAAGTGCAATCCGCGCTGTGAGTAAAGCCCCTTCAGACTGCAGATGTGAGGAGATCTGAGTCGACAGGGATTTTCCTTTAAACCAGACAGATTGTGTGTTTGAGCCCAAGTCAAGTTTGTCTTTTGTAATTCCCACAAAATATATTTCATAATCACAATGGAAAAAAGACATTTGAAGTTGTGGCCAAAAGGGAAACTCGTTTTACTCTCGTTACGCACTTTCGCGTGTCAATAGAGTTTAATAGCATGTTTTAAGGAGGAATCATCACAACGGTATGCAGTCCTCATTGAAAAATATTATGAAATTTGCTCATGTCGTCACGTTTGTTCAAAAGGTTAAATATACTTCTGTTACAAATTACTCATTTTGTATTGTGCAATATAAATAGTTGTCAAAACAATAACTCGGTCCATCAACTAACCTGTCTGTCTCTTTTTTGATAAGTTTAATTTTAATGTATTTTTAACCATAAACTAATTTTAATTGTGTGTTGCTGCACTTAAGAAAAATATACAATGTCAAGCCCAATGTAGTGAGTACAAAGTGATGTAATGAGAATCTATCATCATTATTCTATTCTGTGTCCCAAAATATGTTTTGTGTGTTATTACTTCCATTTCCCATGAGAACTCGCTCTTGCACTTAGAAGGTACCAATTTTAAATTCTCTCTTAACCGCTATAATATAGGGTATGCCATGTACGGTATATAATGTTCGCTCACTGTTGAATACATTCAGAACATTTTCTTTCACAGGACAACTCCAGTATTAGGCAAGACAGGTTTGATTGTAGAGCATGAGGAAACTTCAAAGTGCTTCGCATATGGAAAAACAAATATCATATACAAATAAAACAAAAACAAGAGAAAGAGAGAGAGAGAGAGAGAGAGAGAGAGAGAGAGAGAGAGAGAGAGAGAGACCAACATATGGAGATTAGATTGAACAGAAGGGGTCCCAGAACTGACCCTTGGGGAGTCCCACAGGTTAAGACAGATACAGTGAGTAAGTACAAGAAGAAATGAAGTATTAAACTTTTTTATTTGTGTCTGTATATTCTGTTAGTGTTATTATCCATTATTAACTACAGTTGTTAAATGTCTAAACTTGTAATTGTTTCTATGTAACGTTTTTAGTTGTAAATAAGTAAACTTTGTGTTTTCCACCAAAGAGTCAGCACAAAAATTAGCCCACAGAATACTCTAAATAAGAAAGAATTTTAGTTCTAATCAGGAGCAGAATGCAGCGTTCTGATTGGCTGAGCTTAGGTGGTCGTGCCCAATTTCACTTTAAAGGAGAAAAAATGGGTTTTAAGTAAAAATTGCAACAAAACCTAAAACATATTGATATTAACAATATGTTGAAGAATTTATGAAAGAAAGTTGTCCGATTTAAAACCTAAATGTGTTTCAAAACACAAACACCTGTGAACTCCAAAGTGTGAAAATCACCTACCCCACTTTTAATTCTTTAGTTTTTTAGTACTGGCCAACCCTTGGCATGAACACAGCATTATCAGCATGACACTGCTAACGTCTTACTTTAATTAAATATCAAATATACATGAAGATTGGTTGTAGAATATTATTAGGCAAAGTTAAAAGTCGTATCTATGTGGAAAGGGGTCCAGTTACCTGAAACAAAGCATGTTTTATATATAAATATATTTCTGACCAATTAAAACATGCATAGCGAAATATATTATAGATAAACAGTATTCTTAATGCCACACTAGAGAACATTTCAGCAAAACAATGGAAGCAAACAGGAGCCAGAGTTTCTACCAAAAAAGATACACTGTCACATTTATGTAGCACTTTTCTACACTGAAGACAATTGTTTAAAATGGTCACTTACCACATATATATCAGTGGACTCAGTGTCTTACCCAAAGAAACAACAGTAACATTCACCGCTGCTCAAACAGCTAATCTTTGTATTTTCCCGCTTTGAAAAAAAAAAAGATTATCTACAAAAACTCTATGCTGTCAGGTGGCATCAACAATTTCCCAGTGCATGTGTTTTATAAAACTGTATTTATCCAATCATTTGTGGAGAAGAGGGGCAATGAAAGGCCTGTGTGACACCAGCGTACGGCCCCTATAATTTACCACGACCACTCCGTCTTACAGCCATATGTCGGCTGCCATAACCATTCACAGCTGAGCAAAAATAAACCATCGGGGATTGCATCTTTGGGACGGGGGGTAGAAGACATCCTCTTTTCTGTGACTTTGTGCTGGTTACGATAACCTACATCCATCCGTCAAGTTCCTCATATAATTTGGGCTGGTTGGGGTATACAGTGTCATTCCGTTTAAATTCAAGGGTGAGGCAAAAATAGAAATCGAACCACATGAAAGAGGCGCGGACCCGAAATAGCCTGTTTGATGGGTATATGTTTCAGTGGTGCAGTGATGGGGGCTCTCTAGTGGGCTTTTAAAGAGAGCCCATTTATGATTTGGGGCAGAGCGGTTGTACACGTGGTTAGCTCCCGCGTAAGGTTTCGATTTCAAACATCTGCCAGGAGAGGAAAAAAAGAGGATTTCATCACAGGGATTATCCCGACTTAAAAAGCCAAACGTTGTCTGTTTGTTGCACGTGTAAGGCATCAGTTTTCACAATGCAGTTTTACTCCTGAATCTGAATATATCCAGAAAACTAATCTTGAAATGCCAATGTGTGTTGGTCAATGCATTGGTTCCTAACACTAAAATCAACATTTTTGCTAATAAGCTGTGGGATTTTACTGCTCTCATTCAATTTTCGGCAATTTTAGCACAAACTATTGATAAATAAGCAAGCAAAGTCAAAATAGTTACAAACTGAAAGTGTACTGTCCACTGTCACCCCCTTCTTTCACCCTGTCCTTTATTATTCCAGCTCTGTTTCTAAACAGTTTATGTACATGTAAGTTGCAAAGAGATGTAATTATTTATCTTCTCTCTTTTCACAATTTTGTTGTTACCTCCAGTACATCAGATATGCCCATAGACCAGGGGTCTGCCACCTGCGGCTCAAGAGCCACATGCGACTCAAGAGCCACATGTGGCTCTTTAAGGGTTCTTTGCAGTCTGGTTTGACAATGAGACATTACAAAAATTTACGAAAAAAAGAAAATACTATTATGTAGTATTGCTGATGTGTGTATTTTGAACCATAATTCCGAACTATGCATCAAAAATGCAAAAATGTGTTTTATTGATCCATCATTCTATTCAACTAAAATGTAGAAGTGACAGATTATTTGCTCAAACATTTTCCAATAGGTCTATCATTTGTAAAACTTGCAGACTCTTGCCATTTGCAAAAGTAAAAACCAGGTCATGTACCTGGTTTTTACTTTTGCAAATCTGACCTAAATTTTCTAATCATTAATTTTTTATTTTAAAATGTTCAAATAAAATCTTGAAAAAGGAGACTAAACTAAAAAAACAAAAACAAAACAATGCTATTGCTAAAATGCTAATAAATATTCAATCTGGCATGTGGAGAGCTATTTCTATGTATTTAGTAGTAAACTATGACATCAGTAACAAGTTATCATTTTGTTCATTGTAAAAAACAAAAAAAACAAAAAAAGTATTGTACTGCTGTATTGAACTTCCTGTTCAATACAGCTGATATGAAACGCCCTGCCCCTTTTTTGTAATATTTAGCTGTAACAAACAGTAAGTTTTAAAATACGTCGGAAATGTATACCTTATATTTTTGAAGGGCAATCAAAGACAAACACAAACTTTGGATGGAGCAAAGAAGTAGATGGAAATATACTTTTGTTTTAGCACTTTTTTGAGCATCAGCTGTAGTAGAATACAATACACATGATTTAGAATTTATGTAAAGTTTATTTAACATAATAGCTCCTCATTAAAAATAAGAATAGTAACTTGCACTGATCCATTGAACTAGTTGTATTACCTTAGAGAAGATGGTTGTAAATCGACACAACTGGACTTACATTACACTTTACACATGTGTCCTCTATATTTAGCTGCACCCATCGCCTGCCTGAGCGCACGTGTCACTGTCGGATTATCTGCCAGCGCCTCTGTATCAGCCTGATGGAGTAACTGCAGTCGTTTTGGAGGTGTGGTGTCTCTGTCTGCCTCCCACGTACAAGCCGTACCTGAGCAAGACACGCTGAGCAGACAGTTGCAACCTTCGCCCACCTCTCTGCAATTAGCCAGATTACTGTCTCTCAAACGAGCTCTGATTTATGGCCCTGAGCCTATTGTAACATTGAGCGTTGCACAATGGAAAGTATGTTGGCACGCATGTTTGTTGGAAGCCTGTCTGATTAGAGAAGGCTTGGGAACTATATACAATGAATTAGGCAGACAAACTAGACACAAAGAGGTCTGTACTGTATATGTTTGATGTTTATTTTGGTTTGCTGAGAACAGACAGAGAAAGTGCGTTCTGAAATTTAGCCATTATAAAGTCACACAATGTACTATTTAATTATAACTACAAACAAGGGATTAATAACATGGGGAAAATGTGAGAAGTTCAAGAAGATACTCATAAAAGGGCGTCATTTATCAAGTGCTAATTTGCAGGTATAAACAGAACAAACTGTATGTGTGATGTGTGAGCACTTTGCAGTGAATTTATTGTTAGAAGATCTAAAAAACTGATGTGCACCACCTCATATTTTGCATTTACAGTGTCTGTGTGAGACACAAATGTAAGTTGTGTCAGATGTTTGCTCCCATTAAAACCTCATCTTATTCCCTTAGAAGGGCCGTCCCACATTTTCTTGAAAAATTCTTTTTTTGATCAGTATTTGAATAAAACAAAATATGAAGCACTTGGAGGGGTTAAAGATAAAAATCACATTGTGTCCCTCATATTTACAGTCAAATCAGCCTCTGGGATGAATCTGACTCAGTTTCAACTGTAAACTGACAAATTTCCCCAAAATAAAAAATAAAAAATAATAATGATAATAGTAATTTTATGTCCCTAAAACTCATTTTTACCTCAATTACCTTCAGCTTTTGCAGAGGATTTGTCAAAACCCCAAAACATGCCAAATCTAGAGTCATTCAGGTCTCAGTTATAACACCAGTTTTACCAATCCTTATATCTACCAAACAAATTCAGGCGGAAATTAGATTATGTTTTTCTTTTGTTTGGAGAAAGTTCTCACTTCTGTTCAGATTCTGTTAGTCATCAGAAGCTAAAACTACAGGGATACAGCTTTAAAAAGACTCCAGACATTTACTTGTGCTCCAAAGGTAGTTTGAATTTTTACCAATTTCAGTCAGACGTGTGAGAGAAAATAGGCCGGAATTTAATCTGTATTTCACATGAGCAAATACTTGAGACCCTTACAGTGTATCAATGCTTTACTTACATTAACTTCAAATGTTTTCTGTATTCTAAATAAATATTTAGCAAGAGAAACTACCTCTTTTTTTTGGTATTGGATTTATTTGAATTAGGAATTCTATTGTTCTACACTTTTTACTATTGCAAAAATATATATTTAAAATCAATCTTTTTAGACTTATACTTGAACATGCAGCAATCTTTATATTCTATAGTTATTTAGCATACAAGTCAGAGTTTTTTTTACTAGCTATACAACTGTAGTAAACTGTATTGGTCAATAAAGTGAGGATGTCTATGAAATAAACATATTAGGCTTCATATTCTAAGTATCATATTTGTGACAAGTAACATAACAGCATTCAGTATCACTTTATAATAACAGCACCTTAATTCTCCTTCGTAAAGCATGAAGAAAGCATGAATACAGGTTTAACTATTCATGAACAAATGGTGAATTAATGTATGAAAAAGTGTATTACTACTGAATTAAGAAGCCTAAGTTTAGAATTTAGGGTTGAGGGAGTAATTAAGTGGTTACTAAGCCTTAATGAACTTTTCATCTTATTGACTAACTAATAGTTGATGATGAACTAAGTATTTATTAAGGTTATGATAAAGATTTCTTAAGGCTATTTAAGGTTTATTATCATTAAGTGTTGACTAGTATTTATTTGATAGGGACAGTGCATATGTTCTTATGTTGCATGTTTTAGTAAAAAGACAAAGAAAGAAAGAAATTCCTATGCAATCAAAAGTCTTACAAAATACACATTAGTCCGCTTCCAATGAAAAATACAGTAATTAGATAAATGAAGTGATAACCCAAACTCTACACCATCTCAACTGTGTGACTAAGGGGATTTCTTTCCAGAACATTTTTACTCTTTGTGTGATCAGTGAGTAATTGTTTATCACTAATGGGTTTGTCCTGGTGGAATGACTGTGCGAAAGAGCAAGAACCTCTGACCTGGACATATTTAAATAAATTAAATAAAAATTATAAACTATAGCTCACACTTAAAGACTATTTTGCATTTTGAATTGAAGCAGATACAGATAACCTGCAATAAAATGTGTTTGGAATAAGATTATATTAAAAAGAATCATGCAAAAGATTAAAAATGCTATATATTCTTGATTCATTGTTTGTTATTAGGAAAGAGAACCTTTATCAGAGCACTGCAACAAAAGGCCTTTCAAAAACTAAACAAATTTTGCTTATTTTGTGGTAAAAATGTCTTGTGCAGTCAGAAAATTTGACTAACCTAGTTGTTTTTAGCAGAAAATGCGAGTTTCAAGTTCTCTTGACAAGATTTTTAGGCAAATATATTCTGTATTCAATCAATTAAAATGAATACAAATTTGCTTGTAATAAGTTTTTATATCTCAATAAGGTAAATCAGGATAGAATATTTTGAAACAAGTCAAATAATCTTAGTAAGACTTGGCCTTAGTTAGTGAAAAAAAATCTTAGAATTACTATTTTAAGATTAATATGCTTAATTCAAGTTATTTTATCTAAGTTAGATTTTCCTTTTCCCTTTCAGTAAAATAATAGAAGGAAAAAAAATACACATTTTCCACATATCTTATCTTAATATGTACAGCCTAAATTGGGTTATCGGTATCAGAATGTATTCATCTGATCTACTGATTCCACTGAATTCTGAATAGGTTAAGTAGGTTAAGTTGCATTTTATTGGTTGTTAGAAAACAACCAATAAAAACAAGGTTTGTTTCTCGTGGCAAAATATTGACTCTTAGATACTGATCTGTGATAAACTGTACTGACCTTTCTATTCAAACATCTCAACAGAGCTGTATTTGTAAATAAGCAGAAATAGCTTTGCATGAGTTTCTATTATAACGTAAAAACAGGTAATCCTATTTTCTAAAGGATGAATGAGTGAACGGAAAGCAAAGGCCCTGACAGTAAAGCCTCAATAGAAATCTGTCAACATTTATACAAAAGGAGCAAAAGAGACACTCAAGCTCCTGTTTGACATTTTGACCCCAGGAACCGCTTCGACTCCAGGCTTTTAGAGTTCACCAGTGTCTAAATCTGATCTGATCTCCGCAGCAGCTCAAGAAGGCTATAAATTATACACAAAGGAATGCAACAGGAAGAAACAGCTAATTGTTTTTCCTGTGAAAGCTCATTAATGGCTCTAAAATTAAAATGTGGTGCAGATACAGAATCTCTTTTTCTTTGATCATAAGGAAGAACCATCAGCTTTTTAATAACTGTAAATAAAACTGCAACTAAGGAGTCATCAAGGAAGTAATTGTATTTTCTTAACCACTATTGACTTAAGTTGCATACGACAGGTTAGCCCCTTCTCATCTACTTTTTTTATGAATTCTTTTTTGTTTAATATCTGTGCACAGGGTCAATAGAGGGTCAAAAAATGAAGCAGCTGGAAATGTTAAAGATAAAAAAAACAAAAACACAACACATTTTAAACCTCTTATTTACAATCATATCAGCCTCTGGATGAATCAGACTTAGTTTTTACAAATAATTAAAAAAACAAACTCCAAAAAAAAAAAAAAAACTTAATAGGACTTTTGTATAGGTCCGCCTGATTTTGTTTATTATTGTTATTATTTTGTGAGTAATTTTAGGTCGCTAAAACTTCTACTTACCTGAGTTACCTTCAGCTTTTGCAGAGGCATTGTCAAAACTCCAAATATGCCAAAACTAGTGTCATTCAGGTCTTAACTGTAAACACCAGCTTTACAAGTCCTCATAAATACCATAAAAAATGTGGTATCAGAAGCTAAAACTACAGGCTTCAGTTTGTGCTCCAAAGGGTTCAGAAACCATTTCAGATTACATTTTAGACAATTTTAGTTCGATGTGTGTGGGAAAAAAGGCCAGAATGATTCAGGCTCAGTTTTTTTTAACAAACATGGTTTTAAAAATTTCATAAAACATTTTGTTTGTTTTTACCCAGTTTGGCTCATTTCATGTGGCCAAATGTTTTTTGTCCAGTAAACAAAATAGAGGTAATTCCACAACTGTTATCTATAGCAACTAAATAGCAAAGAACCAAAATACACATAATACCATGTGCCACATTAATTTTGTTAAATAATTTTTAAACTTGTGTGTAAACTGTCTTTGCATCTTGCTTTTTGAGGATCTAAATGGAGGGATTCTGGTTTATAAATCCATTTACTTCCTTTTGTTTTCAACTTTTTTTTTCCGTCAGTTTCTTCATAAATTGCAATTTAACTGCTGTAAACAAATATGCTGTAGACAAATATCTACCAATGGGATGTTAAGACCAAACTAAGTATTGTATTATTGTAAATTTGTGCGTTCTATCTTTTCCACCAAAAGTGCTCTTTTTGACTAAATTCGAGTGCTGTGTGCTGCCTCACTTAAATATTAAAATGCTAAATTGCTCATAAACAGTCAAATGCAGCACTCTGTGCTTTGGTGGTCCACTGCAGATTCACCTTGCTGTGTATAAAAAAGTCTTCTTAATCTGCATGTAATTGCAGCCAAAAATGAATGTATGTGGAATGATTCTTGTGTTGAAGCGATTGTGAGAGTTTGAAAGTATTTGGTGAGACTTTAATACCTGCTGCATTAAAATCAGGCATCCCAGCTTTAAACCTTTTGAATTCAAATCTTACATAATACTCAATCAAACAGTATTTGGTTCAAATGAGCTCATTTAAGGTTCATTCACCACTCGTGTTGTCTTGTTCTAATCCTGTCACAGAGGACGACTGACATCAATATGTCTCGCTGTGTCAACAAGAGTTTTTAAAGATGAATCCTGAGCTTAGTGTTGTGTTGGGATGGAAAAACTTATCACAACAAAATCACATTGAAATGACAGATGTTCACCTTTAATGTCTCAAGACTTAATCCTACAACAACATTGTGTTTTGATAGTTACTATTTACTGTTATGACATTTGCCCTGCCTCTTTTGCATTCAGAATGATTGTATTTAAAACGTGATAATTATTACTCTGAAAATCCTCGTGGGCGCAACAAACTAAAAGTTTCCATCTTGAGCCAACGTCAGTTTCGTTTATAACGAGAAAACAATATTTAGAATCTATTTTTGGATTTGACTGGACAAATGTTCTTTGTTGTTACCGTAAGAGCTCAATTTAAATTGAAAAAAAAATTATATCTTTTTACTTGGAGGTTAATAGTTCATGCGTCATCAGTGCGCTGCCATTGGATGACGCAAATCATTGAACGTAATGGAACAAGTAAAATGGACTCGTGTTTTTTACAGTAATTTTACCTATCTTTTATTATATTTTCCAAACTTATACATTCCATACAGTTAAAATGTTATGCCAACCAATTTTGATCCTGTGATATTTATGTCATTTGTCTGCTGTTCTCAATAGTAACATGTGAAAGAAGAGGTTTGGTGGCCATTAGATCCTTTGAAGATGGAACTCCGGAATAGTTCAAATCGTACTGCACTATAGATGCTGAGCGATCAACAGCAACAGAGCCGCTATGCAAGTCTGTATAACTGTATTTAGTTAACTATTTAGCGAATTAATGCATTTTATTTTGTAGAATTCAGCCAGAGGAAGAATCATACCACGTCTCATATCGAAGTAATGACAGTCTATAAATCTTTCAAAGGCGGAAAAATGCGTTTGCCTGAAATCTATGAATAATCTGTCAAAATATAGTTGTGGTGACAAGATCCTTCTACACAAGCTGTAAACATATTGATAAAAGTGTCTGTGAGTGTGCCAGACTCTGTTACCTGTCTGAAAGGAAGCGTCCTTTGTCCCTGCGACTTCCCCTGCCTGTCCCACACTTGACGGGGCAGGTGAGGGTGGGTCAGGTGAAGAGGGGTCATCTGAGGTGAACAGGGGTGAATGGTGACCCCAGGGCTGACTCTGGAGACTCCTTTGATCCTCTACAGCATCAGATACATGATCATACAGAACCTCGCGTCCCCTCCAACCTCCAATCCACTAGTACTCGGCGTTAATCTCACTGATGTTAATCTTCACAAAAGGAGTGTTACAAAAACCTGTTACATGGCGAGTTGGCAAGAAATCATAAGAATTTGAAATGATTGCACGTTTGCAGGCCGGTAATTACAGACTGTGTATAGATTGCAAAATATTACCTTAAGTCTGACAATACTAAATAATATTGGACAAAACAAATTTTATGTGTGCTTTAGAACCGATTATGATTATATAATGTGCTGTACCGTATTTGGCATCTTATAAATGTAAACAAACAGAATCGACTTGAGGAAATATATAAAGGAATGTTTATTAAGGACAATGTACAATTTTGCATTTAGCACAAAGACGGACATGCTTGCACCAGATTCTAGCTTACATCTAATTTACATATATATTGGGTCAACTATAGACACGCAGACATGGAGATAAAAGTGATCTCGCGGTCCAACAAAGTAATTATATCCAACAAATGCTAACGGTAGCTGCAAGCTTAATGCTAATGTGATGCTAGCGTCGCCTGGTATGTTTTAACGTCTTTCTATAACTTTTTGCTTACGTTTCTGACATAACGCCACATCAACAACCTTCATTTAAACCCTGTGTGACTGGAATTGAATTAGTTGTGGTAAAAATACACTTAATTCACCAGAAAACGTCCTATAAGAGGTAAATAGTTAAGCTACGACTGTATCCATGTTGGTATGCTAATGTCACTTAGCCAGATGCTAACATATAAACAATCAACAGTCCATTAATTCTAAATATTAATGGACAAAGAGTGGACCCTGAAAACTAATTTGACCTTAAAATATATTTTGACAATACTGTTTATGAGGGAAAACTCATTTTCCTCAATAAAATATTGGTCGTAGTCGGGTTAAGGCAATGATTCTTATAGTGGCTTTGAACATGATATCATAAAATACCACAAAAACTAGTTTTAAATAATTTTTTATACAGTAGTCTCTTCTGCCTAATCTGTCCATTCCTGGTCTTGTTAGTCCCCGACATTACCTGGGGAATAAAGTTTATAGAATCTGGGGATTCGGGTAGGGTGACCAGACATCTCTATTTACCTGGGACAGTCCCTATTTTGAGTCCTGTGTCCCATGTCCCAGCACATAATTCCAAAACCATTGTTTTGTTCCAGTTTTACACAAGACATCCCAGTTGTCCTGATTTTTGACCAGTTTGACACTTACCAACAGTCAAGAGAAGATATATTGCTTTCTTTTCTCAAACTAGACAAAATTTGTGCTTAAAACTAACTAAAACACAACAAAAATGCATCATTTTGCAAGTTTGAAAGAATATATATGAGTGTAAAGGAGTCTCAAGTTGACTAAATGCATTTATTTTCACAAAACCTTGAGTGTGTCCCAGTTTTTAATTTTGAAAATCTGGTCACCCTAGATTCAGGGTATCAGGCACTAAAAGTATGGACCCTAGCAAGATAGATTATAGATTTAATCAAAACACTTTCATAAAACCAAAATATTGGGTCTGGAGCAAATGTTTTGAGAACTTCAGTGGCTGGGTTTATTTTAAATCTGTTTGAGATTTCCCCGCAAGACAGACAAGCTAACATGTTAGCTACCAACAAAGCTAAACGGGAAGAGTGCTTCCAAGAAACGAGTGGGGCAGAATAAGTTTAATAGGTTAAATAAATTTGACTTTGCTCACAATTGAACTTCTGCTCAGTCTGTACAAAACATGTCCCATATTTACAACAAGTGGAAAATAGACTGAACCAAATTGACTGCACAAACATTTAGCTCGATAACTCTGACTGAGCTTTACGTGTCAACATTGCTGATATTTATGACCAAAATCCCGTTGACCTTCCCACTACAAACCCACATTTTCTCCAGTGCCACCTGTCAATGCCTCGTCCCGTCTTTTCCAGAGCTTTCTTCGAACTCAACCACTGTCCACACATAAGACTTTAACAGACGCTGGTCGCACTGGTTTGGCTGCTTGTGTTTTAGTGTTGACCCTCCATGCGGTAATGCCATTCAACCTTCTTATACAGACCCCATTAACTTCACCCCAACCACCAGGGCCATATATATATATCGAGCAATTTGAGGTGGCTGCAGTGAGTCACTAACCCTGCACAGGTCGGTTTGGAGGGGATATTTTCTGTGGATGATTTCAGCTCTGGATGATGTGTTACAGTGTTATTGTTAGACACTTGTGTGAGAAAGTCTTTAGGCCTGGACTCCATTATCTAATGGCCATATGCATTTAAATAATAGTCAGGGTTTTAGGCAAGTGTGAGGGGAAGGCGATTGGTGCAAATTGAGAATGTAAAACAAGTAATGATAGCATTAAAGAATTTTTGCATGCTTTTGGCACATGGTAGTTGTAGAATTGATTATTTTACTTAAAAGTTGTCACTACCAACGCTTGTATTCTGCTGTTGTGTCATTATGTGTGACTGCAGATTGACATCCATGTTTGTGTAATTAATGCAATGTGAGGAAGCACTCATCTGTGACTTTCACAGAATGGGACGATAATACTGATAATTGCTCTAAAGGAATTAAATGAAGACACAATAACTGTTTGTGCAGCACTGATGAATGCCATCATGTTATTGTGCAGAAAAAGCTCCATCCCAGGTCTAACACTAGTTGTTTTCAAACATAATGTGTTCACAATAGGATGCAGAGTAGTCATTGATTAGAACGCTGTCTTCACAAATAAAGATACATTTTCTTTTGTGGGAATAAAATGATGGACTGATCTTGATGATAAATTAAAATGAATTACCTCTCTGTCAAAAAAAAAAAAAAAACTAAACAAAATATGTAATGATAAACATCATTATGTTGTTGTAGCTAGTTAAATTATAATGTAAATATAAGAAAACAATAATACAAATATGTTATGTCTGAGTTGTTAAGTTGATGTTCAGGATGGGCTGAACATCAGCCCAATTCTTTTTGGTCGTGGCTGTTTTTTTCTTTGTGAATATTGACAACCAAAATAAACAAATTTATTGATTCCAATAGGGGTGTGCTGGTTGGAATGGGCTGTGTGCACAGAATTTCAGTTGGCTTGCGATTGTTCAAAATGCTAACTTCTGTACAACCATTTCCTGTTAGCTTTAGCATTTAGACACAATCATGTCTTTTTAACTCACAATGTCTCTGATGAAATATTCTCTAATATGTAAAGTCTTTAACATGTTTTCTGTAACATTCACCACAACTGTCTGATCTAAAGAGATTTATTGTTTTAAACTGATGTAGTGAAAACCTCATTGAAGAGTATTGAACAGAAGTCGTTGTATGTACAGGATGTAGTATTTTAAACCAAACAAGACAACTGCACTCAGCAATTGCGAGCTGGATCAAATCAGCAGGAAGACAATGAAAAATGAATGAATACATTCACAATTTGACCTTATTTACTTATTTTTACCCTAATGCTTAATGTGAATCAACCCTGTTTCCGTTTCAAAATGCCTTGAATCCAAAGTCGCTATTGTACATGATGTTCAACCAGGTTTTCAGTTTCTGGTAAGTTTCAGTAAAATTCCAAACTCAACTCTCTACCAATAATCATAATTTTTTTCAATGACAATTGTGGCCCAATAATTGAAGTTTGAAGAAAAATCGGCATAAATTCTCTGGCAATTGACAATTTAAACCTAAACACTATTATTTGGATTTTGGATAGTCCCCAAAATGTTACAGTAACAGGAAGGTATACAACCTCGAATATGAGTCTAAGGCACCTAAGTTATTACAGGCACACATTTTTTTAATCAACACTGGAGGCTGATGTCTTGCCAAAGGACACAGTACAGTACAAAGAAGCTTCAATATACTCTTATTCTGTGCTGTTTTACTGATTTTAAGAAGAAGAGTCAGATATGATCAGTTACAGCAAATGTCAGATATTTCCTATCTCAGTACTGCTAAACGCTGAATATTTAATTAGCATTGTGGGCGAGTTACAGAGGAAGAAATTAGCAAAATGTGTTAATCTTAATTGTCTAATCTATCTGCACATCCTCATCTGCGGTGCGTCTAATGGCCCGGAGCCCTCCCACATACAACAACACAAAGACCATTCATTTCGCTGCACACTTTGCACCGCAACTTCAAAATGTCCGTCTTTTTCAGAGGAAGAAGTAGGAAAAATAATAACACATACATTCCTGAGGGGCTGTAATTTTCTTCCGGCAGTGAAACTTGGTCCATTATGGTCAGGGTTAGGGCCACATCACAACAGCAGGCCAGTGGAAAGCCTGGTCGCCATAGCACAACACGGGCCCCCCCAAACCGCGCCGCTGTCTAATTTAAGCACACATATCCCATTGAAATTATAGCATGCTTACCCACCCTTCCCTGCAATTTACATGATTTTTGCACTCTGATGGGGTGAGCTCAGACAATGCATGATTCAAGTAGGACTACAGACAAAAAATGTTTAAAGGATTTGATTTATGTACTTTTTGCTTCATGTTGCACCATTACACTAAAATTATGTTTTAAAACCTTTCTAGTGGATCCATTGCGTTTTGGCAAATTACTTTTCTCATGCATTGATTTTTACACAGCTTTGGACCGAGAGAGATACTTTGTGGATTCATTTGATCTATTCCTTAGTGGGGTTGGGGCATCTGTCAGGACAGGAGCAGCATGCTGCCCCACAAGGGCACTTGAGGACCACCTTCAATGTTGGCTTGGCTTGTCCGGGCCTTAGCTGGAGATGTGGTGCAGTTTGTGGTGGCACTTTTTGGTAAACAAATCACAGCCAAGTTCAGGTGTAACAGGTAAACTTTGGAGACATTGTGATACAATCAGGTTCAGGTGAACTTTGCATGGAGACACATCACAGTCAGGTTTAGTGGGGCAGGTGAAAGACATGTCACAATAATCAATTATAGACACATCACAGTCAGGTCCAATTGGAGTAGGTCATTCCCACAAAGTATTTATTCTGGAAGCTCTTCTGTTGCAGCAGGTATAAAAGTTAAGCATTTCACAAGTCCAAAGTTAGCATAGCTGGCTCCAATCACAGTCTCCATGGGAAGCAGAGAAGTAATTGTGTATTCAACTGGGAAGCAGGATATTTCCCACTTCCTACTTGTAAAAATGCACTGGAACATCACTCGAACAGGTAAATACCACTTGTGAACTGGGACCTGGTCAAAGACGTCCCACCTATGAGAGCACAACAAACATCCACAATAAATGAATCTGGGGGAAACTAGGCAAACACTGGTTACAGGTTATTTAAAATGTCTTTTGTTTAGCCTGCTGAAGGTTAGCATTAGCCATCATTTTTACATACGAGTTGATTCAGGGAGGCTCTGAACTGGGAACTGGTATTTTTCAACTGCGAAATATTATTCCTGAACAGCCATGTATTTATAGGACTCTTTCTTATCACTCTAAAAAAACTTGTTTAATAATTATAAATGTAAACAGCATGTAGAAGTCAGATTATTTCCCCCTTAAATTCAGATTTTTTTTAATTTGCAAAGAATCAAAGTAAAAAGTTAGTTACTCCATTAATTTGAATCCAGCCTGTTTGCTCACAATGGAATTAGTGTTCGTACACGCTGTATTAAAATATGAACAAGTCAAGTTGTTTATATATATTTTTAGTACTCAAGTTGTTATTATCAAACCACAATCCTGGTTTGAAGATTTTGTTTGCATGATGATGACATTAATGTCTCATTCACACCGTCAGAAGTAGGATGGAAATTTTGACACCCTATATTTATGAAGCTGACACCTCAACGCACCTCTTTCCCGTAAGAGCGGGCGTTTGAAATAAAAAGCTTTAGGACAACATGTTTCGATGTTCAAAAGGCTTTGTTTTGGTACAATGGCAGACCAGGTTGTGGCTAAGATGTATTTATTAAACGTAGATATAACTTACTTGATAGTGCATCACTTACTCGATAGTGCATTATTTGTCCCATGGGGAAATTCAAGTGTAACAACGCCTGTCTCTGCACTCCTTCATTGTCACGTCATACAGCATACGTGTACGTATTCTCATGGCTTACGTGTAAATACCACGCCATGAAAAATTTTGTGTCATGACAACGCTTCTGCCTGTTTTGGCGTGCAATTACGCGCACGTTTTTTCTGGCATGGTATGGACACGCAATGTGATTGAGGACAAACAGGAGGTTTTTGGGGGTTTAACGGCTAAGTTTAGGTCTGAAGTTGCAAGAATAAATAAGTTTAGGTTTGAGGCTTGAGTTGGTTAAGGTTAGAATTAGGATTGTGTTAGTCTTCATGAATAATAACATGTCTTCACATTCACCATAGAGATGAACTGGGACAGAAATTCGTGACATATGACACGCTGTTTCAAATTGCATGGTATTGACACGCTTATCTGTGAGAAAAGGCTGAAACAGCGCAATGAAACTTTATTAAGAGATCCACAAGCGTCAATTCGTATCATATCCTATATTGTTTGTTTCATCTCCGTTCTTCTCTCTGATGTGGGATAATGCCACTATAGGTCACAGGTGAGTAGTCCATTACTAGTGGATGTTCGCAAACAGGTGCCAGGACTTGAATTTTCTCAATGCTTCTTCCAAATGCTTCATGGGGCAGAAATGTGGTGGACACAGGTTTGAGCTTCTCACCATTTGCCAAACACCTCAGATGCAAGTTTACATCACTTAACCTATAAACTTGCAGTGTATGAGACTGAGAGTATTTAAAATTATTATATTGCGATTTTATTACTTCTCTAGAAACAGTATGTACTTTGAGATAAGAGCAGATTATGATATTTCTTAAAACTGGCTTATGACTTGTAAGGACTTGTGTAATTGTGTCATGCACATGTAAAAATTCAATGTAAATAAGTTTGCACTTCTACTCACTCATTTTCGAACAAGAATAGGCCATCCAGATTGTACAAATATACTGATGTAGTTGTAGTTTTAGTTTCTTTTTATGTAAAAAACAAACAAACAGAAAAGCACAAACCAATTATCAATCTCATTAAGACTGGTTAATTAGAAACTTACTTCCTGGACTGGGACTTTCCCAGCTCTTCTTCTGCTAGTTTGAATAAACAACGGCTGGACAACGGCGAGTGACAAACAACAGAACAACAAGAGAACAATGCTAACAAACAAATAAAAATAGTTTAAAGTACATCTATTTACAGACACTTTGCATTCTGTGGTAAGCTGTACAAACAATTATACTGTCATTAATCTAATAATGACCAACAGAGTCACATTTATTCTGACTTGCACAAACCGGTTTGGATCAAATATTTCAAATACCACAAACACCAAACAGCAGTAACTAATCACACCGAAAAGGTTTTGCAAACCATAAATCATGTTGTTTATTTGATGAGATGCACTCACACAGAATTTCTATCTAGGCCACAATAATTACTTTCTTCTTAACCTTTAAGTTGCTGATGGAGTAATTCGGCACCAATTCATTCTAGACTCCAAACTCCATGTTCTCTGTTTCTGATGAGTTTCAACATCTTGAAACTCAACTCTGTAGCACCAGGTATGGGCAGTGCTACCATAAGTAAGTTTGTAACATTTGTATTTTTAATCCAATCTTTACATCATGAACTCTAAAGGCACTGGCAATAAGAGTAAAGGGTAAAGTTTGGAAGATTCTAACAGTTAACAATGTGACAATTTTCTGGATTTAGCTCCACAGTGAGAATTTGAAAACTTGAGTTTATTTAGAGCTATGTAATTGAAAAAGAAATGTGGCAAATTGAACAATATTAATGAAAGAATGTGGTTTATGTAAAAGAAACCTTTATTATTAATCATTATTAAAGGTGTGTGGCAAAACAAGGGTCAATCTTTGTATTAGTGGCACTGCACTAGTCTTGAAGATTCCTTCATTTCTAAAGTATCTCATGCTTTGCCTTGCATTCATGATCGAAAAGCAAGTGCGGCGCAAAAGTGCAGCTGCCCGAGGGATCACTCCAAATGTAATTTCATTGTTTCTATGACAATGTCATAGAATCTTTCTGTTCTGTTCTTGTAGTAGCATTTGTTATGTTATGATCTTTCTTTTATGTGTTGTATGATTTGCGAAGCTAGATAGTGATATTTACTTAAACTTTTTTGTTGTTATTAACACTCGATGTACAATATTTGATGTGTAATAGCACAACAGGAGCTTGTGAGAAAAAATACAAATTACAAAATACAAAAACAGTGAACAGGAACGGTACACGCATTATTAGTGCGTTTAGAGCATTTTTACTTAGCAAGGCACCGTTAAATATTAAAGACATATCAGATTTTTAAAGCTGAATCATTTAAGAAAAAAAACAGTACAAATTTGTAGTGTCACTTCTATGTATAATAACCAAGCATTTTGTTCACTAAAACCCAGTTATACTGTTATCACTGTTAGCATATCATGCCTCAACTCACGCTACTTTTTGAAAGTTGTGAAAAGTGCTCATCAACACTATGTGAAGTGGCTCAGTAAGTGAGCAAAACACGTGAATAAATATTAACTAGTTCTTTTTTTTATGTTTATTTAGATGTGTGCTAGATTGATCAATAAATGTAAGAAATTCATTAAAATACAAATACTTTATACTTTATTTAGTTCATTATATACTCTCAATGACATGAAGCCACAAAGCTACCTTTGTTCATACTTGGCATTCATTTGACCATACATTTAAATAAATTATGTAATATTTCTCGAACTTTTCTAAATGCCAGTTTCCATGTGAGTGAACATGACTGTTCATCTTTATGTCATGCACAGGTTGGACAACTTTGACTGTTATGGCATAATGGGATTACAGGCACTGACAGGCAAATGACTTTAATTATAGGATTACATTTTTTATGTGCACGTGTTTAGTAAAGTTTGGACATCAAGTTCCAGACGCTAATCATCATTATATTCCTTTTATGGTGCAGTTCACTATGTACCAGGTAACTTGGAATACGTGACTGTTTGGTACGATGCCTCACACCACTCAGCCACATGGGGAAGACTCTCACTATTATTTATGGCATTCCATGGAGACAAGCAAATGACTCATTAGAAAAGTTTCATGTTGCACTTTTAATAGTTGGCAAAGAAATAAAAAAAAGAGCATATTGTGTAACTGACACTAACACAACCTTTTCAGCGCCAAAAGAACAATTCTTCAATAAGTTATTCCAACTCTCTGTTTATAATCAGCTTCAGTATATTCATTCATTTGTTTATTTATTTATTAATTAATGTATTTATTTACCTCTCAGTGCCTTAAGATTTAAAATGTACAGTTTAATAAATAGGTCTTCGCAATTTAAAATATATGATGAAGTGTATAAGATATCCAGCTAAATGAAGCAGTTTATCATTTTAAAGACTTTAAAGTAAAAGGAAATGCACAAGATATTAACAGATGGTTTTGGACAATGTTTTTGAAAATTATTTGAACTAATTGTTTGAAATGATTTGACTTTAACAGAAGGAAATACAGGAAGGTTTTCTTTCCTCTAATGAGCATTATTTACGCACAGAGTACTTTCAGTTTAAGCTTTTTTTACTTCCTTTCATTTACCACTGATACAAAGTCACACACCAGGTTTTTTGTGTTGACCAAACAGGTCAAAACTGATTAGACTATTGTGTTGCAGTGTTAAATACAGGCTTTGTGAAAGTATTATTATTGCTGTGATGAATTAAAGCCATGAATTTCTGAATGCATTTTGTTCCAGGGTCACTATTGCTTAGATCAAGACATAAAGCGAAAACACCTTGACCTCTATTTTCCCAGACACTTCCTCCAACCCTGCTCAGTCACTATTCCAAAGTGTTTGAAAAGTCAATGCATTGTAATGATATTGACACAGCAAGTTGCATATCAGTAGCCTCATTGGGATGCATTTAAATATTGAGAAAATGAATGCACTAATGATGAAACGCATTCGATTTCTGCACTGATCCTTCGAAATTTTAATAACGTTAAATTAATAATGTTTGAAATTTTAACATTTACTGTACTTTATACATTTTTTTGCAAGTTGCCTCCTTGCATTGACATTAGTCCATACTAGCAGATGAAGCCAAATTAAGGAAAATGGGCGAAATAAAAAAAGTTGAATTTGTGCATCCCTGTTTAGAATAAAGACTGGTGTTGACTGCATAAGTGCAATAAAAAAATCTTACATCTAAACCTTATAAGATTTATATTGGGGGATTATTGTTTGACGCTTCTTTCTGCTGTACTGTGCATGCTCCATGCAAAAAAAGATGCTGTCCATCTAGTTGGTTGGGGAGACTTCTTTGATTAAAACAACAAAATGAGACAAGAGATAGCTGTTTCGATCAGGGATGAATTGGTGTGACTAACGTCTGGCCCTGAAACCTGAGACAGTGTTTTTCTTGACGTTTTTTGTGTATGAATCGTAGCCACAGTTTAGGCTACAGTTTAAGAGAGTATCACGTTTTAAACGCATTAAAAAACAAACAGATCCTTAGAGCCACAATTTAGGACCACAATCACAAATCTTTTGTGGCAGATAAACAGTGTGCAATGGACATCTGATTTAAGATCTGTGAACTAAATCTGATTTAAGATTTAATTTTGCTGTGTCAAACTAAATGCAGTGGTAGAAAGTAGTAAACATTTGGTGAAAATAGGTAAATAAGTATATTCTTATGCATTTAGTCAATTCAGTGCTCATTTACACTTATATTCTCTGAATCTTCTGTCAGTGCAAATTGGTGCATTTTTTTCTTGTGTTTAGGTCATTTTCAATCATGATTTTCTTTATTTTGACAAAAGAAAAGGGCATTATTCCTTCACTGTTGGAAAGTGCTAGAATCGTCAGAAATCAGGACAACTGGGACATGTCTTGTGTGAAACTGGGACAAATAAGTGGATTTGGATACATTTACTGGGACATTGGACGCAGGACTCAAAATAGTCCCCATCCCAGGTAAACAGGGACGCCTGGTCACCATACTAAAACTCCCAATGATAAATAAGAAACTTTACCAACAAGGACGTTTCACATGGATGATGAAGCTTGTTTCCTTGTGTTTGTGCAGACTGGAGTGTCCAGGAAGTGTTTGTGTGTACAGTTATCATGTGTGCGTCTTTGATGATGTTGTCATTCGTTGCAGGTGAAGCGAGGACAGCACAACAAACACACACGTTGGCAGCGTCAGTGCATAGTATCTGCTTTGGAACAAATGGCAGTCGGAGTACATGCCCGAGGTAGTAGTCATACAAATACTGCATTCAGTCTGTGGGAAACTTACCATTCAGACTAAGTACACTTCATAGTGAACATTTTTGTGGCGGCTTGAAACAATGGCAATAAAAAATGCAGTGAGCAATTGGAGGTAATATAATTGTGCTTAAAATAAAAAATAAATAAATAAATATTTGTGGGGGAGAAAAGAAAATGCTGCTGTGTGGTAATATGTTTTGTGCTAATAATGTTTTGCTATTAAGAGCTTTATTCTATATTTCATTTTTTTCTCACTTTGTTGCAATCACCTGTACTTCAAAAAAGTAGTATAGGTGATAATTTATTACAAGTCACTAAATATTTTTAAATGTATTGTATATATGTTATATTAAGCTATTTATTTCACTTTATAGCTATAGAGGTTATGCAGTTATGACTAAATGTGAGGTCTGGGTGGAAGAAATACATCAATGGAGACAGGTGACATTTGCTCACCTAAAGCTAAATGTGGAAAAAAAAAATCAACTCACAACAACTCTGCAGAACAATGGGTTTGTAACGGATCTAAAAGCAGTGGCAGAAAAGCAGATAAACAGAAAGACATTTATCACAGACTTTGGAATTACACACAGTTGAAATAATTACCTTATTCTTCCTAAAACGCAGTTTTTGAGTGTTTTCGTTGAGGAAAAAGTTCTGTAGTTAAAATGGCAAAAATCTCCAACTGGCGTTAGTAAATGAGTTAGTGAAGTACTACACTGTTGCCACGACAACAGGAAATGATTGAAGTTTCCATTTTGCCACATAAAAAAATCCTCGTTGTCATAATTTATTCATTCCAGACTCAATGTCCATAACAAAACAACAACAATAAAAAACACAAAAATGATACGGTAGCGCAGCGGTTAGCGCTCTGGCCTCATAGCAAGGAGATTCTGGGTTCGACTCCCGGGCCGCCCAGGGCCTTTCTATGTGGAGTTTGCATGTTCTCTCTGTGTCTGAACATGTCCAATGTGCCTCCCCTCCCCAGGACTACAGATCTAGAATCTGGTACAAGCATCTCTGCCATTGGACTTAATGCAAAGTTGTACATTGTCCTTAATAAATATTATCAGATAAAAGACAGCTGTACCAGTGCTTCCACAAGGATGACTGGTATTGCGCAGCACTACACACTGGATTCACCAGCACTACCACCACAGAGTTCTCAGAGTCATTTAGGCGACCTATGAACTTGTACATTAATTGTAAATGTTTATTTTTTTCTTACTTACTTTTTTTTTGCCCAATGCTTTAGAAGAAGTTTTTCATATCATATCAGTAAGCATCCCAAACAGTCATATAGTGACTCAGATGGCTCTTCAAGACACATTGGCTTTCAATTGACCTTTTTTTTTGTTTGTTTTAAATGTTTATTTACTCTTGTGTTTATTCATTTCTTTGTTTATTCTTTGTTGCGAAGCGTATTGTCTTGTGGTTTTTGTATGCAATGTGCTATATAAATCCATTTTCTTCTACTTATTTATGAGAAAATACACTGATTATTTATCTATTTGACACAAAGAAAAAGTTATTTAAATTGGGTACTCGCTAAAATTGTAGCTGATATTTTTACAAGTCATTGAATATTTTTCTATGTTGCAATAAAACATGTTAATAAACCAACAAGTTAAGTGCAGCGTAGTTAACTTTTAAAGCAGCTATTAAAAAACTCCGGAGCAGCTACAACAATAGCAACAGTTATTTAAATATTAACTGAATATTAGCAAAGTTCTAGCAATAATTTCCTTTTTATTATGGAAACTCTCAGTGCCTCAGTCGTCAAAATCTGATCTCATTGTCTCTACATTTTTGTTTTGATCCACAACCGTGAGGCAGTGACTAATGCGAGATCTCCGCGGCGACAGGCATCCATCACTGCGTCCCTGGGAGTGTCCTGTCAGGCATCGTGCCCCAGTGCATCTTGGGATAGCCTCTGTTTGTGTATGACTCACAGAAGCGTGGTGAGAATGTGCACGCCGGTACGCTGCAATGTTTTGATTTGCTCACACTCGCAGACAGAACTCTCGGAGGCGCACGGCGTATTTTTAGAAACAGGGATTGTTTTGTCTTAGCGAGGATTAAAATATGTTGCTGCTTGCTCAAAATCAACATATACATCAGTGTCACTATAGAGACTGCACAGGGAGAGCTTTATTTTGGAGAATTTTCAAAACAGGTTTTTGAGGTTGTTGAATAAACTTGTGTATATTAGGGATTTTCAGTTTCGACATCAAAACAGAGCCAAATTCTATTATTAACTTTAAATCCTCGCTAAATGATCTGACAGTCTTTATGGCTTAGCCTGTAAAAAACTATATTCAATTATTTTACACTTGCTCAATGAGTTCTGATTATTTGCTAATATTGTTAGCAACAGTATATAACACATAGCAATTGATGTAATTTGTATTTACAAGTAATATTTTGGAAAATAGAAAAAAATAGTTTTTATTATTCTTAATATAGAGCTTTATTACCCACCTTTTTTTTTTTTACTATAAAGTGTGTTGTTAAAGGAGCTATCCGAATGTAACATAATACATCATGTTACGCTCTGATCTTGGTCACAAACTAGCAATTAGCCTTTTATTTATTGCAAGCTTGTAAGAAAGAACCATGTTATTCAATATGCTTTAAGATTAAAGCTTGTTCATTTGAAGAATGAATTTTTCCCTACTTTTGTTCCAGTCATAAAATAGGCAGCAAAGAAGATTGCTGACTGAAAAAAAACATAGAGAACATGGGGGATGTGTGTGCACCCGGTATGCAGAAAGACACTAGCCAGCGATGTTATCAGCTAACCACAAGAGTTTATCATTGTGAAAACAAAAGTTATGCTGCTAAATTAACATTTGTGAATGAAATTTAACCAACCTATTCACATTACATTCAGGTGAGTGAAAAAAAGCAGAGAAAAACACGGTCAAGAGCCAGACGTTCGTTACATCGGTCCCGATTTGATCAAAACAGATCATCTCGTTTGTTGTTTTTTATCAAAGAAGTTTCCCCAGCTAACCAGAGGGACAGCATATCTTTCTGCAGGAGACCGATAATCCGTCTGTAGGTTTACTAAGTTGATTACAAATTGATCATTTTAACTGGGAAGTTCCATGGATATTGTAAATGTTTTATTCAGGCATTCGTAATGCTACAAAAGGAAGCCTATTCACCTTATTCCACCCTGACCACTTTTTTACAGTTAGCCCAAGTTAGATTAGCCACAATCAAATATCAAATACAAGTACTAATCACAAATACATGCTGTACATTTTTCCGTTTCTGTTTTTTAACATTGTTTTGTCTATTTGAGGTCACACTGCAAGCTAACAGGTTTGTCACCTAAATAGTATAAACAGGAAGTGCTCTGCCAAGAATAGGCAGGGCTGAATAAGATAGAGCTCTGAATTGAACAATTGTTAACATAATAATCTGAACAGACCATTTATCAAGCAAAAGCTCACATTCAAATACGTTAAGGGGGAACAAAAACCTGACACATCTGATATTTATGTCTCACATAAACCTTATAAATGCAAAATTTGAAGTAGTGCATATATGTGCATCTTTAATTGTAAATTGAGTGTAAGATGATACAAATTGCATCAATTTTTTCACAATTTATTCACACAGTTTAGTATCCTTTAGGCCCCATGTGTGCTTAACTTACATTAGGATTCATTGGCCAGAAATCTATATATAAAAAGTAAACAAAGGAACTTTAAGAGATAAACTGCTGGCTCTCAACTAGTAAATTTATCTTGCAGTCTTTATTGCATATACAGGATTGAATGAACACTAATTTCACTATAGAATTAAGATTGACACTGGTTTAACAATAGCTCAACCAAAAAACTGTATGAAGTTACAATCTCGAGCTCTGCAATCTAGTCAACCCAGGACTTTCATGCTGTGATTCGAGAAACTATAGCAGTGTTTAGCACCCAGACACCTTCAACTTGCTCAGAAAGAGTTGGTCAAAATCAATGCATAATGCTCAACTTGTTTGATCAACCATCCTCCTCTAACGTATCTAAAGTATTCTGAAGGTGTTCTATTTAGACCTGTCTTTGGATGCTTTTGAAGAGCAAACACCATGGTTGCCTGAAATGATATAAAAGTAGGTCTAGCACTAGCAGGTAGCTTCAAAATTGAGCTGGATCTTATGTTGTCAAGATAGCATAAGAACACTTTTACTCATTGACATCATACTGTGGAACCAGACTTTTTGAGCTCTTGTTTTGGTGATGGCTTAAACATCAATGTGGGAATGAAATAACAAGAAAGTGGAAAAAGTTAGCTTAGTACATTAAGGTTGTAAATAAGTTAAATCACCACATTAATCAGTGCTTTCTAATCTCATTTTGAGCTGCGTTTTGGCAGCAACACCTTCCTTTATCTCACTTCTCATCACCATTGAAACAGATGTCTTTATTTTGACCAAATTTCCGCGAATGTTTTTGACAAATGAAGCGTGTTTGCCCGGCGCTAAGTGCGGTTGTCACGCGTACAGTTCAAGGCCGTCTTTGTCCAACTCGCTCATTCATTTACTCAGGTGCAGTAAGTGCTTTTCAATAGGAATTTGTTCATTGTCACATAAGATTGAGCGCGCAGAGGAGGCCGTGGCATTTTGTAAAGGCCATATTTGAAGGGCCTCCGCTGCGTGTGTTTACTCTATGGACAAATGAAGCCATTGACTGGGCCGAGCTGTGAATGGGGCTTTTTCAATACACATCAAAACAACCTCAGTAAACCCCAGGACGAATTCCTCTGGACTTAAATGTGAGGGCAAATACGCGACCACTTCAATAAAATACCTTTAGGATGAAGGAGTTGCATAAGTTAGCGTGAGTAGAAAGAGAGAGAGAGAGAGGTGAAACGTGGGACCAACACCAGCGCTTTACCTGAAGGAGAGAGGAGATTTATGATGCTGACAGTTTTACACCGGATATAGACACGCTACTGGCATAAGAAGCACTTTGTGTGTGGTAACATTTAGTCAGTTTAGGTAAAGACCGAGAAACAGAAAGGTTTGCGCCAATTTTAGTTGAGTTTGCAGTTGTTTGGACTTGAAGGCAAACTACTTTTTCCTTCTTTTTTTTTTTTTTTAGCAAATAGCTTTACCTAAAATTAACTTTAACAGACTTCAACTATGTTTTTTTATCAAAACTGATTGTGAGAGTAGCACATGTTGCATTATTCTCAAGACACTTGTGCCTGAAGCTAACGCTGGGAGATCACAGGGAATCCCAGGTGCCACGTGAGGCGGCTGTGGCCAAAGCACTTTGCCTGTGTGAACAATGCACTGTAGAGCACTTTGAGGTCTTGAAAAGTGCTGTGTAAATGCCACGATTCATTAATATTATCAGTCAGTTGTTATCACTAATGTTTGAGTTGTGAATGAATTATGGTCAAGCTTGTCAAGCTCTTAAACACACAGAACTCTAAGCCTATTCATAATACAGTGAATACTGTGATACTGTTGCTCTGGTGAACCCTGTCAAAGGTTCACAGTTCTTGGTTTACTTATCTCCAAAAACTTACAGAAGGCATTCCTTAAGAATGTACAATGAATGAATGAAAGAATGATTTTATTTATATAGTCTGATATAGCACATTTACCCAGACTGATGTCCTCCAACGTGCTTCACAGTAACCCCCCCTCCCCACTCACGCAGAAGCGATTCGCGTAAATACCTGGCACTTCAACCTCCGACCACCACCAAGCAATCCCTAACCTGCATGTTAATGGTTGGTGGGGAAACCGGAGTGCACGAGAAAACCACCCAGACACGGGGAGGAACAACTCCAGACGTAAAGGCCCGGGCCGTGAGGCGAGCCCACGACCTTCTTGCTGTGAGGCAAGAGTACTAATCCGTGCCACCACTGCAACAATATCAAAAGATAAGCAGGACAGAGTCTGGTGGATACATGGAGACAGTTGGCCAGAAGTTGTGTCCTGAGGCAAGACACTTCACCAGGGAAGATGTGATATATTCATTGGTGAAATATCTAACTAGAGGTTGAGAAAGTAATTGATCAGAAGGACCACAGCAAAAAGATATGTATATGCTGACGTTCCATGTGATCTTGAATCCTGAAGACCAATGTTTTGCTGCAGATGAAGAGGGTGGGTCAAGAGACTGAAACAGTGACTGAAGCGTAAGCTTACGAAGAACATGTTTAATAGGAGCCAGAGTCAAGACTGTAGTAGCTTGCCTTATCCGTCAGATCTCTGTAGCTAAGCAAGTTCGGCCTGGGCAGTACTTGGATGGGGACTGCTACAATCTCACGTGTCAAGGGAAAATTAGTTTTCAACATTGGCTTCAACCTCTGCAGAGCCTTCAGGTATTTTCAAAGCATCTTTACAATTTAATGTTTACGCTTAATTATTTACAATTTGTGCATCTAGAAAATTACATTATTTCTTATTGTCATATTACCTTATTTATAAGGTGACTTAATGAAAATGAAAAAGACCAATTGATTCATATGAAAGCTAAATCAAAAAAGAGTTATAACTTACAAATCATACATTTCTTTGTGGAATTTTTATAACTACTGTACTGCACTAAATGATCCTTACACAAGCTGATCATGTCATTACATTTGTCCCATTTAAACTGTATTAAAAGCAGCCTGTGCTTTGAACCAGGCGCCAAAGCAAACTTCACTCAGAGCAGAAAAGCAGGTCTGTGGCATTTGCCTATTTTTACCCTCCTGCGCCATTTTCTGAGGTTGAGAAGACAATAACATGTTGAGCCACGCGAGGGCCGTACCTCTTTTAATTATATTGTAGCAGCCCATACCCCCGCCCCATCTGCCCCCTTTTCCGCAACCCCTTCCCTCCACAAACACACACGAAAGGGGGCATCACATTACACGCCACCGCTAACATGTAATTATACCATAGGCCAAAACAGTTATTTTTAGGGTCAGTAAATGTTTGACTAGAGCAGCCAGGGGTATTTCACCATAAAAACGTAACAACAGCAGTTTTATTGTCCACTTTGTTTTATGAAAGACTTGTGTTGTGTGTTTGTTCCTTCAAAAGAGGTTCATAGTTTTGGTGAAACAGGTGTAGCAGGTTGAAGTCACTCCATGTGCTGCGGCAAATTTAATTGAGGTTTGATGAAAGGTTGCATTGATGGAGCTATTTAATTCGACAAGTTTTGCAACAGGTCGTGTGAGGACGCTCAAGGTACAAGCGCTGCTGCCAGAAGTTTACGAGTCGTGAGAAGATTTTGAAACGTCCTGTGCAGGTAGAGTGTCAGGAATGTGCGTGACGTATGAAGCCGTAACAGTGGAAACTAAAGTGTTTTAAATGTCCATATTTGTCACTTTATCTTAAGGAACATGTACAATGCAGTTTTTGTGAGATACTGTTTTGAATTTCCCAGATGTGTGATGTCACGTTTAAGATCTTTTGCATTGTTTTTAAGTACATAAATACTTTGTTCAGACTCATAGTGTCTTGTCTTACCCACAAGTAGCCTAGTTTTGGTTAAGTAAGCAAGGGGCAATGCAAATAAATGTTGTACAGCACCAAAACATACCTAACCATGTTTTATGCACACTAAAATGTGCCTGAAGTGGTGGCTCGGTAACACCTCTGACCCAGAAGCCAAGGCTTGTTGAAACATTTGGCCCTTTGTAAAATACAGTTGAATAGCCAAAGGTAAAGTTACTCAGGTTAATAGAAAAGAGCAATGAAAATGATATATCAAGTTTGCTCTTTAAAGGAGACATATTTAAAATCCTTTTTTTTTTACTTTTTGCTGTATTTTTTCATCATTCGTTTATTCAAAGTTGTATTTAGATTGATTCATACATTGTATTGTTCTGCAGCTGATTTTCACGTAATCAGAAAAATACTATTTTCACCTATTACCTCTTTTCAAACTCATGTCCGTAAAAAAATCAGATTCAGATTTGAATGTGTGGGGTTCAAAATTAATATATAACTACACCGCAACAATAAAAATTGTAAATTAAAATCTAATTATAATTTACAACAAAGAGGCGTATCAGTTCTGCAGTTTTAAGCAGGAAGTCAGTCTTTTTTATTGTAAGTCCTTTTAGATCAATTTGTGTTTTGAACAAAATCTAAATTTCAAAGTGAACTATGACTTCAAAGTCATAGTTCACTTCTAAATGCTTTGGGGAAAAACACACAATAAGTCTCTTTAACATCCTAACCCCCTAAAACAAACAGTAAATTCAGTAAACAGTAAATTGTGTACTATCTTCTGTTTCTTTATCTTAGCTCTGTCATTGGAAACTCACCTCAGATCACCTCATATTTTCCTTTGGGCATTAATCTAACGTTGCCAAAATGGCAACACGTTCTTGCAAAATGACAGAAGTTGATCCAAGTTTCGTGGTAATTTGATCAGTGATGAGATTATGTAATATTTAATCCAGTTAATTTATTACCCAGCACAAACATACTGATTTCATTTGTTCGGAAATGCTGAAAAAGATTGAAGCTCTGATGTGGTTATTAAGAATGAACAATGGCAACACAGTTTTCACTCTGTAACCAGAAGTTTGCCAAATTAATAATTTATTATCACTTCCCTTTTGAGCTGGTCAATGGTGGGTCATGTTTACCAGCTGTTTTATAGGAATACACTATAAATGACGTATGCACTTTGGCACGGGTTTCCAAACTTTTCCGACCGGGACCCCCTCCACAAAATAACCACCTACCGAACCAGCGACTCCACGACAGAATAAAATGGATGTTTGTAATAATTTTAAGATTGAAAACCATAAAAATTCATGTGAAGTTCATTTAATTTTGTAGTTTATTGCTCTATATGACCACAATTCAGCCAAACATGATGCTTCCAGTAAAAAAAATTATAATTGTAAGAATACATCTTAAAATAATTTTGCGACCCCCAGATCTTGCAGGGTTGAGCTTGTCTTGGTCAGGACGAATGAATGAATAAATTCAGTGATAAGCAGCCCTGGAGCTGCTCAGCCTCCCGCTCGTGCCTCAACCTCCGACCACCACCAAGCGCTCCCTGCATGTTATTGGTTGGTGGAGAAACCGGAGCACCTGGAGGAAACTACCCAGACACGGGGAAGAACATGCAAACTCAGAAAAGGCCTGGGCTGTGCAGGGTGGAACCCTTCTTGCTGTGAGGCGAGAGCACTGTTCTCTCCGCCAACGTGCCGCTAATGCAGCATTATAGGACTAAACTTATGATGCAACGGTGGGCTGGAAGAATCCAACGGTCTTCTTGTGGGGAGAGCTTTACTATACCGGTTCCTTGTTCTGATTCTAAGCTTTGATGATTGTTTGCTTTTCAAATCCATATTCTATTCACCTCATTTTGTCTCGCCCACTTTTCTTGGCAGCACACTTCTAGTTTCAGCTGCCATTAACCTGTAGAATTCAGACGCTGGGTTTACTGTAACGGTCATGATATAAATTTGAGATCACTCTGCCAGACAGAAAAACTAACATGTCAGCTACCTCAACAGGAAGTGCACTGCCAACTAAACTGAGCGAGCTAAATAAGGTGGAGAATATGCATCCACCCCTGCATCAGTAAATAAACCTCTATATTTACACATCTGTCAAACTATATTCAATAAACTGTACACATGTTGAGCACAGTGCTGCAGCAAACTGCTGAACACAAAGGATTAACTGTAGAACAGGCCGTTCCTTCATTGTCTCACTTTCACTTGTTAAGATTTGCCAGCACTGATCATGTCATCTCTGTTGTACATGTTAAGACCTTTACACTGTCTGAGCTGTATCCTTTATTTAGCATCTTTTTTTCATTTCCAGCATCTTGAGTCTGAAAGTACATCTTATTCTCTCTAGTCTGCCTGTCAACACTTTGAACAAGACTAAACCTGGCTGCTTATCTTATTATATTACTCATCATAACTTATTCACCAAAGAGATAGTTTCAATGGTTGTGAATACAGTAGTCATCTGTCTTGACATGTCCAAGATGGCGTGCGGTCCTTGGATGACTATTTGGGGCTTGGTCATGCTCATTGTTGTGTTGTAGCGTGAGGCGTTGTGTCCAGTGAGAGCGATCAGCCCGTGTGCTACGTGCTTTCTCCGGGCTGCAGTTTGCTTTGACTCACGGCGTTTGGTTTTTCCTCTCCACCTGTTCTTAAGATGTTTGCAGAAGTCAGTTTCATATCTCCAGCTAGAATTAATTAAACATTTGCTATCGATTATGTTGAGCTTGGGGATGTGCCAGAGGCGTAATCTAATCTGAAGCAGCAGATTGGAGGTGGACGAGAGCCAAGAAGGTTTTACCACAATGAAAATAAGTTTTGTGTTGGCCTTATATCTTATCGAATCTTAAGTCTGCGGTTATCTACTTGTCACGAAAATGTGCTAGGGCACACTTGACGGGATCATGGAAGCAAACAACACTTTAAATTGGATTTTAATTTTTAGAATTGTATTCCAGCTGTCTTTTAAAGTCTTTGTAATGTAGATGCAGTTATTCTTTGTGGACTTGTGACTTGGACTCAAGACAGACATGAGTCACGGTGTAACTTATCTGATATAAAAATTTAAAAAATTCTTACGCATTACAAAAATTTTAACTTTAGTCAGTAAGTGTGGATAAAAACTTGAAAGGAAATGGACTTGATAAGAACTTGTGGGCCTCTGAGTTAGGACTTTACTCCATCTTTAAGCCAAAGTTTTGACAAATACTTGAAACAAGAACCTTGCTAGTTATTTTAACATTTGTTTTTCAAAAGATATAGAGTGCTAATGCTAGCACTCCATGACAAAATTATGCCCAAAACTTTTTCCTTGGTTGGTCAAAATTAGCAGGTTTTTTTCTTTGGCGGGATGAAATATTTTGCCGGGGACCAATTTTTGTTTTGCTTTTACAATAACACGACATATTTAGGAGACATTTTAAAGTTTTTATGACACAAAATTTTGGGAAAGGTTTTAATAAACCCTAACACTCCTGCAGGCCCTGCTTTGTGCACAACTGTTCTGACACAAAGCACAACAGCACAAAAGTAGTGCCAGTCTGTAAAGTGGGGTTAAAATCTGTAAGAGTGTAACATTTTAATCATGTGTTTCTTTATGTTTGCATTTCCCCAAATTGACTCAAATGGAGTAAGTTGTTCCTTGCAATGCTGTTCCACTGGTAATCATTTTAGACATAACATCTTTTTAATATTTACTTTTGACTTCACATACCTAAACCATGCATCTGTTTCACAATGTTCATCTTCACTAATATTAGCAGGAGCTTGTTTTTTTCTATTGTCTGAACAGAAGAAAATAAGCTGCTGCATGAATCACGCAGGTGACTGTACAAAGTTACACAATGTGATGCACTGTTCTGCAGGTGAAAAGTCAACTACACAGTTCAGACAGTTTAAACAATATTTTTAGAAATTTATAGTGATAGTTGTGTGTTATAATGTCATAAAGTGAAAAATATAACTAAAGGTGCAGCTTTTCCATGAAACAAACAGAAGAAGATAAGTAATTGTCTATTTGTAGCCATGCAACCCTTTTAGATGAAAAAAAACCAGATATTTATTGTTTATTAAGTGCATCAAAAACATCTCATTTACATATTGTGTCAAAACAGTTACACAGTGCACCTTTAAGGTAAAGGTAAAACATGTCCACTATGTTTGTTGAATTAGTCAACTTGAAGAAAGTTATAAAAGCACAAGTTTTCAACATCTTAGAGAAAATGTTACTACTAAACACTGACAACTTTTTAATACTTCAGAATACTCTCTATACATTGCTTCCACAACATGATAAGAACATGAAACAAACTTTAAATCCAGTTACATTTCTATTATATAACCAGCGTGGGCCATACACTGCGGTGCATATAGTCTCCTCATATCACTCTCTACAGATGGAACTCAATCTGATTTAGTGTAAATTGTCTAAATTGTGTTAAGTTTGAACAGGCTTTGATGTAATAACATCTATGGCACACCCTGCTGTGATTTTATATTGAGTCATACTAGCCTCTGCTGCCACTGCACACTCACATCTTCTCACGTGAGTCCAGAACATTCCACATAATAAACCTTTACAACCATGACTTTCACATTTTTACATACAAAGTGTTGTTCATGTGAAAAAGGACCATAATTTTTCAAAATTCAGAGTACCTCACGGTTGTTGTTTCTCACATTTTATTTTACGCTGCAGTAATTTTATCTTCCTGCAATGTCATATTTGTGCTGTATTTATTAATTGGCAAAAACATCTTTTTTCTTTCAATACATATTTTCACATTTTTAGATTGGCTAGAGGACAGTTGTGAGGGCTGCTCAAGAAGGCATAGAGTTATATTTTTAAAGAAGTATTTTAGTGAATCATAATGCTTCAGAATGAGAGTGAAGTTTATACGGCCACTTAATCAGTATTGTGTTTCCTTACAAGTAATAAAGAAGCACAAAATGTGAAAACTGTTGTAAGGTGCACATTTCTGTTTGAGGGTACTCGCTTGTCTGTATGAAGATGTTTATGCTCTGCTTTTGGTCCTCTCCAGTTTCATTTTGTTATTTGTAAAATGAAGTTTATAAGCCCTAATTGTAACCAAAATGAATACACGTCGATATTAACCGTGTATCGAAGGATTTATGAGAGGAAGTTGTTAGATTTAAAACCTAATTCGTGTTTGCAGTGAAAAAGCTCCCCCACCTTTAATGAAATACTTTGAGCTACTTGGGTGAGTCGCCAAGTAGCGCGGCCTACATTAGTTTGTGTTTAGCCAATCACAGCAACACATCGCCAATTGGATCAAGAAAGTGTCACATAATTAATAGCAGCAGAAACACTTACATCCACTGGAGTGCCATCTTGTTTTGCTTGATTCAGACACTACTTGCTGCCGTCTTTGCTAACAGCCCCCCTCATCCTCCTGCTGCAACGTGATTGGCTCGTTAAACATTGGTTTGTACTCCAAACCAAGCAGGCTGGTGGAAGGCCAAATGGATTTTTTCGAGTTTGTGAATTCACAAAGATCACAGGTTACACATTACACATTTACATGATTTTTAAACTAATGTGTAAACAATAAATATAACATTTGCTACAGATAATGCACTATCAATTACCAACGGTAGAAAGAACATAAAGATTGGACATTGCTATTGTTTAGCATAAAACATAAGTTGGTTTTATGCTAAACAATAGCAACAATTACTAAGGATATCGGTATGTCTGGTCATGAGATCATATTTTAAATGGTAATGTTTTATTTATACAGAGCAGACACTTGTAGGATGGGTTATGTGTATTGCTCAAGGATCCAACGACAATTTGCTCCAGGCATCAACAGGCAAGTATGACCACATTATCTTTAAATGTTATCAAAAGAAACAGAAAGTAAAGCACGGGTGTTACATTAAATCATAACGGTCTTTTTCTGTGTTGAGTAATTTACCATCAATGCTTTAAATATTGCTTTTTTACATATATAATACTTTAAAAATCCCAATGTAGCTATCTCTGCAGCCATAGGGTAAACAAATCCCCATAACTGACAACCAAATTGCTCTGCTTTTAAATCTGTGAGTCTGACTGTTTAACTTTAAAGGGTAAATTATTGGGTTGTCTTTCGTGCCTTTTAAAAACCCTAAAGTTCCATTCTCTTCTTCTGCAACATGAGAAGTTCAGCTCTGACCTGGGTTTAGATTTTAGGCTCTGGATCAGCCCCAGGACCTGCAGCTGCTGGACACTGTGTAGACTCTTCAGACTACAGAAGAGCTAAAGATCTGTGTCAATGCAGCAACTCTCCTGATACAAAGCAATTCACGTAGAAGCACATTTCACAACTTTCAGAGAACATTATGTAATTAAAAGCAGACAGCACACAGAGGTCTCATTTGGATAATAATGGCTGCTTTTGCAATTGGAGTTAAATACATTGTTCCTTTATGTGCTCTTTATTTCGTACACAATGAGGGTTCATATTTAAAAGAAGAAAAAAAAGGGTAAAAAAATATATACACTACAGTCTATTTAGTCCCAATATATGCCCAGGTTTTGTGCTCAACTGCATGAACACAATGAGTAGCCTTTAGCAAGGGTTTCCAAACTATTTAGGTCAAATTCCTTAAAATGTCAAAAACTGATCAACAACCAAAGCAAAAATAAATATTCCTGATAATCATTAATAGAAAAAAAAATCTCCTTTTTATTAACTGGTTGAAAAGTTTAGATACTGGATTGTTAAACCTTTCACAGTACTGAAGGTTTAACAATCACTACTGTGACAACAAACATACAGTAGTTATCGAGCCTTAACATTTAAAGTAAATGTTTAAATTATTTTGCTATCCCACTTTAGGATTGACTGACTGGTATAAGTTAAAGGGACTGTACCTGATCTGTCTCAAGCTTCAGGAGCTTCAGTCAGACCGGTTCAAACAGCTGCTCTCGTCCAGTTTTGTTGTTTTATTCAGAGAAGTTTCCAGACGGAGAGGAGCTCTTTCTGCATAACACATGCGCAGTAGGGCGGAAAGTATCGTCAACCGAAATCTCTTTTATCTGACATATTGTCTGTTTATGTGAACATTTTTGCAGCAACTTGTAATGTGCCTTTTGTTCACTGAAATCTATTTATTTATTTATTGTTGTTAGCATTGTGGCTAACAGCTGTGATAAAATCTTAAAACACATTGTAGTGAACACTTCAGAGGCTCAGGCTGCAACACAATCTCTAGAGAAAACATCTACAACAAAATGTCAAAAATGTACGATAAGTACATTTTCATGTCTTTTTTCACGACAACATGTTATGAAACGAAAATAACCACACATTTTTGTTGAAGTTTAGGCTTCAAGGTACTAAAATGGTCAAGCTTAGGGTTGGGGTAGGGTAAGATTTATTTGTTAAACCAAAAGAAACTTCGTTGGTATTTTACGTTTTGTCTTTTCATTACATATTGACATAATAAAGGCGTGAACACGTACTTATCCTACATTTTTGACATTTTGTAGTATATCTACAATTTCTCCGAAGACTGGGCTGCAAAATGGTACATATTTCAGCTTGTTTACATGTTTTAGGAAGAAAAAATTGGTTATAGTATCTTTAGATAAATGTTCATTCACAAAACTTGAGGTGTAAAACATTCCATAACATTGCTAAAGTTACCTTTTATACAACCTGAATTAAGTTTGGATGCTATTCTTATTCACCATGTTCTTTCATGCACATACTGTTCTTTTGTCTGACTCTAAAGGCGCATTACAAGAGACACCACAGACATTTTTCCAGGACAGACTCTTCTCCTTCTCTGCGTTGGTCTGCTCTGGTTTATCAGTGGAAGAATAGTGTTGTTTTAGAATAGATCCAGTGAATGCTAAAGCTAATGAGGCTAATCAAAGTAAGCCGTGGCTGTAGTGGTGCCAGGACGCGCTCTTCCGGATTTGGGTTAGCGCAGGATACTAATCAGTAGCTTCTTGGAAATGTGAGTTGTTCTGAGAAAAAAAACACATTTCCAAAAACACTGTGCTAAATGCTAATAAAACAAGCAGAACACAGGGTATGACATGCAAGCAAAACATCAAAAGAAATTCCTAGAAGTCACATTGTAACAGATGACTTCAGACAAAAGATAAATAAATATTACAAATCATACTAAATACAAACCATCCACCATGCCAGATAATGCAGTTCTAAACAAAAATGTAATCGCAGCACTTACAGTATCAAGTTAGAAACACATCTGAAATACATTTAGAGAAGCTTATGGCAGAAAAATGTACATTCAGTTCAGCTCTGAAGCACATTCCTGCTGTCAGTACACAAAAGCAGCTTCAGAGTGTCCTTTTATTGTAGATAGTTTTAGACAGTGTTTCCCAACCAAGAGTACGTGGACACCAGGAGTATGTGGACACCAGGAGTATGTGGACAGCAGGGTATACGATCATTTGCCACAGGGTACTTCGGATGATTGCAGGATTAAAGAATGGTAGAATTTAAAGTAATGTAATGTAAAAACAATTATTTGTAGCACATTATACGTTAAGTTAAGAGGCCATTTTTTACATAGAAATTGTTAAAAACAATAAAATGCAATGATTAATTAAAAATATATGAGTAAATAACCCATAAAAAACAAGACCTCCGGTGATATTCCGTATTTGAGATCATGATTGGGGGGTACATTGGGAACCACTGGTTTATACTTGTGCGATGTTTATACTGTGAAATCAGTATCTTATCCTAACAAAGGAGAAGTGCTCACTAACACAGATTTCAATTCATTCAAGGAACTTTAGTTTTTGTTTAAATCTTCACTTGGTCCAATACACAAACATAAACCACTCAGATAGACCATCAAACTTAAAAACAGATTATTAAGAAAAGTATACAAGAAAAATTGAAAAAAAAAAAAAAGAACTTAGGGCAGTTAGTAAAATCATTGCCTATTCAAAAGTCTAATAGATGTTGACACAAAAGGGAACTGTTTATTTGGTTGGTGATTGGTTTATACCAGTGGCGGATGTAGAAATGTTTCTGTGGGGTTGCCAGGCAGGGGCCATAAATCTTAAAAGGGTGGCACAAAAATTGGCGGTGGGAGGGAGGTTGGGGGGTTGAATACACACTTTGGCTCTTTGTATCATTATAGTTTATGTGGAAATTTCGTTTGTAGAATCATCTACAAAAATAACTAAACAAAGTTGCTTACATGAATGCAAGCCAACTTAAAAGTGCTTAAAAGTTAAGGTGCTGCTTACAGGAATAAAAAGACACTTAACATAAACTTAAAAAGTGCCTATTCCAGTGAAGGTTTTTACATGAAAACAAAGACACTTGGGGGTGGCTCATGAAAATTTTCAGCAAGAACAAAAGTTGTTAATGCTTTGCTTGGTCTTGCAGAAATTTCTTTCAACCCAAATTGTACATTTTGCAAATGTCCTTGTTTTACTCCAAAATACACCACCCAGAGAGATGGTGAGTTGTTGATAAAGTCTGACCCGGGGGTCTCTTTTTATGTTCTTTGGGAAATTACTAAAAGAATACACATTATAATAAATTTCTTCAAATTTGAGCGATGCTTTTATAATGATGTTTATTATATGGTTTGAATTGTCTTAATAGATGCTTTTTTTGATCTAGCGCTATTTCAATTTTATTTTTTTTTTAATCTTCCAGAATTACAGCAACAGCCGCTTCTGAGGACTTCTCAAATTGTTGATTGAGCAAACAGGATGTTAAAAATCAAACATTGAAACAGTCATTGGGAGATACCAAACAGAAACATTCTTTGTTCAAGAATGTCAAAGCAGACACATTTAAATGCCTGCTTTTTACTATCATGAATCCATCTTCAATCCCTTCACCTTTAGCTACTTCTCACCTGGTTGTTAATTCGCATAAATCCTCGTCATTCCCGCTTGTCTGCAAACTTTTCCGAACCAAACAATTGCCATTCACGTGCATTGTTATTCCTGATGAGTTTGTGTTAGCCTCTGCAGTAAACATTTGGTGTTAATGACTGCAAAAGGAGGAAGGAGGGGGTCTTTTAACACAACAGATGCTATCAGATGACAGAGCATTTAGCCTCATTGGTCTTTGCAGTAATTACAGAGTTTGACTTGACTAAGAGGTAGCAGCACTAATCACCATTACCTCCTCCTCCTCCTTCTTCTTCTCCTCAGATACAGAAGCTTTATGTTCGCCGGCACCACGTCTGCTCCAGCTCAAAGTCGCCACAAACTCACCAGTAAAACACCATTTCAGACCCCAACCCTGTAAACTCATAATTACAAATTGAATGTCTGGTTGAAGTTTGAAGCGTTTAACTTTTAACTGGGATAAAACTGGAAACGTTACATTAAACGTGGGAGGTAAGAGTCTGTAAATGGTCTTTGCTTTTCCAGATCATGAAACAGAATTGCATTGTGTTTGAGAGTGCAACTTTGAACAACTCATTGATGCCAAAGCACTGTTTTTGTATCTCAATGGCAAAGCTAGGTCCCCTTGAGTTTGTCCTATACAGTTGGAATATTAGACCGCTAATGCAGTCACACAAAAGACAGATTTGCAATAAATACAAGTGATTAAACAAACAAACAGATTAAAAAATAAGATTAAGGTGATGTCGCCAGATACGGTTTAGTTCGGTTTAGCCATAGAATTGTGCCTACACTAATTTAGCATTTTTCCACTCACTCAGGATCCACTCATTCAGTGTACACATACATTTGGGCAAAGTGGGTTAAGTGTCTTGTGCAAGGACAATGACAATCCACTTCAGCCGATCCCACTGTCTCGGTCAGTTTCTGAGATCTAGCTTTGACCAGCAGATATGGCAGATTGCCAGAAGTTCAGTTGATGCTTCACGAAAAGCTATAAAAGCAAATGAAGAACACACACCTCAACAAGGAGCACGTGTCGACATCACACCAGTTTTTCTCCAGTTCAACTCCACTTTAGTTTTGGTTTAGCAATGCTTTTGTTTACTCAGATTAACTCTGGTTTACCTGCAGTTTAGCTCCACTTGAGCTCCAGTTCAGCTTCAGTTTTGTTCCAATTTCTGCTTAGCTGCCTTTTGAATCCATTTTAGTTCCGGTTTATTTCCGGTTTACTTTCGGCTTAGTGCTAGTTTAGTTCTGGTTTTGTTACGGTTTAGTTGCATCCAGTTTACTTCCAGTGTTATTCAGGTTCAGTTTCGGTTTAGTTCCAGTTTAGCTCTGGCTGACTCCGGGTTCAGTTTTTCTTTGGTTTAGTTCCAGTTTCCTTTTTGCTTAAATTGGGTTAGGTCCAGTTAAACAGGGGTCTAAGCTTAATTCAAGTTTCAACCAAAATGATTTAAGTCAGAGTTGGTCGATGGTCACTTTTTAATATATTGGCCGTTATTGTCATTATTTAATATTATTTTACGTATGTATTATGTCCTCCATGTGACTAAATAAAGAAAATAAAAGTGGGTAACTTGGGTCAAATTGTCCTTGCCAGGAATATTTTACACAAGTTTGCAGTTTGCGATATTCCATTTTACAGATTTTATAGACATTACGGATGTAGACGATGTTTGGTTCAAATTGTTTATTGGCATCTCAGGGACTGCATTTAGCCCCAGGCTGCGGGATTGAGTTAAACTCAAGTTTGGTTTAATTCTGCTTTTGTTAACTTCTGTTTCCTCCCTGATATATTTCATGATCTGTATTGGATCAGTCATGGCTTAATCCTCTCTTAATTACAAAAGATCCACAAAACTTCATCAACAAGACAAGTTGAAGTGTTTCTGTTCTGTTCTTTTATAATCACAAATCCAAATCTCTCTCCTAATATGTTTTCAATTAGAATCTTTGAAATGTGAGCCAGTTCGCCGGAGCAGTGCCTGGAGGAGGAACACTGAGTTTATCTACCACACATCTCCAGGGCTTAAACCTCGGCAATTACAGGCTGTCAGAGGAACACATGAGTTAAATCCAGCCGGTTCTATAGGTGACATTTTCAGTGGCAATACATCACTAATAACAGCTTGGATTTCCATACAATTTGGACAGTTCAGCACCATGAAAGGAGTCTTTACAGCAATGACTGGTTATTCTATGTATTCTATAGGCTGTAATGATGAATACAAATGGTCAGCGTGTTTGTGGACTTTGTGTTCAAATGTTTGGGACAGTTCAAAGAGTGAGAAAGACAGAAATTGGCAGCTGCTTTGAAGAGTTGTACAGAAAATCAGTAAATATGTTTATGTGTTTTTTGTGCTTAGAAGAAGACAGCAAAGTTTATAATGTAAACTTAAGTCATAACACAAGGATGAGTGTATGAATGAATTATGTAGCGAAGTGCCCAGTTTTTTGTTCCTTCGTAGGTTAAAATTGGTTGTTTATTTTTCTTTCTTCAAGCAAAATGAATTGTGTAGAAACGTGCTAAGGCCAAACCCAATTTGTGTTAGTTTTAAACAGTTTAATTATGACAAGATTACACTTATATTTTTTAGGGGTGTAACGATACGTTTTTAGAACGATACGATACATTTCGATATGAGGCCAAGAGATACGATTACAAAACGATTTTGGGGTTTCAGGGAACGATACGATTCAGAACGATACAGCAGTTTTAAAACGATATTTCGATTCAGTTTGATAACTTACAACATAAATAAAGTCATTACCAAGATTTTTCATTAAATAAAAAACTCATAACAAATAATAAAATGATAGAGTAAGGATAAGGGTAATAAAGATATTCAGCTTAATGACACAATTATTTTTCATTGCACTTTCCCCTTAATTCACAAGTTTAGTATCATAATAAATAAGTGACTCACATTTCACCATCTTATTGAATCATTTTCACACAGATGCAGAAGTGTGTTGAGATGGGAGTCTGTAACTTACTGTATCTTCATGACTTATCATTAAATATTAAATCCACAAACATATGCAGACTCGAAGTTTAGATCCAAAGCATGGTGATGTTGCGTCTTAAGTACGGCATATGTCCAAAATGTGACATATGCCGCCGACTGGCAGCGGAGTCATAAGCCTGCACAAATGCGCGAGTCTGTGTTAACTGTGGCGTTGCAGCTCGAGGGGGCGGCGGCGGCGTGTTTGCAGCTCGTCTGGCTCTTTTCGGAGCTCGCTCGAGTCGTTTCGCGGCATTACCTCCGTGGGTCAGTTTGGTTTCGCCTTTACGGCTTTGTCCTCATGGTCTCTGCTCAGTGCGCTCTCGCGGGCCCGCGAGATGGGCACTGTCCGTCCCCTCCGCTGGGCTGTGCGGCAGCGGTTCCGTCCGGGAGTAGATTCCATGTGAAACAAGTGCTGCAGGCTCTTGATGATGACGCAGCGCGGAAAACCAGCGTATTAAACGTGCATTTAATGAAACATTTATGTGAAAATAAACTACTAAGCATGTTGTTTGTCTGTATGGTTTATGTTTCGCCATATATCTAAATAAATCGATTCTTTGGGCTTAGATTCGAAGCGATTCAAAGCTGCATCGATGTGTGGTCGGAATTAAGGCCAACTAGTAGAACGCCGATCGATGCAGCGGATCGTAAGGGCTGTGTATCGATACTTCGAATATTTAGGTGAATCGTTACACCCCTAATATTTTTATATAAACATGTTTTAGGAATACAAACTTGATGTGGTTACCTTTGATTAAACTGTGGGGCAAAAGACTTGTATAGACGTTTGCTTTCAAAGAGAAAATAACTTTTTTGTAGATGTGTAACTGAATGAAATTATCCTCATAACAGAAGAAAAGGGAGGAAGTCAACACTTTGTAAGTCTCAGCTATTTGGCCTCAATTCAAATTCAAGTCGCAAGCCTTTTGTATACTTAAACTATATTATAGTTTCAAGTATTTTCAAGTCTTTATAGAGGAATTATTTGTTTATCAACTTGTGGGATGTGTGGGCAAAAGGATAGCAGAAAGAGCCGCAACAGAATGACACAAGCAAGCAGCAACACTAGCCAGGGCTGTTAGCTAACTAGAAAAGTTTCTCACTATGCGAAAACAAAAGTTATGCTGCTAATTCAGCATTTGTGAATGAAATTTATCTTTACAACTCAAACATTACATTCAGGCGAGTGAAAAAATGCAGAGAAAAACACTGTCCCAAGTTTCAGGAGCCTGTCATACCGCCTGTCATACCTGTTTATACCTGATCCAAACAGCTAGCTCTCATCCTGTTTTGTTGTTTTTATCAAAGAAGTTTACCCATCCAACTTATCTTTCTGCAAGCAACATGCACAGTAAAGTGATGTCGATCAATAGTAAATATATATATATATCGTCCATCAAAATAAATGTTTTAACTTCTACTCCCTCATTCAGCAGTTCTCCTCCACCTACTCCACCTTTGCAGCATCATATTTTCTGTCAGACTTTGTTTCTCACCACTATATCTAGATGGTGATGTTGAAAGTCTGATCATTTGAGAAATAAATCAAGGTGTATCAAATTGAGTCCCAAGTCTGAGCCCATTTTAACAAATCAAGTCTAAAGTCATCAAAATAGTCGATTGACTCATAGTGTCATCCTTTTACCTATGAAACATATTTCTACAACGGTTATTAAAAGGAAAAACTTGCCATTTTGGACTAGCAGACAGTACACATCCGAACCACAAAAGGTGTATTATTGGCAAACAGTGACACATCTAATTTAATAAATTTAATAAAAATCTCCACATAGTAATGTAGTGTGTGAAACAACAAAAATGAATCAAACCGTGCACACAACAAGCTGAAGTAGTTTACACTCAAGTATTTGCTCTGAGTAAATGTAGTTACAATATTGTTATTCTTGTATGTAGGCACAACTCTATTCGCTGTTATCCAGATCCAATAAAATAAACTTACAAACATAAATTAGTAAAGCTGGACCAAGCCATAGCAAACCATAAAGAGATGAACCTTATTTGGCAGTACTTTTTTCGTAGAGATTTGCAGATTTCCTTCAGCAGATGTGACAGTGGTGATGGAGCAACACAGGGGAACATTTAACCAGGAGAAAATCAACTCCAGATCTCTCCATCAGTGGCACGCGTCCGGGGAAAACCGCACAATCACCCCCCGTCAGCGGCAGACTGAGGGAAGCGGCTGCTGCAGAGGAGGGAGGGCAACACACTAATGGACTGTAATGCAACACATATTTGGACAGAATGTGTTCGGATTCTTGCCTAAGTTAACCATAATGTCAATTGTTTTATTGGACTGTGAAGTGTCCCAAGCTAAGAGTTACTGAGAACATCCCGAATCTGTAAAAAGTTAAATTAAAATGTATAAATCATGACAACTGTTAAAGTTATGTTGTCTATTACAGTGTTTTATGAGGTGTTTTTCACAGAATATGTCAAGTTGTTGCAAAAGTGAATGGTTTAATTATTACTAGTTGACTAAAAAAAAATAAAAATCCTGATCATATTTTGATAAAAGTAATTGTTACCCATCTATTCATTCAAATTCACTTATGAAAAGAGCTTTTATAACAAAGAGATAAACTAAAATGTCAAATATGTTTGTAATTATTATAAAAAAATAATAACAGACAGAAAGATTTATTATAACTGTCACAGAGTACAACAAAATTTTGTTTGGGGTGAGCTCCTGGGCCGCTGCACCTTTTGTGCGCCGCCACTTGCGCTTCCAAAGATCAAACGCAAAGCAAACATACTAAAAATAAAAATACTAAAATTCTATCCAGAACATTCAGTCAATTTATATGTGGCATCAACTGTGTACAACATACAACATACATTCTTGAATAGACCTAAAGAATTTACTTTGAAAAAAGCAACAAGTACACTACTAATTACTATTAAAAATGTACGTATATGCACTAATATAGTTGCACTACTTAGTTACTGCCTCAAATAACTTACATCAGGTTTACAAAATTATTACAGTATGTAGGCTATTCATCAAAATTATGTTATTGTTTTTTTGAGTTGATGTGATCAACAGATGTGTCGCTCAGACCAGGAGATCTCAAACTTTTTGACCTCCAGGCCCATGTATTCATGTGCAAAGTAACTTTGGGCACAATCTCATATTAACTATTTTGTTTTTTACTGATTGTGCGACCCTCAAGGTGCCTCATAATTATAAATGACTGACTTAGACAGTATTTTTCTCAGTAGTAGTTTTTCTTGTAGTTTATTTACAACACTAAAATTATTGTAACACTATTTTTGCTTGTTTTCTTATAGATGGGGAAGCTAATTTTCACACTGCAAAAACTTAAAGTAGGTTCAACTTGTTCCTAGCTTTTACAAATCCTTAAGCCCATGCTAACATTCACTCACATTATTATTATTTTTTGTCTGCAGTAAGTCGTACGAACATATTTCGACAGACAGCAAAGTGAGACTGAGGGTGACCACTCAAAACAGCCAATCAGAGCACAGCATTTGACTCTCAAAGACAAATACAATGTGCTGCATTTACTTTAAAGTAGAAAAGACTAAATTTACAACTAGAAAATTTAGCAACCTCAACTTTAAGTCAAGTCTAAACTTCTGATTGTGCAACCATCTGGCAGAATGTCCCACATTACTCCTGTTTTTTCATCCCAAGTTCAGGATTGATTCAAAAATGTTAGTTGCTGCTTTTAGAGCGCTTTATGGTCAGGTTCTCCAGTACATCATGGATCTGTTGACTCCTTAATCCTCTGTCTCTACTCTTCGATCCTCCAGTCAGAAGTACTCAAAACCAAATGTAAAACTCGATGAGACTTATCCTTCAAGTAGGGCTGGGCAATCTGGGAAAAAAAAATAATCAAGATTTTTTTTTTCTCATATTAATTTATCTCAACTTGCGATTCAATTTTCCTTAACCTTTTCAAAACCAAATGAAAAATGCCATTCATGAACATAAACTAAACAAAAACTTTTAATAAGTCCCATTTTTTAGATTTTTAAAACTATATATCAATATTCTACTTCAAATTTGACCTTTACTCCAAACTACAGATTTTTATTGACAAAAGATTGGTTTTCGATCTTTCGATTCAAAACACATCACCAAACGATTCGGTTTGATTCAATCTCGGTTTCTCAATTTTTCGATTAATGGCCCAGCCGTACCTTCCAGGCGGTGGCTCCTATAATTCTGCAACACTCTGCCCCAATTCCACCGTGAAGCTGACCTTATTGACTCTTTCTAAAGGCAGCTAAAGACACTTTTGTTTAAACAGGCTTTTGGTTGACCCTCTCTAATTGTATTTTATCACTATTTGTCCCATATGTCATTGTCATTGTGATTTACATGTGTGAAAAGCACTATATAAAATAAAGTTTACTCATATGTGACTTGATTCTACTCAACATTGCTTCACTCGAAATACAATACACTGAAATTGACAATGCATTTTCTTCGTGTCACCCATACTATCCAGAGACTTAACCCACGTTTTGTCACTTTTCTAGGTCAACTTTACATTTGACCTTTTGCAACCTTACACCTCCCTTTATGCGCACCGTGACATCACTTCCTGCCCGCTCTCGTCGCTGTGTTTTGGGCAGATTAAAGGTTCCTGTGATGAGTTTCCTCTGCCCCCGTCCCCCTTATAATTAGCCTTAGCCGATGCTATTTGCTTTTGTACGCTTTGAGCCCTTTGAAGTGGCAACAGCAGCAGCAGCCGGTCCTCCACATGATGTCACTGTGTGGATCCAGTGAATGTAAACCTATGAATAAAACCTAGCGACAGAAACAATACGCGCTTGTTCCTGCCGTCCTCATTCCCATGTAACACAATGTACACGACACAAAAGGGACAAAATGGAGTCTGTGTCATTGTGCGTTAAAACGGAGGTGAGTTGTAGTTACCTGAGACCGGTGAACGTCTTTCTATGCTCGGCTTTATCTGCAGTGCCATCGCGGTAATGTTACGGCTCAGGCTAATGTTTCAAATGTGACTCTATTTTTTGCAAAAAAGAGGCTTCTCAAATACCGCTAATTATTCACAGTTTTCACGCTGTACCAGAGAGAGAATGGGAGAGATTATGTCATTTTGGACGTGGATTGTTAATGGAAAACTTGATACAATTGAGGAAGCACTGTGTTCTTTTATTCATTGGTGTATCTATTGCCAAGAGAAAGGTTTTTGTGTATTTACTTGTTAGTCATACCATAATAGTTCTTGAATATGTACATTTTCAGACAAATTAATTCCTAAATCCAAACACAAGGACAATTCTTAATGTCAAAATTGCAATTCTGCACCAAGTCATTAGAGGATCTCATTCTCCATGTTTTTATTTTTTATTATTATTATTTTTTATCTTTTTATTTAGCCTAGAAAGTATCACATTACATTATCTCTTGTTCTATCTAATAAGTTTCAGTAACTCAGAAAATTCCAAACTCGCTTCTGTAGTTGTATAAAATAATAGTTTGGAATCTCCAGGCTAATGTTTCAAGTCTTTGTTTTTGGATTGTTTTTAAATGAAACATTTCTGGGGTACTAAAAGGTCTTTCACACCAACACAACCCCTAGTCGCTGTTGGTTGGAGGAGCAACGCAGCATCTGTTCAATTCTCATTGAGGCGCACCGATGTAAAAAATCATTCACACAAACACGATTCAAACAGCCACCAGTCGACGAACAAATGTCGAGTGAACATGCGCATGATGTAATGCTTGACAAAAATGACAAAACATATCCTGCACGCGAGTAGTTGTCAAACTCTCAAGTAGTTGTCAAACTCTGTGACAAACAGATTCTTCCTTCCTTCGTGAACGTCCCGTTTGAACCTGGGAAAATAACAACAATGCATGCTTGGCTAAATTCTGTTTTTCTGTAAGCTTCATTTTCAGTTTTCCACACAATTTTCCTGCGCACTGATTTGCTGGTTCTCCTGTAGCCACAAGCCAATCAAACACCTGCATATGCGGCAGCTAGCGACACAGACTCCACAAACAAGTCTTCAAATCCTTGCCTCCACGACTTTCTCTGCGCCATTCACACACGAGAGCCGCCTGTCGGCAAAAGCTGCCGAGCCAGTTTAGACGGACGACCCTAGGATTGGTGCGAAAGAGCCTTAAGGGTTAACATTTATGTCTGGTTGAAAAATGGGCCTTGGAAGAAATGATTTTGATTCTGTACTGATGTTTGTAACCAAACATCAGTACAGAAAATGTCACATTTAAATTTTGAAAGGTCATAAAAGACATGTTACAACTACAACACAGTCCTCAGAAACATTGGGGAAAAAAGAATCACAATTTTATAACACAGTGAACACCCTACCTGTTCCAGTTTCCTCACATCAGTTTCCTGTCAGAGAAAAGATTTTAATTTACTACTGTGTTCAAATATCTTAATGAACTTAATAAGCTTTGCTTTATGTGCCGTGTGAAGCACTTTGGATAGCACCTCTTAAAATGTGTAAATGTGCCACAATTTTGGCCTTGACCTTGATCCAGTCGCTTGAACATAACAAGGTATTTACACATTAAAAACTAATTATTTGTTAATCAGAGAAACGGATTAATAAGAGACACCGAGTCAGTGCAGTGTTTGAGCTTCTGTCTCATTGTAAAACATGAACAGTGGACCTTTTATTAGCAAAGTATCATTGTTCTCTGTGCTGTAAGTTAGCTTTAGCCTTTAGCTCACTGTGGGACAGATTTTAGGACACCACTGAAAAGCATTCTTCTAAAACACTGACAATATTAAATGAGTTTGTCAGTTAGTTTTTGGTTAAATACTACAATTTCAAACTCAATTTCAACACTTAGGAAAAAAAATCTTCTTATGTACAGTAAGTTAACGTTTTGCACAATACTGAATGTGTCTTGTATAATAACCTATCTACAGATCATTCCACATTTGTTCGGGATCCTCTAGCTACATAAATTGGTAACCATAAATTGAATGATGATGATTTTATAAATTGCTCTTTTATGTCCCTTTATTGCTTCAAACATTGCCTCTGTGACCGTTGTGCTGGAGTAAACAGGTGACTATAGAGCTGATCTTGACTGCAGGCTTCACAGAGCAGCAGTAATCTGTGTGGGACTGAGCCTGAGAGGAGCAGACGTCTGGACTAGGATTAGACCAGGAGCAGCCTCGGGACGTCCCACCACAGACAGAGGGAGGAGGGGGGTCTATTACAGCAGGTATAGAAGGGGCTATACCAGAGGACAAAAAGGTCAAAATACTGTATTTGTTTTTGCATAAGCATGAATCTGAAGACTTTTCAAAGCACCAGTTTACAGAAGAGACAAAAGTGTAGTAGTAGTGGTAATCTTAAAGGCATTTTTTGTGCTGTTCCTGCTTCTAAGCACCTCCACTTTAGATTCCCAAGTACCAGAACCAAAATAAGTGTTGTAAAGGCCACATGAGATCATTGTGTCTCCCATAACAAGAATTCAGTTAGCGTTCTCTACTGAATGCAAAGAAAATGACACATGGGAAACAATTAAAAAAATCTTGCCTGATGTGCCAATGTAGCGCAAATGCTGGATGTTTTATGGACTTAAAATAATACAGAAGATCTCAGAAATCTACCTATGACATCACAGATCAGTGCATTCACATTGGTGTTTTTGGGGGACGAAAAATGTTTCACAAACCAAACGCAGCAGTGTTTTTGATGAGGAGGCAATTTTAGAATAGGAAGAAAACTCAGAAAAGTACATTTGCCCTTTTTATATGGCTTAACTTGGTGTGATAGTCTTTGTGTTACATTTTTATTATAATTTTACTGCTGTAATAATGCAGTTTAAGAAGAAACTGACCAATATAAGTTGAATTGTCATAATAATCTGTATATTTCCTTTGAGTGTAATAACAGGTACACGATTGGTCAGATCATAACTATTTTGTGATGAATGTAGATTTTTGCCATTGTTTGCTGGGTAACAGTTGTGGATTACCTCTACATATGTCATACGCTGGAAAAAGACAATTAAAAATGTTAAAACAACCAAACTGGGTAAAAATGAGCATATAATCATGTTCTCTGTTTTACTGAAACATGTAGTTGAATCTATCGTATGCACTTTAAAGATGCACTGTGTAACTTTCTGGAGGTGAAAAGTCAGGACTTTCTGAATGGAGATAAGTACAGCTAGCCCTCCTCTAAGTCAGGCTTGCATTTTTGGCAATGCAAGCCTTTCAAAGTAAAAATGCACTTTTTTATATTTAATTATTTTTTAAAGAAATCTAAATGACAAAATTGTGTTTTTAATTAAGTTTATTTATGTCCAAAAAGTTGCGTGGTGCTCCTTTAAGTAACAGGTTTACTATAACTGATGAAAATGGTGAAACACACATTTGAACATAGGTTTAATAGCAATTGTTTGTTTATGGGTTAAGCTGCTCCCACAGCTTGGAACACACTACAAACTGAGCTGTAACATGGTTCCTCTGAGGAGTTTAACTCCGCTGTGAGTGAGAATTCTGTTAACTTTGTTTGTTCCTCTAAATGTATTTTTAAAACTTTTATTCTGTCAGAGCTTAGCGACCTGAACGTTGTTTGTCAAAGAATAGAGCAAGAAGTTAGTCCTACTTAAAAGTTAATAAATAAGAAGATAAAAGTAAAAAAGCAAAGAATTTAAATTATGAAATTTCAACTATTTCAGTTTTTCTGCATTTTTTCATTCTGCAACCTGTGAAAAAAAATACAATGTTTTTTGGTTTACATTTTTGTACAATAAAACTGCACTTTCCATGGGTGTGTAAAGTAAAAAAAAAAAAGATAAGATAAGATAAGATAAGATTGACAGTGTTACACGCACAGTCAAGAACAGTGAAGGAAATAGAGACATGAAAACAACAAGGAAAAGATTTTAAAACAGATTTAACAAATAAAAATAATAATTATAAGTTAACTAGACCCTTTCACATATCTAGACTTTGTATCATCTCCACATATAGTCCCAAACTTAATAAATGTAAGGAAATCCCTCCCAGCTCAAGATGAAAGACTTGTTGCGTGTGTTTCTATGTTTGCTGCCATGTTCATTTGCACCACATAAATATTTACCGCTGCTAACCGACTGCGGATTTCAAAGCTAACATTACAGAAGACGCAATAATGAGCTTGAGGTTTTCAGGGAGCTGCTCTTAAATGGCTCTTTTTGTTCAACTTCGAGGTACTTGTGCCTAAACAAATGGAGCAGAAGTGTCAGAAGAGATTAGCAAAACAAATATGAAGTGCTTTATCAGTGTTTTGGACAGCAGTAGGCACAGGTGTTGGGTCCAAGTGTGTATGAGGTCAAGACGCGGGGTAAACTGATTCATATCTTACTGTATACAGGGTTCATCGAGATGTTTTTATTATAGACTGGTGTTGAAGCAGGAAGTCTGATATTTTAGAGGTGTTTAGTTAGCCGAAAAGTCAATAAGAAGTGACAATCTAACAAACAGAAGAGGAGTCAGGAAGCAGACAAAATAAGCCCCCGCAAATAGCAAATGTTTTTTCATTCATATTTGACAACAGATCATGGAACTATTTTTGCTTTGGATATGAAAAATGACTCACCCCTTGACATTGTTTTTTTTAGTACTGAAATAAAAATATCTAAATTGGATGCCCTCATCGTCTTAAATGTGTGTTGCAGCTAATGTATGACAACGTATGTGTGACAACTTTTGAGATTATATGCAGTATGGAACTAAACTAGTTACTAGTTACAAACTAGCTAGTTTGCATTTATTCACTTGTGTTTCTTGGACCTGACTATAATGTGTCTCCACAGTTCACCTGCTTTAGCAGGGTTTAACAGTGATGTATTCCAGAGTTCCCCTGAAATTGACTGTAATGTGTCTCCAGAATTCACCTGTCATGATGTGATGGTACCCAGAATTCACCGGGACATGACTGTGATGTGTCTCCGTTGTTCATCTGGGTCTGTGATGTGTCTCCAGATTTCGCCAGGCATGACTGTGCTGTGTCAACAGAACTCACCAGGCATGAATGTGATGTGTCCCAGAATTGATCAGGCATGACTGTGATGTGTCTCAAGAATTCATATGCAATGATGCAATGTGTCCTCAGAATTCATCTGGCATGACTGTGATGTGCCCCAGATTTACCTGGACATGACTGTGAAGTGTCCCCAAAATTCACCTGGACCTTACTGTGATGTGTCTCCAGAAATAACCAGGCATGACTGTGATGTGTCCCCAAAATTCATCTGCAATGATGTGATGTGTCCCTAGAATTCAAAAGACATGACTGTGATGTGTCCTCAGAATACAACTGCAATGATGCAACAGTCCCCAGAAATCACCAGGCATGATTGTGATGTGTCCCTAGATTTCACCATGTATGACTGTGGTGTGTCCCCAGAAATAACCAGATATGACTGTGATGTGTCCCAGAATTCAAAGGATATAACTGTGAGGTGTCGCCAGAATTCACCAGGACCTTACTGTGATGTGTCCCCAGAGTTTATCAGTTACAACTGTGGTGTGTCCCTAGAATTCAGCAGGTATAACTGCAATGGGTCCCCAGAATTCACCAGGCATGACGGTGATGTTCCCCACTATTCACCAGTCATAACTGTGATGTGTCCTTTGAATTCACCTGACATTATTTAATCTTACCTCATCTCGTAAAAAAGAAAATCTCTTAAAAACACATTTGATGGTTTTATTACAGGTTGTGGCTTCTCCTCTTCACAGATTTGATCAGACAGCCTAGTTTTGTCAGTGGTTTGTTTATAGATGAATGCCACATTATTACAGACATTCCAATACACATTTCTAGGAAGACAAACATACATAGTTCCCTTTTACACAGAAGAATTTTATGTGAGTTCTTCTGAGAAACAAAGCATAAGCCTTCAGTCAGTTAAAACTCTCTAGATTGTGGGTGAATAAGAAAAAAAATCACTGTGCTGAGCAATATTCAATATGTCACTCTATGAATGGAGTAAATGAAATAAAAAAAAAAAAAAAAAACGAGAAATTGCATTGCTTGTTGAAATCCTGTATGATAATAAGAGAGCGGTGTCTCCCAATGCTACAGGTCCCATCAGAAGTCAGCAGTGAGTTCCTTCACAGAGACTGGGCTGGGATGTTGTGAGGAGGATGGAAACAGAAAGCTCTTTGACAATGACAGACAAAACGGAGACAGTCTGTTTTATTTATCACTGAGTCAACACCAGAACATACTTACTTTATGATGCTCCATTTAAAATACCTACAGTCCGAGTTTTACAGGCCGGTGGAGCCCACAGCTGCCTAAGGCTGGTTTACTGTGCTTTTACTGCTCACTGATACAACACACAAAACAATGTCCATAGATACTGGAGGGCTTTAAAATGATATAAAGTTTTACTGTTATTATGTCATGTTTTATGATTGTTTTTGCAATATACATAGACTCTTTTCATTCTCTAAACATGTTAACCCTTGAGGCGCCAGGGTCCTTGGATTGAAAATACAACTCGTAAATATAGAAACCTGAAACTTAGTAGGAGAATTCAAACTGATATCTATCTCACTGGTTTCAAACAATCGTTGGTACAAACATAAGTCTGGTATTTTCTAAGCTCCTGAAACTTGAACCTGATGTTCTGGTTAATAATAATTGAAAGGGTTCATTTAATTTTATTGCTGCTTATTAGTATGTTAGGACATTTTAAAAAATGAATAATGACAATGGGCTTCTGATAGAGGTGTGGATTTGTCATGACGTAGACTTGAGTCACTATTTTGATGGCTTGAGACTTGACTTGACAAAACGAACTAAGATTTTGGATTCGACTTGCACTTGGAACTCTGTGATCTGAAATGACTCAATGCTTCTCTTCATAAAAGAAACTGTTTAATGTATGCATTGCCAACCTGTAACACGTCTCTTGTCATTTCATTTGTGTAACCATGATATTGAATTTAAATTGAGTAATTAATTTAGTGATAAGGTCCCGGGTAGGACCATATCAACATCTCACGATCTCTCTGGGTGGAGTTTGCATGTTCTCCCCGTGTCACCGTGGGTTTTCTCCGGGTACTCCGGTTTCCTCCCACCTCCAAAAACATGCATGTTTAGGTTAATTGAGCATCACTGTAAATTTCCCTTAGTGAGTGAATGAGAGAGTGAATGTTTGTCTGTGTAACTCTGCGACGAGTTGGCCACTGTCCAGGGTGTTCCCCCTCCTAAGGCCCAAAGTTACTGGGATAGGCTCCAGTCACCCTTGACCCCTAATGGGATTAAGCGGTAGGTAAAATGAATGAATGAATGAATGAATGAATAATTAAAAAATAATAATAAATGAAATTGTGGAAATGCAAAATGTATTCGGTAATTTGATATAAAGACTTGAAAAGACAGAAGGACCTGGACTTGTGGAGCACTGACTTGAGACTTGACTCTGATTTGAAGCCAAAGACTTGAGACTTACTTGAGACTTAAAAAAGAAATTAAGACAGAAACACTAATAATAAATCATGCGGTACTAGTCTTCATCAACACCCTTATCGCCCAATAATTATAGTTTATATACAAAAGTATCTAATGCAAGGTTATAAAGGCAAGTTTATTTGTACAGGACTATTTGTACACAAGTACTTTGTATAACGGGAAAAAGGCAATGAAGTAACAAATTAAAACAATAGTAAAGCCTCAAAGGTTTCTCCAACATTCTTTTGTTCATCATCTGATAAAAACAAATTATGAAACTCCTGAAAATGCTAAACTAAACTAAACAAAAAAACTGCCAAATCAGCCATTCAAGAGTGTTGTTGACCTTAATTTAATTCAGAATCTCTTTTGCAGGGGAGTCCTGGTGGAGGCATTAATCAACATATTTTTTAGAGATAGAGGAAACCGAAGTAAAGGGCCTACCCGGAGGAAACCTACGCAGACACAGAGAGAACATGCAAACTCCACATAGAAGAGTGACTAAGTTTGTAATTGAAACTTAATTGAAAAATAAATACATTGAAAATAATATAACATAAAATAAAAAATGTTATAGGACTTTTATGTGCATGTTGATTTTCAACCTAGAAGCAACATTAGCTGTTTTAGCTCATTATTGTGATTTAAATGTCAAAATACAAAATTTGAGCAATAAAGCAAACAACAGGTCGTCTTTAATAACTTTCAAAACGTTTATTCTGTTAGCATGCCTTGCAGAGAGACAATATAATTGCATGTTCACAAGGTTGCTCATTCCACGTGTCACATCTGAGAAAATTCAAACTTTAAAATTTAAAATGTTATTATTATGCCGTAAAATATTTTGTCTGCACTTACCTTCCAGATAAAAAATAATACAAACTTTTTTGTTCAGTTGTTCTAGTTTAACTGAAGAAAAAAAAAGTTAAATAATTAGCACGCTTGGCCAGACTACAAAAATGTTGGCACACATTGCACCTTGTAATTTATTGTACCGCAAGCTGATTCACGCTAGATATATTTGAACATTTGTGCAACATTCTAGTCGACGTAACTGGCACCACATCACAGAGACAAAGCCGGTGGCTTACCTCCCGTGACCCAGCGTTCCCAAAGTACATCTTCTTCTTTCGTTAAAGGTGCACTGTGTAGCTTTTGTGGTCAAGTTTTTCCACTTGTTTGTTCCCATGGAGATGTTATTGTTTTTGCCTTGGAATTGATTGAAAAAGCATTTATTTTTGCAAATCTTGGCCTGGCGAAACCAATTTGTCGCAATAAAGCAATAAAGAGAAAAAAAAAATAGTTCATGTTTTTTTCTTTATCCTTGTTTTTTTTTTTTTTTTTTTTTTTTTTTACATCAGTCAAGTTGCATCTTGAGAACAAAAAAATGTCAAATTAAAGTTGACATTTAGAAGATGTGTAACCTTGTCTTAAAATGCAGAGAATTTACTTTGCAACTGACACTTTTTCCTGACAGTAAGTAAACAAAACCCAGGTGTTAGTGAGTAGCCTGAGTCTATTTGTAAAACTGTTGTGTAATTCAATAGTTCCTAAAAAGGTGGTGAAGTGCAAGGCATGAAATGGACGTCATGAGAGATAAATTATGGCACAGTATGTGGTCTAATTTAACTGAGAACAGATTATTTAGTGAGACTAAATAAAACAACAAGTCAATCAAACAGACATAAATCAACCCTAGGTTCATATGTCATAATTTCAATTAGCAGTGAGGTTATTAGACTATTTTGTGAGTCTCTGTATGAGGTGTGCATCTTTAAGTAGTTTTTGTGTTTGTTTGTTGTTATGTATCAATCTTACAGCCTTACGAATTTGTTAACAATTCATTTGGCAAAGTTTTGGCACAATTCTACAGCTAAGTTTAGGATAAGGGCTTGTGTGGCTTTGCAATAGTATTTTAAAAAGGTAAGGAAATCCTGATGTGTGCACTGACTTTAAACAAAGGCCCACACATCTTGATCATTGTGCCCAGCTCAACAGAAAACCAGTTTATGCACCAGATTTTTACCCTTGTTTACAGTATGAATGCCATTGTTGTGGAGTTACCTCATGTTCAACCAGGAAGTAAGATTATTAACTCCAAAAATATTGTCAGGCTGGGGACTATCTGCCAAAATGTTTAATAAAATCTTAAATATACTCATGTGCATTAGGGTTTACTTAATGTTGGTCATAGAATTGATGTTGAGTAATATCATACAGTGCATATAAAGTTTTGCATATGTTTTATTGTTAGGAAAAAAAATGCTGGTTGAAGTCGTCCTCTCTCCAGTTTATACTGTTGTATCTTTGGGAAAGACACTTCACCAAACTTGACCATGTGGGCACACATTTTTGGTTTTGTTTGAGGCAAAATCGCAACCTAATCCTAGTAACTTATTTTTGTTCTACTGCAAATATTTTTGGAATACTTCATACTAATCATACTGAATCTTTTTTTTTTTTTCAGTCTTTAAAGGTACACCATGTAAAACTTAAATATCTGTTTCTAGTTTAGTTTTGCGACACTAAATTAGTAATAAAAATATGTGACTACTCTGAATGGGCTTGCAAGGCCACAAAATTAAGCATTATTTGGCCAAGAAGAGGGCCTCATATTGTTTATTTTCATGGAAAAGCAGCTAAAGAATTGATTCTATCTTCTTTTGTGTATTGAATTGTAAGTTGAATTTACCTCCGAAAGTTACACAGTGCACCTTTAATGCCATATTATGTAACATTCCAGGTAAAGCATCTCCATGGAGACTCAGTGGCAAAAAAGGTCATTTTGCACCACAAAAAATGAATCTTAAGACAAGCTAAATTTTCTCGATCCTTGAATTTTATATTCATTTTAACATTAAGATCTCTCTCTTGCATATATTTTGAAACTGCCCACATCACAGCTGGAAGATTGTTGGTTCAAATCCCGATCTCTCCAATATTGAGTAAGACACATCACGAAACCTGACTGTGTTGAAATATTCAGGCATTGTGGTTGTTCTGGAAGTAGAATCACAAGCAAATCTGGTCAAGCGTTGTTTTAACCCACTTACTGCAGTCATGCCACAGTTATTTTGGAATACTTACTCATGTGATTGCCACATCTTCTGTTCTCGATTGTCCTTTGTACATTCCATTACGTTTTCAATTGAGACAAACAAGCATCTCGCTCACCTCCCGCGACCTGAGCACGCTGCCTGCCGCTCTACATAAATTACGTCTTGCCCTAACAACTTGTAATCCAATATTGATGGCTGTTTTATTACTCTGTCACATACTTTGATGTTGTAATGTACCAGCTCTCGTTCTCCACTGTACATGAGATTATGTTCATGCACGTACAAGCAACACCTCTGTCACCTCTCGCGACCTGGAGCGGGCAGACTATTTGTTCAAACCGCTAATTACAGGTGAAGATGTCCTGTGCTTGTTCAAGCTACCTCTTAAATTGTTTTCCCGTCAGGTTTATTTGCTATAAGATGATTTATGTTAAGATACGTGTCCTGCAACCACGTGGTTACATTTGTTACAGTTACAGTAGAAAAAGCAGTGGGAACTAATAGAAGCAAAACTGAATTTAGGTTTGGGGGTTTCAACTACCTGGTTTTCAGAGAATACGCATCTATTCAACAGCTTCCAGCTTTCACAAATCCTTCCTCTCATGCAATTACGTAAGTTAAGAAGAAAGTGAACCTAAATTAGACCACCAAGCACAGCCAATCAGAACACTGCTTCAAGCTATTATTGAAAATTAACTGCTTTTGTTATTTGAGTGAGGAAGTAGACAGCAATTTCTATTTCTTATTTAAAATATTTAGTATATAAGATATATATTTGGTGGAAAAAAGAAAATGTACTAATTTACAACCAAAAAGTTAGGCAGTCACCTTTTATCTTTGTTATTGAATTATAATGTTTATAATTGAGCTACTTTTTTGTGGCCGCGGTGTTTGTTTGTTTTTTCTTAATTAAGATTGCCTAATTTGCTGGAAGAATGTGATTTGAGCTTTGGCTTCCCTAAAAGGAGATTGTGAGTTCAACTCAGACCAGCATCAACATCTTATCGCTCTACAGTCTCGTTTGAAGTTTGCATGTCTCCATATTGTCATTTTGGATTTTATATATGGCTTTCTCCCTACTACAAAAACATTCAGGTAGATGGGCATCACTGAAAGTTTCCCTTAGTGAATGAATGGATGTTTGCCTCTAACCTTGTGATGAGTTGACCGCTGTCCAGGGTGTTCTCCTGCCTAAGGCCCAAAGTCGATGGGACATGAATAAATGATGCCCTAAAATTTGCAATTTTGCTCGTTTCTTTTTCCAACTTTTTATATCAAGCTGTTTTGATGTTTATGTGAAATATTTACTTTTCTTACAAACCCTTGCAGGTATAAAGTTTGCTAATAGTGACGGTTTAACATTGTGATCTCGATAACACAGATACATTTAGTGGTCTTGACTGAAAAAGGTTGAGAACCACTGCAGTTTTCTGTTTGCAACTTCTGCAGAGCTTCCACAGTCTTTGTTGACATTGCTTTTGTTTCAGTTAATTTATCTCAAGAAGCCCCAAACACAGAGGCAATGTGAGTTAAGTATCGAAGGACGCAACAACAGTCAACTCTTGTCATCCAATTACTAACCAGGCCTAACTTGCTTAGCTTCTGAGATTTTACAAGATGAAGCTTTTAATGGTAAGGTCATGTTAGAGATTTTTGGGAATTTGACTGGTTTGGGTTTAGACAAGTATTCCGAATACAGGTTTGTTTGTTTTTTGCATGTATTCAATTACTTCCCAACACCAAATCAATTATATAAAAGGAGTATGATCTAAATGATCTAAGGCCAAGTTTGCATTCTTTTCTTTCTGACCAAAAAACATTTTAAAGGAGTACCAAAAAGTAAAAATAAAAGTCTAACTACTGGTGATGCACCCATCTGATACTGGGATAGGATATTGGCACAGATTCAAGTTAAGTAAATTGTGTATTTTGCATTGCTAAGTACATTGTATAATGGTCCCGTTCTATTGATTCAGCTTGAGTGTTTAATTGAATGCAGTAAGTCTGTTTATCGGTGGTAAACAGTTGTTCTTTGCGCAATAAATGACAAAATTAGTCAACCAAACTTTGATAATTAAATGCGCTATTTTCAGTTCCTTTGTCCTTTATCGGCAGATATTTGAAGTCAAGATATCGAAATCGGTGAAATGGAAAAAGCTGATTAGTGCATCTCTACTAACTGCACAAATAAGTGTATCAGAAGAGTCTGATTTTGCACGTACACACTCTGAGAAACACTGCATTCGATTGTATACGTCCAATCCAATGTTTTGCTGTTCCATTGCAAACTTTGGCAGATGTTCCAGCACTTTCTGTCTTTCATAACTGTACATCAAGAGTGTGAGATCATTCACCTCCCGCAACCTCAGCGTGTCTCCCCTTCAGCTGCTACACAACAATCCATTTGCCTCCGAGCTAACTGTGATTTAAGCGTTAATTTGACGGAGCAACATTGTACAGCAAAGTTCGTTTACCTCGCATGAACCTGACTATGCTCCGTGCCAAAAAAAATCAAAAACACCAATTCTCTGAAACAATTTTCCATCTACTAAGAAACTGTCAACCTGTGTTTACTTTTTAATGTATGCGTTTTGTTTTGTTTTAGTTAGTTGGGGTAGAAGACCAACTGAAGTAACGTAAGTGTACATTCAATTCTGCTTTCTCATGCACTCACCTCGAATGAACTCGCAGTGTGCCAACATCATTAAACGTAATCGTAAAACATGTTTTGTTCCGGTTACGTGAATTTTTGACAATTAGAACATGTTTTTGTTTTTACAAAGTGACTAAACCAGGACTACAAATGTGCTAAACGGTTCTACAGTTGGACTAATCTGGCTCAAACAAGGACTAATCCAGTAGAGTTCAAAAATGACTTATCAAACCAACTTTGGAACTGGTTATCAAATGTGCTTAATAACTCTGAGTTATGTAAATGTGGTATCCAGGCCCAGTCACGTCTGAGAACACCAAGAGGGACATCTCTTGGCATCTTTACTGGCCAAACCAGAACCTGGCACCGAAAAACCAACTTGCACCAAAATTAATTAGCACAGCGGCACTAAACAGCAATATGCATTTGCAGATTCAATCACTAGCAATCTAATACATTTGCAGAGCACTGGTAAATCTGTTTACCTGACCCTAGAACGACCCACGTGACAGAAATGTTTATGCAGGCCAGTCGATAGAAATTTTTAGGGTCAAAGCAAGGGTGGCACATATGGACCCCCCACTTATTAAGTTCTTGTTTTCAATGTTTTTGTCACACTTCCCCTTCTTGTTTTTGCATGATGTAGCTCTACTTAAAACCTCATGAAGATTCAAATGTGCAAAATGCAAATTCTAGCCATTTTTCAACTGGTCTTAAGATTTTGATCAGGAGTGTATAAATCAATATTTATACCCCCCCATATAAAAACGCACAAAACTAGCAATGGATCTGGATTTGGTGGTACATGAAGTCTTCCATTCATTCTACAATGACATTCTTCTATGTGTACTTTTGGGGTAAATTCCTTCTTAATAACTGACTTATCTATAATTAAGTTTAATTTTAAAACTGAAGCACGTTCAGCAAAAATTTAAACTTCATAATGTTTGGTGATCAGTAAGCCAAATACTATCTTATGTGGTACTTATGTGGTAAGTTTTAGATCCCTGGCACTGCACTAAAGCAATGCTCCACAAATCTGTGTTTTCAATAAAAACTGCATAGGTTTATTTATTTGTTTGTTTGTTTGTTTGTTGTTTGTTTGTTTGTTTGTTTTTGTTTGTTTGTTTGTTTGTTTGTTTAAAAGGGACAATGCAACTTAATGAACAATAGTAGAAAAACACTGTACATGTGTAAATGTGCCGATTACATTCGTAGTCCCTAAACATTTAGGAAAGTAAAAGACAAACACAACAGTTAAACACTTCAACAAGTCATTCACTTAGGGTATAAAGTACCTCATTTCTACATTGCATATGTGGTTAAAGTGCATTCGGTGATTTTAAAGTGCAGTATTTAAAGCGGGCCAATGACAGTTGGGTAATACGTGTTCTGGGTCACGGGAGGTGAGCTTCAAAACGTTCGATTAATCTGAGGTTATAAATTGCTATTAGTAAGCCCTTGTAAGGTAGGTTAAGGTTAATGTCCACTTTATTGTCCTTTTGGTGAAATTTATCCTCTGCAGCGAACACCACAGTGCAGCGCTCAGGGACCCATGTTTTTTCTAAGTTTGGTCAGGACTGCAGCTGTTGTATTTTCTCTGAAGTGCATGTTTGTTCTGGTTGGTGGGAGAAGCCAGGAGAACACCAACCCAAACACGAGGGCAAACATGTAAACTCCACAAGAAAAGGCCCGGCAGTGCAGGAGTCAAACCCAGAACCTTCTTACTGTGAGGTGAGAGTGTAAGTAACTTTGCCACTGTCTATTTCTTTATTGTCCAGCAAGCTCCAGTTGCTTCAAAAGTAGTAATTGCATCTAAACTTCAATGGAAACCAAGTCTGTGATCACGTTTAACATTGTCTTGATTTTCTTTGTTCTTTGTAATTGCTGTTTTGTGTCTTGGGACATCTGATGGAAACTAGCATCTTTGCACCATTGAGTAAACAAGTAAACTGTCAATGCACATCATGTTTGTTTTTTCTTTTTTAATTTGGAACAAGAAAACATTCCAATATGAAACTCCTGCACATCTTGATCAGTTCACACACTTCTTCCTCACCTCCCGTGACCCAGAACACGTAGCCTACCGACGTCAACACATAAATATAATCAAACACGGATTCCCTAAAACAAGTTCACAACTCGAACATCAAAAGGAATAACTGAGTTGCCATAAAAACAAAGTGGGCGTGTCTGCGGATAGGACTAGAACAGGCAGGTAAACAATGGAATGTGCTAATAGACTTTTATAAGCTTGTTCGGTGCAAAACACTCCTCCAGTGGCTTGTCAGATATGATTTATAGGCATCAACCAAACATAAAATCAGATAGCGAGTACTGTATCAGATGAGGGGAGTGTGCAGGGCCTATAGTCTCCGCATTAGTCACGAGTGGAAACCTTATAATGGACCGGGCCACAACACCTTTACACCAGTGATTAGGCCCCACGTTATCAACTAGATAAGAGCGAAACGGTAAAAAAAAAGAAATGTCCATAGAGAACTGATAAAATGCCCAACGCTTTGCAAACAGAGCTGTCCTGGAGTGATTGCGGGCAGAATATAGATTGACTGGCCTATTTTGAAAGAGGTGTAATATTTCAGCAGCTTGCAAATACACAACAATGAAGTACAATTGTGTTGCATGTAACAGTGATAGTTGTAGTATTTTGTAGATCGAATTGCAGTAGGGTGAGTTGTTCAGTGCTTGGCTTGTGGTGGAAGGTAATCTGATACATTATCTTTAACTGAAATATATTTGTAACACTTTTGGTCTTGTTTTACATGAGCTGACCTCGATATTATAAAACACTGTCTACGTGCAAAGAAGCAATTTTGTTTAGCTAATATTGTTCACAAATCTATCATATAAAGATTCTGATTAAACAGCATGAGTATTGCAGTGGTGTTCTTCTGGCTAGCCACAATAAAGGATACTCTGAAATGTTGAGTTTTGCACAAAGGACAATGCCAGAAGTGTTGCAAGTTTTGAGACACCGCCAGATCTGTTTCAAGTGGCATGGTGGAAGAATGGGCTAGCAGTCTTGCATCACAGCAATGTGGAGTATTTTCCTGTGTCTAGAGCAGGGACCAAAACCAAACCAAAACATCACCATAGGTAAACAAAAACCTCCAGCTGTGGAAGTTTAAGAAGGTCTGGATGCTGCTGCTCCAGTGTTGATGCCTGGACATCGGATGCAACCTAATTTTGAGAACCTGGACCTCTGCCACTGATGGTTCCACTGACTCAAGGTTCTAACTGCATCAGGATACGTGTTATTCCTGGTCACATCAGGTTTTGCTTTGCCCCTCTGTTTTTTTTTTCCTTCTTTCCTTGTCAAGAAGGAGGGTCTAAGGACAGGGATGCTCTGGGATAATTATTCATCCATCGGTTTGTTGTAGGACAATGTGATTCTGTATTTCTGAATAATGACTGTTTCTGATTTCGAATGCTTCTGCTGTATTTTACCAAGTGTTTCATTTGTTGATTTTCTTACCATTTTGTTTGCTAAATCAACAATCAAGTGAAGTCCTCTAAGATTTTGGGCCATACAATAAATTGAATTGAATTGAAATTGTAGATGTGTCCTCGAACGCTGCAGTGTGGATATTACTGCTGCTGAAGGAGATGCTCCAGAGGCATTGAAGGACTGGTCAAATACATTTTGTTACAGACCAAAGTGTACATTAACTTTAACATGCACAGTTTCACACATCCATCCATACACACGTTGTATTTTTATATTTAATGGGAACACTGACTTACATTTATTTCATGGACCCTTACCCTAACTCCTTGGCTAAACTTAACATAACTCTCAGCATAATCCTATAACCTTAACCTTATTTGAACTTAAAACCATGCCACACACGCACACAATTATAAATAAAAGTATAAATATACATAAGGCTGAGTATAGATGAATTAGTTAAGGAAGCACCATCAGAACCATTGCTCCTGAGACAACAAAACTACTTGTCTATACTTAGAGGTTATGATTGTGAAACACTGGATGGAAAGATGAAGTTGTTCTATCACATATTTTTTGCACCATAACCAGTTCTTTATTTTTGGTGTTTCGGTTTGAGAACAAGACAAAAGGACACACAGCTGCAAACCTATCCTTGTACTTTCTTTTTATAGACAGCTTTACAAACTCATCGATGCATTTCAAATATTTTCATGATAAGATTCCTGATACTGTCACTTGTCTGGTCTGGTGCACAATTCTCAATTAACCCACATTTCAGCTGTTGGAGTGGATGTTTTTGTCTGTTATTTTGATATTTTACTAAGCCATCAAAACAAATCACTTTTGCTTTTAAGGCGATCATAAATCAACGTGACACTTCTTCCAAAGTTTACACATTTTTTATCTTGTCATGTTATATTTATAAATCATGCATTTATGATGAATAAAAATGCATCTATTTAGGGCAGGTCTGACAAAATGGACAGAATCGGGTTTAAAGTGACACTGTGTAACTTTCCATAGGTGAAAAATCAAGTTTGCAGTCTCATTGAAATAGTTAGTTTGGGCATTTGTCATCAATATACATCAGTTGCATTCCATACTGTGGAATATTAAAGCTAAAGGAACACGATTCTATGGAACAAGCAAAAAGAGATGCACAAGTAAAGACCATTTTTATAATGTCCAACAAAATCAACCATGAAAAAAAAAAAAACATGCTTTTGTTCAAGTGTAGATTTAGCTAAAAGTTACATAGTGTTCTTTAAATGTATTGAATAACTTTGTAGATATTGACATGCATATCGAGTGAGGATTTTTGATGTCTTATTTGATTTTTGCTCGAATTAAATTTTACGTATTTTCTAGACATAAACTGCCCCTATGGAAGAATTGAATTGAATTGAATTGAATTGATTGTATTGTATTGTATTGTATTGTATTGTATTGTATTGTATTGTATTGTATTTTATTTTATTTTATTATTTTTTTTTTTAATTTTATTTTTTTCCTTATTTTTGCATTAATTATTTTATTTATTTATTTATTTATTTATTTATTTATTTATTATTATTTTTATTTACTTTATTTATATTATTTATAAAGCACTTTTCATACATAAAATGTAACACAAAGTGCTTTACAGTGCAATAAAAAGAGTCCAAATTAAATACATTTACAAACAATAAAAATACATAAAAAAATAATTAAAAAGAAGCACAACAATAATTAAATAATTTAGTTAAAAGCACAATTAAAAAGGGCAGTCTTCAGCCTAGATTTAAACATGTCACAGTGGAGGCCTGTCTTACATCTTCTGGAAGACTGTTCCAGATCTTAGCTGCATAAAACTGAAACGTTGATTCCCCATGTTTAGTCCTGATTCTGGGCACCAGCAGGAGGCCGGTCCCTGAGGTCCTCAGGTGCGAGATGGTTCATGCAGCACTAGCATGTCAGAGATGTTCTTTGGTGCTAGTCCATAAGAGACTTAAACACAAGCAGAGCTGTTTTAATTTTACTAGTATTTCACCTACAAAGCATTAAAAAATTGCCAATAAAATTGATGTCACTGGCTCAATAACAATGCGGTGATTGAGCAAAAAAAAATAATAAATTAGAGCATTTGCGCAGTCCACTATTGTTATTATGTGATCCAGTTGGTGCAGGTCTTATTGTCGTGTCTTAACCCAGGGTCAAAGTTCTCCAGATGAGAGGCAGCCATCTTGAATCTGTCTTTCTGAGTCTCTATTAGCCGCTGAGAGAAGAGCATGTTAAACTGGGATTAACCTGCTGCACTTTCTGGTTGACCACTAGTGCACGGGCTTCACTCTACACCTGTGTTTGTGCGGCTTTTGTGAAGGAGCATCGCAGATATTTAGATAATTTAAAGTAGTCAATGTCTGGACAGAAGACTGGTTTAAGGAGCAGGTGAAACTGGATATACTGCTGGGTCTAAGAGCTGATGCCACAGATTCTTTAGGATTCTCTCATGTCAGCGCAGATTAGTCACGATGAGTTGGTTTGAGTGGGACAGGTAACTTGCCACACATTTTGTTCACACTACATCTGAACCTAGTGGCCAATTTAATAACAAATAAGAAAGCTAAAATATGTTTTAACATTGTCAACTGCTAGCTATTGACATTGTTAACAAATGATACTTTGTGGGGTCATTGCCTAATAATTATGTTTTTTATTGATTACATTGTTTCACAAAACCAGAACTAAGCTGGGTATAGGACTAGACTAGGTACATATAATCAGCTCTGAACAAAGACAAAACCAGAATCTAATGTCTAAACCAAGAACAAACCAGGCTTGTACTAACATAGAATTAAAAAAGAACACACATTTTATTGGAAAAAATTTTGTTTTGTTAGAAGTCCGGATTTAAAGTTTGAAGGGCCTGCTTGGCCCATGGGCCTTAAGTTGAAAAGCCCTGCTCTATATTAAAGGTGTGGTAGCTCATTTTCACACTGCAAACATAATTTGGCTTAAATCTGACAACTTCCTGTCATAAATCTTTTGACACATGGTTAATATTGACATTAGTATTCATATTTGTTGCAATTATGGTCAATAAACATATTTTAAAAACAACAAAGTGAAACTGGAGAGGACCACCCAAGCACAGCCAATCAGACAGCTGCATTTGGCTCCTGATGAGAACTAAATCTCTTTATTATTTAGCTCAGAAAGTACTCAGTGGTCTAATTTTTTTTCCACAGTGCTGCATTTATTATATACTTTTTAGAGGAAACTCAACTACGTCACCGATAAATATTTTGCATCTGCATTTTTACGTGCTTCAAGAAACGTAACATGTCCTCATTTCAATTTGGCGTCACCATGTTAATTACACTATAATTTACACTCACGTTTGTGGAAGTACTTACTTGAACTTGTCTTAGGACACTGACTCTTTGGCCCCTTGACCTCACCAGCAGGGTTCCTAATAACAGGGCATTCTCCAATCATGCAACTCATTTATGTTTATAGGTATTTTTCTCTCGTTGTAAATTGTGCTAGATTGCTGACATTAGGAGGCACAGATAAGATACACAGCAGTTTGACCGTCTTGGTATCAGTTGTGTCTCCTCAGCGGTTGTAACCCTTGGTCAAAGACTTGGTCGCCCACGCATGTACAAAAGTTACTGCGATACGGGCAGGCTGCATTGTTTTCAACCAGATCCAAGAGATACTGAATGACAACTACTGACATGCTTTATATGTACTCGCATGCAACGTTAGGATGACCACATTTCCAAAACTAAAAACTGGGACACACCCGCGTCGTCATGGGGGTTAATAAATAAAAAAGTGAAAAGAGCTGGTGAAGAAGTACAAAATGTTGCATAATCGTGAATCATCTGAGAACTTAAGTCAGTGTGAGCAAGTGAATGTTGTATTTGTATTTCAGTCATTTTCAAGCACAAATGTATCTTTTGTGGCAAAATAAATGTAGAAATTATAGGTTTCATAATTAAATATCAAGACAACTGTGACATGTGCAAAACTGGGACAAATCATTAATTTCGGAAACTATGTAACACAAAATTGTCCCTTTGTTTACCATATTGTAAATCATACTTGACATTTGATTGACTGTCCTATATCTTGGTCCTCCAGCCAAAGTATAAGCTTTTGTTTTTTCTTTGTGCATTCTCTACTGTGCAAAATTATAGAGGGATTATTTGTTTATCAACACGAGGGATGCACGCGCAACCAGACAGCAGAAAGAACCGCGGCTGATTGACACAAGCTGTAGCAGCAACACTATTCAGCGTTGTTGTCAGCTAAACTAAGAGTTTATCACTGTGCGAAAACAAAAGTTATGCTGCTTAAATCAACATTTGTGAATGAAATTTGTCTTTACAACTCATTTTGTCATTTTTATCAAAGAAGTTTTCACAGCCAACTAGACAGACAGTGTCTCTTTCTGCAGGTGACATGCGCAGAAAAGCGAGGCACGTCTCCCTCAAAAAAGAGATTTATCTTAAGGGATTTCCTGGTAAAGTAAAGGTTAAATTAAATGCATGGCGCAGAAAGAGACCAATAATCCCACTAAAACCAACAATTTTTCAGTTTGAAATACAATTTTGTTAATATAATGTTCTAAAACTTTACCTTGGAAAATCCAAACTAATATCTATCTTTATGTTTTCATAAACCTGTGGGGACAAAGTTGAGTTTGGTATTTTTCAAGTTTCTGAATCTTCAAAAATAAAATATCTTGAAATGTCATGGTGCAAAATTGCTACATTGGAGCTTAAAGAGTTAAAAAAAAAAATTGTTCTGGAATTATTGTTAGTAACACATGTTGACCCTGTTTACTTTTATTGACAACCAGATAAAAAGAGATTGCCTCCAAAGATTCCACTATTCTCAAGCACAACAGATTACAAACCCACATGCAGAGAAGTACAGTGGTCACTTATGGAGACAGAACTCAATGTATGAAAGTCTGAGAATAACTGTAGACACAAAAGCAAAAATTAGTCTGAGCTCTTTAATATTCCATATAGGACTTAGCCTATATAAATGTATTATATTTAGTTGTGTATATATGGCAACTAGGCCTGGACAATTTTTGTCAGTAAAATGGTGATTGGGAGCAGAAAACAGACTTTGGGAGAACTACTGTATTTTGTTGTTTTTTAATGGCAGATTAGACGTCTGTTTAGTTTATCATTTTTCTTTCCTTTTTGAAACCTAAAAATGTATGTGCTGCCTTTGAGCCTCTGAGGTTTTAAATGCACTGTAATACTCTATGATGCTAATGTTGCTAACTAAATGAAGCTAACATTAACAAAAGCAAAACTTAACTCTCAAAAACACTGTACATAAATCCACTTGTCCAGATTAATAATTAACTTAATTGGATCCGCATTTTGCCTAATCTGATCCTTCCAAGGTTTTATTATTTGATTGAGTCGTTACAGCAATATATACTAGTCATTGTTTGACCCACTTGACGACTCTGGGAAACTGTATTAACCTTCAAGAACAACTCAAGTGCAGCATGAATGTTGTTTTCAATATTGTATAAATGTGTAGTCTGTAAATATTGAAAAAAGTCAGTTTATCTATAGCTGATTCACTTAGCTCTATTAATAGACTTTATCATGGGAACACACGAGGGCAAAGACATGCGTGTGTAGGTGAATTAGAAAAGTGAATCAGTGAGAGTGAATCTGCTGTGACTCAGAGTCTTTCTGTAGAACGAACCTCACCCAAAACAGCTGAACTGACCACCTGCGATCAGAGGAGGAAACATGATGGATTATAGCGTTACAAATCAAACATATGCACCATTGTTCGTTATGATCACGTGGAAACTACATGTGATGTGAACGCATCCTAAGTTAACTCAAGAAAGTGAATCACCTCTGAATTATACTGAAAACTTCTCATGGTTGGATTTGGAAACATCTATTACCTCTGCTATGCTACGACTTATAGTTGTGGGTCTTTACAACTTGAACATAATAAACGTATACTTTTTAGAAATATCATCTTTTACTTTTATTTTCTCTTTCTTTCTTCATTTATTTACTTTATTTATTTATTCCTCCTACAAGCTTTCTTTAAGACATTTTGAAATTTGCAGCAACCAACTTCAGTCAGAGCCAACCTACTGATACTATTACTGAGTAGTAAATTTTACTCTTGGTTTAAAAAATATGTCTGTTTTAAGCTAATAGTAAGCATTTAAATATGTTCTACTGAGGATTTAAATGTTTGTGACTCACTTTAACTTGATCCATTTGATTTTATCTTTTCACAAAACGGCTACTTGCTACTAATCACAGAATCTCACAAGTTTTGTTACACTTATTCTCTTTTTTTTTCTCCTTACATTAATTAAGTAAGTTTTCATAGTTTTTGTAGATTTTTAATTATTTTTACTTTATTGTATTTTATTATAATTACTTTAATTAATTTTATTTTATTAAACTTTTTTTTCTGTTTTTTTTTTTGTGTTTTTGTCTTGTCATGTTTTGTCCCCTTTTTTAAATTTTTTTTTTTTGTGTGTCCCTTTGCTTTTTGGAGTCTCGTTTGATTATTATTAATGTTTTTAAGTTATTTAACTGTGCATGGTGTTCTTTGCGGTCTTGTGTTTTGTCAGTGGTATTTGTACTGTGTTTTAATGAGTTATGTCCTTATTTTTACTTTTTTTAGGTGATTTTGGCAATTTTATTTCTGTTTTTCTTTGTTGCTTGTAATGTTTCATTGATATGTATTGTTTTTTTGATTTCTATTATTTATTTGTAAATTAATAATCTTGGGAAGTCTCAGAGACAACTGTTGTTGTGATTTTGGGCTATACAAAATAAATTGATTTGATTTGATTTGATTTGATTCATTCATTTGATGTTTTTTTTGTGTCTTTGTTTTGTCAGGTATTGTCTGTGTTTTAATGAGTTATGTATTTTTATTTTTTTGCATTTTTATTTGTTTTTCGTTTTGTTTGTTTATTTTTTTGTGTTGTCTTTTTTTTATTTTTTTGTTTATTAACTTGTTTTTTCTCTTATTTATTATTTTTTATTTTATTGTTCTGTCTATTAAAAAACGATGTACAGTAACTGATGATTAATAAAGAAGAAGAAAAAAGAAAAGGCTTTTCGTGCTTGAGAAATAAAGTTGCATTGAATTGGAGTCATTTAATTTATTTGTGTCATTGAATCATGACGTCTTCAGCCTGCAGTTTTGCCTGATGTTGATTGTAAACAAATGGCAAACAATTATTTGACTAACAACAAAAAAAACACAAGCTGCTACACTTTGAGCATCCTTCATTTACAACACTGTGCAATGTTATGAAACTACAGAGCATTCTTCTTGATCCGGCATAAACCTTAACTATGCACACATCCTTCCACAGCCCAGCGCCTTAAGATGACCAGTGTCAGTCACACCGATATCTGCGCTCACAGCCTGAGAACAGATAGCCCGAGCAGGTCCCATCTGAGAAGAATGTGGTGTGAGTCAGAGTCCTGAGCAAACACAGCCGTCTGCAGTGAGTCATGGAGCAGCAGACACATGTGGAGCTGGAGCCGGAGCACGTGGACTCTGACACTGACAGGACAAGTTCAGACATTGAGCTTTTACTGTAGCAAGACCCACTGGTGCGCCGAGCTAACCAGGAGATTTATACAGGCTAACTATGTGTGCAATGTTTTAGGTTGTTCAGCATGAAGTAACCAAGAATGATCTTTCTAATCGAAGTGGGAAAGATGCATAAGAGACATGAAATTATAAAGTATTTTCTCTTATAAACCCTCAAACCCCAACTAAAGTATGAAAAAGCAATTACGCAGTACAGTCACTAAGAGTTGAACCAATTAATGCTACTATTTATTAACAAGAAATTATATTACATCTGTTGAATTGTCCTAAATCTCCAACACTGGTTAGCAAGCATGCTGGTTGCTTTGCACAGTTGTCACTGCAACAGAAAACCAACTTTCAGTTTCCATATTTTTCCAGCAAACAAAAAAGTATGTTAGGGCAGAACCTTCAGGACCTTGTACAGAGCAAGTCAAAAATCTTTGCTCAGTGAATGACAGTCTTCTGTGGTTCCCAAAATGATCTTGCACACGGCATACCCTCTATGTAGTGATTCTTAGCCATAGGGCCGGGGCCCAAAATTGGACCGCGAATACCTCCTTTAGGGCCACGCAATCAATAAAGTACAATACATTTAGGAGATTGGGTCCCAGGTTACTTTGCACATGAATATTTGGCCTCGAGGTCAAAAAGGTTAAGAACTCCTGCTCTTGTAATGTACTGTTGTTTTTGGTTTTTTTTTTTTATCAGTTTTTATTTAACTATGCATTGTATTGTTTAATATCATTCCTATTAAAGCACCACCAATAACATGCAGTTAGGAATGCTTGTGATGGTGAGGTGAGGCGCAGGGTTAAGTGAATCCTACTGCTGAGCTGCCCCAGGGCAGTTTACTTCCTGAGTGTGTGTGTGTGTGGGGGGGGGGGGGCTGTCTGTGTAAATGTGCTATATTAATAAATCATTCATTCATTCTACCTTTCTTTTAAATCTGCAATCATGCCAAGAACCCCCAGCCAAGCGGATGCATACCTCCTGGGTTCCTGTAGGGTTTAGTTCACTGTTTATAATAGTAAAAAATATATATACTTTTTGAAGATAAAAACAGTAGTGAAGTGTCAGTTTGAGGCGAGACCAGACTTACAAATTTGCATAAAATGTCTTGTATGAAAAATGTTTTGTTGTTCCAACACTCACAGAGAATGTTCACACACATCCAGCCCCAATAATAACAAACTAGAGATGAGCAATGTTTGATAAATGTACAAGTGGAACAATCAGGTCTGAGACTGGTGAGAGTCTGGATTAATACTTTAGAAACAAGGTGATAAACACTTGTACTTATTAACACTTGTAGATGGTTGAAAACACTGTATATAACTACTAAATCTGACAATCTGGCCACAACAATTAACAATATGAACAAAATGTCTGGAAGTGTAGTAATCAATAACATGGAGCTGAGCAAGTAAGGTAGGTAAATAAGGTAATGTTTATTTAGGACAATGTACAATTACATTAAGCACAAAGGAAGATATACTGTTGTACCAGCTTATTTCCATCTGTAGTTCTGTAAATCAAACAGCACTGTACATTCATTCAACAAAAAGTAAGAAGATTACATTGCAGCTCAGTTGTACCAGGTGTTAATGCTGAAATTAGACGGTACACTTCCTTAAAATGTGGGACATCTTTGACATCAAGATGGACATTAAACTCTCCTCAATATGTGTGACATCTGTGACATAAAGCAGCATAATTTAGATTCAGAAGGTCCTTTTATTGTGGCAAACCTAAGAGCACCCCTGTGCAATGTTCATGCTGTCTATTCAGTATCTTGATATGCCACACATGGAATGGATTCTCTCAGCAAAGGAGAAGTGCTCACTAAAACAGATTTAGACATGTTTCCTGAACAATATTCAATGAGGTAAATTTTTTCTTTTTCCTGCTCATGAAAAAATGGGAGAAATAAAGCTACAGTTCTGTGTTCTGTGTACTTTTGGTTTCATGAAGGTAGAAATAGCTTCAGAACAGTTGGTTTTGAATTCCTTTACCAACAAACATACACAGTGCAAATGTTATTTAGCAGGAAAGTCCCACATACCATAATCAATCACAGTGAAATTCCGTTGTTTTAGTTTTCGTTTTGTTTCATCAATAAGGAAAAACACCTCTGGAAAATTAGGGATTGAAGAAAAACAATCTGAAAGTTAAAGTTAAGAAAAAATAAATTGAAGTTATGCAATGGTGTGCAATAGTTGTTTTAGTCATTTATTCAACAGCTGTATAAATTGTTGTGTTTCTTGCCGTAGTTAATATTGTGCTAAGTTTTTGGAGCATACACTATGTACTTTCTTAATCCAAACCAAATCCCTCTTCACCACACACCTTCAGCGTGCAAAGGTATTTGTAGTGTTTGGCGAGATTGCAAACAGGATCTTGGTTCTCTCTGGTCGGTTCACATCGACATGAACAGGAGCGAAATAAAGCCGTGTGCAAACAGCGTGAGTCACTGTGTCAATACCTGGAATGTCTTCATCAGGGAGATAGAGAGACAAGCAAGCTCTGTTACAAGAAAACTAGTGCGACAACTTTATTACTATTGTACTGTATGGGTTTGAAGTGGATGGTAACATAATACGAGCTTCAAAGGTTTAGCACTGTACTTTTTTAGCTACTTTTAGTTCTACCTCTACTGTTACACTTCTGTAGATTTTGCAAGACATACTTTGTACTGTTATTTCCTTGTATTTCAATGCAGGGATTTTCTGCTCCACTAGACGATGTTTGAACTAGACTGAACAATACAAGAGTTCATTTATAAAATCAGATAAGTGCCATTAAACCGTTTTTGTTGGCTTGCAGTTGAGTCTTTGTGTTGCTATGTTTTCAAAAGCCAAATCTGCACAATTAAAATATTATTTACATACACCTTGATGAAATCCGCTCAAAACAAAATAAAAAAGAGAAATCTGTGTTTAGCGTAGCACATGGCGATGTCTTGATTGAGTCATGTCTGTTGACTGAAAACCAGCACAATTACTTCACATCACTGTTTGATTTTTAAGGACAAATATAATGCATTTTGTGTTGTTTTCTTCCTTCAAACATGCTCCTGAGTTGCAATTTCATTCACCAGAACCAATAAAAACATGTAGTAAAGCACACATTATAGTCATGTGTTTCTTATATCAGGAATTCAGTTAGTGCTCTATCTACTGTTTGAAAAGAAAATTTCAAACGGTAAAAATCAATCTCACCTGATATACTGCATTTCAGAAATGCTCAAAAAGAGTCTGGATGATTTATGGACTTAAAAATAGTGAGATCTATCTATGACATTACAGATCGGGGCATAAAGAATGGTGGGTTAGGGGTTTTGAGGGGAACAAAAGATATCTCACAGACAAAATTTTAGCAGTTTTGATGAGGAATCAATTTAAGAATATGAATAAAACTTAAAAAAAAAGTAGATTTTGCCTAATATGTCCCCCTTAACACTTTTAGCTCTCGTTAACCTGGCTCTATCACAAAGAAAATCCATCTGATGAGACCAGTGCCCAGAGGGGGGCAGAGAGACCCTTAGACCCATAAGCCTTTAAATAGAAATATATTCTAAGGTTTTGATGTAATCTCCCCCAGGGAAATTTTTGAGCCTTGGGTTGATCACTCCTGGCTTGGATAGTGCTCTCTCCAAACATGTATCCAGGGTCTATGTTTTGCTCAGAGCTGTAAAGGATCAGACACATGTATCAGACGTCAGTCATCCTTTGAATTCAGCATTTCAGGGGCATCGGCTGGTGCCCCTCCCTCACTCTGCGCCCTTAGCATTTTCCTATATAACGAGCCGGCTCTGGATTAGACCCCTGTAGTACGGTTAAAGACGGCCCTGGTGAACTTGACCAGCTGTTGGACCAGGGCTGGACCAGCTCTTGGCCAGTTGACGTAGCAACGGACCAACAGCTGGCAAGTGTACCTATTTTTAGCAGAATTATAGACAATTTTTACTTTGGAAAACATGCACACGAAGTAGGTTTGTTTATTTTTGGACGAGAAACATGTATTTTGGTTGGAATCTTCAGCTATATGTATGCTATTATAATAGAAGCTAGAGCCAAAGGGCACTTTATGGATATTAAAGAACAAATTAACTCATGGTAGATGTAGATGGAACACATTTTTACACTTGTAGATGCTGAACATGTGCGGCTGCAAAACAAATTTTGATTTTACTTAGATTTTTTTGGGTTTAGCTTTCGGTAGCTGAGTTTTAGCCTCATCGTACCACATTTATTTACCATATTATGTTGTCACTTTTGTACACACTATTAGAGAAAAGGCATTCAGAGCTAGGTTTTAAACTTTCTTAAATAATCATAAATCATACATGTGTTGTTTTTGTTGCATTTCAGCCTCACTTTATGATGGAATTTCCAAAGCAAACTGTGTGTCAGCTCTATATGTGACTTTACATGTCGTTGTACAAACAGAATTCACACCTGTGACTGAGAGAAGCAGCTCACACGGAAGTCCTGGAGAGCTAACACTGTGAGTTTTAGTGGAATTTTGTTTGCATATTGATAACTGACATGTATGATGGAAAGTTACAGCCGTTTTATCCTACAGCTTTATTAAATATCAGACTTAGTCCAACGTAATTGAAAGTAAGTTGTCATTACATGGTTTTATTGTCTGATGTTTGATTATGTTAAAGTATGACACAGACAAGTTGCCTGATATCTTGGCGAGTCTTCCACATCTTAGTCACATAAAGGACAAATCTGATCCAGCTTTTGCATATCTTCCTCTTGAGCACCAATAAAAAAATCCAAACACACATGCCACCCATGAGCTTCCCACATCAGGAATTGAATTAGAGCTGTAGTTGCAAGGGATATTGTGCAAGGTAAAAAAAATCAAACCTTGTCTTCTATGCCTGCAGAAATGCTCAGAACAAGTCTTGATTATTAATAGACTTTAAAACAGTGTAGAGATCTATACAGATCAGGGACATTCAAAGCGGTCTTTTCTGAAGCTCAGAGGGGAACAAAAACCCTTTCACAATCAAAACTTCAGCACTGTTTCTGCAGTGTTAGCTTAATGTGCACAGCAAAGAGAAAGGCTTTTCTGATTTAAATACTTTCCAGGTACATGCTTGTGTTTACGTTATAACTTTGCATGAAAGTTTCAAATTAAGAGCTTTCATGCAAAGTTATAACAAGCTACACATCTTCTGGAGAAGTTTTGTTCATGTATTATATGTGGCAAAATGACAACATTGTACGCACATTTATAGAAAAAAACGAGTTAGCCACTTTCTACCGAGCACTTCCACTTCCAAAAAATGAATTTCAAGACAAGTTAAAGTTGCTTGATTCTAGAATTTTAACCTAATTTGAAGTATTTTGACAAAAGTAACCTTGATTTATAATAGAGACGTAAAATATTTTCCTTGTTTCAAAGGGTTTCAAACTGATTTTATGACATTGCTTTTTAATTCAAGCCAAATTATTAGCCAATGGGTTTAGAAAGTTAGCAAATTTTTGTTCTTATTTTAGCTGGTCCCTTATAACCAGCTAAAAATGTGTTGACATCAGTTAAATATTCTACATTACATAAGCAATTAAATCTTATCCTGTTAAAACAGCTCAAATCTGGATTAAAATTCTGATTCCATGGCATTTTAAACAAGTCTAGATTTATAGTTTTTACAGTGCACTTCTAGGGCAACTTCTGTTGAAAGTTGGCCCAGATTCTTACTTGGATTAGGTATAATTTCACATTTAGTTTTGTTTTTTAGGGCATCCCAAGCAAAACTATACAATTTGTGCCATGTGTATGAATGCTTTCTCCATGTCAAATCTGTGAAGTTTACAACACCATTTCCACATCAATATGTTACAAAAAGCCAAAAACCACAAATTTTGGCTGAAGACACTTGGGGACATTTTCTGGGGACATTAGGCTTCAAGTTACTAAAATGGGTAAGTTTAGAGCTGGGGTTTGGGGTAGGTTAAGATTTACTTATTTATCTTTTCTCCGGAGACTGGGCTGGAAGTTTATTGTGTTGTATAACATGTGAAACAAAAGCACTGATTTGATGTGTTTTCTTTTGTTACACAAGGCCTCCAGTGTGAGAATCGTGCCAGTTTCAGAAGGAACTAGAACAGGTTGCACTTTATGGATGGGAGCCAAAACGCCACGGACTAAAGAACGCATCGTGCTTGTGGTCGCGTTGCAATGTTGCCTCAATTTACGTATTAAACTGGTGCTAATCCTTTGGAGGAATGTAGCGAGTCCTGCTGAAGCCCTGGAGGGAAGAGAGAGAGGGGAGCAGGCCAACTTTCGGAGTAGTGAGAACACTTATGTCAGAGCGACCTGATATTTAATACATCTACAAAAGAACCAATGTTTTCTGTTTGCACCCAAGCAGATAATTATCCAAAATGTCAAGCCAACTGAAGATTGAACATAGTAATAGAGATAAAATGTGACGTATGATTTCGCACATTTGTGTTTAGATAAGGTGTTCTTGGAGTAGACTGAAAGAGCAATTGTGCACAGGTCAGGTCATACGCACAAAAAGAAAAATGTATAATTATTGTATAATCATAAGCACACCCAAGTTTTGGAGACAAGGTGTTACTTTTGTGGTTCTGTGCTGATGTGTTGTTGAGATAACTTTTAGGCATCCATAAGATTCCCATTCACAATCCTGGCTCAGATTTGGAAAAACAGTCCTTAGATGCTCCACTCAAATAATGGCAGCATTTATTAGTGCAAAGTTATGCAGTTGAAGTAAATTGTTATATTTTTGAGAGTGAGGTCTAGAGGGCTCAGCTTGACCTCTGAGGATTTGTCCAAACGTCCACACTCGTGCCATGACCTCTCCATAGTTATATAGCCCTGTCTTGTTCAGTGGACTATTCATATGGTGATTCGGACATGCTGTGCATTACATTTTACTTTCACAGCACGTGAAAAAAAGTTAGCAAAACTTCCATAAAATTGACTTGAGCGGGCCGTAGTAGTCTAATCTACTGAAGATAGCTGTATGGATTAGGTTGTCTGGCTTTGACAGCCTTGGAGATTTTGGCAATATGTTTTAAATGGTAAAAAGCCTTGACTTGATTTAGGTATTAAAGTCTGAGTCTATTATTACACCCAGATTTTTAACTTGATTTGAAGATTTTGGAGGGGAGAAAGAAGGTGATTGCCAAAACTTTCTCATTGTTTCTGTCCAAAGATGATAACTTCATTTTAGCTGGAGAAAGTTACTGCATCCGCAAACTGATCTGTTGGATGCAATGACAGTGAATCCACTGGCCCATTATCATTTGCATAAATCTGACTGTCGTCTGCAAAGCTGTAATAGCACACATTATCATTGCGTATTAACTGACCTAATGGCAGCATGTGGAGATTGAACAGAAGGGGTCCCAAGATTGACCCCTGGGGAACCCCTTAGGTTAAGACCATGTGTTCAGACACACAATTTCCAATGTGAACAAAACACTTCCTGCCCTAGGTAGTATGAATACTTGGACACAGTTTTAGAGTGAGTGGAGTTGTTTAAACATGTTAAAATTAGTACTAAACTAAGACTAAAATGGCTACTAAACATAAAGAATTCCAGAGCTAAACTAGAACTAAACCCAGACCACATCACATCTTCATCATGGGAAACAAATTCAAGTATTAAGATCACATTGTTTTGTGTTCAAGTGCACTCAGCTCTGTTGAACACTCATTAAATTGAATAAACAGAAATTCCCTAAGTATATTAGAAGTTGATAAATTGAAAACTTACCTTTTTTGTTAAATTCAAAGAAAAATGTTGATAATAGGGGAAAAAATGGCTTTTGCCCACCATGCAAGCAATGTTGTAACAAAAGATTTTGCATAATGTGCGTCTTTCAAATATACCTTTTGCTTAACTAAAAAAAAAAAAAAAAAAAATTTACATGTAGCCTTTTGTCTGCCATCAAAATACATTTCCAGTGTGTGGGAAACAATTTGGAGCTACATTTTGTTTTTACAGCTTTATCACAAATATAATTCAAATCAATCTACTGACACATATGAACTCTTGCACCAGGTTTTTAAAATGAAACTAAATGACTATCACATGTTTTAAGGACCCACTTTACAATATATATTCAACATTTCACACTTCACAGACAATAAATGCCTAGAATAATATTTTCACAAGACGTTTTCTGCACATGCTGCATAGTTGATCTGTTCCAACTGCAGTAAAACACAGAAGAGCCAAGCCATTCCTTGCTAAAGTCCCCATATTTTTCCCGTGTTTTCATTCATAATCCTGTTGAATTCACTTCGCCGTCCGGAGCGTTTTGCACCTGCAGGTTGGTCATATGTTTTCAGAGCTCTCTCAGGCTGAAGTGGATAAGATCGAAAAGTGAAAACAGTCAGACGAAAATCCCCACTCGGATAACTTTCATAATAAACTCCAAAATCACTGGACGTGTAAAGTTTCAGGGGAAAAATGGCCCGGATTTTAACGGTGATGGCATGCAGATGGAGGGATGTTAGCGCTCGTAAAACAGCTGCAACGCGTCAAAAACCGTGCGGGATGTGAAATATGTGCTGTGTCAAAATCATGTCGGAGTTTCATGATTGAATTTATGCGAGCGATAAAGAGGAAATCCAGGCAGACAGAGAACATGCTAAGTGGAGCTGATTTGAACCAGGGTGAACTGTGTGGATGGACAGTTGTCTCTGGTGCAGGCAGGTGGACGACAGTATTTTCAAGTGTGCATTCTTCCTATTGGAGTCGGAGTTTCCACATAATGTTTTGTTCCTGTCTAAAAACATTACGTTCTCACTGTGGTCAGCTGAGGTCGAGCGGAGGAACTGTGAAGGACCAAATAAAAGAAGAATATGACATCCATTTTGAACTCTTGATCTATTAAACACCTACTATGCAACAATGATAACAGTGATATTATTTTGTCAAAAGTGTAACAGTATAGTTGTGGGTTGTCAAAATATATCACATTTTTAGCTCAATAGATAAACAGAGTGAACTACATAGACCACAAAGCCTTGCTCTATATCAGTGCATCAGTAAAAAAAAAAAAAAAATCATTGATAACTTAAAATCAGTTTTCGATCAGAAAAAAATAGATTGTTCATGTATTTATTGATGTGAAAATTGCAGTCTGCATTTGGCGAGTGTAGTCAAGACCGCCTTATCGAGACCAAGACCTTTATGAGACCAGAGTCCCAAGACCAAGACAAGGCCAAAACCACTGAGTATCGAGATCGAGACAAGATCGAGACTTTTATAGGTTTGGACCAAATGCAACCAAGTCCATTTTCTGCCATTATGAATGTCTACATAATCTTATTGTGCAGAGCTTATTACAAATTTTGTCTGGGACAAGTTACCCTGCTCCTGGTGCAAGTTTAGCAGAGCGTGGTGGTAATGAAATGTTGTCTCGGTGTCTAAGACAAGACCGAGTCCCTTAAAAAGTGGTCTCAAGACTAGTCTAAAGACCAAGATCGGTCTGAGACTAAAACAGCATTAGTTAAGAGAATAACCTTGTGGACACTTGTACAACGTTTGAAATTTAATATTTTTGTTAATGTTTTAAAGAAGCACAGTGCAGCAGAGGAAAAATTACATTTAAAAACTGAACCAAGCATAGTTTTACTTTTTTTCTCATTTAGCTAATACTTTCTGGGGCTCATTCACCACAATATATTTTGAAGAGTTTTACAATACTTTTAAGCTAGCGTGCGATGATATAGTATGCAAACAGCAGTTGTGGTTTCTAATGAACAAAATATATACCTGAAAAAACATATCATTTCTTTGTTGTACATGGTGCAGAGATGAGATGTCGGAAAAGAAAATCTATCAAAAGTATTGCCTTATTGACTCCATTTTGTCCGCTATTTTCTAGACATGCACTTCCTGTTTAGCTGCATTTAGCTGTAGATTCAGTCGATGGGTTTATTTTACTGTCATTATATTAATTAAAATTGCCCACAAGACAACAAACAAACATTATTACTTAACAGAGCTAAACAGGAAGTGCATTTCAAGCCAGTGGCGGACAAAATAGGGTCAATATCTAAACACTAACCCCAGTCAGTATATACAATAGACATTTTGGTACAAGTATTTGAAATCGTTTTAGCCAACAATGCAATATTGTGGAAACAACAATAGTAATACAACTACAGTCTTTGAAGAGCAACAAAAACACATGTGGGTCATGTTGGTCAGCTGTTTTTCCTCAATTAACACTGTTTACAAGAAAAATGCCAGAAGAATTCTCATGATTCTTTGGCAGCACAAAGGTAGAAATTCTGTTTAGTCCACCGGTCATTGCACTGAACAAAAATCTATCCCAGAAACTTAATATTTATACATTTCAAACAGTTTTCATGTTTGAATGTTAACGTTAAGCTAAGAGTTATTTGTCTTCTGGTAAAGCTGCAGTGTTTCCAGCCAACATTCTGTGTTTGACTCAATAGAAGGTTATGGTACACTTGTTTTCAGAATTTGTACCATCTTCCAATGCCTCAGGGGCAAACTGTCAATAGCAGATGTTGAGCTAAGCTTGGCTTGAAGTTGAACTTAAAAGGTATGGTGCATGTTTTGGGATAAGTAGGGCAAGAGGCTACACCAGAAGAAATCTACAAAAAACCAGCATAGGAAGAAATGTTGTTTTCTCATATAAAATTAGTTCTAAGCCAGAATTCAACCTGCAGACTGGGATTACATTTGGATCAACATACGTTTCTGTGTGAATGCTCAAACAAGGACCAAAGCAGGTCAAGCCGTCTATATGAATCTAGAGCAAACATCTTTGTCTATTTGGGTAAAGTGTAGCAAAAATGTTGAAATTCCCAAAGATGAAAAAAATCAAAGCACCTTCTCTTGCAAAATTGTAAATCTTTATTGAAACGAGGCTTGTAGATAAAATATGCACCTACATGTTTCTGCCCTCGAGGGACTTCCACAGAATGCATACTTGTCTTTCGAAATTGTAAGCATTTTAATACACTTTTCCCCAAATAAACAAAGCTGTACTACTCTGAAGAGAGCTTATGAGCAAGAAGACATTGCTTTGCTCTCTTCCTGCACAGTTTAAAATCATACATTCCAGTTATAAAGATATGTTTAAATGGAGTATTGACCCTGTTTTGTCCCGCCTACTTTTCTAGGACGTACACTTCCTGTTTAGCTGAAATTAGCTTGTAGATTTCAGTTAGTGGGTTTATTTTAACTGTCAGTATATTTAATTGAAATTGCCCACAAGACAGACAAACAAACACGTTACCTTAACAGAGCTAAACAGGAAGTGCACTTCTAAGCCAAGTGGGCGGGACAAAATAGGGTCAATACCGTTTTTTTTTTTTTTTTTTTTTTTTTTACAATAATATAACTTTAAAAAATAAATTTTCCGGATATCTTGTTAATATATCTATCCAGGTAAAAAAAAAAGTTGCACTTTCTTTTCGCTGTTTAATAATGTCCCTTTTGGTCACTTTTCTCCACTAAGTTCGTCTGTTGCTGTTGTTACCATTGAGGCTCAGAATGCATTAGGTAAGAAAGCAAAGCATGTAGACTGTTGAGTTTCAAATTAATTATTTCTGTTTCATTGCATTTTTAAGGGAAGCAAAATCGGGTATAGTACATTTAATGCCATACTGTGGAACATTAAATAAAGCAAGAACATCTACATGAGCCCTATTCATTGGCCTGGGAGATTAATTGCCTCTCTACAATCTGATCCGGCCTCCATCTTGTCAACATACATGTCTTTCTTTTTTGAAGGTTTAAAGGTGTACTGTGTAACTTTTTGGAGGTGAAAAATCAAATAAGAAATTCTGTAGAAATAGAAAGTTACTTTGACATTCTGAACGAGGATAAATATGTTTTCTGCCAGACTGTGAAAAGATACAGCTAAAGAAACCACTTTTTAATGGAAATATGCAGGAAGAAGTCCTCAAGGCCGAATTTGTGTTAAATTTGTGATCATGCAAGCCTGCTGAAATTAAAGACTTAATTTGTTATTATTTCTTTATTTAGATACACAGTACACCTACAACTCTGGGCTACTGATTTGGTCCTATTCAATTCAGCTTTAGACCTGGTTTAATCTTGCTGCTTCAGACTTACTCACCATTAGTCCGATCCTTTTTAACACTGGTTTAGACCTTTTGTAGAACAATCTAAAATCCTAAGCTACATCAGTTGAAACCTCCCTAATTTTGTCAAAAGCGGTCAAAAGCGGTAATGTAATTAAGTTATAGTCTCGATTTACATAGAGATGCATCAGGTTGCAGATTCCACAAAAAAGAGAGGTCGCCTTTTCGTCTTCATCCCGTTCATTGCTTTTGTATTTCCCACCACAATTCCCTTCTCCGACCTCCAAGCTGTTGTTGTGACCTTCTTTGTGGTCGGTTCAAGGTTTTTCTGTGTCTCCGGGTCGTCCTGTGGTGAAGACTGCATCTGCCCCTTCGAAAAAAATGCTATTTCTTCGTATCCTATCTTTTTACTGGGGTCGCATAAACAGCAGCGCCAGACCTGAGTGGGATCAAAGTAGTCATTAGCGGAGCCCACAGCCCTGAGACATGGCAGACCAAATAGCAGACCAAATGGTGGCGGACGAAAACTAAATTGGGAACAAGGGTATGCATTCACAGCTTAGGAATGGGGTGTCTTTGGCAATTCCCATTGAGGAACGGCAGTGTTTGAATCACTTGTTTTATATAGTTTAGCAGAAACAAACAGGTTTATATGGCAACCGTGAAGCAAGTGGGGCTTAACATTAAAAAGAAACATAAAAGAAAAGTGCACCTCAATGAAATGCTGAGATTGTAAATTAGTATGTCCAGTTTTCATAGAACCTATGTTCCAGAACTGTCTAGTGGCTTGCTGCAGTTTGACTAGGGGGAAAAAATCTAACATAATCTACGTCACTTTCCACTCTACTGCAAATGTTGTCTGCACAAACATATCCCACCACAGTAAAGCTGGCTGTGCAGACTGCTTTGAAAAAAACATCAAAACAGTACAAGAGGCTGGCAGATGTGATCAGGTATGAAAGGATGTTTGGTCACTGAACCTTGAGACATTTTTTCATGCTGTTTACACTTTCAGCTGAAGTATTGCTTTTTGGGTCACTAGGACAGATTTCATCCACTAATGTTGGTTTAGCAGGATATCTTATTTTAACCAAGCCTCAGTGATCAAAGATGGCGGTCGCTGTGCGTTAATGACTTTTGCTCACCGACATTTGTTATCAATATGGCCATTAGCTTAGCCTTTTGCTAATTCCTCTACAGGCTACGGAACATGCACGTTTGTATTTCCTCATGATTCTTTGTGCGAGGAGCGGGATGTTCTGACCGTTCAAACCAATCAGAGCGGAAGCTACAGAGCAAGCAGTAGCTGAAGCTAAAGCTTAAATATTGTTTTTCACAAAACTAAAACCTATTGAACCAGGAAAAAAAATATTTATGATGTGAAACTTGGTAGGAATTGCCACAAAATCCGACCTTCTTAAAGGTGTAGCTGCTATTTCTGCCAAACACCAGCAGTTTGTGTTTGCATTGACCTCTAGTAAAAAAATGCTTTCTAGCTGTGAAGGGATTGTCCCGCTGCAGTACCAATGGAGTGGCCACTGCAGCTGATTTACAACAGCTACAAGCTAGCAATGTCCTATCCAAATAATATATTAGAGCCATGATTTAGCACATGTCCATAAACTATTGTGCTAGCACTGGCTTTTGCTACAACAGAATCACGTGTAACAGGCAACTGTGACTCTTTCTGCTCTGATGTGATTATCAATAAAAAGGTTTGGTTTTTTTGTTTTTTTACCATGGTAGTATGTGCAAGTATTCTGCTCTTTTTAAAAGAAAATCTAGGATTGGTGAGAATAAAAATATTTTTCTTGAACTATAAACAGAATGTTCTAGAATAGAAAATACAGGTCACTCAATGAAAAGTTTCTTGTGGGAGGACACCCAGACCCCTCTGTTAAAAAAAACTTCTTTGAATTCTTTTCGAAATGATTCTGTCTCATGTTTTGTATGGTTGATCTGTCTGTTTTTCATTTGGTTTGAGTCAAGGTTTCACATTTCTGGCCTTGGGCTGAAAATTTTATATCTAAAATCTTATCTAATAACAAATGTGTATTATTTGGATTTTGTGCATTTTCCACATGATCATTAGACAGTTCACAATGTATGCAGCATTCACAGACATCTTCTAGTGGGAGGGATACTTCAACTTTTACGGCTGAAAGTGCCATGTAATTTACCAAATATATTTTTGAAGTATTAGTAGTTGATTCATGAAGAAATGCAGGTCTAAAATCTAGCGTTTACATAAATAAAACAACCCAATGGCACGCCTGAGCCACAGCAAAAATAAAAAGCAAAAAAAAAGCAAAAATATATCTTAATTTTCATCAGCACCTACAATTTCAGCTGAAATGGCTTGTTTATTATTCTAAGTAGCACTCAAAGCTGTAGCCTGTTGAATTTGGATTGACACACTAAAAATGTAAGCGACCAGCTGTTTTAATGTGTTTGAGGGACAAGCATGAAACAATGGCCTTTTCTGAGTTTGAGTGACATTAGTTTTGCCGCAAATTAGTTGCACATGACATAATTTCAGACTATCAACGTTCTTATCTTTCAGGAATGTTTTGGGGACCTAGATTTACGACGCATTTGTTCTTGACGCAATGTTTATCCAAAAGTTTAACTACTCTCCATCCCTAATCTCACATCTTTATTATGTGCAAAGAACAATCGTTTTCATAGTAACATCATACAAAGAAATAATAAACCAGATGTTTTTTAAACTTATGAGACCCTTATATATTGAAACGCATTGTAAATCATCTGCAGAGAGTACTTTGTATCTCTCTGTATCTTTCTGAGTAAACCGTGTGTTAATTATGTAGTCTATCCATCTAACATTTGAATTTATGTTCTGTCATGTTTACAATAATATGTGACATAGATTATGCTCTTCTTTGAACTGGAGCCAGGACAAATACTGGGTCACAGTGTTAGAGGAATTCAGCTCAGGTGCAGCTAAGGTTTCTGTGAATTTACTGAAAGCATTTAAGGATACATAAGAGACGTCTTTTGTACTAACCTTTACATTAGTTTTACAGTTAAAGTGGATATGACAAGTAAACGTAGTTAACCCTCTACTGCATGACTTTTATTTTAGGAGGAAAAAATATTTCAAGATACTTTTTGACAGCTTGTGGGTCCCTGACATTATATCAATTATAACATTTGACCCCCCACGCCCCCCCACAAAAATCTGGGTTTGTTGCCTCAGGGCAACAATGTGCGATGAGGGTACTAAAACACCAAGGTTTTCAATACTGAATGGAATAGGAGAAAATAATCTAAAAATGTATAAGAAAAGGTTTTATTCAACATAATGCCCAATTTACCTAAAAAAGAGCCAATTTAGGAGAAACGATGTTCCCACTTGCACCTATATCTACCAGCTCATGGAGTTGGACTGTTCGCCCTGTGTAGATCTCAAAGTTATGTGGAATACCTTCAGAGCTGGCTAAAATGAGAGGTAGATATTGCTTGTTCTTATTCTTTCCCTTGAAGGGAACTATCTGTTCATCCACAGCCAGCTTCTCACTCATTGGGATGGATTACAATTTTGAAATAAGATGGTCTACCAGTGGTCAGATTTGTAAAGTGGATCTGGACTTCCTGCAGGTATTGCCTCATTGTCGTTGAAGTGGAGAGCTTTCTTGATGGCCTCCCATCTGTTCAGACTCATGGTATCAGCTACTTGATGCACCCGAGAGGCCTTGGACCAAAACATCCGAGTGGCTGGTAACCCAAACAGTGACATGTAGACCAGGGGTTCTTAACCTTTTTGACCCCGAGGCCCAAATATTCATGTAGAAAGTAACCTGGGGCCCAATCTCCTATTAAATGTATTGTACTTTACTGCTTTTGTGGCCCTCAAAGAGGTGCTCGCGGCCCAACTTTGGGCCCCTGCCCTATGGTAAAGAATCACTGATGTAGACTACAGTACCTATGAACTGTTCAAGTTCTTTAGTGCTGAGGTTAAAGGCCTGCTTGGATTGCACTGTATAGCATACAGGTTTGACTGCTCTGCGATCACTGACAGGATATTGTCTGAAAAAAACATCTTGAAGTAATCTTCTGATCTCGGAAGGCTTCCTTGCCATTCAGGATAGTCGGGGAAGTTGGCATTATGGGGTGTTCTCCAGCCATTGTCTTTCTCTGCTTCAAACACCTCATCCTCATCCTCATTTTCATCTCAACACACACACACCAACACACATCTTACAGAACCCTGACTGACCCCTGACCTACACTGAGTGTCAAACCTGATTCAGGGAGCCACTCTTCTCCACTGTCACTCTCGTCCTCAAGCTCACTGTCTTCACTGTCGGATGGAACTTCCCCACCATGTTCATTCTTGGACCCATAAAATGTTTTAATGTCCATTTCCTACAAGCAATAATACTCATTATTCACTCCAACACATCTCTTCTTTAGCACTATTTTTCCCAACAAAAGTGCTACATCTGCATGATGTTGCCCTAGGGCAACACACCTAAAACACAGTATTAGCAAAAACATACAAGTAAAAATTATATGTAAACAATCAAATGTGCATCTTGACATATTTCTGGACATTAGAATATTTTTTTAATCAAATTATTCCAATTTAACCCAGAGAAAAGTGCTGTTTATCTTACCGTTTCCTAGCACTGTGTCACATGTGACTTGCTTCCAGAAATGACTGCTTCAGACTCAGTCAAATGTGCACACCCACTTCAGCCTCTGATTTTATTGGACAGAAACATGTCTGCTAACATTATAAAAACAAAAATAAAAAAAAACTTAAAGGGCCAGTGTCCAAGCCAAAAAAGTGGTTTGTTGCCTAAAAGCAACACTATGCGGTAGAGGGTTAACATGTATTATATTTAAGATTTCACTAAACATTTTTGCACACATACTGTATACAGAAATAATTCTACAATTATTACCAAGCAACCATTTTCAATTTAGATTAAGGCGGCAAATTTGGGGGCGTGGCCGGCTGAGGGGGAAAGCGTCTCATGCCTTATCGTGTATAATTATGAGAAGCTATGTCTCTTGAACACCACACAAAACAACTAGTTTTGTAGTCAGCTGTGTAACATCTCTAAGCTTAGATCTATGGTGTCAAAAACAGAATTAGAGATGATTATCCATGCTTTTGCATCCTCGCGTTTGGACTATTGCAACAGTCTCTTTGCTTGCCTAAATACGAAAGAAATGGCCCAGATGCAGTATGTTTAAAACTCAGCTGCAAGGCTCTTGACCCACACGAACAAGAGAGCCCATAACTCCTATTTGGAAACGCTTCATTGGCTCCCTGTTGTGTATTGTGTTCACTTTAAAATCTTGGTTTTGACATTTCAGGCTTTACATGGGCAGGCACCTGTGTATATAATTGACTTGATTAAACCTCACAGGTCTATATTTGATACAATATATTTCCTTAAATCCACATCTGCTTGATAGTTGTTGAGTAGTGTGTGATAAAACTGTTGTTCTGATTCGCTGTAATGTTAATTTCCCCCTCAAAGGTCCATTAGCATCTTGTAACACTTTATTTTGCTAAATGATTGTTTAGACACCCAGGACACTGTCAGTTGTGTGTAAATTGTCTTTATATTTTGACACTTTTTGACGACATGTGGAGGAATTATGTTTTTACTCAAAATACTTTCTGTAATTTTCAACTTCTTTTTGTCCATTTCTTTCATAATTTGCATCTTTACAGCTGTAAAACTATGATTATATTATCACAAGGACTATCACACTAAACTATGTCAAAATTAGGGGGGAAAATGCATTAATCTGTGCTATGAGCTTTAAGATTTGCAGGTGTGTAATCTGTATTTCCCGTTTTGCAATTGAACACACAATCAAGAAACATGTCTTCACAATGTTTGTGCATTTTTTACTCACTATGCATAAAACCGCAGATTCCATGGAATCTATCGTGACTTTCATGTTGATTAGAACGATGACTTTAACCACTTCTGCCTCAGGTGAATACTAAACTATTACCAATGTTGGTTAATCTACCTTTGTTGCCTCAGACTTACCGAACATTAACCTGCCTCAAGTCCAAACCTGTTGGATTGACTTCATATCTACTGTAGATAACGTATTACTCATGTTTTTGCAAGATGAGCAAATGTGTCATTTTAAGGATAGAAATCCATAATGCAAGAAGAAACCAAAATTTGACTGTTAATTTGCAATCACAGTCATTGTTTTAAATCACAGTATTGATTTACAACTTAATGGAAGACTTGAGTTTCGCCCCTTGTTTCTTCTTAAACTTTTCAGACCAGAATCCCCAAAATACAAACTTGCGGCCCCCATCGTAAAATAAAATGTTTGTTTGTAATCATCTTAAGTTACAAAATTGGGCTTAATAACATTTTGTTTGTTAGTGTTTTTCACTCAAACATGTTTTTAGATTAAAAAAACAAACAAAACAAACAAGTCATAATTGTAAAATTACCACTTGAAATCTTCTTGCATCCATCAGAATTTTCATGGCTTCGATTTTGGGAACTATTCAACTGCAGATTATTATTTCTTTATAATTATTATTTGAGAATTGCTAAAAAGAAAGTAAGCAACAAACATACGAGGTGGTTTTATGTCCCAAGCACAACTACAACTGAATATGCATTATGTATGTATATTGAGTAAGTAAAAAGGAATTTTAGGAAGCCAGTTCTTCAGAAAGAATAATTTTGATGGTAATTGTTTTAATGTAACATATGTTACAGTTGTCCAAGTAAATGAAAGGACATGAGATGAACTAAATTATATTTAAATGACAGAAGCAAGAAACACCAGCCTGTTTTCACAGATCTGCGAGTCGACAGCACGCAATTTGAAACCGCGTGTCATATGAACGCAATTTTTTTTTTTTTTTTGTATTTTACACGTTGCTGGCCCGGTTCATTTGTATGATGGATGTAAAGATGTGTTATTATTCATGAATACTAACACAATCCTAATCCTAACCTTAACCAACTCTGAGCATTAGACCTGAATTTTCCCATTTTTGTAACTTCAGACCTAAACTTAGTCATTAATCCCAAATAAAACCTCTTGTTTGTCTGTCGGCTAAATCGCACTAAAAAAATGAGTGTGTAAAAACCGTGCGAAAAAAGGGAGAAGCATCGTCATAGCACGCAATAGACACACAAGCCATGAGAACACGTGATATGCCATGGAAACACAGATATTCACACCTTTTCATACTGTCAACATGTCACTTTTATGACATTTTTCCTCGTAATAAGATGAGTAACTAAACTTTTACTTCAACAAGATTTGTGATCCTTGAGCATTACTCAAGTAGAAGAAAAAGTGTCAATAAAAGTAAATGTAACTAAGTAAGTGAATACTTCTTGATGAACAGAGACGTGTATGGGTGGAAAAAAGGGCAGTGGCGTCATGATTCCAGGAGAATAAAGATTACTCAAACACGCATGAATCACTATACAAGAGAAAAAGGTAAAACAACTTGTCCTACAATAGCACTGATTGGTTTCCTTGGAGCTGCTAAGTATGATGTACAGATTAGGCATTTACCGTAACAACTTTTACTTGCTTCACTATTGCTTTTTCACTTTTGGCTATATAAACACCAATCTTTAAAGTTATAAGTTAATTTAAGTGTCAGGTTGAAAAATATTCCCTCTAATTTATGACTTTAAGGCTTGAACCTTTCTGCACAGGGACTTATCCATTTTCTTTTCACCGACGTCTTGCAGTTACAATAAAACAAACTATAAAGATTTCATGGGTGGTCTGATTTTTATAAGTCGTGTGCAAGTATTTAATGCATTTTTCCACATCGCACCTGGAAACTGTGAGGCTAACTCTGCTCTAACTGCACATGATTGACATTCCTGCACCCACTGGCCTTAATGGGGCATAAATATCTCCGTAACACAAAATACCCAGACCATTACAATTTACATTTACTCCTGTTTTTGTTTTGCGCTGTTTTGCTCCACCTGTGTCCACACTTCTTGTCCTTGAAGCTGGAAAAAATGCCTGCGTATTGAATCGAGTATAGTCTTCCATTCATTGCATACGTCATCCGCGAATCAACAGGCCAATAAACAAGAGCGGTGGGTAAGCCGCTAGAACAACATACACATATATGGAAAGTGGTGCATTAGCGCTCATTTTCATACCAGCGAGGTGTCATAGTTTCTGCTCATTTAACGGGTTTCCGCCAGCTGGACCCAAAATAGAGGAGAAAGGCAGAGACAGAGAAGCGTATACACAGAGGGGCGCGTTGTGTGAGCGGGTTAAAACAGCGCCCCGATTCACAGCTGATTGGTATCTGTATGTTTTTTCACTCGTAAGCGGCTCGCGACGACCAGAAAAACACTTTTGATGTGGCTCTCGTGAGTGAAGGTTTTCTAAAGGGCTCAATCACTGGAATGGTAACATTTGCAGAACGCAGGACAATGGTTTCTCCAGTTCGTCCAAATCCCAAAAATGCAGGGGTGTAAACAGAGGCAAGTGAAACAATCTGGACCTGAGTGGTGATAGAAAGTTAAGGGGGGGATTTATTAAAGACACGTGGCCAGTGAAATGAAATGTGACTTTTCAAATGGGAGTGTGGTCATTGTATGTTGTTAGTGATTTACACTGGATTAGGTTTGCATAAACAGACTGCAACAAGTCAAATTCCTCCTTTTGTAGGATGTGAGAAGAGATAGCTGCTTTTTTTCTGACCTTGTCGTGAAAAGAAAACCCATAGTCTTACCTGCTGTTTTATTCACTTGTACATTCATTTTTCTGTTCCTACTCAGAGTTGGGCATGACTAGAGTCCATCCTATTGACTTTAGGCCATAGGTGGGTTGTCACATTGAATTGCCCTGCATCAAACTTAGTGTGGCAAGACAGGGTCTCTTAGTTCAAATTTAGCAGAAATAAAAGTGTATGTTTAAATTAATTTTAACATTAGCTGTAAAGAAATAAAAAGGAAAAGAAAAACCAACAACGCCACCGGGATAAACCCGGAAAAATAAATATAAACTAACTAAACAAAAAGGCAACACAGGTTCGTTTGACATTGAATCAGAGGCAAAGTTCCATTTAGCATAGTCACATTTATTTTAGGATACCAAATGTGATAGTCATTTTCTGTTCCAGTCCACTTAACGTTACACAGTTCATATGAAACAGTCTGTTTGTACAGCCAGTTTGTTCACACTGAGACGACAAAAAGACAATGAAGGCAAGTGGGAGAAGGCAGGCCGAAGCCAAGGGGAAGGCAAGGCAGCAGGTGCCCGGCGAATTGAGCCCCGGAACCTGTATAGAAAAAGAAGTTTGGTTAAGCTAAATGCTAGGCTAAATGCTACGCTACAGACCACGGGAACCAGAGCAGTTAACGTACCGCACTCCCAAAGCAAGCCATCACCCGACGACTACCCCAGTCACCAGCTTCAACGTCGGACCCCGGTGGGGGATATGACCTGCCACACCACCAGCTTCAACGAGGGACCCCAGGACTGGGGTGTGGCGCTGCGGCGGTGCGCATTGCGGGGCTCTGCTTCACCGCGGCACTACAGAAAGGTCTAATTAAGCGTTTGCTAAAATAAATCATTACACGAATGGGAAAGCGTAATGGATTCGTACCTGATAGAGCAGAAGACGGCACACAACCTGACGGCAAAGCCCAAACAGACAGACAGCGGTTGCTTCAGAGACAGAGGAAGTACCAAGGTCTGAACGGAGCTTTTATACTATGCGTCGCCCCCTACTGGTGACCGCCACAACTAACCCATAATGTCACATTAGCTTAAGATCTGAAAAGTTTCAACAAACTCACATCTCTTGTCTATGGGTTTTACGGAGCTGAAATCCCTGACCTCTTTCTGTAAAGACATGCCAATGATCAACCATACAGGGTCAAAATATGTCAATAGCAGCAGGTCTGAGCAAATGGATAAAAAGTTAAACACTTTATCATCCCAATACAGAAATGTGCCCTTTCCATTTGACCTATTCATCAATGCCACTGTAAGAAATTCAGATATGAGTTAAGCTTGGTCACAACAGTAGCTGTTGTGCATGTTTTGTTCTTATGTGAGAAATAACATTGTATTCCTGTGGCTACACTCTGGGTAAGGAAAGACTGAATTGGGTCTTTTTTTTTTTTTTTAAATTGACCTTTATTTAACCAAGAAAGTCCCACTGAGATTCAGAATCTCTTTTGCAGTTGAGCCCTAATGGACATTAATGAACATGTTTTTTTGAGGCAGGGGAAACCAGAGTATCCTGACAGTGGGAGAATATGCAAACTCCACATAGAAAGGCCCTGGGTCGGCTGGGAGTTCAACTAGTTTTGAGATTACAAAAGTTACCTTTCCTATTCACAAAATCAAAACTGTGCTTCTGACAAAAAAAAAAAAAAAACAAACATTTGGATTATTTTCTTTTTTTTTTCTCTTCTGACTTTTGACAAGTGGCTGGGGATAGGTGGTATGTGAAAACAGGGATTTGTGAGGATTCTAGCGTCAGCTGCAGGAAAATACAAGAATACTCAAAAATGCATGAATCAATTCAAATAAAACTCAATAAACTATATTAGGATAATGCTGTTATGGTTACAAGCGCCAAAAAACTTATTAGTTCTATTTTAATAAAACATTTCTTAAAAACATTTGTGATTAGCCTGTTGTATCACAATGTGACAGTTAAAAAAGAACTGCTGTGTTTTTTTTACGTCCACATGCTCAAAATTGTGCCAATAACCCATGTAATTGAAAGGTATTTATTCTTAATAGCAAAATAACCCCCAATTTTAGCTCTGATACAGTTTCTGGAAATTTCCTCCACTTTTAGCGGTTTATGACGTGATTCAAACAGTGCTCCCTGCTCTCAAAAACACTTTTGATGTGGCCGGTGTGAGTGAAAGTTTTGTGAGGGGCTCAATCACTGTAATGGTAACATTTGCAAAAAGGGGACAATGGTTTCACCAAAAAAGCCCTGAATAAACATTGGCAAGTGAAACAATCTGTGCCCATGTGTTGATATGGATTTCTATTTGTGTCTTTGTCATTATGGCTTCCCCAGAGCTGACTCGTAATTACAGGCCTACGCTCCCCACTCCGCTCTGTACGGTTCTCGTTACAAATGTGGTTATCGACATGTGTGCCAGAGAGAGAGAGAGGTAAGCACCAGACAGGAACTAGAGCAGTCACATCTATTGTGGATCATCTAGTCTTAAAGAGGTCTAATAGTCATGGTACAAAAATAATAAGCTGAGGTGGTTTAGAGTAGAGTTCTAAATCTTGGCTCAAACTTGGTTGCTAGGTTGTAAAATTGGGGTCAGTTTCAGATCTTGTTGCAGTTAAATTCTGCAGTGCCAAACATATTCCTAGAACAAGTACATGTTGTCAAAGCAGCTATAGTTGTATGGATTGGATGAATAGAGCTATTATCTCAACACATTTTCTCTGAAGACATTTTATTGCAGCAGATGTAAACGTTTTGTAGCATTTTAGAGATCCAGAGATAGCAACATTAGCATTCATAGCTCCACGTCTTGTCGTATTCATGGTTACATAGGAAAACAAACTCATTTCACAAAATCCTATCTTATGTTGATTGTACATCACAAAAATCTAAAGATTCAAAGTATTTACACTATAAGTTCTTCTGCTGCATCAACTGGGTTAGTCTGGCGTCTTCTGTACACTTGCTGCTAGGCGAGTTTGGTGCGAGACACGTGCGAGTTTCTTACGAAGCGTCTTGTACACCAGCTTTAGTCCAGTGGTTGTATGACTTGAAAGTCGCATCAGACCGCTGAGACCTCCGACTGTCTCTACAGATATTTTCTGCACACTCTCGAACGCATACTCGCACTGCTTCGAGGCCTGTGTACAAGGGTGAATTGGTTTTAAACACTTTCGAAGTCTCATATGGAACTCACACTCAGTGTACGGCAGGGTGAGACATTTCAGAAGTCTAAAACTCGCATAGGTAGCATAGTAGCTTCTTTCCTTATCTAAAAATACTACAAAAACAGTGTCTTCTTTTACGAAATCTAACTGTAGACCTTCTTAACTCATCTTAGTTGGTTGAAAATGTCATGCTAAAACTAAAATACAAGTTTCAAAAACTACTTTGTGTCAGTCACTCTGTTTTGTTTTATTTAAAAGAAATTGCAGAGCATTTTGCTCTAAAATCCAGGCTTTAGAACAAGCTTTTTTCCCTTCTGGGTTGAAATACATTAAACAAGCAATACATGTTAACTGCTGTTTGAAGGTTAAATACATGAAAATGTTATCAATTGCTTTTGACTTCTAAAAGTTGTGAAAAGCTCTTCAAAGCACATTGTGAATACATTTCTAATTTCAAAAAGGGTATAGGACCATTAACTAAAATCTGGTATTTTCCAAAAGTCTTTTATGCAAGTCAGGGTGCCTTGGATCTCCACCATTTTGTTTTTTTATAAAGTGTACACTTTATATACCAATCTTTTTCATGTAGACCTAACAGTGGGAAGAAGAGCCAAGTTATCAAAGTTAATATCATAAGAACTACCCACTCTGGTTAAAAGAGTTATTTATTCAGCACATTTGTGATATATGGACTAAGAGGTGATGACAGGGGAATTGTTTGCCAAGACTCTACAATACGAGGAGTACTTCATCACTGTCACATTTAGACTAACTTCAAATTAGTCTCCGGGACCACAGGCTATTACTACTGTTGCTATATAGGGACGTGTACTGTTTAATGTACTCCATGTCTGACCAGAACGGAATTGTTCCAGGACAATAAACAAAAAAAGGAACGAGACTCAACAGTGATGGGAACAGACCAGGTTTGTTTTGATCCTATGCTGCGCAAAATATCAGGTTGACTTCTTGTACAAACCTCCAAAGTCACAACAAAAAAGTAAATAACTACAATATTTTAAGAGAAAGAGAAAAAATAGACACACTGAGGTTTTTGCAATATCAATAGAAATAATATTTTACAAGCACTTTGTCAAGCCACTTTTGTTCCAGACTAGAGCAGGCAAAGAACCAAAAATGTAGGACAAAGAGTTTGTTTGGAAGATCCATGTCGCCTGACCACCATGCTAAAGGGATTTTATTTTACAACAAATCACTTGAAATCAATTTCCTTCCAGCACAGATATCTTGTTAATGTATCTATTAAAGAGGAAATTACTTTGCAGAGTCTCCATCTAATAAAGTCCCGTTCACCAAGCTCTACTACGTTTTCCATCGTTTAATTAGCATTGTTTACATCTTTGAGAAGCAAAAAGCATGTATAGTACTAATAATCACTTTTAATCTTCTAATCTAAGTTTCAGAGAGTGTGATTGACAAATGGATCAGCCAATCAGAGACACACGTTGTACAAAAACCAATATGGCTACTTAAAGGGAAAAATTACAAATCAAAATTACATATTGCATAAGTTATTACATATCATAGCTTTTAATCATCCAGATCACAGAAAGATTCATACACATTCAATAGCTTCCTACCCAGTGCAGTTGAATGTGTCTCCTTGGTTCTACTTCTCTTTATCTGACTGCACCTGTCTGCTCTGTCTTTATCCAACTGCACCTGTCTGCTCCTGTCTTTATCTGACTGCACCTGTCTGCTATTGTCTTTACCGACAGCACCTGTCTGCTCATGTCTTTATCCGACTGCACCTGTCTTTATCTGACTGCACCTGTCTGCTATTGTCTTTATCCGACTACACCTGTCTGCTCCTGTCTTTATCTGTCTGCTCCTGTCTGCTCCTGTCTTTATCTGTCTGCTCCTGTCTTTATCCGACTACACCTGTCTGCTCCTGTCTTTATCTGTCTGCTCCTGTCTGCTCCTGTCTTTATCTGTCTGCTCCTGTCTTTATCCGACTACACCTGTCTGCTCCTGTCTTTATCCGACTGCACCTGTCTGCTCCTGTCTTTATCCGACTGCACCTGTCTGCTCCTGTCTTTATCTGACTGCACCTGTCTGCTCCTGTCTTTATCCGACTGCACCTGTCTTTATCCGACTGCACCTGTCTGATCCTGTCTTTATCTGTCTGCTGCTGTTTATATCTGACCAAGGATATTGTTGAACAATTTAATTCCCATGAACGATTAGTTGATTAAAAAGGGGGAGTTGTCTAAGTTTGAAAACCAAGATCTGACCCAATACGCTTGAAAAAACTAAAATGTAATGGAGTTTATGCAAAATCAACATTGTATGCCTAAAATGAAAATGAACCAGCCTTTTTATTTCTAAGAAGACAGATTAGACGAATAATTTGACCCCAAGTCTTTAGCTAATTAAGTCGTTTTTGTGCTGTTCAATAGATATTCTTGTATCTAAAATATTTAGCCGTCTTTTGTAAATTTGGTCGACTAAGACTTTGTCGACCATTAATCAGCCAAAGGAACACAGCCCTGCTTGCTGTAGTTTGTAGAAGGTTTCTGACTGCTGCTCTGCGACTGCCTTGGTTCAAGAGCTTGGCCATAAGCTGCACTTTAGTTGGTGTGATTTATATGTCCTCGCTTTCAAACATATATACATCAGTTTGTGGTTAAAGTCACATTTGATTTGAGAATGGGAAGTTTTCAGCTTTACAAACTGGAGTTTTCAAAAAAGCCGTTTGTCAAGTTGTTCTGGTTTACTTTTCATAAAACGAAAGGTCAAGCCCGTCTGAAAGATTAGTGCAAGCACTCTTTCCAACTCAACAAGTCTGTTTTTTAGGGAAAACCACATTTTTACAGTGGAATTTCAACTCTCCGGAGAAGTCATCAGTCAAACACAACTGCACAGTGTTGTAGTTTTCTTAAAGCTCTCGAGATATTACCCGCGACCGTTCATTTTGGGTGTAGATAGAGATATTCCCCCATGATTTTTGGACAGGCTTAAACTCAGATGATGAATTGGACCATTCACCTCTGCACCACACAGGCTAAAGTGTGTTTTGTCATAGGAAAACACAGACTCGCTTCTTGTAGCTCGAGACCAGGGCAGTATGTAAAAAACAGAGGAAATAGCTGTAGAAAAGGTGTCATTTTTCTTCAGAGTATGTGCAGGCCAAGCGCGTGAGAAACAGAGTGAAAGAAAGAGAGAGTGAAGGAGGTAGTAGAGCCGTGGATTCGCTGATCTCAGCTGATTGTTTTCCCGTCCAGACGAAGAGACATTCCTACAACCTGCTGCACCAACGCTGGGCCCCTGGGTTCAGATGGGCAGAAAAGTACCCAGAAAAACCTCAGGGAAGCCTTCAGGGACAGGACAGTGAAGAAAGGGTCAGGTGGGCGTCTCGAGATCGGTCAAACAAACCCGAAGTAGAGGTCAGAGAGAAGAAAATGCAAATCCAAACCAAATGTATTCAAATTTGTTCTTGTTGCTGAAGCTGGTGTTTTCACAGACTTACAAAGATTCCCAGTGCGGTTTTAGAAGTAAGAAACTGAATTGAACATCGTGTTGTGAATGAAGACAATAGCTCAAGACTTACTTTAGAAAGAAGCTGAGAAGTAATAAATCTTTTTTAAATAGCATTGTCACTGATCCAAGTAATATTTTACAGTTTAGGCACATTTCTTGCTAGATTTCATTTCACTCTGTGGAAAGTTCTGACATCGCACCCCTGGGGTTTGTTTGCGCTACGTAAGTAGGTACTGTACTTTTTGCTTCAACCAACTCTGCCTAAACACATCAGTGTAGCTCAAGAAGTAACACGTATGTCAGTGATCAACAACAGTCTCACAATAAAGCGTATATATACCACAACGCAGAAATAGCATAGCGTAAGCACGATTTCACACATTTTTGGGCATATATGTTACGCTGTATATATTGCACGATATGAAAAAGGTCAAATAAATGTTGATTAGAGCATAACTTTTGTTTTCGCATAGTGATAAACTTTTGTAGTTAGCTAACAACAGCCCTGGCTTGCCAGCAGCTCTTTCTGCATATTGGGTGCGCGACATCGCCAAATAATCCCTCTATACATTACATACAAAGCTTATGTGTCTTAGAAGAGTAGTAAAAGCAAAAAGTCATGAGCCATTCAATACATGCACAAGAGGAATAAAAGGGATGCATCACATATGTAAGCATGATGCCAAACCAAACACAGACACATGATTGTTTATCTGTTACTATAAATGAAGATTGCTACACACCTGTGAATGTACATGCCCTGAAGAAGACATTTGTCGAAGCGCTTGGCGTTGAACAAATAAATTGATCAGCAAATGTATTGGAGTGCTCAGATCTCTTTTTACTACTCTAGTACGTTTTCTGTGCCTACATAGGATCTTTTGAAGAGCACTGTCACTTTGTGATCCAGCACGCGCTACAATCTCTTTTGCTTTTGTTATGTGTCTTGGTATCACTTTAAACACTGTCAAACATATGTTGATCCTAATCCATCATCTGTCTAATCCAGTTCCATCCCAAATCAAAATAAAAGAGGTTGTGTCAGAAGGGACAAAGACATAATACAGTATGACAACTGCACACAAAAGCCAAAATAAAGAAGATTTCACCATTGTTTCACGCTGACCAATAAAAAAGTGTCTGGCCCCTTCCACATATTTCTCATATTTGTTTATTCTGGTCAGTGAGCTGGCGTTTTTCCTTCTCTTTCATTTGGTCGGCCACAGTACCCTCCAAGCCGCAGCATTCGGGGCATTTTTCTGCAGTTTTTCTCACAGACAGACCCAGTGACTTCTCCGTGCGGTTCGGGCTTGTTTACTCGCCTGTGAAAACTCTACTTAAGCTGATGGTCAGATGTGTTTCGCTGGTGTTACTGTTGCTGCTTTAAACACTGGTTCGGAGAGAGCCGGGTGTCGGGCCCTGTGGGAGCGAGGCGGTTCTCATCATCAAAACCGTGTGAAGAAAAGTGCCACTGGTTTAAACTCAGAGGCAACGTCTACAAGCAAGTCCCATCTGTGCGAGGTTTACACACATGTGGAGGGAAAATCAGATGTTGAGAAAAGAGGTGGGATTTTGTTTTTGGTTCATGTTTAGAAGCTGACAAACTGAGCAAATTGGGACAAGACATAGCTACTCATAAAGCAGGCATGTTCAAACTGTGGCTCGCGGGTCAATAGTGGCCCTCAGACCAATTTTTGTTGGCCAGAGATCTCTTGAACAATTGGCCCAAACAGCATTAAGTAATGCATTTCATAGTGAGTTTAAAAATATTACCTTTTTAAAGTCTACATAAGCATTTTATTGTGTCATTTAGTTTAAAAAGAAATAATGTCTTCTGGCTCAATTTAACTTGTTCTAAATGCATCATTTCAGTTTTTCACTGTTTTTATATGCCCAGATCAGTCTCCACTTAGTCTGTGTTTCAACATGAAGCCCTCGAAGAAAAAAGTTTGGACACTCCTAAGATGAAGGAACAAAGAGTCACACTTGTGCAGTTGGATGGATTATCCATGCATTTAAATTTAGTTCATGAAAAAAACTAAATTTGGTCAGTGTAGATAAATTATTAAAGTTGCAAAACGTAAGTGTGACGTCAAACAGAATGAAAACATGCTGTTTCTACTTTGTGTGACCCTAACACCTTAGACCATCCATATGAACCCTTTCTCTTTCCATATACCAAGCTATATCCTTTTTTGCCCAATCTTTACTGTGACAACCTCCTCAGCCTCTCTTATCATAGTCTTCAGGAACTTGAAGAAATCTGGCACAGGGGAAAATTCCCTTGAGACACTAAAGATTCATTCAGTCTTCACTGATTCGTACTGGTTGTCCTCAGCGAGGGGATCTTCCTTGCTTCCAAGAACATAGGCAAAGTAAATACTAATCGGCTTTTTTGATTAAAAATTTGGTAAAAAGTAAAAAATGGTAACTATAAGGACATGTATAAACTGTAAACAAACAAAGCGAAAACTAAGACATGTCTTATGTAAGGTCGTTTATTGACTTACAAATTTTTACTATGAATCTTATTTTGATTGTTTGAAAGTGCTTTGTAAAAACGGTTTAATTCAACATACAGTATTTCATAGATTTTTACACAATGGTAAGTCATGATGAAATCCTTGACTGTAGAGATGACTTCATCTTTCCCTTTGTTCATCTCTTGACCTTTTGATTGGCCTCCACAGTCTGAGCTTTCTTCCGGTGGGACAAAAAAAGCATCAGGTTCATTAAATGAACATGTACATATCATATGTCATATGTACTGTATGTTTATGTCATAATATGCTTATCTCTGTGACCTTAAATGTGAATGATGTCACTTTTTAATTATAAAAGTTGAAGAAAAGTTCATTGCAATTACCACCACAAAAAGTGATTTTTTTTTTTTTATTATTATTCTGTATTCTCATTTTATTTGACAATCTTTCTTGAGAAATACATTTGTATTACACACAAACTTGTTGTTAAGTTGCACTTGTATTTATATTTGATACATTTTATTATATTTGAAGAAAACATTTGGTTACTTTTCTCTGAGTCTGAATCTAACCAACAAATGTTTAATGCTGACAATAATATTTATTTCAACATTTGTCTTGAACAGATACTCTCATAAACTTAGAGAGGAGCTATCCTCTGTTGCTTGCCAAAACTATGGAACCTGTAATGTAGACTCATATGGGCACTATGGCCATTATTTTTAACCAAATAACAAACATCAGTTTTGCCCCAGCACAGATACTGTAAGGTCTATTTGGATGAAAATGACAAGGTCTAAAAATACAGATTTTCTTCCTAAAATCCAGAAAGTGCCTTTGTTTGTGTTGTTAACACTCAGTTATTACTGGACCGACACGGCTCAGCTCGCTCTGGCTTCTGAAAGTTGTGCTTCTAAGCACACCATGGTCAAATATTAAGAGAAACAGAATGTACTGATGAGCAAAAAATCTTTTTTTCATTTTAATGGTAAGTGGTCTGTAGCGCTTTTCCAACTTTCAAGGCATTCAAACACTTTATAATCAATATTTATTGTGTGGTTGCTAGGTAACAGTTGTAGAATTACCTCTACATATGTCAAATTTACTGCATAAAGGACAATTTAAAACCTCCTCAAAGCACCTTAATTGGAGGAAAATGGCAAAATGTTTAGTGAAGATTTAAATATAAGCATGTTCACTGTGTGTTATTGAAAACTTTAGTCTAAACACATTAAGTAATAAAATGTATCCGACGTGTTAGTCTACGTCCACTCGAGGCGCTGCTCTCCTTGACTCCCTCACATTATTAAACTGGCCTAAAAAAACACACACACAGCAGAGTCACAGTCAAAACAGAGCAGGCCGCCTCAGTTTTTCCTCCGCTGGGGCCACATAGGTCAGCTCTCCCTCCTCTCCTCCTCCTCTCGCCGTTACTATCATCAGGAAACATCTTTCACACTAGAGGAAGTCTCACCATCTAATTGGCCTGTAGTGATTCTATGACCACGCCGCTCTCAGCCAATGGCATCGCGGCTTATTTTGGGGCGGTATATAAACCCGCGACTGCCTCTTTCAGCCAGCCTCAGTCCGGTTCTCACACTGAACACATGACGAGCCAAAGTTTTCGCTGTAACTTCTGCAAAAATTTGTGTTAAGGCAGAGGCGCGTTAGTAAGCACATCTGGTTTCATTGTTGATGCAAGAGGGCCATAAAACCGCAGAGGAACGCGGGGGAAACCCAGAGAAAAGAAAAAACTATTCAAATTCAATCATTATAATTCCTGAGACTTGGCCGACTCAATGGTCCTGACAATATTTATGGAGAATGGAGAGAGATATTATTCAGCACAGGCTCTATGTTTTGTGCAAACGATAATGTTCATTTATAAAAGACTTTGGACGAAAGCCAGAAACACTAATCAGGAGTGATGTGTTGCTTCCACTTGGGTTAAAAACTAATTAAGTTAAGTTGTTTATTTTTCTTATTTCAAGTGCAGTGCAGTAAGACAATCTGCTTTTTGATGCAGCTGTCTGTTCAAATACTGATGTTTGTTTGTTTTTTTCACCTTTGTTGTCTTTTGACTTGGATTTAACCAGTTGCAGTGACGTATCAGATTTCTGGATAAGTAAATCGTGTTGCTTACCAAAAAGTACGGCTGAGCTCTTTCTGCTATCTGGCTGTGTGTGCATCGCTTGTGTTGATAAACAAATAATCCCTCTATGCTGTAGGTCTAGTCACTGATAGAAATCGACATATAGGAAATATTTGAAATGACTGTTTAGATGTTTCATGACAAGGTTTAGCGTTACTAATAGGAAAACTTTCTCTTGTCCAGCATTGACCTTAAAAGATTGTCACATTCTAGAAAGTGAACACAACCTATTGAGCCCATTTTAGCAACGCAGTCTCCAAAGAAAACAGATATACAACGAAATTTCAAAATAAGCACTTTTTCACGCCTATAAGCCAGAACATTAAATAACCACAAATTTTGTTTGAAGCCACATGGCAACATTTTCTTTAGGTTTAATGTGTACGTTTAGGCGTTTTAGTAACTTGAAGCTTACATTGACCCATTAACCCTAAAAAACAAAATGTCGTGGTTATTTTACATTTTGTTTTTTGTAACATATTGACATTAAAAAAAAAGTTGTGAAATTGTGCTTATCGTACGTTTCTGACATGTTGTGTACGTTTTTCGTAGAGACTGGGCTGCATTTTAGCTCTGATGTGGACTTAGGTTTGTCCACTTCTTATCCTGGGTTACTGCTGATCTGTGCAAAGTTAAATTTCTGAATTAACCCCAATTGAATGTGTTCAATGTAAAAGTGTGAAGACACCTAAAAACAGTGCTATGTTGGGTGCATAATAGAAAAAAATACCAAAAACACTAGAGGAAAAAGTGATCTTAAGCAGTAGTTTGACGAGGCTTAGCTTAGTTTGTCAATAGAACAAAAATAAACCACTTTTTTTTAACACATCTTGTAACTTGAAATGGGCAAATCTGCTTACTACAGTCATTCTTAAACTTATGTGGAAGTGTAGTCTTTTTCCAGAGTGGGTGTGTAGTGATAGTGATTTGACTTTTTCAGTAGAAACAGTGTGAGTGCTTCTCTGGGTCAAAAAATTGTACAAAAATCAGTCAGAACAGTCAAGTAGTCTTCAGATGTCCTCAAAACAACAATCACATGAAGGCCAGTCTGAGAATTGTCAAACTCGAAAAAAATGTGATTAGTAGATAGCTAAATATTCTTATAATAGATTTTCCATTAGCCAACTATAGTTAGAGGCACTTGTTGTACATAATAACCTAATATTCTTGCTTTTCTTGACCATAATTTAAAAAATATGTGCTTTTTTAGTACATGTTTGTGTTCTACAACTGCGTAAAAATCAAATTTCCCCACTGTGAGACAAAAAAAGTTCTCCCGTCGTAAATACTCGTGTCCTATTGTTTTCTATCTTTATTAAATGCAGCGTAATCCCATTGCTTTCCATATTGTCATCACATATTGCTGTGAGTGTGACGGAGGATAAAGATGTCTTGTTTGAGCTTAAGCCTGAACATCTGTAAGTCGGTTTGTTCACGAGTGTCACCCACGTACATTCTCCGTTCGGTGACGTGTTTCGTGATGTCACGGTGGTGCTTGTGGTCCGCAGAATGAGGCCCAAATGAAAGGTGTCAGTCCCAATAAATGTGTTTGTCCATGAGGACCATGAGAAGAAGGAATCAGCCGAAGTGATGTTAGCAAGTCTGCAGAGTGAGAACGGATGCATCCAGCTAAAAATACATGAGCTATAATCATAAAGTAAGTCGGAAAATTAAAGGTGCATCATAAATAACTTTTCTCAATGAAGATGTCATACTTGTTCCACTGTATGACATTAAATTACCAGTCTTGTTGAGACCAATTTACAAGTCAGATCTGTGGAGTGACAACATGGGTCACAATGTACTTCAAGAGTTTGTGAGCAAATTTAATGCTATAGAGTGAGACCAAAGATCAAAAGTTATGTGTTCAGACATGAAACTAAAATTACTAACTTTCATGACAAACATCCATGATAGATATTTAACTTTAAAATCTTCTGTCAAGAATCATGGTTTTATTAAAAACATATATTTTTATTATCAATTTCATATTGTATGAAAAGTTCTGTCATCAAGGAATCAAATTCAGTCCAAAATAGGATTTAAATAGAATAGTTGCACTTTAAGTTCTCTGGATGTTATCATCAGTTATCATTTCTGAACTTGTTGGACAAGACACAAGATGGGACACGACACAATTTTCACAAGATAAAAAAGCTAACATATGGTGAGATTTGTATAAAAAAAAAATGTGGTTACAATTTTGCTTCAAATTGAATCATTTTGGGATTTTTTTGTGATTTGATCAATATTTCTCACAATTATGGCTTCTCAAAATGTGTAGCTCATCTATTGTTACCCCGGTCTCACACTGGATCCAGTCCGTACTCTGGTCCGGTGTACGGAGGCTTTCCATTCTTGAAAAGTAATGAGAGCTCTCACACGCGATCCGTCCGGTCCGGCGAGCCGCCGCTCTGCTCCGTACGTCCGTATCGTTTCCGTTTCATTTAGAATTTCCGGACTGCCGGAGCGCTCCGGAGCCCTTTTTGGTAAAGTTGTGAAAAGAAGACACGACAAACAGAAACCAAGCGCTCCGGGTGAAGTGAATCTGGTGTTTTCAAAGTAAAAACATTACGTTTCTGCTACTACAACAAATACAGCAAAATGCTCGACATATACACGACTATTGAACACACAGGAGGCAAATAAACGTCCCGTACTTACCCATTATGCGTCGAAAAATCCAACAGAAAATGAAGTGACGTGAAATAGCCAAAAACACGGCGCAAGTGTTCCTTGTTTACATATCCAGTGCCAGAGATCACGTTAACTCCCTGAAACTCCCAAGTTGAGTGTGAATCCCGTGAATCGTGGTCTCGCGAGGCCAGCAGAGTCCGTGCATACGCATGCATATTCTGGAGGCAGTGTGAGTGACAACCGGACCCAGACGGATCCGGATCTGGATATGGATCTGGATCTGGAGCAGTGTGAGCCCGGTTATTGTTTTCAGACATATCCAAAATGGGGATCACCAATTCCATACAGGGAACACATATTGGTGCTGATCCAAGAAATTTCTCTAGATCAGGTATCGGCTCCATGATATCAGCTGATTATCCACCGACAGTCTTTGATTGGATGTGAATAAGACATATTTACTGGTTGATGTGATCCAGAACGTTCATAATGTTTTAATGTCTCATAATGTTTAAAATGTATTTGCATTATAGGGCCAGATTTATCAAGCATTTGCTCATGTGCAAAACAGGTTAGGGGAGCAAAACCTTGGCAGAGATGACATTTTTCTCTCTCAAACACTCTAAAGAATTTAATTAATCCGTTTTGCTTAGTTTGTTGTATGTGCATCTTCCAATATTAAAGTTTGTGTAAAATGCTCATAAATAACACTGGATTTTTTTTTTTTTATTTTGGCACCCGTACTTTAGCACCTGGCTTGATAAATCAGGCCCTAAGTTTTTACATTATTTGCGCAATAAATATATGGCCAAATTTCTTTTGTTTTGAGAAGAAAATAAAAGCTGTTTTAGTCCTTACACCCATAACAGTTGATATCGGGTTTCAGCAGATACTTAATTCCAAAGTGCTGGTGTAATTAAAAGCTTTTCTTTTGTAAATTATTGTTCTTGAATTCATGCTGGACTTGCAAATCTATTGTTCGCCCAGAATTCCTCAGACAAATTTAGAGTCACTACTACATTTTTGTCATTGCGATTGTCCTTTATGTCTTTCAGTAACAGGTGTCATTTCTCTGAACAATGTCAAACAGCTGTATCTTTGTGCGAGGAAAGCCTTCTGCCTCGCATCACCTCTGCTTTTAGTCCCACATACCAGCACTGATTGTTCTCACCAACTTCTTTCACGTTTTTTTTCCTGCACGAGGCATGAGAGCAGAGCCAAAAATACCATTGTTCGTAGTGACACTGTCGGAGGGGGGCTGCAGCGATGACGAAGTTTGCTGATTAGTGATTTACCAGGACCGAAACAAAGGCTCTGAAATCACAGGAAACAGAACAATCAGAGACACTTTCCAAGAAAAGCATGCGACGGAGGTTAGAGGAGTCTTCGTATCTGATCGAAAATGAGCAAAGCGATGGATTTATGAAAGAAAAGCAAAGATATAAGTGAAAACATGAAGGTATATGCTAGCAGGAGATGGTATCGGTACGAACAGATGTGAGGAGAAAATCTAAAGATGATTGAGTTTGAGTAAGCGCTGACACTAATTATGAGCTGTAGATGGACATTTGAGTGTTGTTGACAGAAAGACAGTCAAAACTAGGAGGACTTAGACCAAGGGTTTGCAAACTGCGGGTCGAGGGCCACATGCAGCTCTTTAAGGACTCAAGTGCAGCTCTTTGCAGTCTGATTTGAGAAGAATTACATTAATAAAGCAAAATATTACTTCTTTATAATGTGAGTATTTCGAGGCCTTTATTAAAGTGTGCTCCTCTGTTACCATGGGTGCTGAAGCAGGAAGATGGAAGAATAACAACTTCTGGAGGCGCCTAACAAATAAACCATTTTACAAAATATTCAAAATTGAATTCAATGCTTCGAATTTGGCAAGCTCCATGTTTTCAAGAATATTGTCCATTTATCTTGGCTGAAATTTCTTTTTATATAGGCTATTATATCACTTCTTTGCATCTAGAATGCACCATGTGCAAGAAGTGACAATTATTCGCTCAAGCATTTCAAAAATAGGTCGACTTTTTGTAAAACCTTTTTGTTTCTGTGTTTTTTTATCATTAGTAACAATAATAATGCATTGGATTTATACAACGCTTTTCTTGACACCCAAAGACGCTTCACATTCTGCAGTATTCATTCATTCCACCTATTGTAGCACAACTGCCCTGGGACAGTGGTGACAGGAGCTGCCATCGGCTCCTCAGACCACCACCAACCATTCACACTCACACCAGATCCAGACTAGGCAATGTGGGTGAAGTGTCTTGCCTAAGGACACAACTAGTTTCTCCTCTGTTTGCCCCACTGTGGCACCTGAGTTCAAGGGTCTCCCATCCAAGCACAACCCAGGCCTAACAGGCTTAGCTCTTGAGATCTGACGGGATCAAGCTTTGACAAGCTGATATCTCTACAAAGAAAAAGGATTTATGGCTCTTAACTTTAAATTGCATTGAAATGTCCCAAAAAGGCTTTGTTGTTGGTAATCATACTACATACTTATATGATGGTAAAACTCTAACTTTTCTGTAAAAAAGATCTGTGGCTAATTTATTTCTCGGACTTGATGTTCTTAATATTTATGACATAAACATCTGTCAAAATTATATTCTCAGTCGTGAGGTCTGTTAACTACACTACTCTCTCGTTTGGTCCAAATGTGTCACATCAAGAGCTGAGTTTTGCTTGTGAATTAGAGGCTGTAAAACGTGGAGCCAGTTTTCACATCTGGCTAATGTGACAACATAAGAAATGGCATTTATAAAACGCTTAAGGAAATCTCTGATATTTCATGCACTTATCATTCTTGTTTTAGTAAGTAAGTAGAATGTATTGCACATTTCACAGATTTCAAAAATCAAAAGTAGTGTTTTCTAAAAGAAGGCAGGCTAAATGTTTCAATCGCACTGCGAGACCAGATAATCAAGTCAACTTTTGCTGCTTTAGGAGAACAGCAGGCAGATAGGGTCAAAAGAGAAATCCAACAAAATAGAGCCATAAGGGGATAGAAATAGTGAAAGAAGTCCAAAGTATTTATGTAGCACATTTTACAGATTGTGCTTTACAAAGGCGCTACACATTACACATGGAATTCAGATTTTGGCGTAATCCTTTATTCAATATGTAAACTATTCATGCACATACAACATATGTTTGTAACTGCACAACAAATTTTATTGTTTCATTATAGATGAAAGCTTTAAAAAACCTTTTGTGTTTTCAAATCAAAAGACTTAACTTTTCTTGTATATTTGCATATTTGCTTGCACTGTAAAAGCAGCTCTTAATTAAACTACTGCATCTGATGATCAAGGTTTTTAATCGCTTGTTAACCCAGAACCAGGGACCAAAAGCAGCACTCTTTCTGACTAAGTTTAGACGCTCCACTCCAAATTTACTTTGCTGTTTATAAAAATGTATTCTAAAGTTGTGCACGTGCCCAAAATGCGGCTTTGAAAATGAAAGACATGCCAAAGGCTCTGTGAGAACCAGGAGTCACAAATACATACTTCCTCTTCTCCTGCTTTAAAATCAGGTACCAAGGCATTACATGTGGTTTCACTTCACCAAGCTGGAATCAGAAAGTGGAAAGATATTCATAAATAAGTAATCACTCATTTGAAATAATCGCTTCAAACTCAAATGTGAACATGTGTGGGTTCTTTTCTCTGACCACTTTTATTACTTTTGATGTGTATTTTGTTTGCAGGTATCATTACTTTTGTGGGTGTCCGATGTGGGCGAAGTGTCGGGCCCAAGACACAAGGGCAGAGTTCCGTCCTGTGTTACTGGGCAGTTGTTTAACCCACTGCACCACTGTCGCCCCCGGAGTGGTATTTGCACAGTTTTAATAAGCGGTCTTTAACTTGACCTTCTGACAATATCTTCTACTTTTACATCAACAAACCCAAACTCTGTGGGGTCTCTCTTTTTCTTCTTCTCTCTTTTCTCTCGCTCTCTCTCCTTAACTCTCTTCCTTTCTCTTTCTCTTTCTTCTTCATCTTTCTGATCACACTTTGCTTATGGTTTCTCTCTATATATTTCCTTTTTATCCCCTCTTTTTTCTTCTTTTTCTCTCCCTTCTCTCTCTCTCTCTCTCTCTCTCTCTCATCTCTCTATGACTCTTCTGTCTTACTTTCCCTCTTCTCTCTCTCTTTTTCCCTTTCTATAGCTCTCTACCTCTCACTTCCCTTTTCTCTCTTCTCTCCTATGCTTTTCTTATCTTCTCTTTTATTTGTCTTTATCTCTCTCTTTCCTCTCTCCTAAGCTCTTCCCTACCTCCTCTCTCTTCTTTATTTCTCTCTCCCTCTCTCACACACAATCTCCTGGCTCTCCGCCTTACTCTCTCTCTTTTTCTGTCTCTCTCTCTCACTCTCTTTCTCTGTCTCTATCTATCTCATGCTCTCTTTTACTCCTTCTCTCTCTATCTTTCTCTTTGTCTCTCTCTCTCTCCTAATCTCTCTCCTCACTCTTCCACTCATTCTCTGTGTCTCTGTCGTCGACTCTTCTCTTCATCACTCTTTTGTCTTTCGTTTTCTCTTTCACTTTTCTTTCTCTCACGGTCCTCTCACTCATGATTTCTCTCTTGTTACCTTTCCATCTTACTTTTCCCTCCTCTCACTTTTTACATTTAGTGCTCTCTCGCTCTTTATCTTTTGCTTTCTATATGTCTCTCTCTTTCATGTTCTCTTTATATCCCTTTCTCCCTCTCCATTTATTTTTCATTCTCGCTCATGTTTTCTCCCTACCCTCCTCTCTCTTTCTTTCTCTCTAGCTGTCTTTTTCTCTCTTTCTTTCTCTCTCTCTCCCCCTCTCTTTCTCTCTCACTCCCTCTCTTCTCTCCTAACCACCAAGACCACCACGGTTCATTAAACTTATTCTGGAGGAAACTACCATCTCCTTCCTCTGCCCCAAAATGGCCGCTCTGTTCCCGCTGTGTCGGTTTGTTGGATTAGAACAATTCCCCACCAGCCCATAATTTGCGGCCTCCTTATAACAGCACCACGCCCTGCTATACATTTCCATTATAGCCCCATTTGAGGGAAGATATTTAGGGAATCGAAGGACACGGACCCTCTGCTTTGGCGAGGAAGAGGTCTGCTTTAGCTTACAATGGCTCTCGTGTTTCTGCTCATTTGTTCGGCGGCAGGTAACGACAGGGTAGGGGATGTGCGGTGGGTGAAATGCTAGGCCCCGTGCAGATGAAGGAGATCTATTTTGGAGTGTAAAGTGATGCTTATGTGTGAGCGGGGAGCCTCTTCCCTCCACAGACAGGACCACTGCTCCAAACTGTGGTGCGAGTGGTGAGAGAAGCATGACGCTGATGATTACAAGGTTCAGATCGTTCACATGAGTTTGAGAGGATTTGAAATTGGTCAAAAGGACAAATATTGTGCAGTTTTTCCTTCAAATGTTCCGGTTCACCCCATCTTTGGAATCTGAAATATTTCCAAAATCAGGAATTGAATTAGAGTTCAAGACAATGATAGTTAAAGGGGCTATACTTGATTTTTTTTTGCACTGCTCATAGTAAGTCCTAATAATTTATTGATTTAAACACGGTGCATCAAATCTCAGAGATCTGCTTATGATGTGACTTTTTTTACATTACAGTCGCAAATGTCTTGTCAGGACCAGCTGAAAGTAACAACAACATAAACGCAGCGTATTATTGTACTTATTTTAAAATGTCTTATTGCTTGAACTTGCTCTTTATTATTTTAACTGATTTCCATAAGAAAACACAAGTAGTCATATAATGATAACTTAAAACACTGTACATTTTAAAAGATCCTCTGAGGCCATGAGCAGAAGGCCAGCAGCCTGGTTTGGGTCCCAACAGACAGCAGGATTGTGTCCTTGGCGGCCCTCGTACGACAGACGTCGGAAGTGTCATAGAGCATGCCAATTGATAATAATCATGTAAAAGCTTGTTTAATCAAACATCTTATTCGTGATTATTTAACGTTTATGAACAATACGAGTATAGTTTAAGAAATCGTCAAAAATAATATTTTTTTGAGGCACGTAAGGTCACGTGTGATGATGCGTTCAAGGATTGAATGGAAGATCAAACTCTACTACACTAGATAAACTGCTAAAAGGCAAATAACGGCTGTGGGTAAAGAATATAGGCTTGTGGATGACGATAGTATTATGTGTTAAAAAAGAAGAACAAAAAAGAGCCTTCATTTCGTTTTATTTAGAAAAAAAAGGGAACTTCCAGACGGATCGGGTCTTCCAGGACGAAAAGGGTCGTGACAGTCCTGTGCTCCAAGGTGCCCAGAATCTTTTCATATTAACTATATTAAGTGGGTCCCATAGGGTTTTCACTTCAGGCCGCCTATCACAAATCAGGGACATTCAGAACAGTGAAAGAAAAATATCTCAATGTCAAAAAAACACAAACTCCATCAAAGAAGTCAGATACTCCTGCTTTAGCACAATGTAGTGTCTTCCTATAAAAAAAAAAAAGCCTTCTCTTTTTCTAGCTCGATTCATCTGCCGTATCCACCTTTCCCAGCCCCAGTAGAGACATGATTTCTGGGGACCAAAACTGGTAAAAACAAATAAATAAATAAATGGACATTACTTTCCTGAATGAAAGAGTGAATGATTGTCTGTCTGGCCACTGTCCAGAGTGTTCCTCCGCCTAAGGCCCAAAGTTACGGATAGGCTTAAGTCACCCAAGACCCTAATAGAAAAAAGCGTAATAAATGAATGGTCCTTGTTACAGAACCTGAAACCATGGAGTTTGCAGTACATACAGCCTTTATGAATTATCTGTGAATTGCTGAAATACTCATCAATTATGCCCTGAACTGCATTATTAGCCCTTTTCCCATGTTTGTTTTGGTTTTGAATATGTAATAGTAACTGCTCTTGTCAGCTGCGAGCCTCCCTTTTCTGTGTTCAGTGTTTTGAAAAGGCTAACCTCATATCGCTCCAGTTGTGCAATGAAACAGGCCGAGAGGGAAAATGCCAAATGAGAATAAATCCCCGCGCAGCCGACCACAAACTCAGCAATAACAAATTAGCTCCTCGCTCTCTCTCTTCTCTCTCCTCTCTTTATGGCTCCCTCTCCCCCTTTTTCTCAGCTATATCATCCTTGTTTACCTTTCAATCCCTCACATCTCTTTACTTTATCTTCCCCCACCGTCCTTTTCTCTTCTCCTGTGTTCTCTCTTTCACTCTCTCTCCACTGTTTCTCTCAATCTCTTTATCTCTCTCTTCATTCCTATCTCCCTCTCTTTCCCTCACAACTGGATTTTTTTCTGCTCTCTTTTGCACCCTCTCTTCTATCTTCCCCTTTCTCTTTCTCTACTTTCTCTCTCTTTGTCTATATATCCCTGTCTTTCTTTCCTTCTGTCTCTCTTTCTTTCTCTGCCCCCTTACTTTTTCCTCTCTCCCTCTCTCTCTCTCTTTCTCTCTCCCTATTTCTCTGCCCCTTCTGTTTTTTATTCTGCTTTCTGTCCCTCTCTCCCTCTCACACTATCACTGTCTGTCTCTCTTATTCTCTCACTCTCTTTCCATCCTTCTGTCTGTCTAACTGTTGTTCTGTCTCCCCATCTCTCTATTTTTCCATCTCTGTCTCTGTATCTCTCTTCCTGCTCCCACTTTCTCTCTTTTCTCCCTCTCTCTCTTCCTCTCTCTGCTCTCTCCATTTTCTCATTCTCTCTCTCCCACGCTCCCACTCTTGCTGCATGTCTCTCTCATTCTCTAACCCTTTTTCCATCTTTCCTTCTGTCTCTCTCACTTTCTGTTGTTCTCCCTCTCCCCATCTCTCTCTCTTTTTCCATCTCTTACTGTCTCTCTGTCTCTGTATCTCTCTCCCTCCCTGCCCTCTCCCTTTTCTCATTGTCTCTCTCTCTCTTTCTCTCTCTCTCACTCCTCTCCTCTCTCTCTCTTTGCCCTGCCTCTCTCTCTCTCTCTCTCTCTCTCTCTCTCTCTCTGCCCTGCCCCTCTCTCTATCTCTCTCTCTCTCCCTCTCTCTCCTTCTCTCTCTCTCTCTTCTTTCTCTCTCTCTCTTTGCCCTGCCTCTCTCTCTCTCTCTTTCTCTATCTTTCTCTGCCGTGCCCCTCTCTCTCTCTCCTTCCTCTCTCTCTCCCTCTTTCTCTCTCTCCTTCTCCCTCTCTCTCTCTCTCTCTCCCTCTCCCTCTCTCTCCCTCCCCTTCTCCCTCCCTCCCTCTTACTCACAGAGATACTCCACAGACACTACTACATGTGTTTCTGTTAATCCTTGCTTCGAGAGACAACAGTGAAATGGGTGAGAATGTGCAGCAGACGTGTGCGGTCCAAGTCTGCAGATCCGGCCTCAGATACTACCGTGAACTCCACTTGACTTTTCAACATGATTAGATGCACAGATTCGGTGACAGATTTAAAAGACAATAGAAACGTCACGAGATTGCGTCGCATGTAATAAAAAGGATAATATGGGCAGTATTTCTTCCACATGATAGAAGGAGGTCTTTGGTATGTTATTCCAAGACCTACAACAGACAAGACTATAGACAAAACTATTACCTCAGATCTGCACGGATTGGGTTTAGACACAACTGTGTGCATCAAATTACTCTGGTGAAATTATTGCTTTCAGTTGCCTCAGAAAATTATCATTATTATTTTTTTAGTTTGCTAGTTCACCCCGATCTCACAAGAAAGCGTATATATACCACAAGAAAATAGAACATTTCAATAGTGTTTGATTAGTAAGATTTCGTATTTTTTTGTGTAAATATGACACGCGTTGAAGCCCCCATTTATTTCTGTGGTGGTTCTAAGATGTGTTAAAAATAGGTATATTTTACAAAACCCTTATCCCTCACCTATTCTCAAGCCCCAGCCCCAAACTTACCCATTTTATCAACTTGAAGCCTAAGCTTACCCGTTTAAAATGTCCCCATGTGGCTTCAACCAAAACTCGTGTTTATTTTACGCTTTTTCATATGTGCAATATATACAGCGTAACATATATGCGCCAAAAATATGTGAGATTGTGCTTATCCAACACTATGGTATATATACGCTTTACTGTAAGACTGCGTTGGCTTGTTGGAAAACACTGACCAATGTGTAGTAATTTTAGCGCCATTGTTTCTTTAGTTATTGTAGGTCAATTGTGTCCAAACTATTGCCAGGGGGCAAATGCGGTTCTTGGACCAAGTTTTTGTGAACCTCAGACTAAATTTCTAAATTGGCACAGATTGCAAAAAGCAGAGTTTAATAATGTAAGAAAAATAAAGGATCAAAATGTTATTAAAGGTTGTATAGAGGATTTTCAAAACAAATTGTTAATTTGCTCAAAAATCAGTTAGTAGCCTACAGATTTTTTTTTAAATGACAAAAAGAATCATGAAAATATTTAAACTGTAGATGGTGAGTCCAATAAGACATGAGCCAATAGAAAATGAGGTATCTCTTTATCTATTGGCCTATTAACCTGTCATTCATACTCACTATGTTCCAAAGCAGCTCCCTGGTCCAATAAACAGGAGGGTGTGGCTATTGGTTGTAAAACATGTGCCTCATTTGAAAAACAGCAACAGTTGCTGGATTTATCTTTCCTTGGAAAATCCTCCAAACAATTTTTAAAAGTGTGGTACTTTAGCAAAATTTACTACACTCCATCTTTTGTGGCCTTCTGTATGTTTCAAAATGTGGCCCACGGTGAAAAAAGTTTGAATGCACTCGTTATTAATGTTCTTTCCTCTAACTACAAGTTTTTAAACTCATACCTTGACAAACTATCTATTTACTACAAATTAGTTCACAGTGTACCCTTACTGATGTTTTTAGCATGTTAATGGAGGCTACTGCCACTTACTCTGGCCTTTGAAAGTTGTGAAAACCACTTCTATACTCAGTGTGTGGCTCTAAATGGTAAAATGAATAACTTGAATTCAAATTTTTTTTATTGAATGCCTATTTGTAAATGTCCAACTGTTTAATATATAAGAACCTGACTGTACCTCATATAGCTCATTTAGATATGGATTGCTAAAAGTAGTTGCTCTTCTGCGGTTTTTGTTTCGTAAAAATAGCTCTCTGGGGGAAACCTCAGAATCAGCAAATCCCCATATTTTGGTTAATAGTTGAAACCCATGACAAAAGCAAAAACATGTAATTGTGTAATAGAAAGGCCCCACCCAACTCTGAGAATAAACCAAAGTTGTTCATTGCAATCACACTTTGCATTCGCAGTTCAAATACAAACATATACACGTGTCCATAGCCAATCAATGAACAATCGAAGGTTGTTTGCATAACTGTTGAGGTCTAACTTACAAGCCAACAGGTGCAAACAAATATCTTTATAGGACCATATAGAACCCTGCTGTTAAACTCTATGTGACTCGCAGCTGAAGAGAGAAACTGTGATTGTTGACTGCAAACATGAAAGCCGCGAAGGGTTTGCATTAACCGTACAACTCACAAACACACGTGCCCGCGAAACACACACAGCAGGAAGCGCTGGCCAAACTGTGACAAGATCCACGCTACGAAAAACAGGAAGTGGTTAGCAGCTGCATCAAACCAGAGTCGCAGCAGCCAACAGCACAACTCGATGTGAGCCAGTGAGAGAAGAGCAGGAGGTGTGAGCAAGTCCACTTCACATTCATATTTACTGAACCCTACATGTGAAATAAAGTTGTCAACATTCATTTAAAACCAACGTAATTTTGTCACAGTTGTGCTCACAGCAATTTGTCAAACTTTGTTGCAATATCGCACAATGTGGTAATTCTCAAGGTAATGAAACCCACACTTTGGCAGAGGTTTAGCTAACCAGCTTGCAGAGCAGGCAATCGCTTGTGGTCACAATTTTTAAAACGACAGAGGACGCTGATTTCAGGAGATAAATGTCATAATAAATGTTATTGACTGTAGTTTCGTTCTTTGACCACAGCAGGTGTTTTCTTGACCTTTGTCGTGGGTTCATCCGTTCAGCAACTTAAATATCCTGAAGTTTGAAAGAAGAACTTTACTGGAAATTAGAGGCATCTTGTGATTTTTAAGGTCAAACAAGTCACACTTGTAATGGCACTGCTTGGTTATTAAACTTTTCTTGGTTAAGACAGTCAAACATGTGCCTTGACAGAGCAAAATAGTCAGGACAACAAGTAATTCTCAGGGTTTCTGATTACAATTCTTAAGCTACAGGTTGATTTCAGAAGATAAATATCATTGAGATGTTTCTGTATTGGCTGCAGTTCATTCTTCACTATAATGTTTACATCATGCACATTTTTTTTTTTGAAAGATTGACCTGGGTATACTTTGGCAGGCTAGAATGTAGTCACACAAAATATCCAATGTGCAAATCTGTTTTAGTAATGTTAGTAACTACTGCTGTTGGATTTGTGATGCTCCCCAAATTTCCAAACCAGAACTAAAGAAGGACTCCACCTTCAAGTAAAAGAAAAATAAAAAAGTATATAGTATTGTAATATTTGGAAGGTCTATGGAGGGTCTGTTTGGCCCCAGGGCTTTAGAGTTTGAAAGCAGAAGAACTACCTACAGTTTATAGGCAGCTTGTCGTTTTTAAGGTCAAGAAGAACAGAAGGAGATGTGATCTGGTCATATACAATACAGAAAAGGCCTTTGTGATATTTTGGTTGAGCCCCAACACATTCTTGCAATGGCACTGCTTCGAAGTTGTTCTCGGTTGAAGACAATTCAACCATGTACCTACGACAGTCAAGATGTTGATACTACTTAAATTGCAATTTAAAAATAGACGGAGAAGAACTATTCAAAAAGAAGAGCTATCTTTATGTATGCTTTTAACATTCAAACATTCTATAGTAGTTCAAGTAAAGAAATGTTACTACATGAGGTCAACTCTCTGATGAAGTTGTAAGTAAAAACCATCTTTTTTTAGTAAATAGTTTAGTAAATATGTAAATAAAACATCGAAGCATAATTCTAATACAGACTTTTGTTTCAGGATTGTCCAACTGAGATCGCAATCAATCACTTTTTTAGGGGAGTTTTCAAGGAGGAGGGAATGGGAGGAGCCTATTGTATGTTTGTAGTATCGAGCTGAGAAAGCGACATAAAAAAACAGCGGTTACCACAGAAATAATGACAAATCTGCCATGACTGTTTCATAGGACTTAATTAGCCAAAATTTTATTTCAGAAGTGAACACAACCCAGTCATGGAACAACCCAAAAAACTGTTGGGTCAAAACTGGTAAATGTATCGCTCTGTAGTGTCAGAATATGGTTTATTACCTCTACTTTAGTATTTAGCTTGGTAAAATTGTTTATTACGACAATGTACAATTACAGTTACCACAATGGCAAACATGCTTGTACCAGATTCTAGCAAACTTCACAAAGAAAGACCCAGTGTGACCCAGGATTCAAAGCCAGGACCTTTTTGTCAATAAATATCCCATAGAGAACACATATTCACTGAAAATGGGTCACTGTCTAAAAGCGTGTATCTTCCGCTCTCTTTGTTAGACAGCTGTACTTTAAACGTCACTATCTAAATGCTTCTTCTGAACATCATGTCTCTTTCTGAGTAAAGAATGTCAAAACTGCACGATATGTCAGACAGGTAGCTCCGCATTAGCAGCTTACTTGGGATATGTCTGACTAACTAATTGTTGTGCCTCTGGTAAAACAAGCAGCTGTTTTAGGAATGTCATTCAGATCTGAAGAAGGCTCAGAGAGGAGTCTTTCTTCCAAATGAGTGGTCCACAAGAGGGATCAGCTTGTGTCTAACCCCCTGGACTTCTGGAGGTGAAGTGTTAGCGGCTCAGACTTTCACAACAAAAATAACAACATGGTCATTAAGTCATTTGGGATTTGGGTTTGCTCTCTCTACTAGTTCTTCTGAAGCTTAAGATTATTTTAAAACTGTTTAAATTTTCTCCTGTTAATTCTTCAGTCAATTAGGGTGACTAGATTTTCATATTTCAAAACTGGGATGCACCCGAATGAGGGTTAAAAGTAAAAATAAAATATTAAAAAGGCTGTATGCAGTCAGTCAATTCTTATCTGTCAGTGGACAAAGTTTTCTCAATTTTGACAAAACAAAAGACAATATATACAGTACTGTATTTACTCCAGCGAGGTTTTAAAATGGTCTCAATTGGGACAAATTTAAGGTTCTGGTTACATTTATTGGGAAAAGGGAGACAGCACTTAAAAATATGGACTGTCCGAGGTTTTTTTATTGTACATTTGCTTTGCATTCGGAAGAGCGAGTGGCGGAAAAGGTGCAGCGGCCCTGAGGCTCACTCCAAATGTAAGTGCCTGTACTCTATGACAATGACAATACATCTTTCTGTTCTGTTCTGGTCCTACCTCAGTCAATTAGTATCTGATTTTCTATACTTTTGAGAGCCTTACAACCGAAACATAAAAAACTCAAAATCAGGCTCATTTAGATGTGCACATTCAATCTGAGAATCTTGCTTTATCCAAGGAAACAACAGCAGTGTGGACAGATTACGGATTCAGTTGAATGATGATCTTGGTGGGAAAACTTTCACTTCTGAATCACTGCCACTCCTTGACCCTCAATTTTTGTCATATCTTGTTCTTGCTTTTTTTTTAACAATGATTCGGGCTTAATAGCAACTTATTTAAAGGGGCCTATTATGTAAAATTCTATTTGCATGTTTGAGAACCCTTGTATTGCTCTGTTTTGACCTACCACCTTTCTCTCCCTCTCCAAATAGAGGGGGTCCTCCTCTTGCATGTTTCTATGAAAAAGCTGTTCCTTAATCTGTATTTTTCACATTTCATATTTGAATGCATATCTTCATTAAAATGTAGTATGCTTTTAACTTTCTATTTCTACAGAATTGTATAGTTGAGTTTTCACCTCCAGAAAGTTACACAGTGCACCTTTAGGTCACTGTTTATTGATATTATAAATGATATTCTTTTCAAATTTCCCTGTGCAATGATGTGTTTAGGTTAAAAGAGTGTTTCTCAAACTGTGGTACCACTGTTTGTGCTCAAGCTGGGGTAACTGAAATCCTCTGCAGTTTCAATATAGTTTGTTTTGCTCGTCTTTTGTGCGAAGGATCTATTAGAACTATTTTTCTTACCATTGTTCTAAACTCGATTTTGTTTAATTTAAACCATTCTGAGCTCTAATTTAGGCCTAAAAGAGTCTGTGTTTGGATCTGGTGGTGCTTATAGAGCCGAATATTATAGTAAGTACTTTGTGTGAAAAGCTCGAGAAGCACTGGGTTAGAAAAACATTCTTCTCACCTGTAGCGTCTTACCTTAATCCTGTGTTACTATGGACTGAGTGTCAAAGGCTTAAGACAAAGCAGCATTTGTGAAAACTGAGTGTGACGGTTGAGTTAAGTCGAGATGGTGGAGATATGCTCAGGGCAGAGATGGTCAGTCAAGGTTAAGACTTAAAGAAGGATTCAGAGACACTTTGAGGGAGCAGCCTCTGACCTTTGACCTCTGGTGGTGTAGAGAGGTCTGAAAGATGTGGACGAGAAGATAACAGATAATAGGTGGGATAAAGAGAACTGACAATAGCTCATTTAGGAGGATACAAATCTGCAAAACCAATTCAACACTACAAGCACGTAATATTTAAACAAGAAGATTTTGATTACTCAACTTTGAACAAAGCATTATTTATAAACAAAAGTTAGCTTGAGGAAAGACAGACGTTAAAACTATAGGCACAAGATAATTTTAGAGCAACAAATGATTGAATGGAGTAGTGTTTCTGAGTGTGTTGTAAACTATGAAGAGTATTTGAGTTCATGACTATTTCCCATGTGGACAGATGTTATGTTGGATTTCAACACTCTGCAGTGGGAGTACGAAGTCATACATACCAAAACACTAAACAGAATCTATGTGTCAGCTAAAAGAGGAAGATATTCCTCTCTGTAAAGTACCTCACATCTGTGTACAGTATTTATTAAACTTCTAACTAAAAAAACATGTATATGGTAAAAAAATAAAGGTAATAATCATAAAAAGGGGTTTGGATTTGCAGCCCAGTCTCAGAAGAAAGGATGTACAACAAAATGTCAGAAACATACAATAAGTTAGCAATGTTACAAAAAGCAAAACATAAAATAATCTACAATTTTGGTCGAAGCCATGTGGCAACATTTTCTTTGGGTTTTACTGGTAAATATTAACTTAGCCCAAGCCCCAGTCCTAAACTTACCCATTTTAGTAGCTTGAAGCCTAAACTTACCGTTAAACCCGCTAAAACAAATGCCGCTACATGGCTTATTGTACGTTTTTGACATTTCATTATACATCTTAGTTTTCTTCTAAGACTGTGTTGACCTTTTGACGTCCAAAGATTTTCTTTCATTCTTTCATTTTCTACCATTTGTTCTTGTTTAGGGTCCCGGATGACTGGAGTAGCTTTGGGCCTTAGGCAGGGGAACAACCTGAACTGTGGCTCAGGTTGTCACAGGAATAACATATAGAAAGAACATCATTCAGTGTATATACAGTGATGCTCAATTAACCTAAACATGCATGGTTATGGAGGTGAGAGGAAACCGAAGTACCCAGAGAGAACCCACGGAAACACAGGGAGAACATACAAACTTCATCCAGAAACTGTGAAATTGGCTCGACCCAGGAATCAAACTCAGGATCATCTTATTGGCCAAAGTGCTAACCACTCTGCCACCATTCACCTCAAAAAGAGTATGATATGGTGTTTTAGTCTACATTCAAGACCAAAGCAGCAGACATTCAGAGCCTGACTTGTCTTATGCACCTCCATGACAACTTTAACCAAGCACATATAACAGTGTTTCTGATGAACACTGAACGTCCATCACACAACACTATAGCAAAGGTGGATCAGCATGTCTTTTAAAAGCCATTACAGTCCAGATTTACAGTTCTCAAAACTCTGAATGATAAAAACATGTGTTTCTCTGTATACATTTCTCATAAAACATTGTGCCGCGAGATTATAAAGGTATATTGGTGTCTTACCTAAAGACATGACTTTCTTGTGCTGAGATTTTACTGAGAACTATTTACTTAATGTTTCATCTAACATTTTAGCCTCTACGTTAAGCAAAAAATAATTGTCTAATATAAAAGTCAACTTTTTTGTTGTCTTTATCTATCTATCTATCTTACCATAAGACAAACATTGGCATAAATCCAATAAATACAACTTCTGAACATATTTTGTGGAAACTTCTCTGATGCATCAGCTAGTTTCATTTCACTTCGTGGAAATCGTCTATTATTGTACCAATTTGGGTTTATTCGCTGTATGATGGTACTTTATTGCTAACCAATCACTGCTCTCAAATAAATGTAGTCCAGGAAGTAAAGTGTAAAATGTATGTCATCATTAATCGTTGCAGTTTCTGTATGATAAACTTAAAAATTACCTGTACAAAAAGTTAAAGCAAGTAACTTTTTCAGTTGTAAATTTGACCACTGTGTATTGCCTGAATTGAATAATTAAGAATTTTATTTCTAATCAGGGGCTGAATACAGCGCTCTGATTGGCTGTGCTTGGGTGGTCCTCTCCAGATTTGTTTTGCAGTCTGTAAAAAGGAGTTTATAAGCCATAATTACAACCAAAACAAACACATGTCAATATTAATCATGTGTTTAAGGATTTAGGAGAGAAATTGTCAGTTATAAAACCTACATTTCCAGTGTGAAAATCAGCTACCCCATCTTTATTACTTCACATGAAGTCAAGGGATTAACACCGAACTGGGCAGCATTCTCTTCTTTTAAGTCTCTTCTTAAAAATGTCTTTACTGAAAATTGTAAATATCATTCTTCAGCTAGATATTTTATTTTTTATATGTTTTATATGTATCATGGGTTAAATGATTAACTGATTTTGTACAGTGGTGCCTTTTGGCCAGGTCTCCCTCAAAAAAGAGATTTATCTCAACGGACTTCCTAAATAAAGGTTACATAATAAATAAATAAAAAAGAGAAAAACATTCAGTCTCATTTCTCAACTCGTGTTGGGCAAACACAAATTTTTTTCACTGTTTAGCCAATTGTACTTCCTGTTTTTGGGAATCGTCTGCAGTTCTGCGATACCTGATCTAGATGCTGGAATGAAATTAAAGAGTGGTCTTTATGATAAAAGATTACCAGTATGTAGGTATCTTTTTCTTCTTTCTGTACAATATTAACCTTTGTCTTTTCCCCACTATAGCTTTTTGGTTTGCAACAAAGAAGCTACAGACATTCAGAGCATGACTTTTCTCTTGCACCTCAATGACAACTTTAACCAAGCACATATTTTACAAACAGTGGACTGACGAACACTAAACGTCCGTCAGACAACACTGTGCCAAAGTTACATCAACATGTCTGTCTTGTAGCAATAACCCTAACCACGCAAACCTTGACCTTAGCACATTAGAAAAACATACACACAACCGGGACGCTATGCAGACCGCTAATAACAACTATTCCAATGTCATCCTTTTGCTGCATTATGAGCATTTCTTCGCTGATACACTCCAGATCTTGTCTCCTTTTCTTTCGCAATTACCAAAAAGGCACTATAAATTACCGGGAAGGCCCCCTTTTTCAGGAAGTCTACGGAGCAGCCAAGATTACAGCCTAGATAGGAGGATTTGAAGGAGTTGAGACAAGGGCCAGTTTGAAGTGAACCAGTCGGGTGAGGTATACCTAATTACACCCCAGTTGAAGTGTTAAATAGTGCAGTAACTAGTGTTTTGGGGGCCTTTATGGAAGCCAGGTGTAGTAAATAAATCAATTAGTGTGGTTAAAAGGAGCCTGTACTCATGGGGGTCGTGTGTGTCTCTTGTAATGTAGGAGATGTCTGCCTAGTTTCTGTTCTGGTCTAGTGGTAAAATACACTTGGAACGTAAATGGAGCTGATATTTCAAATAATTGAGAGACTGATTGGTTCAAAAACTTGGTAAAGAGAGATGCTGTGTTTCAAATTTGAGGTGGTGGTCAAAACTGTCAAAAGTGCAGTTGTTTTTGGAAGATGTCTGGGTATTTTCTTTGTAATTATTAGTCAAAACAAAAACAGCATTATTTTTTATATCTTCATCAGAATAAACTTAGATTATGTATTTTTACATGCATCAATAAAACATAACATCATATGTTATATTATTCTGTTGTCAGTTAAAAGGTACAAATTAAAGATGCTGTGCCTGAAAAGTATCTCTATAAAGTTTGTCATAGTTGCTCATTTACCAAATGAGCTCAACAGTGGAAGATCACCCTGGTTCCAAAAGTAAATTCCCCATTGTAAAGTGCCAAAAGCTTTTAGAAAAATTAAAAATGTTAAGAGACATGTCGCGGGCTAGCTAGCAATGTGCTAACTTAGTTCCACAGCACAGTTGTTTTCAGTCTAAAAAGTACATATATAACTTCAAATTCAGCAAAATGCCTTAATAACTTTGTTGTTGCAGAAATGGATTTTAAACAACAATGTAGGTCTTACACCCTTGACTCACCACATAGCTGATTAGCCTCAAAGACATTTTCAACCTTTTAATTTATTTATTTTTTCTAAACCCCTATGGAGATTGAACGTGGGAGCCTGAGATTGTTAAACCAGGAAGTGGGTGGTCACTGTTGAGCTCCATAGCACTGAGAGCATGAGTGAATGAGCACTTTAAATAACTAGCAGAGGAAGGAGCAGAGCGTAAGTCTGAAGCTAGCATGAGCATGCTAACAGCATAAACTTCCTGCTTTGAGTTAAACGTTAAACACCTTATTTTCCAATGAACTACTTTAAAATATAGAATCTTGTTAAAGTAAGTGAAAATTAGTCCACAGTGTCATGTTCCCGTCTAGTAATGTATTGTTTGTTCACTACAAGCCATGAAGTTGTTGTTACCATTGTGGCTAAATGTTGTTAGCATAACGACACACTTCACTTTTAAAAGTACTTAAAAGAAATCAAGGTAAGAAAATAAATCAAAATTGGGTAAAGCACCAGTTTAGTGAGAATTCTGTTCACTTAAAGACTCGGTGTATGCATGCTCATAGAAAATATTGGAAGCGTAAAGCATCCTGATGTGCGCTGGTCTTACGTGAAGGTTGAGGGAAAGTCTCGATAAGAATATTAAAATGTTTTTGTGCATCATAAAGTCAGCAATGCATTGTTCCTCTGGGTGAAACTGGAAACAGCTTTTTGCTTGTGTAGAACTTATTTGATGTGAAGATCAAAAGCTAACACACGTAACATTTATGCTGACACTCGCAGCAACTTCAGTTTGTTTTTGGTTTTCAACAAAGTGACAGATTTGACTTTATTGCATGAAAAATCAAGCACAACCACTTGAAAACAAACTGTGAAAAATGCAGAGAGTAACATTTCTGATGTTAGGTGAAGTTATAATATCTTAATGGATAACAGCCGGTTGCAGACCCTTCAATAGAAAAAAAACAATGTTGCAGTTTCAAATCTCAGTGAAAATCATTGCACTTGCACTTTGTACAAATTACAAATCAGGTTACAATGGTGGATTCAGCAGAGCCACAAGAGAAACTGCTGAAAGGAAACCACTCTCTCCATTGAGGTAACACACACTTCACACATGAGCCATTTGCACTGGTTAGACCCACCTGTTTAACCCTTCCCTCTCTCCTCTACACATCTGCAGCACCGTTTCACTGTTATTTTGTCTCAGAGTGAAACTGGGGCCAGCTCAGAACCCGATCGCAGCGCGTGCCACCCTTCCAATCGAACAGGAACTCGTTTGTTTGTCAACCACAGCTTGTAATCGCCTCAGTGTTTTTGTGACCAAACCTTCAAATCTAAATTACTCAGATGCAGAGCACCTGAACACTCCCATTAACTGTCTGTTAACTGTATCGAGGAGCACAACTGTCACACCCAGCATCTCACATGGGATTTAAAGTACCAAATGTGCACAGTCACCTTGGGTTTTTAATGTTTAAACATGCAAACATGTCCTCTCATGTTGCAATTTCCATTATTTTAACAAAAGGCAAATCAATACAGCACCAGTGTGAACTCAACTGCAACCAATAAGCTTCAACTATGGATTGATAAGGGTGTATAACTTAATGCAAAATAATCAAATAAAAGTTATCATTATGGTCTTGCATCTATGTTAGAACAAGACTACACATAGGGAAATTTGTTTTCTACATTTTTCAGTAACATTGAGGCATTTCCTCTCATGGAAAGCAGTGCTGGGGATAGCATCTTCTGGGCTTGGTCAGGACTGTAGTTCGACTTTAGTTGGAAGGTGATGAAGCCCTCTGAGGCCCTCCTTTACCTTCACAAACAATCCATTGATGCAAAACCACATGGCCTTGTGTGTGCCAGGTTCAAAGGGGATCATTAGGACTGAATGTGAACTGTCCTCCATAAGAGGACTGCGTCAAAACAGGACCAAAGTTGGACCAAATGCAGTATGAGGTTAATGAATAAAGTAAGTGCTTTATAATGTATTAAAACATTCCCAGAAGCCCAGAACCCTTCCAATCATCTAACCCACAACCATCTATAGTCACATGGACATGCCTTGCCTCTTGCCTTGTACACACACACACAGATGCACTAAAAATGCATTGAAATATATTCTACTGGAACAATTCGGGGAGCACCATCAGTGGAGCTCTCAACTTCTGGTGATTGCTCTACTGATGGTCAAACTCATACCCTTCTTGGATAAGGTTTTGCTTCTGAGATTTTCTCTTAAAAACAACATTCTGTGACCTTAAAAGGTCAAAAGCCATTATAAATATATATGTGTGAATATATTTTCTTTTGCTTCACCAATCCATTTGCTTTTGCTGCCATTTCAAGTTTCATCTACTTGTGTTAGTAATGCTGTAGATCAGTGACACGTCTTGCCTAACGACACAATGGCAGTATGAAGTGAAAGCAACTGGAATCAAAACTACAACCTCTGAGTGATTTGCAATGCTCCAATATCAGTCCACATCCTTAATTCTTCTTTATTTCAAAGTAAGTGAAGCCCTTAAAAGACAAAGTATGCATGAAGAATACAACATTAAACAAAACACAGAGGAAAAAGCTTTGCATTTGCTGTGCATCTTGTTTCATTGCATTTGGGTGTGTTCCATTCAAACATAAACAACAAATGTTAAAGTAGGTCTGTGGGTTTTCTTAGCAAGCAGCAAAAGCCACAATTATTGATGTGGCTTTGGTGCTCGTTGCACTACAGAAAACTCAACAACCAACTACCAACCAAGCCTCTGAGCAAATGTGCACAACTTTTCTCCTTAACAACAAATCTGGCAAACAAATCAGCAAACAACATAGGCTAGTTTCTCTGTTTTAACAATGCAACTGCTTTGGTTGTAAATTTGAAAACAAGATTGTAACTTGCACCAAACCAATATCTCTTAATCTTACACGTGAACTGTGCCAAGTCACTTGCAAGTTTGCAGAATGACTTTGCATTGTAACTTGCAACCTCGTGTAATCTGTGGTCAAATCTATGCTTCAATATTTTAAAATCCTCTCAGGTTTTTCAAAATACAAAGTTCGGGCCTTGTTGCAGTGTTATGGTTTGTGGTCACTTGGTTTGGTGTAATATTTAGGGTTAGAGTCAGGTTAGAAAGTTTGGGTCTGACAGGAACGGTATTGCACAAAAGGCTTAGAAATTTGAGAGCTTTGGACACTTGTCTCATTATATTTAACTTTTTATCTGAAACTGTAAATATGCATTAGTACATTGTCCTCAAACTGGGTGTCCACTGCATGATCTTGACCATTTGCAATCGAATATTTTTGATCACAATGAAAAACTTGAGTTGTGGCTCAAAATTGTAGGTTGTATGTACTTGGTCAAGTGTCGCAGAACTGCAGTCGGTTCCTGAAACAACCAATCAGTGAACAAAAATTAAGGGATCTTTTGGCCAAAACCAACCTGAATTAAGTAGTTGAATTTGATATTGTACTTTGTAAGTTCATCACGCAGATATGAATGAGCACTGGAACATATATTTACACTCTATTTCCTGAACTACACTGATGTGTTTGGACCAAGCCCTGGTGATCCAATGTGGTGGGTGCTGTGCGTCAATGGCTTTTGCTCACTGGTTTTCGCTGCCATATTGACTGATAGCCTTGGTCTTTTGCTAGCTGCTGTACAGGCACATGTGCTGTTGTGTTTCCCCCATGATTCTTTGCGCGACGAGCGGGAGGAGCGCAAGCCGAATTGAGCAGAACAAAGCCAAAAAGTGCAGGCCTGACCGTTCTAACCAATCATAGTTTGTAGAGCAAGCAGCAGAAGTCTAAAATGCTGTTTTCACACAAAACTAAAAAGTTTTGAACTGAAAAAAAAAAGTTTAAAAACATTGAAAACAGGTAAGAATTGCCACAAGATCCAACAATTTTTAAAGCTGTAGATACTCTTTGTGTTGAATACGAGCAGTTCGTTTTTTTATTGAAATCTAAGAAAAAGAGAGATTTTTCTGTACCTGAATGGTCACTTGTTTGGTTGTAGCACTTGATGAAATAAGATGTTTTTTAGCTATGGCAATGGCATGTCCAAATGTTGAAATAAATCATGAGACTGGATTTCTTTACTTACTATTAAAGCAAACTGTTGATGTAGAAGTTCATTCCTGTTGAACATTAAATGTAAATGTCATGAATACCTGTACCTCTTCTCCAGTCCTCAGAAGATATCATGAATCCCATCTCTGTCCCGGCTGGAGGCTGCTGTGTTTTATGGCTGTTTGTGTCTGTGCTTTGAGATACAATCTACAGGTTAAACTATCTTCCACATCTTTACCTCCATCTCTGACGTGGGAAGGAACCAGGCTGACCCTTAGTCACCTCCAACTGCTTTCAGATCCTTCAGTGACTGTCCACGTACAACACAAGTGGACCTGCTTGTAGTTTAGTTTTAATGTGGTGAATGTGCAAATTAAGATTTGGTTTGAATCCTTTGTATAGCATTATTCATTATCACCAGAACAAAATAAGTAAAGGGCGGTTGGCGCAGTTCAAGATCAGTGAAATCCGGACTGACAATGGCTTTCGGAGAAAAAGGATTACTCTAATGTGCATCAATCACTCTAAACACAACCTAGAGAAATAAATTAGATGAGTAAACATATTACAGCTTACTTCCTGTTAAGTTCTGGTTTAATCTTTGTCACGGTCATTCTTGATTTTAATATTAATCTAAAAATTGACAAAATCATAAACTTGGCCAACTCCAAGCCTCAGACCTAAACTTACCCATCTTCAGACCCAAACTTAGCTATTAAAATCAAATTAAACCTCCTGTGTGGCCTTAATGAAAAAGCATGTCTATACAACACCAAAAAATGAGCGTAGGAAAGACACGCTAGAAAAGGAAGAAGCATCGCCATGACACGCTATTTTTCATGACGTGGTATAGACACACAATCCCTGAGAACATGTTGACTAACTTGCCAAATGTTTCTGATTTAGATTAAAGTTAGTTTAGTTTAGGTTCAGTCTAAGTAACTTAGATTGAATTTAGCCGTGTTCCCCAATCAAGCTATGCTACACCACATTACTTTGTATTGGTGGCTATGCTAGCTATTTACTTAGTTAAGTCTGGGAATGGTATGCTACCCGGGTCATGACATAACTGTGTTGGGGGAAAAGACGCGTTACTGAGTCAGGTTAAATATTTGGTGAGTGATACCAACTGTAAAGAATCTGGGAAGCGCTTCAGGGCAGACGACAGTGGGAAACGTGGACTTAACACTGAAATTACACTGTGCCGAATGAAATCCAAGTTTAAAAGTAGACATTTCACTTAGTTTTAAACATAATTGCTCTCCGTCTCATCTTAAGCTGGTTTCTCATAGTTTTATAATCCTGCTGTGTTCTTGTCATACCAGACGTGGATTCTTCATAGATTCCCAGACACTTCACGACCTTTTGAACTCTGACAATGTATCACCTCCCACTTTGGTTTTCACTCCAAATTTATACAGTCACATTGCCTAATTACTACTTCTTATTTCAACAGTAAATGTTACGTTCTTGTGCAATTATGAATGAAAAATGTTTTAAATTAAAAGCACACAATGTAATATTTTTGTTTTGCCTGGAATATTTAAGAGCATGGTAGAAGCAATCCACATCTCTCTGCAAACAAGCCGGTGATGCCTTCAGGTCAATTTACAGGTCAGATCTGTGGAGAGATGACCCCACTCACGGGAAGAATGCAGGTATTTCAAAGTATTTGTTAGCAGTAAAACAGTCATGATATAAATGCTAACTGGAAATGTTCAGGGTAATTCAGTGGCACTTTCAATTGGGTTGCCATTAGATTATTTTGACTGGTAATGATTTCTAAATGTTTGAAATGTAGTTTATCAACACTGTAAAACTTTAATTGGCACCAACATCCGTATATTAACTTATAAAGTATAATGAAGTGTTTAATATGCAAAAGTATCTAAGAAGAAAACACAAATCAACATGTAAAAGTATCTAAGGAGGTAACACAAATCAATATGTAAAAGTATCTAAGGAAGGTAACACAAATCCTTTGATGGAATATCATTATTGGTGTGAACTTGTCAGGACCAGCTCGTTGACCTTTGCTGCAGGTTTTTATGTGGTGCAGAATTTGGGGGAGAGTGCCACACAGAGGGAGCGAGCAGCTTCATTACATTACGCACAATGCCAGGGATACTTGTATCAGGTTGAAGCTTTACAGTTAATTTCCATCTGTTGTCCTGAGCGAAGGGAGTAAAACCTACACAGAGAAAGAAAGACCAGAGAGTCGATCCCAGGTCCTTCTTGCTATGAGGCCAGTGCGCAAACCACTGCTAGCCACTCAGCTCCTGTGCCCAAGCTGACCAAGTGTGCAGTGTCAAACCAAGAGGATTGTAGGCGGACATCAACTTTAATCTATCTTTATTTTTCTTGTAATAAGACAGTTGTAATAAGCTAGGTGCTTCATTTTCTGTTTCTAGAAACACAAGGACATTTAACAAGAGCAGAGAAAGAAAAGGCAACACAGGAAAACTTAAAATCCGCCATATCAGACCACTGCAAAAGAGAAAACCACATTATGGACTGGGACAATGCAAAAATAATTAGAAAGAAGAACACAAATACAAACGATGGATACGAGAGGTTATTGAGTTAAGGAAGCGAGGCACAAAGGATCAACAGAGATGAAGGAGCTTTTTCTTTGGCTCACACTTGGGACTCACTTCTCCAGAGACCACCAGGCGGGGGCAGACGTGGTCAGTCTGACAAATCTGTCAAACTGGCCACGTCTGGGATGATTCTATAAGAGAGACGTCACAACACCAGACGTCACCTCTGACGAAGGCGGAAGTCCTGCCGCCGAAACTGTCAGGTAAATGAGCACCTATAGCTTATTACAACTGTCTTATTACAAGAAAAAATAAAGATTAACTAAAAAGAAGACAGAATGAATTTTCCAAATATAACATCAACTTTAATGATCTTCTTAATCATCTTAAGCTTATTTAAACTTATATTATGGTTTACCTGTGGCCAGTGGTTAGCGCTTTGGCCTCATTGCAAGAAGGTCCTGGGTTCGATTCCCAGTCGACCCGAAGCCTTTCTATGTGGAGTTTGCATGTTCTCCCCATGTCTGTGTAGGTTTTCTCCAGGCACTTCAGTTTCCTCTATCACTAAAAACATGTCCATTAAACCTAAGTCTGTTTTACAACTAACAGGTTTAAATGAATATTGAAGTTTACAGATCTAAAATGGTCTACTAAGTGTATATTTCAACAATACCTGTGAAAAAAAAGAGATTAGGTTATTTCAAGGTTTAGAAATCTCTGTATAATATAATAACTGGTAAAGCATGACATAAAATTGTGTCATTGGCTTATTGTTACGTAAACAGCGAGTAGAAAAGAAGTAACGTCTGTATACGCAGTGTTGATTGAGGTGTATTTAAATTCTCAGTCACACAGGTCATATTCAGGTTAAAGTGACAGATGTAGCCTCACCTTTTGACTCAAAGCCTTAAAGTGATGATAGAAAGAGACCAATGACTCAAGATCTACAGGACAGGTCGTGTAAAGTGTGAGTTGTTTACTTAAAACACAAATATAGCACAATGTCATGTACAAGCCATTGTGGAGCCAAAGTTTTGTAACAAGCAAAAAGCACTACAATGTTTTTTTTACGCCAACTGGACTGTTTACGTCAAGTAATTTTGTTTATTTACTTTTGAGGTGCTTTATGGAGAAAAAATGCTTTAAACTGTATGGCAAAATCTTCATGTATTTTCTTATTACTCAACAGCAAAGATATAGTGAAAGTTTGTTACATTATGTTAGTGAACTAATCAAGACTAAGAGAGTTTTTTGTCACTATCATATCTCATGTCATTGGTTATTAACTTGATTTTAAGGGTACATTTTATCTACTGAATGAATTGCCTTTACAAGTGCGTTTTTACCGAGACCATTAAAGGTTTAGTTTTTCTCATCTTTATTGTGAATAATGTTTAAATTGTCTAGGAGCTATAACCAAAGAAATTCTTGGTTGACTAAAGACATGTCCCATCGAAAGATTGGTTGACTAAAATGGGGGCGCAGCAAAGACTTTGAAACTAAAACCTTACTCATCTGAGGCTTAAAACATAAAAACACAATAAATTAATGAAAAAAACTATTCATAACGAAAAATGTATAGTAATGATCATCTTCATCTTCTATTCTGTGCAATACAAATGTTTATAATTTAAGCGAAAGAATTTGTTGACTAAAAACATGTTGGTCAACTAAGACCAAGCAGTGTTTTTTAATCTTTCTAGAGCAGGAGTCTCCAACCTTTTTTAGCCAGAAGAGCTACTTTTGCGAAAGAAAACTGGCGGCAGGCTACTATTTTTAGCAATGACCAAAAATTAAAGTTTACTGTGGTATAATTAGGAGGCCTATTTGAAAATTTAGCCAATATTCATTTAGAAGTGAACACAATTAAGCATTTAAATATACAATTACAGTAGAAATAGGCATCTAACTGAGTAATATAGCATATTGTATGATTCTAAAATCCTTTGGCGAGCTACTTAGAAGGTGGTGGCGAGCTACTGGTAGCTCCTGAGCTATAGGTTGGAGCCCCTGTTCTAGAGTCACGGCACATTTGGGTTGAAAATATTCTGGCGCACACCTCATACTATCAAATTAGAGGCACTCTACAGAAGTTTTACCAAGTTTTACCAAAGAGCTGTTTAATGTCAAACCTTTTTACAACAGGCCACAGTAAGTTCCTTAGCAAATTATAAACTTCCTAATTCATCACCAATGAGTTTAGAAGTGCTTTTCACAATGCTCTATTTCTAGACTTAGGTGGGAGACTGCTGAATTATTTTCATCCAGTTACTTGGACAATACATATGTCTGTCATGGTGTAAAACTGATTTGAGTTTGTTTAATGGGAAAAAAAATAGATATTTAATCTTGCAAATATTGTCCATGTCTCTGTTTCTAATGGAAAGTGATTGATTTTACTACATAATTGATTCTAATATTTTCACAAGGCACGCCTAGCAACACTGGTTGAAAATCAGGGGTCTAAAGGATTAGAGTCCTACAACTTTCATTATTCCTCTCACAATAATCACAAAATGTGCTTAAAAGGGATACATAAATATCTTTTTTCAACTGCCTATTTTTTGGCCTTTAGTCCAGCCTGTTTCAATGTACAGCCATGTTTTTGAACCCATGCTTTTAGCCCCAAAACACAACACCATTGAGCGCAGCGTACAGGAGCCCACTGTGAGAGGCCGGTGTTTGTGCGAAAAACAGAGCCGTGCACTCAAGGAATCGTGGGCCAGGTGCTCGGGAGGAAATACCGACAGCATACCGGGCTCCAGGAATGTTTTTATTAGGCCTTTTTACAAATGTGCCCATTTCGAGGTGTGTTCACTATAAAGAGCTGCAGCCTGGATCGGTCCATCAGGAGCGGAGAGGCGACTCAATGGAGAAGCTGTGTCCAGAGCGCTGTGGTATTTAAACAGCTGGCACAGTTTAGCCAGGCATGTTTCGGAGAGAAGTGCAGGTATATGAATGTAAAGGCCTGGGACGAGACTGTGCTGCGTTCGCTGTCACCAAAGCATGTCAGACACTACAGAACTTACACTGAAGGTTATATTGTAAAGGTTGTATGCTGCACAAAACCGACTGTCAGCTGTTTAGTCGTTAGTCCTCAATTTGTCAATGGTGTCTTAGTCCAGTGTTTCTCACCTTTTGTCCAGTGGCCCTAAACTTTGTCTAATCGAGAACCTTAAACTCAGGATTTAAGTAAACTACAATATTTATAATATGTTTTAACATATCACAGAAACTGCATTTTCTTGTTAAAATGAAAAGCATGCCCCAAATCCTGCAACACTTTTCAAATTTAACAGGTTGTGCAAATACAGACAGAAGCAAAAAGAGAATAATTTATAAATTTGGAATTTGATTAGCAATGTAACGTCACTTTTTGTGCAATTGCGTATAAATAGTTGTTTTTAGTGTGAAGTCTTCAGCAGTTCTAGTCTTAATCTTGCTGATTAGGTTCAGATTTTAAAAATATTGAACAATTTGGAGAAATTTAACCACAAACTCTTTTAACCAATGAATCAATTGACAGGGACTGTTTTTCGCAAACCATAAATTTCTTTGCTCAACTACAACCGTACTAGGTCAGGTATTGCAGGACTGCAGATGGTTTCCAAAAAGCAGGAAGTAGTACAATCATCCAATCAGAGAGCAGTAACGGAGTGGTGTGTTGGGCCGGAACAGCCAGAGTTGAAACAGTAGACTGTAAATGTTATCCTTCTTTGCACTTGTGTCAAATATGCATCAAAAATGTATATTTTACCTTTTAATTTGTAAGTTCATCAAATAGAAATGGCAACAATCACTGACACACATGTTTATGATCTACTTCCTGGACGACAAAATGACCACAAAGCAGTGATTGGTTAAATCAAAAAAGTCCACCCGTCCTGTGAAGCGAACGAGCCCCAAAACGTGATGTCAGTCGGTTTCCACAAAGTGAAATGAGTCATGCTAAATAATTTTTGAACTCATCCACTAATCTGGAGTTGTATTTTGCTTGATTCCCAAATATACGAGTGTTCATGTTTTGTTTTGTTTTTTTGTCTGTCAACATCCCCAAAGCTCAAAGCGCTCTGTTCCACCCTGTGATGTCAGGAAGTGGATGTTCTAAAGATAACAGTTTGTTTTAGCCACGATTATACACTACAACAATGTTAGCTGTAAATTTTGTTAGTTGAATGCCAAATAACGTCTTCAGTGTTTTTAATGACATCACAAGGTGAAACAGTGTCTTTCAGTTCAATAACTCGACACTGTCAAAATTGCCATTATAAATTTGCAGAAATTGTGTGAGTGAAAAAAGACACACACACTCTCAGGTACTAATGTAGAAACAATCATTTAACATACAGTATATAAATACTGTTATATAGTGTATAAGAAAGAGATAAGCCATTTATATGGTGAGATGTTTCAGTTTTATTGAGATGGGTGTCCCAGTGGGTTGTAATGTGTTCCTAAAGAAAACTTATTATTTAACCTAAATTCACCAGATAAATGTGTCGATCTTTTTTAATTAAGTTCACATATCAATCTGGGATTGCTCTTTTGTTGAAACGTCATGGTGGACTTTAGAAGCTGGTTGGTCAAAGCGTCACAACACCAGAACCGTTAAAATTATCAAGTTCTTGCTAAACCCAGCTGAGAGAAAAGCATAGACTAGACTTTCTTATCCACAAACTCACAAAGCACCTCTTTGTTCACATTTTTCAAAACCCAAAAATGTCAGTATTTCTGTTAGAACTGTCTGAATTACATCTATCAGCCCTGTCATGTTTGTTTTGGTCCTCACCTTTGGCTTCCACCCAAACCACAAAGCACAAACTTAGATCTAATATCACTAGAATTCCCTTTAGCTTTTTTTTTTTTACAAACTTAGCATTCAAAGTCATCTTTTTTAAGCATGCTGTATGAATGAGATCTTAGGAATTGAACACGGGACCTAATTGTTGTCATTTCTCTGTCTCAATGCTTTAGACTGTGCCACCAAAAGAAGCATGCAAGGAAATGCTAAAACATCCCTTTGAGGTTCAAATAAGGAAAACGTAACTTTTCGACTGTCACCAGTGGTTACTCTCACACTTGTGTCCAGCTGCTCGGAGTCAGACCCACAAACACAGTCAAGCTTAATTAAACAAAACACAGAAATTACTCAATTTTGTTTCTCTCTTTGCACAAGAAAGAGCCGTCCAAAAAAACATTCTCCCAGATGTAAAACTTTCCAGAGGGGTCCACTTGAAGCCCCTAAGAGCCTGCCTATTCTCATCTATCATTAAAAAGCACCTCTCTTGGCACTTTTGGAGGGAAAACAACATTTTCACAGGCTTTGAGTCGTGAGTGCGCCGTGCAGTGACGAGGGGGACTCTGGTGTGATTCCTGGTGTTAACAGCTAATAAATCTGAGCCCATCCCCCTGGTCCAGCGCTGGCTCAATTATATCCACATGTAGCCATTATCCTGCCATGTTCTGTCTCCAGAGCTGCATATTTTGAAAAGGTGGGTTTCCATAACACAGGCTGGTCGTCTGGATACATGTTAGAGGTCAGAGAGTGGTGTAATGTGAATGTATATATGAGTCCAAGCAACTTCTTTTTTAAAGTAGAGTTCTCATCTATGTATTTGGGAATAAACAATGACATATGCAGATCAATATTTCACATTTTGTTCATTATAAAAATAAAAATAGGTCCTTTGACTTCCTGTTAAGTGATAAGCCCCGCCTCTTCATTGTAAAACTGAACTTTAATAAGGAGCAGATTTTAATTTGGAAAGGTTACATGATCATTTGAACCCTATTTTTTAAGCAATCACAAGTGCTTTAAGTGGGCAAGGATGCATAGGTACCAGGTTGCACTACTTCTAAAAATGTCCCATTTCAGTACCACCACTTCTCTCGGCAGCAGGGATCCAAATAGAGATGACAGACACCTCTTTTGGACAGTACCAACACATATTTTTGCCCACTTAAAGCACTGATCGCAGGTAAAGACAGACAAGTGGGTGGGGATAGGTGGTAGGTTATAAGATTAATCAAACATGAATCATACCTAATACAACTAAGAAAACTAATGATGACTGTTGATTTTAGACTTTTTAAACACTGTTAGCTAGTTAAAAGTTCAGCTATGTTGATTTTACATAATAGCTTCCTTTCATCTATATGTGCAGTTTTAGTTCAATCAGGTAAAAAAATAAATAAAAAAAGTTTAAGGTTAGGGTTTATTAGGATAGTGCACTGGTATATTTCACACTTCCCACTTGTGAAAAGGTGCTGGAACATCACCCGAACTGGTAAAATCCACTTGTGAACTGGACCTGGTTGAGGAACCCCACTTCACATACGAGATCAACAAACACCACAATAAATGAACTGTCATAAAAACAATGTAAACATTGATTACAGGTTATTTAGCGTTATTTGTTTAGCCTAAAGGTTAGCATTAGCCATAATGTTTTCATATGAGTTGATTACATTGGAATGCTCTGAACTGGGAACTGGTACAGTATTTTCAAGTGGGAAATACAATGGCAGAGATGCTTGTACCAGCTTAGCTTTCCAACTAATTTCCATCTGTAGTCCTGGGGAGGGGAGAGTGGAGGCATTACTGGACATGTTTTGTTTTTGTTTTTTGGTAAAGAAACTGCAGCATCCAGAGGAAACCTACACAGACACAGGAGAACATGAAAACTCCACAAAGAAATCCCTCGGGCTACGGGGAATTGATCCCAGGACTTTCTTACTATGATGCCAGAGCACTAACCGCTGTGCCACCGGTTCTAGTCTCATGCAAACTGTCATGGCTATGTTTTGGATTGTGAACTGAACGTATATCTCTTTCACTCTTTCACCTCCAGATTTGAATTAAATCATTGCTACTATTTTCACATCCTAAAACTCAAACTGTGGGACATGTACCAATGGTGATTCTTGAATTTCTTACTCAGTTCTAATGTTTACTTCATTTATGTGCATGTTATTCACTTTTTTTCTTCCTTGAGTCATGGTAGTTAAAACAACTGAGGCACAGGTGTATTTTTCCTCAAGACCGGATTTGACCTCTAGACTTGGAATACTCCTGGTAAGAGTTCAGTTCAGACTTACGCTCAGAAAAGCAGCTCTTTTCTTAAGTGTACAAGTTTATGATCCACTGGACTAGAGCATTAGAGGCGAATGTCCTGTGTTGGGGAAACATCGCCTTGAACTTGAACAACAAACTGATAAACAGCTGTGATAAGACACACAACTATAGTTTATGACACTGACCTGGTTGATGTCGATGGGTCAACGATGAGATGAGTTTACACACATTCTAGAAACATGGAAGTAAGTCTCAAGTGTTCAGTCTCAAGTCCAAAGTCAAAGAGAGGTCAAGTCTAAGTGGCCTAGTTTATGGTGTTTTTTTTAGTTATTTTAAGTGTTCTCTCATCATATACTCAGCTGATTTTGAACTGATGTTTGAGTAATCTTGTACTAATAGTCTCCAGGTCCCTCAAACAACCAGTCAAAACATCCTATCTATCACATGTATTTCTAATGAAGCTTTAGTAAAACACCCAATGTTGTTAAGACTAGACACTCGGGTAATGTGTGAATTATGTCATTATCTGGACAGAACCTACAATAACTTTCTAACACTGAGCATCAGCAGCAGGACAATACAAGATTATTCAAGCAGGAATCAATCCAAATCCAACTTTGGGTAAAATAATGATGAGAGAACACTGCTGTAGCATTGTTAAAAACTCAAAAAATTTATTGATTTTTACATAATAGGTCTCCTTTAAATTATTTATTTATTACTGCATGCATTTATTAGGGGGGGCAGGTGACTGGAGCCTATCCCAGTAACTTTGGGCCTTGGGCGGGGGAACACCCTGGACAGTGGCCAACTCATTGCAGGGCTAGACAGACAACCATTCACTCTTTCATTCACTCCTAGGGGAAATTTACAGTGATGCCCAATTAACCTAAACATGCATGTTTAGGAAACCGGAGTACCCATTTATTGCTATAATTATTTATATATTCATAGTCAACATACAATAAGCATATTTTCACACCTTTTTATGTTATAAAAAGCCAAAACATAAAATAATCATACATTTTGGTTGAAGCAAAAGTGGCGACATTTTCTTTGGATTTAACGGTAAGTTTAGGCATCAAATTATACTGAAATGGGTAAGTTTAAGACTTGGGGTGAGTTAAGATTTACCTGTTAAACCTAAAGAAAATGTCGCCACATGGCTTCGACCAAAATTGCTGGTTATTTTGTTTTGTTTTTTTGTAACATATATTTGTTTTGTTTTTGTTTTTTAAATGGCGTAAAAAAGTGCTTGTTGTTTTCTTAGAAGACTGAGCTGTCTCAAAATCACCGGGGGCCTGAATAAAACAAGCAGAGGACCACTGGGCCACAGTTTGTCCAGGTCAGTTCTTCGTCTATAGATGTGGACAGACACACAAATGCATTGACCTCTCTTAAATAGTCCTCTAATTTGGATAAAAGAACCTTCATTGGTGAAAGTCGACGTCGTAAGCCACATCTCACGCTTACATAAATCTCCATACGCTCTGCCTGTCTATAGTCTGCTGCCCATAGCCTCGCGTGACATTTTCAAACGTATAGGTCGGAGCAGCCCACTTGAAAGCCCTGTGCCCTGTAATGAAGTGGTTTGAATAAATGTTCCCTGTCCTTTCCACGCTGGGGTCAGAGTTCACCAACCAGACAGTCTCCCGGTCTCTCTCTCCTCTCTCTCTGTGTCCCTCCGCTTGTATTTTCACTTGTCAAACTCTCGTCTACTTCTCCAAAATACATTCAAATTCACTCGGGCTGCGCCGCTTTGGCAGAAGGGGAAGCTTTGAAATCAAACCAGTGGTCATAGCAAAAATTCGCGCATGAGCAAGCTTTCCACAGAAGTCTGTATAGGCCTTCCTTCCATGAAATGTGATTGGGCAACAGAGAATAGCATTTCACAATTTACTATACTCGGGGTTAATGACTGCTGCTTGTGTTTCGAGCTTATCTGCGAGGCTGTGCTTAAGTTGGCAATTTATCAGCAGGTTGTCAAGAGGCGAGAGAGCTTTACTGTCTTTGACGAGTGAGACAAAGGCTTAGATTCACTCAACGTATTCTGTTTTCTTAAAGGACACGACAGGCCGAAGTGAAGGCTGATTTTCCCATGGATAAACGAAGAGTAATGCGAAAGATTTCAAGTATTTTTAAGTGTTTTTATTGGTCAGAATATACAATGTGTTGTTTTTAGACGAGCGAAGAAAGGTGTGTCGAGTTGTAAATATGTAAACTAACAAAACGTACAGTAGACAGTTAGACAATCGTAGTAATGCTGTTTTTTTAACCTACATTTCAAAACAAAACAAAAAAAACAAACAAAATCTTGCAAAATTGGCATTGAACCAAAGAAATAGTTTAAAAATCTTCAAAAACTGACTGTGCCCAGTGTTCAGTGTTCTAAATCCATTTATGAAAAGTGCTTTACAAACAGGAGTATTTACCTTATTCGGCCCCCGCCCACATTTCGTGGCAGCACACTTCCTGTTTAGCTCTGTTGAAGTATGGGTAAATAAATGACCCTTGCTTACAATCTTTAATGCTAATAAAGTAGATGCACTGTAAAATCATCTTTAAAGTATTACAGCCTATGTCATGACATGCTTAGATCAAGTAATAGTTATTTTTTATTCTGTGTCATTCATTCAGAAGTGATTCATTATAGAAAGCTGTCTTGTGAATGAAGACATTTCAACATCCAAAAATCATCTAAAATCTAAAGAAAGTGCATTTTGAGCATATTTTGACAGTCCTAAAAGGGGTTTATCAAGAAAGTAAGAAAAAATGACAAAAGTTAACAAATATGTGTTGATTCATTCACTCTTTATCTAATTTAAGTAGAAGTATTTTTTCAAAGTCATGTCAAAAAAGGCCACGCCCACTGAGGGATCTCCTTGGAAAAAACATATCATGGATGAATCAGAACAACAGTTTATCACTCAACGCTCAACTGTGGACTTAAAGAAATAAATTGTGTCAAGTATAAATATGTAGAAATGGAGATGAATAAAGTGATCCAAACGTACAAATAATGAAATATATCTGACGCTAGCTAAATGCTAACGTGATGCTAGTGCCGCCGGGGGCATTTTCACAGCTACACACCTTTCTGTTTACCTTTCTGTGATAACTCCACATCAACATCTGTATTTAAGCGTTGTTCTGACTCAACTTGAATTAGTTCTGTGAAAAAAATACACTTTATTCATCAAAGAAAAGTTAAAGTCCCATAGGACTTTAACCACAACTTCCCCCACAGCAGGCCACGCCCCCAAACATGACACATTGCCGACTGTATCTAATATGTTTTTGAGGATATTTCAGCCAAAAAAAAGAGTTACCATGATCTGATTTTTGACAATAACTGATTTCTATTTGAACCAGATCCAGATCCATAAGTGCATACACTAAACATCTCACATTTTGTCTGACAGCCCCAGTGTCCCACCTCACTACTCGAGCGCTTTGGCATCCACAGTTGCGCTGCAGACGGACATGTTCGGTGACACTTTTCCATGACAAACGCGTGATTTAATCTGTTTTCACACCGAGGCATGCATCATGTTTGTGTCAAGTTTCTCAGTGTTTCGTCATTGTGGTTCCACTCCTCGGACGCCTGTGTTAGTAAGTAATCTGGGAGTAGACGAACGTGTGTGTGTGCACTGCAAAAAATGTGTCTTGGTTAAAGCAGAAATCAGAATATTCATCATGTTTTGAGTCAGTTTGAGAAGATTTGAAGTTTTTGCTTACAGTAAAAGTCTTATATTACAGAAATTGACTTTTAGCCAAAACATGCTCAGAGTAGAGTTTTCTTTCAAATATCTGAGAAATCCTGCTGTATATGTTTCCAAAGCTGGACATGCTCTGTTCCACATTGTGATGTCATCAAGTGGAGTTTATTTTACATTAAAGGGGTCCTATTGTGTTTTTTTTTAATATTTAGTAAGAATCTAGATCAGTGGTCCTCACTATTTTTTAATGAAGAGCCACATTGACGGACAAAGAGAAGGGGAGAGCCGCAAAACATCAAACATAAAAACAAACAAAAAACAGGCCAGTGCAAACTAGAATTTGGAACTCAAATGTATGTGTGAAAATAAAGCACAAATGTGCAGATAAAATTAATTTAAATTCTAATTAAATAGGCTATTATTTTGTGTATTATAAAAACAGGGATTTCAATTTGACTTGTAGCTTCTTTAATATATATTTTATATTACCACGGTCAGGTCAATTTACATTTAATATAGCAAATTACAAACATTTGTTGTCATTTTTTAAACAATCAGTGTTTTGCATTATGAGCCTGTTGTAGTTTAAATCTAACATGCATCACATTATCCAACCAACCCAACCACACTGTACTTACTATTCAATATGTCTACACTTAATTCTTATTATTTTAAATAAATATTAAACTGATGCTTTTCTGTTCACACTGTGACGTGCTAGCTCCGCCCCCTTTCCCTCTCACACTGATGCTGCTGCTGCGCTGACAGAGAGACAAGACAAGTGTGTTTTTCTCCCTTTGGCCTGGGTCATACATGAATAAACCTAAATACCTCTTTGCGGACACTATTTAACAAAGTTTAATTGTGGAAAAACTCTCCGCTGGACTGCGTTGTTCGCGAACGCGCGTAGGACTAGATTTTTCCCGATCAACTTTTAAAGTGTTTAGAACTAATTATCTCCGCCAATATTGATCGTATCACTACGAAATAAAAACTGGGACAGAGTTTAGACTCTTCTCTCTCAGAATATGTCCGCTACAAGTCTGTGTGTGGACGAGACATTTTACTACAGCTGCTCAAAGATACGTGACTTGATGTGAGAAGGAGAGCTCGTGCGTCCTGTGGCTGCAGTGGAAAACCATTTGGCACAATCTGAGCGCGTCACTTCATTCATTTCTTAGATCGCCAAAACATTTATTTTGCTTAATATAAGGGTGAGCTCGCAGCTCCGTGCATGTCTAAAAGAATGTAGCTATACAATGTGGTTCATTTGGTCAATGGGCTGCAGGGTGAAGCAGTGGATGCAGCGCTGAAAAGAACCAAACTAAGAGCGCGCTTGTTGTGTGAAATGTGATCTTGCCGAATCTTGCTGAGAGCCGCCAAGGAAGGCTCTAAGAGCCGCATGTGGCTCGCGAGCCGCGCAGTGAGGAACAGGGCTCTAGATCTTGATTGGCCCTCTCACATTGGCCGTTGGTCTGTGGGTGGAATCCAGAGGACAGACTCACTTTGGCACCAAGGGCTTCACAAAAACTTTTCCATACTCTTGAAATGAATTGTGGGCCTCGGTCTGAAACAATATCGAGGGGAATTCCATGGATTCGAACAACATGTTGTACAAGTAAGTTAGCAGTCTCTAGGGCCGATGGGAGTTTGGGTAAGGCAACAAAATGAACGGACTTGGAGAATCTGTCAACAATAGTCAAAATTACAGAATTACCTCGAGAAACAGGAAGCCCAGTAACAAAGTCGAGGGCTATATGCAACCAGGGCCGACTTGGAACAGGAAGAGGACGTAGATTCCCTGCTGGGGGTTTGTTAGTAGATTTACCTCTGGCACACGTAGTACAGGCAGATATGAATTCCCTTGTATCCTTTTCCAGGGTAGGCCACCAAAAATGACGACGGAGTAGACTGATGGTCCGAGCAACACCAGGATGACAGGAGAACCGGGAAGTATGCCCCCAATGGATGACCTGAGAGCGTGCAGAGTTAGGGACAAACAGACGGTTAATAGGTCCGTTACCTGGATCAGGTTCAGCCTGCTGTGCCTCTCGTACCACGGATTCAATTTCCCAGGTAATGGACCCAACCACTCTGGATGGAGGAAGAACTGTGTCATTTTCATCTGTGGATTCTGCAGGAACAAACTGGCGTGACAAAGCATCTGACTTAACATTTTTTGAACCTGGTCTGTATGTGAGAATGAAATTAAATCTATCAAAGAACATAGCCCAACGAGCCTGGCGGGAGTTTAAACGTTTAGCTGATTTGATGTAAGATAGGTTTTTTATGGTCTGTCCACACAATAAATGGATGCTCTGTGCCTTCCAAAAGATGTCGCCATTCCTCAAGTGCCATCTTAACAGCGAGTAATTCTCTGTCGCCAATGGTGTAGTTGCGCTCAGCTGGACTAAGGCGGCGTGAAAAGAAGGCACAAGGATGTAGTTTTTGATCTGAGGAAGAGCGCTGGGAAAGAACTGCTCCCACACCGGAATTAGACGCATCCACCTCAACAATATATTGGAGAGACGGATCTGGATGAACAAGGATGGGCGCAGAGGTAAAACTTCTCTTAAGTTCCTGGAAGGCAAGTTCAGCATCTGTGGACCAGATAAAAGGGACTTTGGGAGAAGTTAAACAGGTCAATGGAGCAGCAACCAGACTGAAGTTTTGAATGAACCTGCGGTAGAAATTAGAAAATCCAAGAAATCTTTGAAGTTGTTTTACATTCTTTGGTTGGGGCCATTCTGCTACCGCCTGTATCTTGACTGGATCTGGCTTCACCTGCCCACTGCCAATAATGTAGCCCAGGAAACTGACTGACTTCATGTGAAACTCACATTTCTCTGCTTTAACAAATAATTTATTTTCAAGAAGCCTTTGGAGAACCTTGCGTACTTGACAGACATGTTCCTCAGGGGAGGAAGAAAAAATCAGAATATCGTCTAAGTAAACGAAAACAGACTTGTTCAGGAAGTCTCTCAACACGTCGTTCACAAGTGCCTGAAAAACAGCAGGAGCGTTAGTTAATCCGAATGGCATCACAAGATATTCAAAGTGCCCATGGGGGTGTTGAAGGCAGTTTTCCATTCATCTCCCTTGCGAATTCGGACCAGGTGATAAGCGTTTCTTAAATCCAGTTTAGAAAAAATAGTAGCATTATGCAGTGGCTGGAATGCAGAGTCAATAAGGGGAGTGGATACTTATTTTTGATTGTGATATTATTTAGTCCTCGATAGTCAATACATGGACGTAATGACTTATCCTTTTTGTCTACAAAGAAAAATCCTGCACCCACTGGAGAGGAAGATGGTCTGATAATACCTGCTGCTAACGAGTCCTTAATGTACTGTTCCATAGCTTCATGTTCAGGGCGAGACAGGTTGTATAGACGACCACTAGGAAGTGGGGCACCAGGAAGCAGGTCTATGGCGCAGTCGTAGGGCCGGTGTGGGGGCAAGGATAATGCCTGCTTTTTGCTGAAAACATCTATTAAATCATGATAATCCGCTGGGACATTGGACAAGTCAGGCGGTTCGAGAGGAGATGGAGCAGAGCCGACTGGCGGGAGAGCTGACTGTAAACAAACAGAGTGGCAAAATGAACTCCAGCTCAGAATCTTACCCCCCACCCAATCAAAATGTGGGTTATGCATTTGTAACCAGGGGTATCCCAGAATCATAGGTGAATGTGGGGCAGAAATCAGGTGAAATCGTATCTGTTCCTTGTGATTTCCTGAAAGGAGAAGTGTGAGTGGAACTGTACGATGTGTAACTGTAGCTAATAACTTCCCATCTAAAGCATTAGCAACTAAGGGAGTGTCCAAGAGTTCCACCTCCAACCCAGCTTCATGGGCAATGTTGAAATCTAGAAAATTCTTTTTCAGCCCCAGAATCAATTAAAGCATCAAAAGGTAAGGTTAAATCTTTAGAACAAAGAGTAGCGGAAATTTGCATCCTTTTCTGGGGGGCTGAGGAGGTGGAAGTATGGCTCACCAGTGCCCCCATATTTACTGGTGAGCCCCATCTTTTGGCCGGATAGGACAAGTGGTAAGGAAGTGCCCAGTTTGACTACAATAAATGCATTCACCTGCCTTAATTCTGCGAAGTCTCTCACCAGGGGTTAGTCGAGCTCGTCCTAGTTGCATAGGCTCGTCACCTGAAGACAATTGGGCAGATGGTGTAGTAACAGGTGCAGTCAGACTCCGAGGAACAGGCGAGGCGTTTGTAGGTGAAAATGAAGTTGGGCGGTTGTTTCGCTCTCGTTTGCGTTCTCGTAGGCGATTGTCCAACCTGATAGCTGTAGAAATAATTGAGTCAAGGTTATTTGAATCCTCTTTTAGAGCCAATTCATCCTTTAATTGTTCACTTAATCCATTAACAAATACTGTTTGAAGGGCAATATCATCCCAGCCTGCTTCTGCTGCCAAAGTTCTGAATTCCACAGAATATTCGGCTACACTGCGTGATCCCTGGCGAACAGTGAGAAGGCGTTTTGAGGCTTCTTTGCCCTGAACTGGATGATCAAATACTTTTTTAAGTTCACTGATAAACTTGTCATAATCTTCTTGCATTTCAGAATTACTCTGCCAAATTGCAGTTGCCCAGTCCAGAGCTTTTCCTTGTAGTAACCCATTATAAAGGCTATTTTAGATTGATCACTTGCATATGTAATGGGTTTTTGTTTGAAAACAAGTGAGCACTGAAGTAAAAAGCCCCCACATTTCCCCATATCACCTCTGTAATGATCTGGATCTGGCACATGGACTTCTCTGATATGGGCTGGGTCAGGAGGAACAGAAGGAGCCGAGGCTTGGGCCTGTGGAGTTTGAGGTTGAGAAAGAGGATTTTGGGATAAAAAAGTTGTAAACTCACGAAACATGTTCCCGAGCTGGGCGATTTGGTCAGCAGTGGATTTCTGACTTTCCATCAAATTCCTCAGGAGTAGTTCATGTTGTCCGAGAAGCACCCCCTGATTGGAGATAGCTCTTGCAACTGCATCTGTGTCTGCAGGGTCCATGTGGCCAGTTCGTACTGTCACAATTTCTTTAGACCCAGAAAGCAGACCACAGCTAGAAAGTAAATAACAGGTTTATTACAATGAATAATAATTTTGCAGTTGAGTCAGGGAGGCAGGCAGGCAGAGGGGCAGAGAGGCAAGCAAGGCAGGCAGGCAGAGAGGCAAGCAAGGCAGGCAAGCAGAGAGGCAGGCAGAGGGGCAGGAGGCAGGCAGGCAGGCAGAGAGGCAGGCAGGCAGAGAGGCAGGAGGCAGGCAGAGAGGCAGGCAGGCAGGAGGCAGGCAGGAGGCAGGCAGGAGGCAGGCAGAGCGGCAGGCACCTGGACACAGGTAAGAATTAAAAAACAGGAAAAACTTCCAAAAACTAGCTAGAGCAGGAGCTGACTAACATGTAGTTTAACAACGAACTGGCAAGGAGAAACTGGAGAGTCTCGGTGTTAAACTGCAGCAGGAGATGGATGATTGGAGACAGCTGTGCCAAATGCCACCATGGTCTGGTCACGCCCAGGTAAGGAGGGGACATCAGAGGGAGAGACAGAAGAGGAGGCAGGAAACCAGGAATGGATCCTGACACATATAGGTTCTTTAAGTGATAGATTTCACCAGCTGCAAGACATTTCTGACTGTTTAGAGGATCTTTTAGCTTGAAAACAATTTGACAATAAGGTTCGTAAAAAAAAAAAAAAAAAATATATATATATATATATATATATATATATATATATATATATATATTATATATATATATATATATATATATATATATATATATATTATATATATATATATATATATATATATATATATATATATACACACTACAAAAAATGAAGTTAAAGTTGCTTGATTCTAGGTTTTAAACTTAATTCCAAGCATTTTGACTAATTTATTCTCCATTTATTGTAGAAACATGGATTAAGTGTTTCAAACTGATTTCAAGACATTTCTTCTTATTTCAAGCCAAATTATTTGCCAGTGGGTTAAGAAAATTGTTCTTACCCCATTGGCCTTTTTTTTTTCTTATTTTAAGCCAAATTCTATCACAACCAGTTAAAAATGAAACCAGTGAAATATTCTACATTACATAAGCAGTTAAAT